>CM040421.1:185514462-186115551 GCA_022702705.1 Papilionanthe hookeriana x Papilionanthe teres
CACCATGGCATGAGACCATGAGGCTTTTGAAGCCTCCGAATTTGGGAACATTCCCCGAATTTTCCAAAGTCGAGGCCATCCCTATGAAAAGTTATTGATTTTTCAAATTCATGTTACTCGTTTTGAGTATTTTAATTCCAATAAATAGCATGTTGTGAAACAAATTCTAGGAAAATTTGGTGATGTTCCTTAGGACCAGCAGGACCCTATGAAAAATATATTTTGAGTTAACTCACTTGGAATAACCCTAATTGGCTTAAACACCCAAAATGGATCTCTAATTAATTAGAGCTAACCATACATCAAATTGACTTGAAATCAATTCTCCACTGACCTTTAGGATCAGAGGAATCCACCATAAAAGTTTGAGGTCAATTGGACTTGGTTAGCCCTACAAAATGGGTTGATTAAGCCACTTAGTCATTTTAAACTTTAAAAATTCATAACTTTCAAAATACTTTTTAAAAATTCACCAAATTGGTTTTGGAGCCTCTCTAATATTAGGAGAATTTAAGAAAATTAAAATTTGAATTTTCTAAAAAAGTTGATTTTTAATATTATTTTAATATTTTAATAATTAAAAAATAATAAAAATCAAAAGAATAATAAAATTCACCAAAATGTCAAATTTTGAATTTTAATCACTTAGGAACAAACCCCATATTTTTATTAGTTATATTTTATGAGATATTAAATTTTAATGCCCTAGGGTAATTTTAAAATTAAAAAAATGTATTTTCTAGCATTTTCACTAAAATAATTATAATAAATCATAGAAAAATCAAAAAATTGCAAAATTTGATTCTCTGATTTCCTTCATATCAGAGAGATTTTTAAAAAATATAAAATTTATTTTTCAACATTTATTTTATTTTTAAATTAATTAACACTCCAAAACTTAAAATAATTATAATAAAAATAATATAATTCAAAAAATCACTAAAATTGGTCCAAGTGGTCCTCTGGTCATTAGGAATGTCCCCTAATTTTCTTAAGGACAGAAACTTTCCCTTGGTCATGTTATTAAATTTTCCTTGGAAATCTCTATTTTCTACCAAAAATAATTATATAAATAAATTAAATACAGAAAAATCACATTTTCTCCTCTCATGTCTTTATTGACATATGAGTGAAGTCATATAAAAATTTCAAGTTCATTTGAGTTCAATTTAGTGAATTATGAAATTATTAAGCTTAAAGGGTAAAGTGGTAATTAAAATTTTTAATCCTTAATTAAAACTTTAGGTTTAATAAAAAAATCAACAAGTAAAATATTTGATCCTAATCTGATTTGGATGATTGAAATTTAAATAATTAAAGGGTAGAAACCCATTAAGCAATTTAAAATGATTAAACCTTAATTAAATAATTGATTAAATTTGGAAGAATAATAAAATTGGAATTATTAAAATAGGGATATTATTAGGAAGAGATTTATTCTTTAATTTAAAAATCCCTAAATTAATTATCTCATTAATATTCAATTCTTAATTAAAATGATAACTCAAATTCAAAACATTAAAAGACTTAATCATTAAACTAAAATTAAATTATTAAACTCTTTTAAAAATTTCAATTAAAATTAAAAAGTAAAATTAAATTAAAAATTAAATTAAATTAAGTAAATTAAATTGGATTAAATTAAATTAAATTAAATTAAAATTAAAAGTTGAATTAAATTAAATTAAATTAAATTAAATTAAATAAACAAATTAAATTAAATTAAATTAATTAAATTAAATTAAATTAAATAAATAAAACCAAATTAAATTAAGTTAAACCAAATTAAAAATTAAATTAAATGAAATAAAATTAAATAAAATAAAATAAAATTAAATTAAATCAAATTAAATTAAAATTAAATCAAATCTAATTAATTTAATGTAACATCAAATCAAATTAATTTAATTTAACATCAAATCAAACTAGATTGAATTAAATTAAATTAAATTAAATTAAATAAATAAAATCAAATTAAATAAATTAAATTAAATTGAATTGAATTAAATTAAAGATTAAATTAAATTAAATTAAATTAAGTTGAATTAAATATAACATCACCAAAGACGTAAAGAATTCAAAATGAATCTAAAATAACTTGAACACTATTCCAAATTTAAACCCATTAATGGAAATTAAACTAAATCACAAACCATTTGAACACCAATTTACCCTCAAAAGCTTTAGTTATCATAACTCCTAAACAAAATATTAAATGAAATGTTACTTCACCTATAGGATATTTAAATATCCTAGTTCACTGAGCAAGATAACAAAACTTGAGATTCTTGAACGATTAATTCATTTGTATAATTAAATTCATTTGGACTTAAAACAATTCTAGCAATATTGAAAAGATGTTTAAGATTCTTCTTAAACACTTTCTCAATATGATAGGATGTTTATAAGAACAATTGAATTTAATTGTTCTTTGATGAACAAAATCGTCTTCAAACAAAAACACAAGGAATCTAGACGTCATAGGAAATGACTAGACTATAGTGATTAGGAATTTGGTAGAAAACCATAACCCTTACCTTAGCTTTACCTAGGAACTTGCTTAAATATTCTAATTGTGTTTTAAGTGCGGCTTGGGATGACGGGAAGACCCTCCGGGTACGCTTTTATTTTATTGCAATTTACTTTCTGGCAATTTACATTATTGCAATTTCATTAATCGCATCGCACTTACTTTTCTTGTATGATAAACAACTGTTGCATGAAAACCCACACCTTTAGGATAGTCCCTAAAACTGAAACCAAAACTAAGTTAAAAGTCATTGCAAGATAAAATTCACCGCCACAACATTTCAAAATATAAAACAACTCAAAATTTAATCACAAATAGAACACAAAACTACAATTACAATTAAATTAAAACGTCCTGTTGGATGATCGAGAATACCTCGGATGATGTAACCTACGTGTTGCTAACGAGATTTCCACGGTCTAAATGAAAGTGTGGAACTCGTTCGATTGAGTTTAGCAAATTCATTTGGACTAAGTGAATCCGATAAAAATAATGATGCCGGAAGGATGGAACCGTGGGATCTTAACCGATGTCGTTATAATCAACTTTAAGATTTGTTTTAATTAAAGTATTGAAAACACTTGGAAATTAAGATTTTCTCTAAACCAAAACACTTTTCTCATCCCACGATTTATGACTTCTAAAATTGAACCTCTGCAACAACAAGGAGCTCGGAGCATGGTGGGCAAGCACGACCATCGTCATCAACGAAACCTCGAGTCTACTTCAGCAAAACTTTCCTAGAATTAAATGACAAAGCCATAGGACTTCGAGGTAGTTTTCCTAGTGCAACATAAATCCTCAACCCTTCGTTAGGCATTTGCATAGCAAATTAAGCCCTAACCGGTCTTTGGATTCCGAGGTAGTTGTCTGATAAGACATAAACCCTCATATCTTCGAGGCTATTTGTATGATTCTGCCATATAAATATAAGCCCTAATTAATTAAAATTGGCAAGATTAAAACATTAAATAAACATTAGGACTTTCCTAAATCCAAGCCAAACAATAGGATAGTCAGGAAATTACCGAAGTTCACTTCGAATCCATAATTTCTCCTACCTTTCTTCCTTTGAATTCTCAAAACAAAATGTTCCAAACTTGATCCATTCCCTATTGAAATTCCAAAATTCAATCCCTTGAAAACTTAAACTTTGAAATCCTTGAGAGTAGAATTATTGATTATTATCGAGAGTTTTCTTAGGTGATTCCCATCACTTAAGATGTAATTAACTATAGGGGCTTGCCCTTATAGGGAATTTTAAAAGAACCCGGGTAATATAAACCCCTGTTTAATGCTTTCATATTAAGCAGGGGAATTTGTCGGCTTATAAAATTGGTCCGCAGACCAAACGGATGTCACAAATCTTCTAGTTTATTTAATCGAGCCCCACCGTCATTCAGTGTGTCTATCCTTAGGGATAGATACACGGTTTGTGGTGCGGTGCTCGTTTATATAAACTATTTGGGATGTGAGATCGGTTTAATCTCATATCTTAAAACCTTTAAACTTAAAATTATTTTCAAAATCAAATACTACTTTTAAAAATTATTTATTTAAATTAAATTAAAAGATTCGCCAACAACTTCTGTTAGGCGACCCCCTTTTCAAAATAAAACACACAACCTAAAAATATGCCGACAGTCATGTCAAAGTCAAAGGGGATCCTTAATCCTTTCTCTATATATCGGCGGTCAAATGCCAAACACACAACCCTTTGAAAAGTGAATATGAGTCTGTTGTTTGACATTTTCTTGTAAGCAAGAGGTTAATAAAACATATCAGACTAAGTGTCAACTTAATTTGTCAATGTTAAGTTCATTATTGTCAAGAAATGATATTCAAAAATACATGTTATATGAACATAAAGAAATGTTTAAAGAAAGACATCAGTTGTCAGAAATTTAATTTGTTATTTTATTCATTGTTTTCCTAGTTTACAAACAAGTCATCATTTTCATGTTGCATAATATTTTTTCAAGAACCGCCCATTAATTGGAGACAAGATTATTTCTCCTTAACAGTCAACCAATTGGTAAGATCCTCCCGAATATGTCTTTTCAATTATATACGGGCCCACCCATATTGTTTCAAAGTTTCCACCTATTCTTTTATGAGAGAGGATAGGTCTTCGGAGAACTAAAACTAGTTCATCGATTCAAAATGTTCTAGGACGGATCCATTTATCATGAGCTCATTTGATTTTTTCTTGATATAAATCAAGATTTTGTTGAGCTTGTAGACATTTTTATTCTAATCTCTCAAGTTATTTAAATCTTAGTTGTTGGTCTTAAGTATGTAGTTCTATAGACCCACAAAGATTCTACTAATCGCTCACGCCACTGTCTTGGACTGTTAGCTAATGTCTTTTTTCAAAATTTGTACCAACGTTTTGTTAAAGTCTTCAGTTAAGCCATTGGATTTAAGATAATATATTGTGGAATAACTCTTATCCCATGTCACTGAATAATTTTATTCATTTTTGTGTTTTAAAATCTAATCCATTGTCAACTAGGACCCTTCGAGGAATTCCAAATCTATATACAATATGAGTCTTGAGGAAATGAAAAACTTGTTTGGCCTTAACTTCTCTGAGCAGTAATGCTTTTGCCCATTTGAAGAAGTAATCAGTGGCTGCTAGAATGAAGCGATGACCTTTAGAAGATGGAGGGCCTCTTGGGCCCACAATGTCTGTGCCCCAACATTTAAATGGCCAAGATGCAATAGTTCGATGTAATATATCTGGTAGTTAAAGTAAAACTACTCCATGTATTTGACATTGATGACATTACTTTGTTATTTCAAGACAATCGATCATCATTGTTGGCCAATAATATCCTATTCTTTTTATTTTCATCTTCATTTTAGGTTCAGATTGGTGTGCACCACATAGACCTAAATGAACTTCTTTAACAATCTCTTGAGCTTCGATTGGTTTAGGCATCTTAATCATGTTTGGTCGAAAAGATATTTTGTAAAGTATATCGTTCACTAGAGCATAGGAAAATGCCCTTTGTTTGATTTGAGTTGAGATAGAGTTGTTTTTAGGTAATCTTCTAGTTTGAAAAATTTGAATAATTAGTTGTCCCCAATCATCCTTTTCTTCTTCAATTATTGTCACTGTCGTGTCTTTACCAATTTTATGCAGTTGTCCATGTCGGTTTGAGAAAAAACTTGTCGTCCTTTTATAAAAATTAGTATGTTGTCTTCTTTTGGACAAGATATTTCTTTTGCAAGCTTTGCAAGGCATACTGCTAAAGAGTTGTTTCTTCTCGAAATTAAGAAGAAAGTTACATCAGGAATTTGCTGAGGTAGTTTTAGAGTGTAATGGGTGTATTGTTCCAGTCGAGGTTTTAAAGTCTTGTATTTTCCTTCAGTTTGATTGATGATCAACTGAGAGTCTCCATAGATGTCAATATTTTTTTCATTATTATTATCAATTCTAGACAGATTATGAGTGCTTCATATTCAGCTTCATTATTAGTGCATGGTTTAGTCAAATGATAAGAAAATGGTATCATTGCTTTGTTTGGAGTAATGAAATTTAATCCTACCCCAGCTTTGTCTGGTATAATTGTCTGCTTGTCTTTGTCTTTTCGAGCAGACAACGCTCCATTAAAGTATAATTCCAATCGTCGTATGTCTTAATTTTTTATTTCTAGTATTTATTCAAAAGGTAAATCATTATTAAGAGGAAATCTAGTCAGAATTAGATGTGCTTCTCATAAATCTACCAAGATTTGTTCTTTAACAACACGTAACGATACAAATGCTATGTCAAATTAGAGCAGTATCATTGACCATCTTGCTAATCTTCCAGAAAGGGTCGATCATGTCATTAAGTATTGTAATGGATTAACTCTTAAAATAAGAGTAACTTTGTCAGAAAGCATATAGTGCATTAGCTTTTTAACTGCGAAGATCAAAGCTAAACAATGCTTTTCAATTGCTGGATATTTTACTTCAGCTGGAACCAAGCAGCGGCTTAAATAATATAATGCATTTTCTTTTCCCTCATCATTTACTTGAGTTAGTAATGCTCCAAGGCAATTATCCAATGCCGCGATGTAAGGGATTATAGGTCTTTCTAACATAGGGGCTGCTAAGACAGGAGATGTTGTCAAATAATGTTTGATATTTTCAAAGCCGTGTTCGCATTTTTCATCCCACATGAACTCTGTATCTTTTCTAGTTAGGGCAATGAGGGGCTGACATGTACCTGACAATTTAGAAATTAAATATCATATGTATCCTAGCTTTCCAAGAAAGGATCGCAATTGCATTAGATTGTTAGAAGGAGGCATATTTAGAATGGCTTCGATTTTGAGTGGATCAATTTTTTGAACAAAAAATCATAAAAATTTCCCTTAAGTAACACCGAAAGCACAATTTAAGGGATTCATTTTAAGATCATATAGATGTAATCGTTCAAAGACAAATATCAAATCATACACGTGATTGTATTTTTATCTACCGTTGACAACCAAATCGTCCACATAACATTCAAATTGATTGTGTATGAGTTCATAAAAAATTCGTGTCATGGCTCTTTGATAGGTCGCACCAATATTCTTCAATCCAAATGGCATAACTCTTTAACAGTATATCCCTATGGGTGTCTTGAAGGTTTATTTGATTCATCTTCCATAAACATCTTTATTTGATTGTATCCTGATGATCCATCCATAAAGGAAAATATGGTATGTGTAGATGCTATGTCAAACATTAATTCTGGGATTGGTAAAGAAAATTCTTCTTTCGGACAGGCCTTTTTTAAATCTTTAAAGCCTACACATACCCTCATTTGGCCATTTTCTTTTTAACCGACACTACATTAGCCATCCATGTCGGATAATTTTCTTCTTTTATAATACCAGCCTTAATCAATTTCTTAACTTCGACAATGACTTGTTATTCTATTTCGACACGCATCCTTCTCGAAGCTTGTTTAACAGGGATGGCTCTCTGATTTATCCTAAGTTAGTGGACTGCGACTTCTAGAGCTAGTCCAGGCAATTCATCATAAGTCCAGGCAAATTAGTCTTTGTATTCTGTCAACAGTTGAATTATTTCTTTTGCTTCCATGTCTTTAAGGAATGAACTAATGAAAGTTGATTTTGGGCTATCATTAGTTTCTAAATTTATTTCTTCTAATTCATCAACTTTCGATTTAATTTCTTCTTCTAATTCTTAAGTAGCGTCTTTGATTGGAAGATCAGAAGTTTATTGAGAATCAAGTTCTTCGGGTGATGACCAGGCAAAATTCCATATCATCTAAGCGTTCTAGAGTACCAAATCCAATACCTCTTTAGAGTTAGGGTTTCTTTTACTGGTATCCCACATTTTTTCAATAAAGTGTGGTTGTTTTAAAGACCACTATTTGAGCATTAAACTATTTTGAATAAATTTTTGTGCCCAAGAAGAATACAACTCAAAAAGAAATTTTCATTGACATTGTAAGATTTTCATCTTCTAATTTTACATCGACTTTGGTACTAGAAGTAGTAGAGCCAAGTCTAAACTTTATTGGATTTTTATCATCACCATATACTTCTTTGACCACTAAATCCTCGATTTTACAAGAAGAGATTGGAGTTAGGGTCATAGCGTTTATATAATGATTACTTTTCTCATACATACACTTGAATTGTTTTTCTTTGTCTTCTTCTTCAAGAAGTATTTTGAACTGAGGTTCTTTTTGAACCGGTGATGTTGTTTCTTCTTTTGCATCTTCTTCAAAGTCCAGGTGAATTTTGAACTTCAATGGTTTCTTTATTTTGACAGTTGGCTCTTCTCTCCCTCGTCCTCGTCCCCAGCCTCGACCTTGGGTGTGAGTCTGATGAGAATTATCACCTTTTTCCTGTGTTGATGAAGAATAATTTTTTTCATTTATTTTCTTTTCTTTATCATTTTCTTTTGTATTCACCACTGTCTCTATGGAGAATATTGTTTTCTTTATTGGAGTATAATATGTTGCATCTTCTTGTACTCCAATTTCATGGACTCAAAATGGTTGCAGATCTCCTACGATACATCATTCTTGTCCTTTTTATAAATATTTTATGCATTGATGCAGATATGAAGAAACCATTTTTTTGCTCATGGAGCGATGGTATGCCAAGTAGAGCATTAAAAGAGGTGTTAGAGTCGATGATATGGAATTTTGCTGTTATCACCAAATCAACTATTTTTAGGAGCAATGTTATTGATCATAGGGCTCGTTCTCCTTGTTGATTAAATCCTCGTAACATCATTGTATCTCTTGATAGTTGGGATTCTTTAATGTCCAAATATGCAAGAGTCCTTAGATTCATTATGTTAATCGAGGCCCCTGGATCAATAAGTACCCTTGAAAGTGTCATATCTTTTATATTTACTGTGATGTATAGTGGCCGATTATGTTCAGTTGTTCCAAGAAACAAGTCATTGTCAGAAAAGGTAATTTTTGTCTATTCTTCTAATGAACAAGCTTCGCTCTAAGTGATACTAGAAAGTTAAGCTAAACAAATGTCTAGATCTAAAAGAGCTATTATCAATGACTCTCTCAATTCCTTGAAAAATATAAGATCGTCATAGATGCTCAATTTTGCTGATAATTTCCTCAGATGAGCTAATACATTGTAAACTACCTTATGAAGACTGTCTTCCTTTTCATCATATAATTGTGGGTGTATCGGAGGAATGATCTTTTTCAAAGTAACTATTTGTTTTTCTCTCTCTTAGGGAGCCATTCTGGGAGGCATAAATTTTCCACTTCACAAATTAATTTTGGTTATTTCTTCTAGTTTACTGTCCTATTCTTTTATCTCTTTGTCTGAAAGTTCCAAATCTATGAAGATTGGTGTTCCTTGCAGTTGGAGTGTGACAGTTTCATTTTTGTCTTTGTCGTTATCGAAATTATTACTAATATTATTGTCGTTTTGATTGTCGTTAGGCTGGTCGGGATCATGTACGATTGACTATTGTCTATAGGATTGAGATTGGAGCGATTATTTTTAGAAACATCATCCAAAATAGACAAAATGTATGTAAAACTGGAAGTATTTATATTCACAATAGTAGTAAAAAGAAAGTCATACAAAGTTATA
Source organism: Papilionanthe hookeriana x Papilionanthe teres (assembly GCA_022702705.1). Lineage (NCBI taxonomy): Eukaryota > Viridiplantae > Streptophyta > Magnoliopsida > Asparagales > Orchidaceae > Papilionanthe > Papilionanthe hookeriana x Papilionanthe teres. Next base: position 185,524,081 of record CM040421.1, read on the forward strand.
GGTTCAACGGATTTCCTCCCTTTATCCGAGACAACTATCCTATTGGAAGATAAAAGAACATGAGAACTAGAAGATACAAAAGGAACACCAGTCCCTATGTCTAGAAGACCTCTAACCCTTTTCATTTTTTTAATTTTTTTCCTCTTTCCTTTCTTGGAAGATTTTGTAATTTGTAGGTGATTCTTTACCTTAATTAGTGTTGTCTCTGTTTTTGTTGTCAGAATTAGGAATAAATTTATCGACTGAAATCATATTGACTGAACCTTTTTCAGGTTCTTTGAAATACTCCTTTGGGATTACTATATTCACTTCTTTAAAGTTGTGCTCTAACCAGTCCTTGAAGAGAAAGCATTCTTTGATTTTATGTCAAAGCATCAAGTGATAAGGACAATAATTGGGATTGTTATTCATGTTAAACTCCACAAGCCTTTTAGCCTTAGGCAGCTTCAACTCTGACATTTTTAGCAAGCTATGAAATATTTTGCTAACAGCCTCTATCTTGAACGGATATTCCTTATTCATTCATTTAATCATTGTTCTCTTGTCTGTCGGTACTAGAATCAGTCGTTGAAATTGTAATTGAGAAGTTTCCTTTTGTGGTGGTTGATTTATATTTTGCCATTGCTTCTTTTGTTTAGGTTGAACTTGCATCACTTTTTTACCCTTTTCTACAAAATTTCCTGGTCTCTTCTCGAATGTTTTGATAGACTTTGTCTTTTCTGTGTTTTTCATTACACTCGATTTCTTAGCCTCCTCTTGAAGATTAGAAACTTTACTTAAGCAATTTTTCAAATGATTTTATTGTGAATCCTTTAAGCATGAATTCTATAGGAACATGGATATCTTTAAGTAGGATTTCAAAAGCATGTTGTTCCTGGAGTTGTAGTTAATATTTCATGCTAACATTTCTCCAGTGCAAAATGTAATCCACTAGATTCTCTCTTGTTTTTTGTTTTTCAACCACCTGATCACCAACTGTTGTATGGTGTTGTGCTTCGGCAAAGCGTTGAATCAAAAGGCTTTCAAGTTCTACAATGGTTTTAATGGATCAATTAAGAAGTTCTACATACCAGTCAAAGGAAACTCCTGTGAGACTGTTAACAAATTGAAGGAATAAAAGAGCAATACTTCCTCCTGAATTGCAGCAACTTGCTCTAAAGTGCACAAGATGATGACGAGGATTATTGGTTCCATTAAAAATTTTAAAGAGAAAAAGAACATAACCACTGGGGTATTGTATAGAATCAAATTCTTCTGGATAAGGTCTACCCTTTGAAACTAATGATTCGGCCTTTACATGAACCATTTTTTCTTTTATCTTTTGTTCCACCAATTGTTTGATTTCTTTTTCTGGAATTCCACTTTGAGAGGAATACTTTCTCTTTTGAGTGCTTTTTTCAACTTCTATTGGCTCACTCTTTTCCTCTAGAATGTATATTGCCTTTAGTCTAATAATTTCAATGACATACAATGGATTCGTTGGTGGATTTTGTAAAGCTGTCGCTAATTCTTCCATTTTTTGTTCGAGACGATTGATTTGTTCATCCCGCTGTCGAATAATCGCTCGTAATTCTTCTATCATATCTTCTTTACTTAATTTCATGCTAAGGAGGTAGTTCATGTTTCTACAAAGTTTATCTCAACGCCCTTCTCAATTGAACTATTTGAAGAATCTTTCTTTTTCCTTATCAAGAATTGTTTAATGTCATTTTTCAACCTTTTTAATCTTTCCTCGAACGACTTTATAGGATGTTCCGCACAAGTTCTTTCCTGGGAACTGTCTGCGGGGGTGCTCACAATATACGAGATTCCTCCCGATGATTTTCATTTCCATACATTATTTTTAAGTATATGACGAGATTTCTTAGGAAGTGTAACATCGTGTTGCGAGTAAGATTGATCTCCACATTTTAACATTTGGTCAGAGCCATCATTTTAGTAGATGTGTCTTCTGCTTCTGATATTAATTTGGTATGTTTGGTCTAATCTTTTATGACGATCACATCTTCACTCTTGTACCTGAGTACACAGACTGTCTAACGGGAATTGCTGATCCATTTCTTGATAAGTAGGATCTTCAATTTCAAGAATTCTTCTTTTCATTATCGTAGAGATTGCACATCCCATTTTATCTAACATTCATGAAATTAAACACCTATCTTTCAAGGCTAATATTTTAAACACAAAGTATATGGTGTGAGTTGATGGAGAATTTATGGGTTGGCAGGTATTATCTTGATATTCAACATGTATTGGAAAATATAAGATTTCTTTTGAAAAGGAAGGGTTCCCAAAAACACTCTATTCAAATTCACATGTCTCAAAATTGTCATCTTCATTCCATTTCTTCTTTCTTTGAAGAGAACAAGTTTTATTTCTTTGTTGGGAATGAGTTTTTGGAACATTCATGGTACAAGATCCAGATTTTCTTGTTCAACATAGATTTTCTTTCCTTTTCTGTCAATTTATTCTTCCATTTCTTCAAAAGTATATTGATATGCCCCCTGCGTGTGCTATTTTTTGCGTGTTTTTTATGTTTGTATGTACGCGCACACACTAGAGGTTCTACACAAATATACACATCGTTCAAGTAATACAAGACTCTAGTGGAGTCCCGTATATCGATCCCATAGGGAAGCAAGGTAACAAGTCCTTAGTCAAATTCTACTCCATTATTATCAGACCTTAGTTTAGAAGGTTCATTTAAGTGGTTTTTCTAACAAATACACCAAAAGGTAAATCTTAAGATTAAAAATACTAATAACTAATCCTAAATGAAAATATTAATTTTAAAGATGTCTCTTTCTGGGTGAATTGGTTTGGTGAATCTTGAGATAATAAAATCTATAATTCTTATGTAGTGAATTGGATAAAGTTTAGGAATTGGATACATTAAATATTGTATGTGCCAAATATGAGCAATCCTATTCTTACTCTCTTCCGAGTGCTATAAAGAACATTAGCTAATCCCAGGTTTAGTCCCTAAATCTGTGGTTGGGCTAGGAGGATACTGGCTCTCACTCCAGAGCTCCCACTTCCCTTTGCATTAAGGCTAACTCTCTCTTTAGTTTACAAACATTAGAACTAAATTAGGGATTTTACTCTGTCACCCTAAAATTTCTAATTCTACACCCGTCAAAGTATGTTTCCATATTTACTTGCACTTAACGCCCATGAACTTCACCATCAATGGAATTTGAATGTGGTTCTACTTCGTTGAGAATTACATTGTGCTTTCAGGTCATAACACAATTACAACAAATTTTAACAATACAACGAGCTCTTATTATAATGTACATGAAGTGCAAGTAAAAATCATCACATTTATAATTAAAACTTCTTCTAACATGCATCCTAATATCCTAAACATGAATCCTACTCATTGCAAAAGAAATGTGGAATGAAAACAATGGAATAATCTTCTTGTTTCACTATTTCCAAACAACAATAAAGATTAAGAGAAAAATATCACAGAGCTTGAAGAAAACATAACAAAAAACTTCGTTTCATCATTGAAAATCCACTACATAAGTGTTTACAAAATCATAGGATAATGTGGAACACAATACTTAGCTTTTTCCCTTTGAAAGATAGATGAAAATTTCTCTCACAAAGTTCCCGCTGATCCATGCAATGCTAGTGCAAACCCTTACAGATTGTTTCAAAATCCTCCACTAGTCTCTCCAAAAAGGTAGAAATATATATTTCTACACCTATTCCAATATGTCTACGAATTCTCCATATTTTTCCTAACATTCCTCTCCTTTTTTGACCTAAAATTGCTTTTTTAAAGTGTAGGGATGAATTTCTAAGATATTTGTCAAGCACGCTTCCAAAAAGTGTTCAAATATGTTGAATCTTGACCATAACCGCCCAAAATTATGTCTAAACCGTCTCGGGCACCGTTAGCGTTAGATAGGCGTCGTCGGTGCCTTATTGTTGAATTAATTACAATGCTATTTAGATTTGTGTGCCGTTGGTGTCCGTAGATTGAATTCTTCATTTTGCCTCTTTTTGCTCCAAATATGTTCCTTTTTTACTTTTATTGCTCCAAACACCTAAAATCAACATACCTGCAGTAAAACATGAAAAATACCTTCCTTTAAAGTTCAATGTCACAAAAAATGAGTAAAATTTATATATACATAAAAACTAGCATATTTTTGGTGCATCAGAATCTCCCAAACTTAATTGTTACCTGTCCTTAAGTAACACTATAACTTTAAAAACCAAACATGTTGACTTGTGGTTATAGGTTTCAATAGAGTTTCCTATAATTTTATCTCCGAAATGTTATAGTGTAACTTAAGAGAAATTTTAGCAAATCAACATAGGACTAGAGTGTAAGAATATCTTATATTCAACTTAGGAATCTTAATTTTCTATTAACTTTAAAAGTTATTGAAACTTGTCAAACTAATACTTCAAGGAAAGTATAAAAATAGAATTTGAGCACCTTATCTATACCATTTTAATAAATACCTTTTGAAATAAGAATAAGCTTAGGATTGTTTTTAAGTCTTTTAATTTAAAAGGATTCAAGTGAAACCAATTTTTTATTAGACTTTTCTTTAAGCTTCTCCTCACATATTTTCCTTTTTTTTCTTTTCTTTCATTCGAGATCATTTTCAATCCTTTTTTTCTATTTTTTCTAATGTGAGAATTATCTTGATAGGCCTTTAATAATTTTGAATTTCACTATCTCCTTTCTAAATTCAAAAACTCAAAATATTGCCTCACTTTTTAAAAGTGTAAGTATTAGTTTGAAAAAAGGATTCAATAAAGGCTCAATTCTCATTATGTATAAATCTAAGAATCTTAGTTTTTTAAATATTCAACTCCTTTTTACCATAAATAGTAAAATCATTTTTCTAATGTTTCCTACAAAATATTTTAAATTTCTTCACATTTGATTTCAACTAAGTTATTTTTCTAACATTCCTAAAATCAGAATTACAATAACCTAAAGATAACACCACATGTCACAAGTCATTTTAGAAGTGATATTAAATTAAATATTTGTTACTGAGGACAATAAAATTAGGTTTAAAAAGAATTTTTCTTCCCCCCAAACTTGAATTTTAAATATTTTGCAATTAAATCCATAAAACTTAGTAGGAAGAAAAAGTATTTGAATTCACTAGCTACTACAACATCCTCTCAAATTCATATGCATGCATAATTAGGATAGTATGATTGCAGGAGAAGGTAAATCTAGCCTAAAACATGCTTGCAAAAATATTAAAGCAAAAGGAAGTATAATCACTTTAAAATATATTTTCCTTCCTACCCCCAAACTTGATTTTTAATATATATAGCTTTCCGTATAGATAATATAAGTAGGAAGAAAAAGAGTTCCAAAATTCTATCTGTCATACTTGCCTATCAGAAACATCTACAATTATTAATCAGGATAGAAATCAAGTAGCAGAAAGTAAATCTAAACTAAACATGCCAGAATGAAATTCAATAAATAAAATTTTATCTAGCATAGCGGGTAGCAGCATTGGAATATGAAAATGTTCTTCAAGTCTTATATAAAATTGTAACATAAACACAAATACACATAATAAATGAGGTTAATTTTTCCACTAACTCATCCAATCTCATTACCTTACTTCCTCTAATGAAATCAATGCACTAATAAATTATGTAATTTTTAATTGATTTTAATGATTATAATCCCATAAAAAAGATCATCCCTGATATATTGGCTCCTAGGCACCAATCTCAGGCATCATCTAATCCCTTTAATTAAGCACCTCTAATAGTTATAAATTGTAATTTAAATTATCCACATGTTATTCATAAAATAGGTTCATGACTCTTATCAAACGAAAACAAAGTCAGAGAAAGGAAGTAACAAAATTGAGATTGATCTATCACTGTTCAAATTCATGATATCTCTTGTAAAACTAAAGTCAGGGTAAGACCCGAGTCATACTGGACTCGTCAATCCAACTACTATAAGAGACATACAAGTTTATCCATAATAAGAAGTTAAGGAATCACTTCACTCAAGACACACAAAGATCAAATCAAACCACTAACAATCCAAAAATCTACCAATTAACAATCAAACTGCTCAATCCATAATGACACATAAAGATCAAGTTAATTCACTCTAAAGCAAATACAATACAGTACTAACAATCACGACATGCATACTAAATCAAAGAACACTGATAACTATAAGTTGCCTCTCATAAAGTGCTTGGTTAACGTCGCCAACCCTCCAAATGATTCCTCCAAGATCAAAATTTCAACTAAGTAATCCTCGATCAATCGCCCAATCTTTTTCAGATCCAAGGATTCCTACAAAATCCTTAAATTTTAATTTTTCATTCAACTCTTCCTTTTCAGATTAATTCATATCATTATTCCTCATATTTCTTTCTAGATCCAATACTCTTCTATTGATTTTTTGAATTTGCATATTAATATCATCCTTGAAATTTATAAGAAATGGATCTCCATAAGATACTTTAAGATCTCCCAAATTTTGGATCAGATTCTCTCTACATAATTCAGATTCTGGATTAAAATCTTCTATGTTACTCTTCTGTTTCAAGTTATCTGCCAATTATTCCCCATGGTATTGAGTAAATGATGGAGGTGGTCTTTCCATCTTAGTTGAGGAAATATGTTTTTCTAATTCCTTAAGAATTTCTTTAAATGGTCTTTCAATCTCCTTATCCTCTTTTCTCAGCTTAATGTTCTTTTGAAATATATCCTCAAATTCTTATTCAAGTCTAAGTTCAATAACTTTAACTTGTTCATCATTCAATTTAGATTTTTGTTGTGATTGATTCTAATCTGAAGATATAAAGACTTGTGGTGTAGATGAATTCCCTAAATAGGTAAGCTTTAAAATTGTATGGGGTACATCCATCTTAAGTTCATGAGATTATTCAACAGATGGAATGAAAAGTTCACTATTTTTGGTAGCGTCCATCATTTCGCACCTCTCTTGAACATACATATAATATTCTTTAGACAACGTTTTCAACTCATCATGAAAGTCCATTTCGATTTCATATGTTAACTTACTTTCAAAATTTTTTTTGGAAATGGTCTTTACTTAGATAATCAGTTTCATTTATCCAAAAACAATCATAATCTTTTCTCTCAGTTGGATATTTCATAGTCTTTGACACATCAAAAGTGACTTCTTGGCCATTAATATTCATAAATAACTCACCTTTTTGCACAAATATCATAGCCTATCCAGTAACGAGGAAATGTCTCGCCAAAATAATTGGAATTTCTTATCTTCCTCCATATCTAATACAATAAAGTTCATAAAAAAGATAAATTTATTCAGTTTAAAAAGCATGTCTTCTATAACCACTTTTGGATAAATGATAGATCGATCAGCTAACTGAAGGGTTACTGTAGTGGGAGAAATATCGGTTAAACCTAAAATTCTAAATAGAAATAGAGGCATCACATTAATGCTTGCTCCAATATCACATAAAGCTTTTCCACATAATCTTTCTCTAATTGCATAAGGAATTGTAAAGCTAAAAGGATCTTTAAGTTTCTTAGAAATTTTTTTCTGAAATATAGTGCTGCACTCCTCAATTAGTGTAACTTTCTCACAATCCCCAAATTTCCTTTTCTTATTTAATAACTGCTTCATAAACTTTGCATAACACGACGTCTATTCTAAAGCTTCTGTGAAAGAAATATTTATCTTTAACTTCTTAAACACTTTCATGAACTTAAAAATTGTTTATCCAACTTATGATGTCAAAGTCTTTGAGGAAATGGAGGTGGTGGCCTTTCCAAATTGATTTTAGTTGGAGATATTAATTTTTTAGATCCTTAGAAACATATTCTTCAGGTCTTTTTGTTTCCTTTGTTTCTCTCACAACTTCTTTTTCTTTTCTAACCAAATCCTCTATCTCTCTTCAACATCTTAATTGGATAGCTTCTACTTATTCATTATTTTTCTTATTAGGTTTGCTCTTTATGTTGCTTGGAAGTGTTTATTGGGGTCTATTGCCAAGTGAATTATCGGTTTGTCCCAGTTGATTCTCTATGTTTAAAATCGCATCATTTTAACTTGCAACTGGTTTCCCATTTGCAATACCACTTTGTCTATAGACATCTTCTTATCCTCAAATTGTTGATCATTATTAGAGTTTGGTGGATTTGAAGGCTCGTAGTTTGTGTTCCCCTGATTATTCCAACTTCTATTAGGATTTGCATGATTAATTTTCCATTGTTGGTTTCCACCCATAGTAGTTTGATTCCATTTAAGATTAGGATGGTTCTTCCAACCTGGGTTGTAAAAGTTAGAATACTGGTTTTTTATGGAATTTAAAGTCTTATATAATAAGTTGGAATCAATCATATGCCCTAATGAACTTTCCTTACTTACAGGAGTAAATTGAGGCTTGTTCATTCCAAATTGGTCCAACATCCATGATATTGCAGCAACTTGAGTTGCAAGAATTGTAATAACATCTATATCTAGAAGACTAGCTAACTTTTTGGGATTTACGCTTGAAGAGGGCCATTGAAATTCATTTGTAACTATTTCTTCAATTAATGCATACGCTTCATCAAATGATTTTGACATTAATGAACCACCAGCAGCAGCATCAATAATGGACCTAAGGGATCCTACTAACTCATTATAAAAAGTTTGAATGATTAATCAATCTAGAAGAGCATAATGTGGATACTTTCTTAGGAGTTCCCTTAAATCTTTCCCAGGATTCGTATATTAATTCTCCTTAATACTGACAAAATGAGATAATATCATTTCTAAGCTTAGTAGTCCTGGAAGGTGAAAAATACTTAGCTAGGAATTTCTGAGTTAACTCCTCCCAATTTTTAATAGAGCTAGGTGTTAATGAGTATAACCACATTTTAGCCTTATCTTTTAGTGAGAAAGGAAAAAAATACTTAGCCCAACAACATCGTCTGACATGCCGTTATAACAAAATGTAGCACAAAATTCTACAAAACTACAAAAGTGTAAATACGGATCCTCCGAAGGAATTCCCCAAACTGATTGTTCTGAACCTGTTGGATAATTGCTAGATTTATTTCAAACGGTTCAGCTTCTACAACAGAGTTTTATATACTTGAGTGAATTTCATCTGTCATAATATTTACATAATCCCTCAATGATTTATGATGATTTTCCAAGTTATTATTTTGAATGTTTTCCATTTTCTTGTCTAGTTTTTTAAGTCCTTTTTATTTTTTTTGATTTTTTCCATTTTTCTAACTCGGGACGAAAAGGCACAATTCCTACAGATCCTTTATTTTGCATACATAACGCAACAAATAATAAATTAACAATAAAAAAAATAAATAAAAAATATATTTAGCACGACAAAATATTTCCAAAAACACCCTATTTTTGACACAAACAGTTTTCTTTCGCAACACTTTTTCATAAAAAAATAAATTTCACACAAAAACAATTTTAAGACACTAAAGTTTTCCAATTCTAAGCCTAATTATTTCAACTAATATTCTCCTAAAATTTTTACCGAAGCATACCCGGCAAAGAGGCCAAAAACTTGAAGCGCCCCCAGCGTGTATTATTTTTCTGCGTGTTTTCATGTTTGTATGCATGCACACACATTAGAGGTTCTACACAAGTATACATATCATTCAAGTAATACAGAGCTCTAGTTGAGTCCTGTTTATTGATCCAGCAGGAAAGTGAGGTAACAGGTCCTTAGTCAAATTCTAGTTTACTACTATTAGACCTTAGTTTGGAAGGTCGATCTAAGTGGTTTTTCTAACAAATACTCCTAAAGGTAAGTCTTAATATTAAAACAACTAAAAACTAATCCTAAATAAAAATATTAATTATAAAGATAACCATTTTTGGATGAATTATTTTGGTGAATTTTGAGATAATAAAATCTATAATTCTTATGTATTGAATTTGATAATGTTTAGGAATTGGATACATTAAATATTGCATGTGCCAAATAGGAGCAAACTAATTCCTTACCCTATTTTAAGTGTTATAAATAACATTGGCTAATCCTAGGTTTTTTCTCTAAATCCATGGTTAGGCTGGGAGTATATTGGCTCTCACTCTAGAGCTCCCACTTCCCTTCGCCTTAAGGCTAACTCTCGCATTAGTTTCCAAACACTAGAATTGAATTGGACATTTTAGTCTGTCACCATAGAATCTCTAATTCTATGCCCATCAAAGTATATTCCTCTATTTATTTGCACTCAATCCCCATGAACATCACCATCCATGGAATTTGAATGTGGTTCCACTTTGTTGAGAATTACACCGCCCTCTGGGGTCATAACACAATTACAACGAATTTTAACTATAAAACAGGCTCTTATTGTAATGTAAATGAAGTGCAAGTAAAAATCATCACATTTATAATTTAAACTTCTTCTAGCATGCATCCTAATATCCTAATCATGAATCCTACTCATTGTAAAAAAAAGCAGAATAAAAAAAAATGAATAATCTTCTTATTTCACTTTTTCTAAGCAAGAAGAATGAATAAGAGAATGACATCACAAAGAACGAAGAAAACATAACATAAAACTTCATTTCATCAAATAAAATCCACTACATAATTGTATAAAAAGTCATAAGATAATGAAGAACACAATACTTAGCTTTTCCCTTTGAAAGACAGATGAAAATTTCTCCCACAAACTTCCCACTGATCCATGCAATGCTAGTGCAAACCCTTTCAGCTGCTCTTAAAATTCCCTCACCAATCTCTCCAAAAAGGAAGAAATCTACATTCCTACTCCTATTCTGATATCTATAAGCATTCTCCACATTTTTCCTAACATTCCTCTCTTTTTTTGACCTAAAATCGCTATTTTATAGTGTAGAGATGAATTTCCAAAAGTTTCCTCAAGAACCTTTCCAAAAAGCATCAAAATACATTGAATCTCGGCCATAACCGCCCAAAATCATGTCCAAACTGTCTCAGGCACTGTCAACGCTGGATAGGGTGTCGTCGGTGCTCTATTGCCGAATTAATTACAATGTTCTCTAGATTTGGGGGTTGGCAGCGGCCATTCTAGCACCGTCGGCGCCAGTAGCCTGAATTATTGATTTTACCTTTTTTTTGTCCAAATTCATTCCTTTTTTGCTTTCTTTCTTTCCAAATATCTAATATCATCATACCTGCAGCAAAACATGAAAAAATGGGTACAATTTATATATATATAAACTAATATATTTTTGGTGCATCATATATTGTTCTACAGGAACGTATTAAGGTATGTCTTCTGTAAAGTTATAAAAATCTTCATAAGGTTCAAGAATGAATTCCTCTAAGGATTGTATCTCAATCATATTTATTTAGTGCAAATTTAGTTTCATCAAATAATCCAAAGTCATTATGATAAAAGTAAACATTTTCATCAATTGGCCTATTGAGATCTTGAAATAAGAAAAGACCAAATTAGGGGATCCATTGTAAGTTTTCTAAAAAATTTCAAGGAGGGTAAAATTTCATGGACTTATTTATAAGTTTGGAATATTCTTTTTATTTTGTCTTATCTTGTTGTTATGAAATGTCAAGAATAACTCTTCAAAGAGTTAGATTTTAAAAGATCTAGTTCTACGAAATAACTTTCAAAAACAAGTGATTTAACAAAAGATGAGAAGAAATATTCTCCCCAACAGAGTTGCCAAATATAATCTCTCGGTGGTACCCGGAGCTACCCGAGATTTTCTCATGTCGATGTCAATGTCAATCTTTGGAGTCACCACTTTGTTTATCTATCATATCACCCTAGTCTTCAAGAGATTTTATTTCTTTGAATCATGTAAAAGATCCTCAGATAAAAAGAATTTTAAAGAAAATAACGGCTGCTAAGATAGAAGTTGATTTAGGTTGAATATGGGTTAAACCTAAGGTTTGGTTAACTTGGGTTCGAGTTAGGTTGAAACTAAGTTAGAAGTTGATTTTGGATCAATATGGGTTGTACCTAAAGTTTTGTTATCTTAGGTTCAAGTTAGGATGAACCTAAGTTAGAAGTTTTGACTTAAGTTCATTATGAGTTGAACTTAAGTTTTGGTTAACTTGGGTTCAAGTTAGGATTAACATAAGTTATAAGTTAATATAAGTTCAATATGGGTTGAACCTAAGGTTTGGTTAACTTGGGTTGAAGTTAGGTTGAACCTAAGTTAGAAGTTGATTTAATTCTAATTAAAGATAGACTTAATTAAGGTTTAGGTTTCCTTAACTTTAATTTATGTAAGGCTTTAAGATTTAATTAAGATTAATTAAGGTTTAACTTGATTAGGGTTTAGGGTTACATAAGCCTAATGTAAGTGAGGCTTAAGAGTTAATTAAGTCTAATTAGGCTTAGACTTAATTAAGGTTGTTTAAGCCTAATGTAATTAAGGCTTAAGAGCGGGTCAGACTTAATTAGGGTTTAGGTTTACTTAAGCTTAATGTAAGTGTTGACCTCATTTTTTATGAGGTCTTCTCTTCTTCTTTTTAGTATTTAGGATCTAGCCTTAGGCTTTTCCTTTGACTATGTTAGAGGACTAGAATTGGGACCCACCACCTAGAAATTCAAACCACTTCCTAACTCCCTGCAAACTCCACAAACTTGACTGTAGACCCCTAATCACCTGCAGGGTTGAAATCGAATGTGGAAGTTTAAAGGATGAGTTCCTATAGGACTCTTTGGCCTTAGGACCGCCTTAGGTGGCACAGGTCGCGGTGAAGGGGCTGACTTACACACACACTACACTTATACACTACACTTTCACAGACCTCCTAAAACCACACCCATACTCAACTTGACCTTCTGACTCATGTAGGTGATTCACATGGATGGTCCTTAACCCCTAAGCCCTTGGCTAAGAGGGTTGGGGACAACATAGTGAATGCCTCAAATGAGTCCCTTCATGGCTCATGTGGGCTTGATATGGCTTCATGGCTCAACCAAAATGATTTCATTTCACTTATATTCACCCAATCTTCAATTTTCCAAATTTTCAATTTTTGACCCCCGACACCCTACACCCGCCTAGCCTACCCAAAACCGTTGAAACTGCCCAAAATTTGAAAAATCACCTAAATTACCCAAAATTCCTCAAAACCAATCCCAAACATTTCCACATCACTCAAATTGATCATTCATATCCAAAAATACCAAAAATTCCAAAAATACCTCCCAATACCCTCCAAATACCCAAAATACCCCTCTTGACCCAAAAATCCAAAAATTTAGAAAATTCCCAGAAAATTCCAGAAAATCCCAAATATTTCCAATTTCATTTTGTTCAACTACACCATGGGCCAATTTTGTCAATTTACCCTACTTTTGTCAAAACCCCCAATTTGACCCATTTTAACCCAAAGTGAACCCAATGTCAAACCAAACCTACCCAATTGACCCATATTCTGGTCCAATTCAATTCTAAACTTCAATTAAACATTCCAAACACCAATCTAGACCAAATCCAAGTCCAATTTGATTGACATTTGGATCCAATTTCACTTTTGGCCTTAAAGCCCAATTTGGACCCATGACCCAAACCTAACCCAAACTCACCCAATTCAACTCCAATTAACCCCAAATATTTTCTAAACTTTCCTTAGCATCCCCACAAGCAAAAAACTAACATGATTTGCCCAAAATTTGGACCCAAAACCCACTCAAATTCAACCCAAAGCTAAAAGGCCCAATTTTGGCCTAAACCCAAACCTAACCCCAAATGAGCCCAAACCCCAAAATTAAAGCCCAACCAAAGTCAAAACCTCTTTGAAACACTCCCATAAACATTTCTCAACATTAATTTTACATCAATTTCAACCCTAGCCCAACATTGGCCCAACTTGGCCCACTTGGACCTATATTGGCCCATTCACCAAAAGAGCCCAAATTCAACCCAATTCAAACCTAAATCACCCCCAATTTGCTTCAAGTCACTCATGACACATCCATGAGCTAAACCCAACAATTATTTGGCCCAACCTCTTTACAAGATTCCCATCCATAAATTCATTTTTAAACTTAAAGGCCCATTCCTTAAACCATTTTAAAAGCCCATCTTTTACCACATCCAAGGGCCCAAAATTGGTCTCAAAGCCCATATGACATTTCCCCTCATCATACTTTTAATTAAACTCAATACCTAAGTCCTAAATTCATCATCAAATCATTCCAAATCAAGTTTCATACAAATTTCCATCAAATTACCAAAAATTCCTAAAATCCATTTTCATGAAATTGACCAAGCTTTCCCCAAGCCAAAGACAAGCCATGCAAGCCATGGACAAGCCACATGAAGCCATGGAGAGTTTGACATGTGATCAAGCCATTAATGGAAAAAGGAGGACCCCCTTTCCTAATCCTTCTTAAGCCTTTTTTTACCTTAAGCATGTCACACTCTAAACCATGCTTTGCCACCTAATCCTTGATGGAGATTCCACCACACATGGGAGATTGACCCACCGACCTCCTCGGCCCAAAACCGAGTCTTGGGGAGGTGCACCCAACCCATTTGCATGGGTTAACCAAAATAAGCTAAAATGGCCCCTTCCCCTTTCTACTTTGATTCAACCGCTTTACACATGTCAAACCTCGATTGAATGCACCAAACCCCAGCCACGACCCACCCGAACAAGATGGTGACCAAAGCCCGGCCGGCCGACCACTGGTCGCCGGAAAACACCATGGCCGAGAGCTCACATGTGAGCCAACTTTGGGATTCTACCTTGCCGAGCTACCCCATGCCCAATGGCCACCATGGTTGTTACGCCCTTGACCTAAGCAGCTGATCCCAAGCCCTAACTCTCCACGGGAGGCCCTCCACCCTCTCCTATTTAAACACCACCCCTCTCGGCCATGAGAGGTGCTTGAAAAAAAAACCTTAAGGAAACTCGCCAAAATTGTTCCGGACTACTCCCCATACATGAGAATTTGATCCCCACTGAAATCCCCCTGCCATTTCCTCTCTGCGAGCTCGATTTCGGAGTTGAAATCCAAGCCCAAAACTAGGACACTTCTCCACGAGTGAGCCAATCCCCAAATTGATTGGTCCTACACCTTCATCGGACCAAGAGAAGGTGTCCACCAGCAAAAGCCCCATCTCCGAAGCCACCCGGTTGCTCCGGCCTCCAAGCATTGTGATCGGGCGTGGTCGAAATCCTACCTAGGCAATTCACCGAGACTAGGAGACTTCATCCGGAGCTTGCCGGGATCCAATCGAAGGTGAAACAACCCTCAGATAGAAGCCACACTTCTCTGAGCAAAGGTATGGCCTCACTCTTCTTCCCGAGCTTCTGAACAATCTCCATTTTTATTGCGTAAATTTCATCCCACATAAACCGTATGGATGTGTTCGTCTTCTCAAGACGAATCCATAGAGCATAAGAACACGAAAATCCATCGAGTATCGAGTGAGATATTAGGGATTTAGTGTGGATGGCTCTCGGGTGAGGACGTTCGGGGACGATGAACGGATGTCGTCCATTTAATACACGTGCGGACGGACGGCTCGGATGGCGTCGGACCAGGAGATGGTACGTGAACCGCGGGACCCGTAGCGCTGAGTCAGATGGCGACGTCGAATGGGGGCGCGACACGCGGCGTTTCAGAGCTGCCGAGGTTGACGCGGCGCCGCGTGGATAAATAGAAAATTAGGGATTTTTCCTATTTATTTAATTCCCTGAACTTCAAAAATTCATAACTTTGTGTAGGAAAATCATAAAAATAAAATAAAAATACCCTCTTGCTCAGTGAACAGAGGAGAATAATGTGGAAAAGAAATCATTTAATTTCACCAAGTATTTTATTTTTAATATTTTATTTACTCTCTGCACATTTTCAATTCTCCATGCATGTATACAATTCACCATGGCATGAGACCATAGTAGCTTTTAAGCCTCCGAATTTGGGAACATTCCCCGAATTTTCCAAAGTCGAGAGCCATCCTATGAAAAGTTATTGATTTTTCAAATTCATGTTACTCGTTTTGAGTATTTTAATTCCAATAATTAGCATGTTGTGAAATAAATTCTAGGAAAATTTGGTGATGTTCCTTATGACCAGAGGACCCTAGGAAAAATAGGTTTTGAGTTAGTTCATTTAAAATAACCCTAATTGGCTTAAACACCCAAAATAGATCCCTAATTAATTAGAGCTAACCATACATAAAATCGACTTGAAATAAATTCTCTATTGACCTTTAGGATCAGAGGAACCCACCATAAAAATTTGAGGTCAATTGGACTTGGTTAGCTCTACTAAATGGGTTGATTAAGCCATTTAGTCAATTTGAACTTTAAAAATTCATAACATTCAAAATATCTTTCAAAAATTCATCAAATTGGTTTTGGAGCCTCTCTGATATTAGGGGAATTTAAGAAAATTAAAATTTCAATTTTCTAAAAAAGTTGATTTTTAATGTTATTTTAATATTTTTAATAATTAAAAAATAATAAAAATCACAAAAATAATAAAATTCACCAAAATGTCACATTTTAAATTTTAATCACTTAGGAACAAACCCCATATTTTTCTTAGGTCTATTTAATGAGATATTAAATTTTAAAGCTCTATGGTAATTTTAAAATTAAAAAAAAATGTATTTTCTAGCATTTTCACTAGAATAATTATAATAAATCATAGAAAAATCAAAAAATTGCAAAAATTGATTCTCTGGTTTCCTTGATATCAGAGAGATTTTAAAAAAATATAAAATTCATTTTCCAGCATTTATTTTATTTTTAAATTAATTAACACTCCAAAATTTAAAACAATTATAATAAAAATAATATAATTCAAAAAATCACTAAAATTGGTCCAAGTGGTCCTCTAGTCATTAGGAATGTCCCCTAATTTTCTTAAGGACAGAAAATTTCCCTTGGTCATGTTATTAAATTTTCCTTGGAAATCTCTTTTTTCTACCAAAAATAATTATATAAATAAATTAAAAACAAAAAAATCACATTTTCTCCTCTCATGTCTTTATTGACATATGAGTGAAGTTACATAAAAATTTCAAATTCATTTGAGCTCAATTTTCTGAATTATGAAATTATTAAGCTTGAAGGGCAAAATGGTAATTAAAATTTTAATCCTTAATTAAAACTTTAGGTTTAATAAAAATTAACAAGTAAAATATTTGATCCTAATCTGATTTGGATGATTGAAACTTAAATAATTAAAGGGTAGAAACCCATTAAACAATTTAAAATAATTAAACCTTAATTAAATAATTGATTAAATTTGGGAAAAATAATAAAATTGGAATTATTAAAATGGGGATATTGTTGGGAAGAGATTTATTCTTTAATTTAAAAATCCCTAAATTAATCATCTCATTAATATTCAATTCTTAATTAAAGTGATAACTCAAATTTAAAATATTAAAAGACTTAATCATTAAACTAAAGTTAAATTTTTAAACTCTTTTAAAATTCCAATTAAAGTTAAAAATAAAATTAAATTAAAAATTAAATTAAATTAAGTAAATTAAATTGAATTAAATTAAATCAAATTAAATTAAATTAAAGATTAATTAAATTAAATTAAATTAAATTAAATTAAATTAAATTAAAATTAAAAGTAAAATTAAATTAAAGATTAAATTAAATTAAATTAAATAAACAAATTAAATTAAATTAAATGAATAAATTAAATTAAATTAAATTAAATTAAATCAAATTAAATTGAAATTAAATCAAATCAAATTAAATTAATTTAACATCAAACCAAACTAAATTGAATTAAATTGAATTGAATTAAATTAAAATTAAATTAAATTAAATTAAATTTAAAATTAAATTGAATTAAATAACATCACCTAAAATATAAGGAAATTAAATATAAAGCAAATTGAACACTATTCCAAATTTAAACCCATTAATTGAATTCAAACTAAATCACAAATTTACCCTCGAAAGCTTTAGTTGTCATAACTCCTAAACAGAATATTAAATGAAATGTTACTTCACTTATAGGACATTCAAACATCCCGGTTCAACTGAGTAAGATAATAACAAAACTTAACTAAACCTCGGACGGTTAATTCAATTGTGTAATTGAATTCATTTGGACTTAAAACAATCCTAGAAATATTGAAAAGATGTTTAAGATTTGCCTTAAGCACTTCCTCGATATGATAGGATGTTCATAAGAACAATTGAACTTAATTGTTCTTTGATGAAGAAAATCGTCTTCAAACAAAAACACAAGGAACCTAGACGTCATAGGAAATGACTAGTTATAGGATTAGGAATTTGGTAGAAAACCATAACCCTTCCCGTAGCTTTACCTAGGAACTTGCTTAAATATTCTAATTGTGTTTTAAGTGCGGCTTGGGATGACGGGAAGACCCTCCAGGTAAGCTTTTATTTTATTGCAATTTACTTTCTTGCAATTTATATTATTGCAATTTATTTAACCGCATTACACTTATTTTTCTTGCATGATAAACAATTGTTACATGAAAACCCACACCTTTAAGATAGTCCCTAAAACTGAAACCAAAATTAAGTTAAAAGTTATTGCAAGATAAAATTCACCGCCACAATATTTCAAAATATAAAACAACTCAAAATTTAATCACAAACAGAACACAAAACTACAATTACAATTAAATTAAAACGTCTCGTTGGATGATCGGGAATACCTCGGATGATGTAACCTACGTGTTGCTAATCTGGATTTCCCACGGTCTAAATGAAAGTGTGGTACTCATTCGGTTGAGTTTAGCAAATTCATCCGGACTAAGTGAATCCGATAAAAATAATGATGCGGAAGGATGGAACCGTGGGATCTTAACCGGTGTCGTTATAATCAACTTTAAGATTTGTTTTAATTAAAATATTGAAAACACTTAGAAATTAAGATTTTCTCTAAACCAAGACACTTTTCTCATCCCCTGATTTATGATTTCTAAAACTAAACCTCAGCAAACAACAAGAAGCTTGGAGCATGGTGGGCGACGACGGCTATCGTCATCGCAAAACTCGGGTCTACTTCGACAAAGCTTTCTTAGAATTAAATAACCAAGCCATAGGATTTCAAGGTAGTTTGCACTAGTGCAACATAAATCCTCAACTCTTCGATTAGGCATTTGCATTGCAAATTAAGCCCTAACCGTATTAGGATTCCGAGGTAGTCGTCTGATACGACATAAACCCTCACATCTTCGAGGCTGTTTGTATGATTCTATCATATAAATATAAGCCCTAATTAATTAAAATTGACAAAAATCAAAACATTAAATAGACATTAGGACTTTCCTAAATTCAAGCCAAACAATAGGATAGTCGGGAAGTCACCGAAGTTCACTTCGAATGCAGTGATTTCTTCTACCTTTCTTCCTTTGAATTCTCGAAACAAAATGTTTCAAACTTGATCCATTCCTCGTTGACATTCCAAAATTCAATCCCTTGAAAACTTAAACTTTGAAATCCTTGAGAGCGAGATTATTGATTATTATCGAGAGTTTTCTTAGGTGATTCCCGTCACTTAAGATGTAATTAACTATAGGGGCTTGCCCTTATAGGGAATTTTAAAGAACCCGAGTAATATAAACCCTGTTTAATGCTTTCATATTAAGCGGGGAATTTGTCGGCTTAAAAAAATTGGTTCGCGGACCAAACGGATGTCACTAAATCTTCTAGTTTATTTAATCGAGCCCCACCATCAAGCGAGTGTGTACTATCCTTAGGGATAGATACACGAGTTGTGGTGTGGTGTTCGTTTATATAAACTATTTGGGATGTGAGATCGGTTTCATCTCATATCTTAAAATCTTCAAATTTAAAATTATTTTCAAAATCAAATACTACTTTTCAAATTATTTATTTAAACTAAATTAAAAATTCGCCGACAACTTCTGTTAGGCGACCCCTTTTCAAAATAAAACACACAATCTAAAAATATGCCGACAACTTCTGGCAACTCCGCTGGGGACAATTCCTCTCTCCATTTTAATCAAAAAATTCTGCTTTCAAAAATCGGTAGTGTATCCATGTCCTTAATGGGTCGAACTACCCTTCTTTCTGTTGGAGTACTATGTTCATTTCTACCTTGAACAAGTATAGCCAACATTCTCTCGGATTTAGGAGCCACTATTTAGACACCCCTAAACGGAGAGGTTCCGAGATCCTTTTACCTCATTTCTGAGGTGGGGTGGACCCCCAATAGGTGTTAGTTTAGGAGTGATCCTTCGAGTCGAGAAGTCTTGCATAAGAATTTCTTTTCCTTTCCAACTCTGAATCGGATTTATTACCTTCTCTACCTCTTCGAACATTCCGTTCTAAATAAACAAACCCTTTAATAAATGATTCTTTTAACAAATGATTCCTTTTTATAAATACATGAACAAGAACGTGTTCGGACTCTTTTCAATTCCTTTCTTTTCGTCCTAAAGAAAAGAAGCATAACTTGGGACTGACAACCAAAATCTACCCTGCAGAAATGGAAGCCCCAAAGCTGATTTTCTCCTTCACCAATGGACTCGACTTCGCTGTTTATAAGGATGAGCTGCCCGACAATGGGATCATCCGGTTTGGACAAGGATTTGAGAACAAGAATGTCAAGATCACCGACGTTTCCCTTTTCGCAATGAAAAACAAAGTATCTGAAGCTAAGAAGCCGCTGATCGAGTTCAACCTTAGGTCAACCCAAGAGTTTCCTCCCCTGCAAAAGATCCCGACCGAGAGGAATACTGCCGTCCGAAGGAGGACCTGTTCTTGCTACCCCCACTTGGTCTAGTTGTTTCGCACCTACCCCGGCTTACGCCAAATTAAAGGGGAAGGAAATCCGAATTATGGTGAACCCGTTACCGTGGAGGGTACGGACTTTCTGTGAGACCTTCGTTTTTGAAATCGGGTCCAGCTCAAGAATTCCGTCACTAACGAGGACCCGAAGAAGGAACGAGTAGGAAGATTGCCGGGAAGGCCGTAGCCGCCGAAGTTGCTTTCTCGGAGGAAATCCCGGAAATCCACCGAGTACACACCACTACCCGAATATATACCATTGCCTGAAGATACACCCTTTTTGGAAGGGAGCGGATTCCATCCCCTTTCGCCGCGTACTGCCGAGGAAAATGTTCGCGGATTGCTTCTTCATTACCTCGACCAGCATACTACGATGACAACAGAAGGAAAAGCGCTAGGATCACGCCATTTGCCCGACTACAGACTGTTGTAGAGAAACTAGCGAAGAAAGAGAAATGCCCCGTATCGGAGATTCTACGAAGGATAGGGCGGGTGCCGATCCAAATCCCGTCTTGGGCCCCGAGTGAACCCGCCATCGTTACGGAAAAGCCAAGTAAAAGGATGAAGGCTAGTCCGCCTGTCGTCGTTACGGGATTATAGATTAGGGAGGATACCACCTTCCGACATTTGGGTCGACAAACCATCCGGTCCTAGAACCTCGCTGCTAGAAGGATGGTATGGCGTCCCACTACTTGGACAGCCGAGATTGAAACAACAGCTCGAGAAGGAAAGTCTCGTCGGGAGACTTGAATGCGAAGAAAGTGCTTCTTGCAAGTAAAGGGGACTCGCGAGAAGGGAACCCGGCAACTATCACACGACAACGCGTGAAGATGCACAGAAAAGACCGCTAGAAGATGCTATGGAAAAGTTGAGGACTGATATTCGACGACTAGCAAAAGAAAGAGAAGAGAAATTCGGAGACGAGGTTGATTCATCGAAATTCATGGACGACGAGTATGCAGAAATCAACATGGTCGAAACACGAGCATCATCAGCTTCACAAGGTGCTCCTGCAGCCGCAGAAAGAGAAGAGCCAGAAGTGATGAGAAGACAGCTTCAAGAGAAAGACGACACGATCGCCCGAATGGCGAAGAGGATGGAAGAGATGGGCGTAGCTCTAGCCACTCTCCGCAGTCGAGTGCAACCCCAAAGAGAGACACCCCCGAGAGGTCATTCACATTGTGGACGGAGGAAAGGAGATTACATCCGTCAACGGGGATGATCGGCTAAAGAAAGATACAACACAAAGTATGATTCCGGAAAAGGATATCAAGAGCTTGGTGGAACGGCGGGTGCGAGAAGCCTTAGCACAATCAAAGAGCGGGACATTCATTCGGACGGGTAGACCTTACCCGGAAGAATTCGATCTTGTCCGATACCGAAAGGCTTCGTACCACCTCCGTTCAAGACCTTCGATGGAGCAGGGAATCCCCGACGGCATGTTGCACACTTTCATGCCGAGTTGTTGCAATGCGGCGGGAGCGATGCATTACTCTTCCGACGGTTCGTCGGCGGCTCGTTAGGGATCGCCTTTGATTGGTATGCAGAATTACCAAATGGTTCAGTGAAGACGTTCTCAGAACTAGAAAACCTTTTCATCAAGCGATTCGCCGGAGCTCAACACCACATCACTATAGGTGATTTAGTGGTACAGAAACAGAAGCCGATCGAAACTTTGGTGGATTACATAATTCGATGGAGGAATTTAAGCATGAAGTGTGAACCACAACTACAAGAACAACATGCGGTCGGCATCTTACTTAAAAGCATTCACGGCCCGATAGCACTTCTCCTCGAAGGATTCACTTATTAAGACTTTCGAGAAGTTGTTAAGCAAGGCGGGAGCTTGCAAGAGGAGGCGAAGCAATTAAGTTTCGCCGACAAGACGGACAAGCAAAAGCACTGTGAAGACTTTTGAAAAGAAATCCAAGATCGTTGCGGCGGTCGACAAAGGCAAGCAACCGATACAAATATCGTCCGAACGGCCACGGCAACCTCGACGAATTATCAACAACCCCGACCCGGCTATCGGTCATCTCCACGGTATGAACAACCACCTTGTCCGCAACGTACATTAAGGGAGCTTCGAGCGAGGAATATCCATTCGGGAATGAAGCGATGCTCGAAAATGTTCCGTAGTCCGATGAAGACTCCGGATTTCCAGTGCTAGAGCCTAAGAGACCAGAGGAAGTCAACAAGAAAAGCGATCCCAACTTTTGCCCTTATCACCAGATGCTTGGACACAAGATAGAAGATTGCATTACCTTCAGAAGTTGGCTCAATGACAACCTTCGGAAAGGAAATATAACAATCCCGAAGGAGTACATGAAGGAACCCCAGAAAGGAGGTTCCGTCAATGTTATCTCAACTGATCCCGTCATTCCGATAGATCCCTATACGACTGACGATGGATGGACTACCGCTTGGACAAGGTCTTCGAAAAAGATTTTAGACATCATCCAAACCGCTTCGGTGTAAGCTTCAATTCAGAGTTCGAAACCTGCCAAGTCGGCACTATCACTTGCGATAGAAGAACCACCTCAACAGGAGATGATTGAAGAGAAGAAGAAAATCGACGAAGAAGAGAGGACCGAGGCTCCTAAGGCTAGACTAGGGGCTGCTTATCCTAGGATAGTTGTTTCTGATTCGGGGGAGAAATCCCTCGAACTTCTGACTCTGTATGATTATCTGCTCACTTCGGTGGGATCATATAATGATAAGGGTGATGGGCGTTGGCTACGTTTTGATCGTTTCTAACGATTACGTAACTAGCGACAATTCGGACATCGATTTCGATACCAACGACAATTCTCGAATCATACACGATCTCGACGATCAAAATAACGAAGAAGACATCCATCGAGGAGGCTACGAGAGTTCAACAAGCAACGAATCTATCTGCGAGTTCCGAGGAGCTCCGATCACAATAGAGTTAGAGCCTTCGGACTGCGAAGCTAATCCGGAAGAGCCTGTCATTCCGATTCAGGAAGAAACACCAGCAAGCTCAACACTAGATTAAGAAGAAATTATAGAAGTCAACTTAAGAAGTGGAAGAGTTCTACCTCCGAGAATCGGTCCAAAGGACAAAGGAAAGCAGGTGGTTGTTCAAGAAGAACCAACCCCAGCAGAAGAAATACCCATTCGAGAAGAAGCCGAGACACATGGAAATAAAGTGGACTACAACGTGCTAGCCCATCTTAGGAAACTACCGGCCAAGCCGAGCGTTTACGATGCTCTCATCTTATCGAAAGGAGATGAGAGAAGCTCGATCAAGGCCTTACTTGATCCGGAAATTTGCTTAACTCAAATGGCCGGAGATTCCTTAGATGAGGTTTGCTCATTAAAGGAACAGCGAGGTGTTACCTTCACAGATAATGACCTACTACATGGGACAGCAGATCACAACCGACCGTTGTACATTTCAGTTATAATTGGGAAATTTACGCTCTCTAGAGTATTGGTGGATCCCGGAGCGTCAATTAATATAATGAGTCTCCGAACACTAGCATATTTAGAAATTGATGCTCGTGAGCTCGAGGCCGACAAAATGTTATTAAGAGGATTCAACCAGAAAGGAGAAAGAGCCCTCGGGTCAATAACGCTACTAATAAAGACCGGTGACTTAGCAAAGCCAAACGCAAAATTTCACATAATTGATTCAGAAACGTCGTTCAACGCTCTATCGGGCCGACCATGGATACATGAAAACGAGGATGGTACCATCATCTCTACATCGGTGCATCGAATACTACGATGGAGTGGAACGAGTGCATCAAAGGTGACTTACTAACCATTCTCCGTACATGAGATTGGAATCCATGAAGACGCGGCTTATTATGCACCACCGAAGAAAACAATCTTCTCCGGAGATACCATAACGGATGAAGCAAAGAAAGTTCGGGACAACGAAGAACACTGAAGTTCTAGTCCAACGGTCACTCACCACTCCCTTCCGGCGAGATGGTGAAGGTTTCTCCACGACTCGCATCCGAGGTCGAGGCCGGGGACGAGCCCGTGGTAGAGACGTTAGGACGAGTTGGACGGAGGAAACCGACCATCAAAGTTGATTGGGAAGATAGTTCCGAAGAAGAAAAAGAAATCAAGCAAGAAGCGACGAACGATAAGTCGGAAGAAGCCGCAATTCGAAGATCTCCCTCGAAGATGAAAAGAATGAAGAATACAAATCGATGTACGAGAAGATAAACCACTACGTACATACTATGACCCTAACCCCGATCCATTCTAACAAGATCGAGGGTATGGTGGTCAAAGAGGTACGTAGCGACGGTGCAAAGCCGATCAAATTCTACCGTGGTGCTTCTTCCTCCAAAACTGAAAATAATTTACAATTTGAAGATGTCACTTCATCAGAATTAATGGAATTACCTTTTGAGTGGTACTCTCCCTGTGTTCAAAATTTAATTCAACTTGGTTTCTTACCTCGACAATGGACAAAAGGTCAATCACAACGTTTTGAAAAATTATGGAATAATTCCGGTTGTCCACCGATTCAAAGTATGGACTCGGATTTGGCACGGTAGGATCGGTTGACGATGCCGAATTTTGCTTGGTTGTCACTTGCGAATCTAATGAAAACCGCATGGAAACTACGGACGAACTCGAAGATTTACAAATTGGAGATGCTCCACCGAATTCGAAGAAGAGATTAAATCTACGATAGATGAACTAACGGAAGTTAACTTAGGTACTAGAGAAGAGCCTAGACCTACCTTTGTTAGCTCCTTACTCAATAAAGAAGACTCCGAAGAAATAATCAAGTTATTAATGGAATTTAAAAACTATTTTGCTTGGAACTACGATGAGATGCTAGGATTAGCTCCAGAGGTCGCAGTCCATAAGCTAGGAGTGGATCCTACTTCTGTCCCAGTCAGACGAGGTCCTGAAGAATGAGTCTAGAAATCGAACAACAAGTCGTAGCCGAAGTTAAAAAGCTAATAGACGCCAAATTTGTCCGTGAAGAACAATACCCGACCCGGTTAGCCAATGTGGTGCCGGTCGAAAGAAGAATGGTCGGATCGGAATTTGTGTGGACTTTAGAGATTTAAACAAGGCATGTCCAAAGGATGAATTCCCTCTACCGATCCCAGAACTAATGATCGACATTGCTTCAACGCATGAGATATTCTCATTCATGGATGGATCTTCAGGATACAACCAGATAAAAATGGCTCCGGAAGATGAAAAGCTTACAACATTCGTAACGCCGATCGGAGTATATTGCTACACGGTGATGCCATTTGGATTGAAGAACACGGGAGCGACCTACCGGAGAGCAATGACGAGAATTTTTGATGATCTCATCCACAATCAAGTCGAATGCTACGTGGACGATGTGGTCATCAAAAGCAAAGTAAAGGAAAACCACTTGTATGATTTGAGAATTGTTTTCGAACGATTAAGACAATTTAACCTTAAGATGAATCCCTTAAAATGCGCCTTCGGCGTCACCTCCGGGAAATTCTTAGGATTCGTTGTCCGACATCGTGGAATTGAAATCGACCGGAAAAGATTAAAGCTATCTTAGAAATGCCACCTCCCAAAACCTTAAAACAACTACGATCTTTTAAGGGAAGGCGGCATATCTTCGACGCTTTATCTCGAACTTGTCGGGTAGGTGTCGGCCTTTCTCGGCACTAGTTAAAAAGGACGCCGAATTTATTTGGAAAGAGAAATGCCGAAAGGCCTTCAAGGACATTAAACAATATTTAATGACACCTCCTGTCTTAGCAGCCCCGATCTCAAGTAGACCGGTGATACTTTATACCGCGGCTTTAGACGACTCTCTCGGAGCCCTGTTAGCCGGTGTCGATGATGAGGGTAAAGAAAATGCTCTTTACTACTTAAGCCGTCGTTTACTTCCGACGGAAATAAGGTATCCCGCAATTGAAAAGCATTGTTTGATCCCGATCTTCGCCGCTCAAAAGCTCGGGCACTACATGCTTTCTCATAAGGTCAACTCGATCTCGAAATTTAATCCATTGCAATACTTGATGACTCATCCAACACTTTCCGGCAGACTTGCCAGATGGTCGATGATATTATTGCAATTCGATATAACTTTCGTGCCTCTTCGTGCCGTAAAGGGACAAGTCTTAGCAGACTTTCTCGCAGCACACCCTTTGCCGGCAGAATCTCCCCTCAATGACGATTTGCCGGGTGAACAAATAATGAGCACCGGAAGCCCACGATGATCGACGTTGGGAATTATATTTCGACGGAGCATCTTCGACACACAAAGACGAAGAATCGCAAGTGATAGTGCCCGGTAAGGCGAGGAATCGGGCTAATCTTTATAACACCGGAGCGGGGATGTTAAGATACTCCTACCACTTAACGGAACCATGTACAAACAATGAAGCGAGTACGAAGCCCTCATAACGGGATCGGAATTAACTATTCGAATGGGGATAACAGACATCAACATCTACGGGGATTCACAGTTAATCATTCAACAGATCGCCGGACAGTACAGAATTTTAAAGCCAAGACTCGAGCAATACTTCCAATATGCCATACAGTTGTTGGAACAAATTCCAAATGTGACGATCTACAAAATTCCCAGAAAAGAAAATGCTTTAGCAGATGCTTTAGCCCGTCTCTTAAAAGAATTTGCTCGTTTGCAAGATGAATCGATGGAAGTGTCGGTTCACGGACGTCGGAGTCCTATCACGACTCGACATAGACACAATACAAAAATCGGGAAAAGAAAAAGAATCGGTTGCAACGGTGACGAGAAAACACGGAAGATTGGCGACAACCATTAGTAGACTACCCGCAAACAGGAAAGCTACCGGACGATAGGTCGTTGGCCCATCGGATCAAGAAAAGAACTCGTCTTAAGCATTAATAAACTACACATTGTACGAAGGTCTTTTGATCGAATGTGGCTAAGGTGCCTAAGCGGGTCCGAGGCCGTGAAATTGTTAAAGAGGTGCATTCGGGACTCCGTGGCGCTCACCGGTCGGGTTCAAAGATGAAAATGAAAATTAAAAGACTAGGATATTATTGGCCCTCGATGATGACCGATCGCATGAAAATCGCCAAGAGCTGTCACCAATGCCAAGTGCACGGAGTGGTTCTACACCAACCTCCAAATGTGCTACATCCGACAATTGTGTCGTGGCCATTTGAATGTTGGGGCACAGATATAGTGGGTCCGATAGAACCGCCATCTTCGAAAGGACATCGCTTCATTCTTGCTGCTACAGATTACTTTTCCAAGTGGGCGAGGCGGTTCCACTTAGAGAAGTGAAAGCACACCACGTGCTACGGTTTTCAAGAACCAAGTTGTTGCACGGTTCGGAGTGCCGCGCGGGGTCATCTCGGATAATGGGTCGAGCATTCGAAGCACGCAAATCAATAATTTTGTCGGGGAGACACGGAATCGGCGGCGATACTCAACAATTTACTACCCAAGAGCAAACGGCCTCGCTGAGGCTTTTAATAAAACTCTCGTTCAAATTTTAAAGAAAACTTTGGACGATAATAAGAGAAATTGGCACGAGAAGTTGTTAGAAACCTTATGGGCCTACCGGACAACCTTCGAACTCCTACTCAAGCTACACCTTACACTGCGGTGTATGGGTCCGAGCGACGTTACCTTTAGAGGTTCAACTTCCTTCACTCGAATTGCGGTTGCAAACAAGATCACAACGGAAGAGAACGCCAAATTACAACTAGATGAATTAGAAAGCCTCGGAAGGGAAAAGACATGCGGCGCAACGGAATTTAGAACTATACCAAGCTAAGATGGTTCAAGCCCATGACAAACTGGTCCGCCCAAGAACCTTCAAAGTTGGTGACTTAGTTCTCGTTCTTAAGAGACCTGTTCTTGCACACCGCAAGATAGGAGGAAAATTTGAACCCACTTAGGAAGGGCCGTTTGTGGTTGAAGCAGTATACTCAGGAGGTTCCTACCAGCTAGTGAATTGCCAGGGAGAACGACATATGCTTCCGATCAACGGACGATACTTGAAAAAGTATTACGCTACCTGATGTTTCGAAGGAATGAATTCTTCATCCCTAAGAAACACGGGCGAAGTAATTACTTATGATTGGGTCCTAACCCAAAAATAATAAAATGTGCTAAAATAAATAAAATCATGATAATAAAGTTTTCCTTGTTTTCTTTTCCAAATCAAAATCTCTTCCTTGATCTTATCCTACTCCATTCCTGTTAAATTTGAAAATACAAAAAAAATATAATATAAAAAAATGTGTGTCTTTAATAAACATTTTCTTAATGTTCTTGTTCTTAGTACGACCCTCGATCCTTTTCCTTGTCTTTTCGCGGGAAATGTCGAACGGGCGGTTGGTCCCGAACTTTAGAAATGGCGTAAGCCTTGCACTCGATGAAAAGAGGGTGAAAGATGGAGCGATAATCGAGATTGACTCGGATTTCGCACCGGCGAGCCTACGGTACAAGGAAAGTGGCCGGGTCTTAGTTGACCGAGAAGAAGCGCCGGGCGGACGAGTGATGAAAGTGGGTGGCCCAAGCCACCAATCCAACGACGAAGAAAAGAAAGGCAAACACCGAAGAAGACAAGAAAATGAAGTCCGTAGTCGCTACGGCGAGAGGGCAGGCTTGTCGGCGCCGCGCCCACGGAGATTCAAGAAGTTCGAAGAGCTACTCTCACGGCAACGCAACGAAGAAATAAGAATCGTCGTATCCGTAAGATGTTAATAAAACTAGTCGCGGACAGCGCGACGAGACAGATTGCTACGCGGCACGTACACTTGAGGACACCGGTTCACCGGGAACCCGAAGAAAGAGGCCGGCTCCTAGGATAACGGAAAGGACCGGGAAATCTCACAAAGACCGGAAGAAAGAAGGCTACCATGCCACCGGATAGAACCACCGCGTAATGCATGACCTTGTTGCAGAAGCAACCCCGGGGGATGTCCCGACAGACATCATTCCCGAGGAGCCGAGGTATGCAGAAGAACGTGAAGGGATTGAACCGTATATCCCACAATATGTCACCAGGCCTCGCCATCTGCAGATCATTCCAGAATACGAGCTGGAGAGAATGCAGAATGTTGAAAAGAAAACCTTTGAATACTTCGAGAGAATAAGAGCGCGAAGGATCAATATACTTGGAGGGCCTCGAGCTACATACGGACGTATTCTCGGAATATGAACAACGACAAATCGTGGATTGCATCCGGGATTTGAAAAGAATGGGCCGAGCGAGGCCGCCTAAGGAAAACACATACTCGGAACCCCGGAGATGGATGCCGGGGAAGGGAAGAATTACAATACAATGTGGATGCTTCATTACTAACTTTGCGGAAGACGGAAGGGAAACCCTCCGGAATACTCCGTCATGGCCGAGTGGATCCGATGCCACTAGTCATCAAGAGAATGGTAAAGAGATTGATAACATGGAGGGTACTGCCGGCAGATTGCATACCCAATAGCTGCATTATTAACATCTACAAGCGGTGGTGACTGCATACCCCCACACATAGATCACCACGACTTTGTCGGACCTTCTGCACGTCTCTTTCCCGAACGAGTGTAACATCATGTTCGGATCGACCTCCGGATAGCAAGCCCGGGTGAGTTCCGAGGGCTAGTGAAGATACCATTACCGGCGGGTTCCGTCATGATACCGAAGGGCAACGGAGCGGATATTGCTAAGCATTGCATACCGGGAGTACCAATGAAGCGGATCTCGGTTACTTTCGAAGAATGGACTACGGGAAGACACCTTATCATTTCCGACTGGACCGGAGCTAGAGAGCCTCCGGCCCTACGAGCTGTGAGTTACATGGAAAATATCACACCTTCAATGTACATCTATACGACATCCTTGCCAAGGATGGCTTGGAAGGTGATGTTATTGACCATGTACCCCACTTTTCAGACATGGATCTATGACAGATGCTTCTTTGGATGAATCGACGAAGATCATACATAGTCCGTTTTGAGTTTACATGGATTGTATGAAATATATGCCAGATCAAGTTGTATGATGTATCTTCGACATGATTGGAATGAAAGTGACCATGGCTTTCACCTCTTTTGTGCAAATTGACTGGGAAACGCCATTAAAGTTAAATGAACTTCGAACAAAGAACAGAGAAGAAATAAAAAAAGAGAATAAAAGAAAACTTTTCTTAAAAAAAAAAATTTAAAAATGTCGAACACCAAATCCACATGAACACCAAATAAACAACAAAAAAGCGGGATAGTTAAAGGACAAACAAAACAAATTTAAAGCCCAAACTGAATTCCAGTTTAAACCGATCTTCTCAAACCCTCCAATCCTTCTTCAAATCAAGATCTATTCTAGACCTCCCTTGAAACCCCCTCTCGGGATGATTTCAGAATCACGAAAAATTTTCAATTTGATCCGGATGGCATGGGTTTGTACCCTTCGCCAAGTAATCAGACTTTGATCGATTCCATGGGATATGAAACACTTTCATATCTCATTTCAATCTCCCGCTAAATCCAAATCTCCACAGTAAATTTCAATTCAAAATTTCCGAGGCCGGTACCTAAATTCCAGTCCTCTTCCTTCGAGGTCGGTACTTAAATTCCGACTCTCATTCGAGATCGATACCTAAATTTCGATTCTCATCCGAATTGATACCTAAATTTCAATTCAAAATTTCCGAGACTGGTACCTAAATTCCAGTTCTCATTCCGAGATCGATACCTAAATTTGGATTCTCATCCGAATTGATACCTAAATTTCAATTCAAAATTTCCGAGACTCGGTACCTAAATTCCAGTTCTCATTCCGAGATCGATACCTAAATTTCGATTCTCATCCGAATTGATACCTAAATTTCAATTCAAAATTTCCGAGGCTCGGTACATAAATTCCAGTTCTCATTCCGAGATCGATACCTAAATTTTGATTCTCATCCGAATTGATACCTAAATTTCAATTCAAAATTTCCGAGACTGGTACCTAAATTCTAGTTCTCATTCCGAGATCGATACCTAAATTTCGATTCTCATCTGAATTGATACCTAAATTTCGATTCAAAATTTCCGAGGCTGGTACCTAAATTCCAGTCCTCTTCCTTCGAGGACGGTACTTAAATTCCGACTCTCATTCGAGATCGATACCTAAATTTTGATTCTCATCTGAATTGACACCTAAATTTCAATTCAAAATTTCCGAGGCTGGTACCTAAATTCCAGTCCTCTTCCTTCAAGGTCGGTACTTAAATTCCGACTCTCATTCGAGATCGATACCTAAATTTCGATTCTCTTTTGAATTGATACCTAAATTTCAATTCTAAACTTTCGAGACTGGTACCTAAATTCCAGCTCTCATTTCGAGACTAGTACCTAAATTCTAGTTCTCATTTCGAGATCGATACCTAAATTTTGATTCTCTTTTGAATTGATACCTAAATTTCAATTCTAAACTTTCGAGACCGGTACCTAAATTCCAGCTCTCAATTCGAGACTAGTACCTAAATTCTAGTTCTCATTTCGAGATCGATACCTAAATTTCGATTCTCTTTTGAATTGATACCTAAATTTCAATTCTAAACTTTCGAGACTGGTACCTAAATTCCAGCTCTCATTTCGAGACTAGTACCTAAATTCTAGTTCTCATTCCAAGATCGATACCTAAATTTTGATTCTCATCCTTTTCGAAGTCGATACCTAAATTTCGACTCTCTTTCGAGATTGATACTTAAATTTCAATTCTCATCCCTTTCGAGATCGAGTACCTAAATTCGATTCTCATCCTTTTCAAAAGACACTTAAACTCCGATTCCCACTCCGAGGCCGGTACCTAAATTCCAGTTTTCTTTGCAATCCCGAGATTGGAACCTAGGTTTCAATTCTCGTTTCAAATCTAAATTTTCTCAAATTAATTTTAAATCAAACTTCAATCTAAAATAAAAAATCAAAATCTAAAATTACACATCTAAACTTAAATTGAAACAAAATGAAATCTAAATCGAAATTCCCCCAGATCATGTGATTTGGAATTCACCTCCTTTTCCTTTCCCAGGCGAGAGTTCGGGGATCTCCGGTTTCGGAGATATACTCGACACTCCCCAGCTGAAACTTTTCTACTTCGTCCTAAGTTTGTCACTTGGACATCCGTGTTGGTTTTGTTGATCGCTTCGGTCAACACCAATACACGTGGTGTGCTCCGTCGACTCACCACACCTATTAGGGGTCCATTTGTTGACCTCATTTTTGATGAGGTCTTCTCTTCTTCTTTTTAGTACTTAGGATCTAGCCTTAGGCTTTTCCTTTGACTATCTTAGAGGACTAGAATTGGGACCCACCACCTAGAAATTCAAACCACTTCCTAACTCCCTGCAATCTCCACAAACTTGACTGTAGACCCCTACTCACCTAGAGGGTTGAAATCAAATGTGGAAGTTTAAAGGATGAGTTCCTATAGGACTCTTTGGCCTTAAGACTGCCTTGGGTGGCTCGGTGCAGTGAAGGGGCGACTTACACACACACTACACTTATACACTACACTTTCACACACCTCCTAAAACCACACCCATACCCAACTTGACCTCCCGACTCATGTAGGTGATTCACATGGATGGTCCTTAACCCCTAAGCCCTTGCGCAAGAGGGTTGGGGACAACATAGTGAATGCCTCAAATGAGTCCCTTCATGGCTCATGTGGGCTTGATATGGCTTCATGGCTCAACCAAAATGATTTCATTTCACTTATATTCACCCAATCTTCAATTTTCCAAATTTTCAATTTTTGACCCCCGGGACCCTACACCCGCCTAGCCTACCCAAAACCGTTGAAACTGCCCAAAATTTGAAAAATCACCTAAATTACCCAAAATTCCTCAAAAACAATCCCAAACATTTCCACATCACTCAAATTGATCATTCATATCCAAAAATACCAAAAATTCCAAAAATACTTCCCAATAGCCTCCAAATACCCAAAATACCCCTCTTGACCCAAAAATCCAAAAAATTAGAAAATTCCCAGAAAATTTCAGAAAATTCCAAATTTTCCCAATTTCATTTTGTTCAACTACACCAAGGGCCAATTTTGTCAATTTACCCTACTTTTGTCAAAACCCCCAATTTGACCCATTTTAACCCAAAGTGAACCCAATGTCAAACCAAACCTACCCAATTGACCCAAATTCTGGTCCAATTCAATTCTAAACTTCCATTCAACATTCCCAACACCAATCTAGACCAAATCCAAGTCCAATTTGATTGAAATTTGGATCCAATTTCACTTTTGGCCTTAAAGCCCAATTTGGACCCATGACCCAAACCTAACCCAAACTCACCCAATTCAACTCCAATTAACCCCAAATCTTTTCTAAACTTTCCTTAGCATCCCCACAAGCGAAACAATAACATGATTTGCCCAAAATTTGGACCCAAACCCCACTCAAATTCAACCCAAAGCTAAAAGTCCCAATTTTGACCTAAACCCAAACCTAACCCCAAATGAGCCCAAACCCCAAAATCAAAGCCCAACCAAAGTCAAAACCTCTTTGAAACACTCCCGTAAACATTTCTAAATATTAATTTTACATCAATTTCAACCCTAGCCCAACATTGGCCCAACTTGGCCCACTTGGACCTATATTGGCCCATTCACCAAAAGAGCCTAAATTCAACCCAATTCAAACCCAAATCACCCCCAATTTGCTTCAAGTCACTCATGACACATCCATGAGCTAAACCCAACAATTATTTGGCCCAACCTCTTTACAAGATTCCCATCCATAAATTCATTTTTAAACTTAAAGGCCCATTCCTTAAACCATTTTAAAAGCCATCTTTTACCACATCCAAGGGCCCAAAATTGGTCTCAAAGCCCATATGACATTTCCCCTCATCATACTTTCAATTAAACTCAATACCTAAGTCCTAAATTCATCATCAAATCATTCCAAATCAAGTTTCATACAAATTTCCATCAAATTACAAAAAATTCCTAAAATCCATTTTCGTGAAATTGACCAAGCTTTCCCCAAGCCAAAGACAAGCCATGCAAGCCATGGACAAGCCACATGAAGCCATGGAGAGTTTGACATGTGATCAAGCCATTAATGGAAAAAGGAGGACCCCCTTTCCTAATCCTTCTTAAGCCTTTTTTTACCTTAAGCAAGTCACACTCTAAACCATGCTTTGCCACCTAATCCTTGATGGAGACTCCACCACACATGGGAGATTGACCCACCTGACCTCCTCAGCCCAAAACCAAGTCTTGGGGAGGTGCACCCAACCCATTTGCATGGGTTGACCAAAATAAGCTAAAATGGCCCCTTCCCCTTTCTACTTTGATTCAACCACTTTACACATGTCAAACCTCGATTGAATGCACCAAACCCCGACCACGACCCACCTGAACAAGATGGTGACCAATGCACGGCCAGCCGACCACCGGGTCGTCGGAAAACACCATGGCCGAGAGCTCACATGTGAGCCAACTTTGGGATTCTACCTTGCTGAGCTGCCCCATGCCCAATGGCCACCATGGCTGTTCTACCCTTGACCTAAGCAGCTGATCCCATGCCCTAACTCTCCCTAGGAGGCCCTCCACCCTCTCCTATATAAACACCACCCCTCTCGGCCATGAGAGGTGCTGAAAAAAAAACCTTAAGGAAACTCTGCCAATATTGTTCCAGACTACTCCCCATACATAGAGAATTTGATCCCCACTGAAATCCCCATGCCATTTCCTCTCTGTGAGCTCAATTTCAGAGTTGAAATCCAAGCCCAAAACCAGGACACTTCTCCACAGTGAGCCAATCCCCAAATTGATTGGTCCTACACCTTCACCGGACCAAGAGAAGGTGTCCACCAGCAAAGCCCCATCTCCGGAGCCACCCGAGTTGCTCCAGGCCTCCAAGCTTTGTGATCGAGCGTGGTCGAAATCCTACCTGAGCAATTCACCGGACCGGGAGACTTCATCCGGAGCTTGCCGGGATCCGATCGAAGGTGAAACAATCCTCAGATCGAAGCCACACTTCTCTGAGCAAAGGTATGGCCTCACTCTTCTTCCCGAGCTTCTGAACATTCTCCATTTTTATTGCGTAAATTTCATCCCACATAAACCGTATGGATGTTTTCGTCTTCTCAAGAACACAAAAATCCATCGAGTATCGAGTGAGATATTAGGGATTTAGTGTGGACGGCTCTCGGGTGAGGACGCTCGGGGACGATGAACGGATGTCGTCCATTTAATACACACGCGGACGGACGGTTCGGATGGCGTCGGACCAGGAGATGGTACGTGAACCGCGGGACCCAGAGCGCTGAGTCAGATGGCGACGTCGAATGGGGGCGCGACAAGCGGCGTTTCGGAGCTGCCGAGGTTGACGCGGCGCCTCGTGGATAAATAGAAAATTAGGGATTTTTCCTATTTATTTAATTCCCTAAACTTCAAAAATTCATAACTTTGTGTAGGAAAATCATAAAAATAAAATAAAATACCCTCTTGCTCAGTGAACAGAGGAGAATAATGTGGAAAAGAAATCATTTAATTTCACAAAGTATTTTATTTTTAATAATTTATTTACTCTCTGCACATTTACAATTCTCCATGCATGTATACAATTCACCATGGCATGAGACCATAGGGCTTTTGAAGCCTCTGAATTTGGGAACATTCCCTGAATTTTCCAAAGTCGAGGCCATCCCTATGAAAAGTTATTGATTTTTCAAATTCATGTTACTCGTTTTGAGTATTTTAATTCCAATAATTAGCATGTTGTGAAATAAATTCTAGGAAAATTTGGTGATGTTCCTTATGACCGAGTACCCTAGGAAAAATAGGTTTTGAGTTAGTTCATTTAAAATAACCCTAATCGGCTTAAACACCCAAAATAGATCCCTAATTAATTAGAGATAACCATACATCAAATTGACTTGAAATCAATTCTCCATTGACCTTTAGGATCAGAGGAACCCACCATAAAAATTTGAGGTCGATTGGACTTGGTTAGCCCTACTTAAATGGGTTGATTAAGCCATTTAGTCAATTTGAACTTTAAAAATTCATAACTTTCAAAATATCTTTCAAAAATTCATCAAATTGGTTTTGGAGCCTCTCCGATATTAGGGGAATTTAAGAAAATTAAAATTTCAATTTTCTAAAAAAGTTGATTTTTAATGTTATTTTAATATTTTTAATAATTAAAAAATAATAAAAATCACAAAAATAATCAAATTCACCAAAATGTCACATTTTGAATTTTAATCACTTAGGAACAAACCCTATATTTTTCTTAGGTCTATTTAATGAGATATTAAATTTTAAAGCTCTAGGGTAATTTTAAAATTAAAAAAAATGTATTTTCTAGCATTTTCACTAGAATAATTATAATAAATCATACAAAAATAAAAAAATTGCAAAAATTGATTCTCTGGTTTCCTTGATATCAGAGAGATTTTTGAAAAATATAAAATTCATTTTTCAACATTTATTTTATTTTTAAATTAATTAACACTCCGAAACTTAAAACAATTATAATAAAAATAATATAATTCAAAAAATCACCAAAATTGGTTCAAATGGTCCTCTAGTCATTAGGAATGTCCCCTAATTTTCTTAAGGACAGTAACTTTCCCTTGGTCATGTTATTAAATTTTCCTTGAAAATCTCTATTTTCTACCAAAAATAATTATATAAATAAATTAAATACAAAAAAATCACATTTTCTCCTCTCATGTCTTTACTGACATATGCGTGAAGTCACATAAAAATTTCAAGTTCATTTGAGCTCAATTTAGTGAATTATGAAATTATTAAGCTTGAAGGGCAAAATGGTAATTAAAATTTTAATCCTTAATTAAAACTTTTGGTTTAATAAAAATTAACAAGTAAAATATTTGATCCTAATCTGATTTGGATGATTGAAACTTAAATAATTAAAGGGTAGAAACCCATTAAACAATTTAAAATAATTAAACCTTAATTAAATAATTGATTAAATTTGGGAAAAATAATAAAATTGGAATTATTAAAATGGGGATATTGTTGGGAAGAGATTTATTCTTTAATTTAAAAATCCCTAAATTAATCATCTCATTAATATTCAATTCTTAATTAAAGTGATAACTCAAATTTAAAATATTAAAAGACTTAATCATTAAACTAAAGTTAAATTTTTAAACTCTTTTAAAA
Organism: Papilionanthe hookeriana x Papilionanthe teres; assembly: GCA_022702705.1. Lineage (NCBI taxonomy): Eukaryota > Viridiplantae > Streptophyta > Magnoliopsida > Asparagales > Orchidaceae > Papilionanthe > Papilionanthe hookeriana x Papilionanthe teres. Next base: position 185,561,945 of record CM040421.1, read on the forward strand.
TTCCAATTAAAGTTAAAAATAAAATTAAATTAAATTAAGTAAATTAAATTGAATTAAATTAAATCAAATTAAATTAAATTAAAGATTAATTAAATTAAATTAAATTAAATTAAATTAAAATTAAAAGTAAAAATAAATTAAAGATTAAATTAAATTAAATTAAATAAACAAATTAAATTAAATTAAATGAATAAATTAAATTAAATTAAATTAAATTAAATCAAATTAAATTGAAATTAAATCAAATCAAATTAAATTAATTTAACATCAAACCAAACTAAATTGAATTAAATTGAATTAAATTAAATTAAAATTAAATTAAATTAAAATTAAATTAAATTAAATTAAATTTAAAATTAAATTGAATTAAATAACATCACCTAAAACAGAAGGAAATTAAATATAATGCAAATTGAACACTATTCCAAATTTAAACCCATTAATTGAATTCAAACTAAATCACAAATTTACCCTCGAAAGCTTTAGTTGTCATAACTCCTAAACAGAATATTAAATGAAATGTTACTTCACTTATAGGACATTCAAACATCCCAGTTCACTGAGTAAGATAATAACAAAACTTAACTAAACCTCGGACGGTTAATTCATTTGTGTAATTGAATTCATTTGGACTTAAAACAATCCTAGAAATATTGAAAAGATGTTTAAGATTTGCCTTAAGCACTTCCTCGATATGATAGGATGTTCATAAGAACAATTGAACTTAATTGTTCTTTGATGAAGAAAATCGTCTTCAAACAAAAACACAAGGAACCTAGACGTCATAGGAAATGACTAGGCTATAGGATTAGGAATTTGGTAGAAAACCATAACCCTTCCCTTAGCTTTACCTAGGAACTTGCTTAAATATTCTAATTGTGTTTTAAGTGCAGCTTGGGATGACGGGAAGACCCTCCAGGTAAGCTTTTATTTTATTGCAATTTACTTTCTTGCAATTTATATTATTGCAATTTATTTAACCGCATTACACTTATTTTTCTTGCATGATAAACAATTGTTGCATGAAAACCCACACCTTTAGGATAGTCCCTAAAACTGAAACCAAAATTAAGTTAAAAGTTATTGCAAGATAAAATTCACCGCCACAATATTTCAAAATATAAAACAACTCAAAATTTAATCACAAACAGAACACAAAACTACAATTACAATTAAATTAAAACGTCCTGTTGGATGATCGGGAATACCTCGGATGATGTAACCTACGCGTTGCTAACGGGATTTCCCACGGTCTAAATGAAAGTGTGGAACTCATTCAGTTGAGTTTAGCAAATTCATCTGGACTAAGTGAATCCGATAAAAATAATGAAGGCGGAAAGATGGAACCGTGGGATCTTAACCGGTGTCGTTATAATCAACTTTAAGATTTGTTTTAATTAAAATATTGAAAACACTTGGAAATTAAGATTTTCTCTAAACCAAGATACTTTTCTCATCCCCTGATTTATGATTTCTAAAACTAAACCTCTGCAACAACAAGAAGCTTGGTGCATGGTGGGCAGCACGGCTATCGTCATCAGCAAAACTCGGGTCTACTTCAGCAAAGCTTTCTTAGAATTAAATAACCAAGCCATAGGATTTCGAGGTAGTTTGCCTAGTGCAACATAAATCCTCAACTCTTCGTTAGGCATTTGCTTTGCAAATTAAGCCCTAACCGGTCTTAGAATTCCGAGGTAGTCGTACGATACGACATAAACCCTCACATCTTCGAGGTCGTTTCGTATGATTCTATCATATAAATATAAGCCCTAATTAATTAAAATTGACAAAAATCAAAACATTAAATAGACATTAGGACTTTCCTAAATTCAAGCCAAACAATAGGATAGTCGGGAAGTCACCGAAGTTCACTTCGAATCTGTGATTTCTTCTACCTTTCTTCCTTTGAATTCTCAAAACAAAATGTTTCAAACTTGATCCATTCCCTGTTGAGATTCCAAAATTCAATCCCTTGAAAACTTAAACTTTGAAATCCTTGAGAGAAGAATTATTGATTATTATCGAGAGTTTTCTTAGGTGATTCCCTTCACTTAAGATGTAATTAACTATAGGGGCTTGCCCTTATAGGAATTTTAAAGAACCCAGGTAATATAAACCCTGTTTAATGCTTTCATATTAAGCAGGGGAATTTGTCGGCTTAAAAAAAATTGGTTCGCAGACCAAACGGATGTCACAAATCTTCTAGTTTATTTAATCGAGCACTACCATCAAGCAGTGTGTCTATCCTTAGGGATAGATACACAGTTAGTGGTGTGGTGTTCGTTTATATAAACTATTTGGGATGTGAGATCGGTTTCATCTCATATCTTAAAATCTTCAAATTTAAAATTATTTTCAAAATCAAATACTACTTTTCAAATTATTTATTTAAATTAAATTAAAAATTCGCCGACAACTTCTATTAGGCGACCCCTTTCAAAATAAAACACAACCTAAAAATATGCCGACAGTAAGGCTTAAGAGTTAATTAACACTAATTAGGGTTAAACTTAATTAGGGTTTTAAGGTTACTTAAGCCTAATGTAATTAAGGCTTAAGAGTTAATTAAGTCTAATTTGGGTTAGACTTAATTAGGGTTTAGGTTTACTTAAGCCTTATATAAGTAAGGCTTAAGAGTTAATTGAGTCTAATTTGGCTTAAGAGTTAATTGAGTCTAATTTGATATGCTTAATTAGGGTTTAGGTTTACTTAAGCCTTATATAAGTAAGGCTTAAGAGTTAATTAAGTCTAACTAGGGTTAGACTTAATTATGGTTTAAGGTTGTTTAAGCCTAATGTAAGTAAGAGTTAAGAGTTAATTTAGTCTAATTAAGGTTAAACATAATTAGGGTTTAAGGCTGTTTAAGCCTAATGTAATTAATGCTTAAGAGTTAATTAAGTCTAATTAGAGTTAGACTTAATTAGGGTTTAAGATTACTTACACCTAATTTAGTTATGGTTTAAAAGTTAATTAAGTCTAATTGGGGTTAGACTTAATTATGGGTTAGGGTTACTTAAGCTTTTTGTAAGTAAGGTTTAAGAGTTAAATAAGTCTAATTAGAGTTAGTGTTAATTAGGATTTAAAGGTTAATTAAACCAAATTTAGGTATGGTTTAATTGATTAATTAGACCTAACTAGGGATAGGTCAAATTTGGGTTTATTAAAATAAACTTAATGTGATTATGGTCTAACTTGGTTTAATTAGGTCTAAATGGTGTTTTAGACCTAATAAGGGTTTAAAAAGTTAAACCTAATGTGATTAAGGTGAAACTTGGTTTAATTAGGTCTTAATGGTGTCTTATACCTAATTAGGGTTTGTTCTGAGTCTATTTACGGTTAGACTCAAAATTGACCTTCTCCATTATGGAATGGGCTAAGTATGGTGAAGTTTTGAATTTTAAGGATTTTTAGGGGTTTTAAATTTTAATTATAATTAGTAATTTTGACCCTAAAAATAAAAATGTCATTTTAAGTTTTCAAAAGGTTAAGATTTGTCATTTTAAGATTCAAGTCTTTCACCTTAAGGTTTCTTAACCAACTTCATTTTCAATTTCCTATTTTCTAATTTTTGTAATTATTTTTGATAAATAATTACAAAGTTTAATATAAATTAGGAGGTGTTATCATGGCTTAGAAAAATTACAGAATGTCCCTCAAGATGAAAAAGATCATTCTAAGGGAGTTTCATAATTTTCTGATTTATAATTAATTTTTAATAATTAGATTATGCCACAAAGTGATTAATGATTTAAAAGTGAATTATAATTCATTAATTCAAAACTTTTTTCCCCACATTATTCTCCTCATTGTATTGAGTTCAGGGATACTTTTGTTATAATTTTATTATTTTTCTATGCAATGATATGTATTTTGAAAGTTAAAAAGGGTTTTTTGAATTAATTTAAACCCTACTTAAACCTTCAATTGACCAATTTAATTAAACATATCCACTTCCAAAGTATATTGGTCAAAGTTAATTGGTCATTTTTTGAATCAATATAGTGGTCATTGGGTCAACGATTGACCATTTTGACCTAGTTTAACCATTTGGGTCAACGGTTGACCAGTTTGGTCTAGAGTTGATCGGATCAGGGCTTGTCATTGCTGATTTGATCATTTGAGAATGTCATTAAGATTTGGTTTAGAAAGGTTTTATTAGGGTTTTACCCTAGACATTAGGATTTAGTGACCATTGGTAAGTTTTAGGAGGTTAATGTTGGTAGAGTTCCTTTCTTAAGATGATTTATCAATGATCCTCCCAAAAGTGAGGTCAACACCTTTATCTATATATATATATATATATATAAACACATTTATTTATATATATTCAAAAGCACTCTAAATGAACTATTATTGTAAAAACCTATATAAATATGCTCTAAAAAGAATTATCTTTACTTAAATGAGTCAAGAAAGAGAGAAAAATAAGTAGTCTATGTATGATCTACTTTATAATCATTCATATACTTATTTTCTTAAACACCTAATTAATCTAGTTTATGTCTTTAAAACTCTTAAAAACCAAAGATAAATTCTCTTAGTAAAACAAAAATAAAATTAATCTTAAAAGGAAAAGTAAAACCTTAACAAAACCTTTTCAAAAGAAAATCTTTTCCAAAACTTGGATAAATACTTTTAAATAGAGCTTTAACAAAATCTTTTCAACAATAAAATTTTAATCTACAAAATCTAAACAAAAATTAAAAATAAAAACAATTTAAACCATTTAAAAATAAAACAGTAAAACAAATATTTCCAATACATAGATTTAATAGAAGCCTTTCCAAAACTGGAATCCTAATAAAGCTTTTCAAACAAAAAATTAGCTTTATCAAAACTTAAGTTAAACTTTTTCTAAGCAACTCAAGCTTCTTTCAAAGCAAACCTAAGTACTCCATAAGAAAACAATAAGAAAACATTTTCTTTTTAAACAAGATTTAAAACAAAACATTCTTTTAAAATATTAAAACCTAAACTAAACTTAGTTCTTTTAAAATTGAATGCAAGTGAAACACTTTCAAACATAATTGAAACCTTTTCAAAGTTCTCTTATGAGTTCACCTATTAAAGCAAAATTGTATACTTTTATAAATCCTCTTTAATAGCTAGCTGATACAAGACATGTACATCTTTATAAGTTTAGCCCGTAAATGAACATATTACATTTCAGGAACATGTGATTTGTAAGCCTAACACATAAGCATACAAGCCTTGGGTAATTTCAAGCATACACATTTCCCATATTAAGATTCACTCACATGCTTAATAATACCTTTGTACGATGAAACAAAATATTTCACATAAATTATCTTTTTCATATTTTGAAAAAAATTTGAAAATAACCATGTGAATGAAACTTACGTATGAAGAGTATAAATATGAAAACTTTAAATGAGACATTTTTTAGCATGCAAACCTTAACTGAGAATAAAATACTGAATACTATAAATCAAATGAAACGTTGGTGGAAGATTTTTATTTGTTAAGAGGGACTATAATAGATCTCGTAAGATTCTTGTTGAAATGATTAAATAAGACATTTGAAGAGTAATAAACTACCTTAATTGAAAAAAAAATACCTCATAATGGATCCTCTCATTCGAATGAGGAAACTCTTTGATGTCCGTAAAATAAGGATTCTTCTCTTACCTTATAGGTACAAGATAACGTTTATTTTAATTCTGGGGTCTCATTCATAAAAGGGAAAACCCTTGTAGTTAGTTACATCTTTAGAGTCATGAGCCCTAGAGAAAATCTCTCAATTAATTCAATATGTGAAATAGCCAGAAATCATATTTTCATTATTGGGGGGTCCAAATTGGAAGAATTAAGTCGAAAGGACGAGGCATACATGTCGACCATTAAAGTTTTATGTCTAATTTAATTAATGTAAATAAATAGAGAATGTAGAGAATTTGGAAAATATCATTTTTTAATTTGAAAATTAGAAATCAAACTGATCTCATATATGCAATAGTTTAAATAAGCGAGTAGTACAATACAAGCCATGTATCTATCCCGATGAATAGATACATTGTTTGGCGGTGTGGCTTGATCAATTAAACTAAAGAATCCATGACATCAGTTTGGTTTGCAAACCATTTATGTTGACAGATAAATTCACTTATATAGTATGAAGCAGCTAGATAGGGTTTATATTACCTAGGTTCTTAAAGTTTCCTATAAGGGCAAGCCCCTATAGTTAATTACATCATAAATAACCGAGGTTGCTCAAAAAAACACTCGATTTATATCAGAAAATGTTGTTTTTAGAACTTTAAAAGCTAGGATTTTCAAATTAGTGTGTGGGATAATAGGAAATTCAATAGGTGAGTGTCTTAAGTTTGGAATACTATATTTTCAGAATCCTATGGAAGAAAAGTAGGGGAAGTCACAGATCCTAAGGCGAATGTTTGAAACTCCCCAACCTATCCTAAGGTTTGGTTTTAATTTAGGAGAAATTATTTGATGTTTCATCCTGCCAATTTTATTAAGTAGAGTTTACATTTGCATAATATTGATTATGCAAATAGCATGGAAGATTTGAGGATTTATTTCATATCGAACGACAACCTCAGAGTCATAAGATGAGTTAGGGGTTATATTTCACAAGGTGCAAAGACATAAAGAGATAAAGTGAGGGTTTATGTCGTACTAGACGAACTACCTTAAATTTCTATGGCTTGTTATTTATTTCTAAAGAGGATTTACGGTTGTAGACTTCCTTGCTCTATCGAAGATGTTCTTCCGTATGTCCTCGGCATGTTGCCCACGGTGTTTGCTCTAAGCTTCTTGTTACAACAGGTTAAGTTTTAGATGTGCGAAATTTAAGAGCTTGAGAGAAGTATCATGTTTTAAAGTTCATGTTTTCTAATGTGTCAAATTTAATGTCACATTTTTTATTAGGGAGAGATTTAAGTTGATTATATCGACACCGGTTAAGATTCTACGGTTCCATCATTCCGGTACCACTATTTTCTTCGGATTTACTAACTCTGGATGAATTTAACAAACTTAAATAAATGAATTCAATACTTTCATGTAGACCATTGGAAATCTCATTAGCAGTCGTATGTTGCCTCATCCGATGGATTTCTGATCATCCAAAGAGACACTTTAATTTAGTTACAATTGTTGACTTTTGTTTTGTTTGGATTAAATTTTATGTTGTCTTATATTTTTATTTGTTGTGAATGGATTTTGATTTTGAGTATTGATTTTGTGACTATCCTAAAAGTGTCTGTTTAGACGTGAAATTTTATAAGCAAGAAAGTGCAGGGAAGGAAAGTACTGTAAAGTAATATACTGTAAACTGTAAAAACGTACCAGAACTTTTCACGCACTCCAGGTGAAAGATTAGCTTTTGGCATTATTTATATAATTTTGCAGGTAATCAAAATTGTATGAAAGAAAAGCAAGAAGTAAGGGTTTAAAGCATGCCTACTGAGTCATAACTTTGTGAGTCCCTATTTGTTCATGTAGAGGATGTCTTTCTTTAACAAAGTATAATAAGTCCAGTTGCCCTCCAAGATATCCAGAAGACTTGTGAAAAGATCTGGGGAACACTCTATACATTTCTTATTCCTCTTGAATCATCTCGAATTCATTTGAACTTATTATATTGCTAAATAATTCGTTCGCATTTCACTTTTATGTTCAGTGAACCTTGATGTTTTAATTATCCCTTTAAGTGGGGCAATCATGATTTGACATTTTCCTTATGTCTTATGTAGGTGGAGGCCTTCTGAGGGCAAACTGACTTATCAAGAATTTTAGTTAATTAATTTAGAGTCGGGCTAGTAGTGTTTTATACTTTTCTTAAATCTCCCTGAGGTTAAGAAACCCAGAGAATCAAATTTTATATATTTTTCTATATTTTAATTATTAGATTTATTTTAGTGGAAAATTAATGAAAATTTAATTTAAGCCTTTTAAAATTAATATCTTTACTTAGAAAATTAGGAAAAATATTTTAATTGATGTCAAGTGAGCAAGAGACTAAATGTGACATTTTGGTGAATTTTTACATTTTCGTGATTTTTATTATTTTTTTTAATTATTTTCATTTATTTAAATATTTAAAATAAGCTCAATCATGAAATATTTATTTAAATTCCAATTTTATTTTCTTAAGTTTCTCTAGTCACTAGGAGCTACCAAAATCAATTTTATGACTTCTTGACGTATGTTGTAATTATTATTATTATTTTAATGTCAAAATGCCATTTAACTTGAAATATCCATTTTAGTGGGTAAATTAATTCCAATTAACTCCAAATTTTTATGGGGAGCTCCTCTGTTTATTATTCACAGTGTTGAGTTATTTTTATGATTATTTCATTTATATTTAAATTAATTAATTTTTAAATGATTTTAATGAGTCAATTTCTATTATTGCCATTTTAATTATTTAAACCCATTTGCTATTCTTCTTAGGGTCCTCTAACCACAATGAACCTACCAAAAAATTTGGTAGGTTCATACCACTTCTCAAAATTTTCAAATTTCGATATATTAATTTTAAGAAAGAATGTTATTCGACTTATAATCTTTCTTAAGGAAAGAGCTATAAGAATGCCGTGTTTCCATGTCAGGAAGGGTCTTATATCTAATAGCTGGAGAGAGAGAGAGTGGGTACCATACCACTTCTCATAAATGTAAAATGTTGATATGCTAATTATGAGAAGGAATGATATGCGACTTATATCCATTCTGACGAAAAGAGTTATAGGAATGCCATATTTTCGTGTCAGGAAGGGTCTTATGTCCAATAGCTAGAAAGAGAATGAATGTCATACCACCTCTCAGAAATGTCAAATATCAATATGTCAATTTTGAGAGGGAATGTTATGTGACTTATATCCTTTCTCAAAGAAATAGCTAAAGGAATGTGTTTCTATGTCAGGAAGGATCATATATCCAATAGCTAGAGAGAGAGTGGATGCCATACCATCTCTCAGAAATGTCAAATGTCAATATGTCAATTTTGAGAAGGAATGTTATGTGACTTACATCCTTTCTCAAAAAAATAGCTAAAGGAATGTCATGTTTGCATATCGGGAAGGGTCTTATATCCAATAGCTGGAATTATGAGTGTAAAACAAATAGAGAAGAACGTATCCGCTGGTGATTTGACCTTTACAGGTCAAAGGATAAATCTCATGTTAATTTTCACAAGTTATTTATTATGTCATTTTTAGTTTAAAGTGTTCATTTTTGCAGTTTTGGACCTGCCGATTTATTATTAATACCTGGGGAATATCTTACAATGTTTTATTCCATTACCAAAGATGATGTACATTGATAATAAAAATTCAATAGTATGTCATATGCCACACGACACACATTACAAACTGTCTAAATAACTTCATATCAAAAATTGTCAGATTTTCATTTTGTTGTCCTTGTAACCTTGGATACTGCTAGACCCACTACAAAAATCTAACACTCCAAGACATCGTCTTTCAAATATGTCCTAATTCATAGGATTATGGTAGTTCCAAAAGTTTTAATTCCTTAAGTTCCGGCATAGTTTTGTAACTGATCGGCCATTTGTTAGGATGCATTCTTCATAGTGTAATCGAGATCCTTTGTCTGCTTACACTGGGTATGCAATGTTTAGCAACATCACCTCCATTCCCCTGTAAAACTAGGACTAATCCACGCTTAAGGGGAATTTTGTAAGATCCACAAAATTATCGTGGTCCTATAATCCTTATCTCTCTTCCAAACATGATAGAGCATTTGTTTAAGAGTAATAAAGTGGAGAAAGGTCTCTCGAAATCATGAATATCAATATGTGGCGGGATGCAATCACCTTCTTTGTAAATGTTGACAATGTAGCTATCTGGAATACAACTATGTGGTATTATATCTAAAGTTACTAGTCGCTTGATGATTTGAACAATGACAGTGGGCACTGGTCTAATTGTTCATGTTGTAGAATTCCAGGAAGATTCCCATCTTGGTTTTTGGCATAATTGTAATAACATTCATACTGGATAGTCACCCGTCCTTTGCCACGTATCCATTTATTTGGCTATGAAAATGTCCTTTTCTTCAAACTTCCAGCTCATCCAAGATCTCAAGCTTCCATTATATGATCAACAATGGCAGCCTGTTCATCCACATCAAAGACTCTTGTGACCAATTCAATAATTTCCAATTGTTTATAGTTCGACCAACAATATGCTTAAATTGTTAGAAAGAGTGTCATCTAAGTTCCATAATGCGTCTTAATTTCTCCTCAGAAATAATTTTTCTATTGATCGGTTCATCTGGTGTTGTAAGATCAAGAGCTGAAACATATGGTGTTGGTATGAAGACTGTTCTTTCTTGGGTTCTTCTTCTTCAAGATTTAAATTCTCCACTTCTAGAACATGACATACCTCTCCAGGTGTGTAGTTAGGGATCAAGAATTTAAATTCAGAAGTGTCTTCTTCCATAAATTTAATGCTTTGTTGTTCATTCTTTTCAAGTCGCTTCAGTCGTTTATTTTGGTTACACCTCTGAGCTCGAATCATCCTAGATGTCAGTTTGTTAGCTCTTGCAATAGATGTTCTTAGGATTTCATGAGTCGCAGTGACTACAACTGACTTCAATTTTCCAGTGTCAGGTTTTCGTATTTGATTTTTTGATTTCGCTTTTACTTCAAAGATATCTGGTTGTCGGGCATTGAATTCTAGTACAGTCAATCCCTTTTCAGCTTCTTTTTGTCCACAATAGACAACAATGGTCCATTATATAGCAGTTTGATCTATGTCATGTCAAAGTCAAAGTGGATCCTTGATCCTTTCTCTATATATCGGTGGTCCAATGCCAACCACACAACATTTTAAAAAGTGAATATGAGTCTGTTGTTTGTCATTTTCCTGTAAGGAACAGGTTAATGAAACATATTAGACTAAGTGTCAAATTAATTTGTCTATGTGAAATTCATTATTGTCAAGAAATGATATTCAAAAACACATGTTATATGAACAGGAAGAAATGTTTAAATAAAGACATCAGTTGTCAAAAATTTCATTTGTCATTTTATTCATTGTTTTCCCTGTTTATAAACAAGTCGTCATTTTCATGTTGCATAATATTTTTTCAAGAACCACACATTAATTGGAGGCAAGATTCTTTCTCCTTAACATTCTACCAATTGGTAAGATCATCTCGAGTATGTCTTTTCAATTACATACGGGCCCTCCCATATTGTTTCAAAGTTTCCACCTATTCTTCTATGATAGAGGATAGGTCTTCGGAGAACTAAAACTAGTTCATCGATTCGAAATGTTCTAGGACAAATCCATTTATCATGGGCTCATTTCATTTTTACTTGATATAATTCATGATTTTGTTGAGCTTGTAGACGTTTTTCTTCTAATCTCTCAAGTTCTTTAAATCGTAATTGTTGGTCTTCAGTATGTAGTTCTATAGGCTCACAAAAATTCCACTAATCTCTCATGCAATTGTCTAGGTTTTTCAGAATTTGTACCAACGTTTTGTTAAAGTCTTCAGCTAAACCCTTGTCTTTATGATAATAGATTATGGAATACCTCCAATCTATCCCATGTCTCTGAATAATTTTATTCATTTTCATGTTTTTAAAAGCCAGTCCATTTTCTACTATGACCCCTTGAGGAATTCCAAATCTATATACAATATGAGTCTTGAAGAAATGAAAAACTTGTTCTGCCTTAACTTTTCTGAGCGGTAATGCTTTTGACCATTTGGAGAACTAATCAGTGGCTACTAGAATGAATCGATGACTTTTAGAAGATGGAGGGTCTCTTGGACCCACAATGTCCGTGCCCCAATATTCAAATGGCCAAGATGCAATAGCTCGATGTAATATATCTGGCAGTTGATTTAAAACAACTCCATGTAGTTGACATTGATGACATTTCTTTGTGATTTCAAGACAATCGGTCATCATTGTTGGCCAATAATATCCCATTCTTTTTATTTTCATCTTTGTTTTAGGTTCAGATTGGTGTGCACCACATATACCTGAATGAACTTCTTTAACAATCTCTTGAGCTTTAGATTGGTTTAGGCATCTTAATAACATTTGGTCAAAAGATATTTTGTAAAGAATATCATTCACTAGAGCATAGGACAATGCCCTTTGTTTGATTTGACTTGAGATAGAGTTGTTTTCAAGTAACCTTCCAGTTTGAAAATGTTGAATAATTATTGTCGCCAATCATCTTTTTCTTCTTCAATTATTGTCACTGTCGTGTCTTTACCAATTTTATGCAGATTGTCCATGTCAGTTTGAGAAAGAACTTGTCATCCTTTTATAGAAATTAGTATGTTGTCTTCTTTTGGACAAGAGAATTCTTTTGTAAACTTTGCCAGGGCATCTGCTAAATTGTTTCTTCTCAGAATTAAGAAGAAAGTTACATCAGGAATTTACTCAAGTAGTTTTAGCGTGTAATAGGTGTATTGTTCCAGTCGAGGTTTCAAAGTATTGTATTTGCCTTCAATTTGATTGATGATCAACTAAGAGTCTCCATAGATGTCAATATTCTTTCCATTAGTATTGTCAATTCTAGACCGATTATGAGTGCTTCATATTCAACTTCATTATTCATGTATGGTTCAGAGAAATGATAGGAAAACAGTATCATTGCTTTGTCTGGAGTAATGAAAAATTATCCTACCCCAACTTTGACTAGTATAACTGTCTGCTTGTCTTTCTCTTTTCGAGCAGACGACGCTCTATCAAAGTATAATTCCAATCATTGTATGTCTGAGTTTTTTATTTCTAGTATTTGTTCATTAGGTAAATTATTATTAAGAGGTGATCTAGTCAGAATGGATGTGCTGCTAAGAAATTTGCCAAGATTTGTCCTTTAACAACACGTGGTGGCACAAATGTTATGTCAAATTGGAGCAGTATGATTGACCATCTTGCTAATCTACCAGAAAATGTCATTCATGTCATTAAGTATTGTAATGGATTAACTCTTAAAATAAGAGTTACTTTGAGAGAAAGCCTATAGTGCCTTAGCTTTTTAACTGCGCAGATCAAAGCTAAACAATGCTTTTCAATTGTTGGATATTTTACTTCAGTTGGAACCAAGCATCGGCTTAAATAATATAATGCATTTTCTTTTCCCTCATCATTTACTTGAGTTAGTAACGCTCCAAGGGAATTGTCCAATGACGCAGTGTAAGGGATTATAGGTCTTCCTAACATAGGGGCTGCTAAGACAGGAGGTGCTGTCAAATATTATTTGATATTTTCAAAGGTGTGTTGGAATTTTTCATTCCACATGAACTTTGTATCTTTTCTGGTTAGGGCAATCAGGGGCTGACATGTACCTAACAAATTAAAAATAAAACGTCATATGTATCCTAGCTTTCCATGAAAGGATCGCAATTGAGTTAGATTTTTAGAAGGAGACAAATTTAGAATGGCTTCAATTTTGAGAGGATCAATTCTTCAAAAAAAAAAATCTAAAAATTTCCCTAAAGTAACACCGAAAGCACAATTTAAGGGATTCATTTTAAGATTATATAGACATAATCGTTCAAAGATTAATATCAAATCGTACACGTGATTGTATTTTTATCTACTATTGACAACCAAATCGTCCACATAACATTCGACTTGATTGTGTATGAGTTCGTCAAATATTCATGTCATGGCTCTTTGATAGGTCGCATCAGCATTCTTCAATCCAAATGGCATAATTCTGTAACAGTATATCCCTATGGGTGTCTTGAAGGTTGTATTTGATTCATCTTCCGGAAACATCTTTATTTGATTGTATCCTGATGGTCCATCCATAAATGAAAGTATTGCATGTGTAGATTCTATGTAAAATATTAATTCTGGGATTGGTAAAGGAATTTCTTCTTTCGTAAAGGCCTTGTTTAAATCTCTAAAGCCTACACAGACCCTCATTCGGCCATTTTTCTTTTTAACCGACACTACATTAGCCAGCCATGTCGGATAATTTTCTTAATTTTGATAATGACTTTTTGTTCTATTTCGACCGCATCCCGGAGCTTGTTTAACAGCGATGGCTATTTAATTTATCCCAAGTTTGTTGACTCTGACTTCTGGAGCTAGTCCATGCAATTCATCATAAGTCAAGGCAAATCAGTCTTTGTATTTTTTCAACAGTTGAATTATTTTTTTTGCTTCCATGTCTTTAAGGAATGAACTAATGAAAGTTGATTTTGGGCTATCATTAGTTGCTAAAGTTATTTCTTTTAATTAATCAACTTTCGATTTATTTTTTTCTTCCATTTCTTGAGGAGCGTCTTCGATTGGAAGATCAAATGTTTGTTCAGAATCAAGTTCTTCGGGTGATGACCAGTCAAAATTCCATATCATCTAAGGGTTCCAGAGTACCAAATCCAATACATCTTTAGAGTTAGGGTTTCGTTTATTGGTATCCCACATTTGTTCAAAAAAGTGTGGTTGTTTTATATACCATTGTTTGAGCATTAAACTTTTTTGAAGAAATTTTTTTGCCCAAGAAGAATACAACTCAATAGGAATTTTCTTTGATATTGTAAGATTTACATCTTCTAATTTTACATCGATTTTAATACTAGATGAAGTAGAGCCAAGTCTAAAATTTATTGGCTTTTTATCATCACCATATACTTCTTTGACCACTAAATCCTCGATTTTAGAAGAATAGATTGGAGTTAGAGTCATGGCGTTTATATATTGATTAATTTTCTCATACATAGACTTGAATTGTATTTATTTGTCTTCTTCTTCAAGAAGTATTTTGAATTGAGGTTCTTTTTTATCCGCCAATTTGTTTCTTCCTCTGCATCTTCTTTAGAGTCCAGGTGAATTTCGAACTTCAATGGTTTCTTTATTTTGACATTTGGGTCTTCTCTCCCTCATCCTCGTTCCCGGTCTCAACCTTGTGTGTGAGTCTGATGAGAATTATCACCCTTTTCCTGTGTTGATGGAGAATATTTATTTTCATTTATTTTCTTTTCTTTATCATTTTCTTTTGTATTCACCACTGTCTCTCTGGAGAATATTGTTTTTTTTATTGGAGTATAATATGATGTGTCTTCATGTACTCCAATTTCATGGACTGAATATGGTTGCAGATCTCCTACGATACATCATTCTTGTCCTTTTTATAAATATTTTATGCATTGATGCATAGATGAAGAAACCATTTTTATGCTTATGAAGCCATGGTCTACCAAGTAGAGCATTAAAAGAGGTGTTAGAGTCGATGATATCGAATTTTGTCGTTGTCGCCAAATCATCTATTTTTAGAAGCAATGTTTTTAATCCTAGGGCTCGTTCTCCTTGTTGATTAAATCCTCGTAACATCATTATATCTCTTGATAGTTGGGATTCATTAATGTCCAAATATGTAAGAGTCCATAAATTCATTATGTTAATTGAAGCCCCTGGATCAATAAGTACCCTTGAAAGTGTCATATCATGTATATTTACTGTGATATATAGTGGACGATTCTGTTCAGTTGTTCCAAAAACAGGTCATTGTCAGAAAATGTAATTTTTGTCTATTCTTCTAATGAACAAGCTTCACTTTAAGTGATATTAGCAAGTTAAGCTAGACAAATGTCTGGGTCTAAAAGAGCTTTTATCAATGACTCTCTCAATTCTTTGGAAAGTATAAGATCGTCATAGATGCTCAGTTTTGCTGGTAATTTCCTCAGATGAGCTAATACAATGTAATCCACTTTATGAAGACTATCTTCTTTTTCTTCAGACAATTGTGGGTGTATCGGAGGAATGATCTTTTCGATGTAACTATTTGTTTTTCTCTCTCTTAGGGAGCCATTCTGGGAGGCAGAACTTTTCGACATCACAAATTAATTTTGGTTACTTCTTCTAGTTTACTGTCTGATTCTTTTATCTCTTTGTCTAAAAGTTCCAACTCTATGGAGATTGGTGTTCCTTGTAATTGGAGTGTGACAGTGTCATTTTTGTCTTTATCATTTTTGGAATTATCACTAATATTATTGTCGTTTTGATTGTTATTGGACTGGTCGGGATCGTGTATGATTTTATTATTATTTATAGGTTTGAGATTGGAGCGATCATTTTCAGAAACATCATCCAAAATAGACAAAATATAAGCGGAACTAGAAATATTTATATTCACAGTACTATTAAAAAGTAAGTCATACAATTTTATAGGTTCAACAAATTTCCTCCCTTTATTCGAGACAACAATCCTATTGGAAGACAAAAGAACATGAGAGCTAGAAGATACAAAAGGAACAACAGTCCTTATGTCTAGAAGACCTCTAACCCTTTTTGTTTCTTTAATTTTTTTCCTCTTTCCTTTCTTGGAAGATTTTGTAATTTGTTTGTGATTCTCCTCAAAAGATTTACCTTGATCAGTGTTGTCTCTATCTTTGTTGTTGGAATTAGGAATAAATTTATTGACTGAAATCACATTGACTAAACCTTTTTCAGGTTCTTTGAAATACTCTTTCAGGATTATTATATCCACTTCTTTAAAGTTGCACTCTAACCAGTTCTTGAAGACAATGCATTCTTCCATTTTATGTCCAAGCATCATGTGATAAGGACAATAATTGGGATTGTCATTCATGCTAACCTCCATAGGTCTTTTAGCCTCAGGCAGCTTGAACTTTGACATTTTTAGCAAGCTATGAAATATTTTGCTAACAACCTCTGTCTTGAATGGGTATTCCTTATTCATTCATTCAATCATTATTATCTTGTTTGTCGGTACTAGAATCGATCTTTGAAATGGTAATTAAGAATTTGCCTGTTGTGGTGGTTGATTTATATTCTGTTGTTGCTTCTTTTGTTAGGGTTGAACTTGTATCAGTTGTTTACCCTTTTCTGCAAAATTTCTTGGTCTCTTCTCGAATGTTTTGACAAACTTTGTCATTTTTGTCTTTTCTATTACACTCAATTTCTTAGCCTCTTCTTGAAGATTAGCTACTTTACTTAGCAATTTTTTAAATGTTTTTATTGTGAATCCCTTAAGCATGAATGCTATAGGACCATGGATATCTTTAAGCAGGATTTTGAAAGCATTTTGTTTCTGGAGTTGTAGTTCACATTTCATGCTAATATTCCTCCAGTGCAAATATAATCCACTAGATTCTCTCCCGTTTTTTATTATTCTACCACCTGATCACAAACTCTTGTATGGTGTTTTGCTTTGGCAAAGCGTTGAATGAAAAGGCTTTCAAGTTCTACAAAAGTTTTAATGGATCAGTTAAGAAGTTCTGCATACCAATTAAAGGAAACTCCTCTGAGACTATTAACAAATTGACGGAATAAAAGTGCGTCACTTCCTCCAGCATTGCAGCAACTTGCTCTGAAGTGTGCAAGATAATGACGAGGATTACCAGTTCCATCAAAAATTTTGAAAAGAGGAGGAACTATACCTTTGGAATATTGTACATAAGAAAATTCCTCTGGATAAGGTCTACCCTTTGAAACTAATGATCCGGCCTTTGCATGGGCCATTGTTTCTTTTATCTTTTGTTCCACCAATTGTTTTATTTTGTTTTATGGAATTCCACTTTGAGAGGAATCCTTTCTCTTTTGAGTGCTATATTGGTTTACTCTTTCCTCTAGAATGTATATTGCCTCTGGTCTAATAATTTCAACTGCAGACAATGGATTCGTTGGTTGATTTTGTAAAGCTGCCTCTAATGCATCCATTTTTTGTTCGAGACGATTGATTTGTTCATCCCACTGTTGAATAATCGCTCGTAATTCTTCTATCATATCTTCTTAACTTAATTTCATGCTAAAGAGGTAGTTTGTGTTTCTACCAAGTTTATCTCAACGACCACTTCATTTGAACTATTTGAAGAATCTTTTTTTTTCCATATCAAGAATTGTTTAATGTTATTTTTCAACTTTTCCAATCTTTCCTCGAAAGACTTTATAGGATGTTCCTCACAAGTTCTTTCCTGGGAACTGTCTGCGAGGGTGCTCACAATATCCTAGATTACGTCCGATGATTCTCATTTCCATACATTATTTTTAAGAACATATCGAGATTTCTTTGGAAGTGTATCATCGTGTTGCGAGTAAGAATGATCTCCACTTTGTAACATTTGGCCAGAGCCAACATTTTAGCAGATGTGTCTTCTGCTTCTGATATTAATTTGTTATGTTTGGTCCTATCTTTTGTGACACTTACATCTTTACTCTTGGCCCTAGACAAAATTTCACTGGTACCTAAGTACACTGACTATCTAATAGTAATTGCGATCCATTTCTTGAAAAGTAAGATCTCAATTGCAAGAATTCTTCTTTTCATTATCGTAGAAATTGCACATCCCATTTTATCTAATAGTCATGAAATGGAAAACCTATCTTTCCAGGCTAATCTTTTAAACACAGAGTATATGGTGTGAGTTGACGGAGAATTTATGGGTTGGCAGGTATTATCTTCCTATTCAACAGGTACTGGAAAATATAGGATTTCTTTTAAAAATGAATGGTTCCCGAAAACACTCTGTTCAAATTCAGATGTCTCAAAATTATCATCTTCATTCCATTTCTTCTTTCTTTTAAGAGAACTAGTTTTTTTTCTTTGTTGGGAATGAGTTTTTGGAACATTCATGGATCAAGATTCAACTTCATATATAGAGGGAAGTGGAATGTCATTTTCTTGCTCAACACAGATTTTCATTCCTTTTTTGTCAATTTATTCTTCCATTTCTTCAAAAGTATATTGATATGCCCCTGGCGTGTGCTATTTTTTTCCGTGTTTTCATGTTTACATGCATGCACACACACTAGAGGTTCTATGCAAGTATACACATCGTTCAAGTAATACAAGGCTCTAGTGGAGTCCCATTTATCGATCTCATGGGAAGCGAGGTAACAAGTGCTTAAGTCAAATTCTAGTCCATTACTATCAGACCTTAGTTTGGAAGGTCGATTTAAGTAGTTTTTCTAACAAATACACCAAAAGGTAAGTCTTAAGATTAAAAAAACTAATAACTACTCCTAAACGAAAATATTAATTTTAAAGGTATCCCTTTTTGGATTAATTGGTTTGGTGAATTTTGAGAGAATAAAATCTATTATTCTTATGTAGTGAATTGGATAAATTTTAGGAATGGGATACATTAAATATTGTATGTGCCAAATATGAGCAATCCTATTCTTACCCTCTTCCGAGTGCTATAAAGAACATTGGTTAATCCCAGGTTTAGTCCCTAAATCAGTGGTTGGACTAGGAGGATATTGGTTCTCACTCCAGAGCTCCCACATCCCTTTGCCTGAAGGCTAACTCTCGCTTTAGTTTACAAACACTTGAACTGAATTAGGGATTTTATTCCGTCACCCTAAAATCTCTTATTCTATGTCCATCAAAGTATAGTTCCCTATTTACTTGCACTCAACCCCCATGAACTTCAACATAAATGGAATTTGAATGTGGTGCCACTTTGTTGCAAATTACACTGCCCTCTCGGGTCACAACGCAATTACAACAAATTTTAACAATACAACGAGTTCTTAATATAATGTACATGAAGTTCAAGTAAAAATCATCACATTTATAATAAAAATTTCTTCTAGCATGCATCCCAATATCCTACACATGCAAAGGAAAAGTGGAATGAAAACAATGGAATAATCTTCTTATTTCACTCTTTCCAAACAACAATAAAGATAGGAGAAAAATATCACAGAACTCTAAGAAAACATAACGAAAAACATCATTTCATCATTGAAAATCCACTACATAAGTGTTTACAAAATCGTAGGTTAATGAAGAACACAATACTTAGCTTTTTCCCTTTGAATGATAGATAAAAATTTGTACCACAAAGTTCCCGCTGATCCATGCAGTGCTAGCGCAAACCCTTACAAATTCTCTCAAAATCCCCCACTAGTCTCTCTAAAAAGTAGAAATATACATTTCTACTTCTATTCTAATATCACTACGAATTATCCATATTTTTCCTAACATTCCTCTCTTTTTTTGACCTAAAATCGCTTTTTTAAAGTGTAAAGATAAATTTCTAAGATTTTCCTCAAGCACACTTCCAAAAAGTGTCCAAATACAATGAATCACGACCATAAACGCCCAAAATTGTGTCCAAACCATCTCGGGCACCGTCAACGTTGGATAGGCTTCGTCAGTGCCTTATTATCGAATTAATTACAATGCTCTTAGGATTTGGGTGTCGTTGGTGTCAGTAGATTGAATTCTTCATTTTGCCTCTGTTTGCTCCAAATTCATTCCTTTTTACTTTCATTGCTCCAAACACCTAAAATCAACATACCTACAACAAAACATGAAAATACCTTCCTTTAAAGTTCAATGTCACAAAAAATGGGTAAAATTTATATATATATAAAAACTAACATGATTTTGGTGCATCAGAATCTCCCAAACATAATTGTTACTTGTCCTTAAGTAACACTATAACTTTAAAAACCAAATATGTTGACTTGTGGTTGTGGGTTTCAATAGAGTTTCCTATAATTTTATCTCAGAAATGTTATAGTTTAACTTAAGAGAAATTTTAGTACATCAACATAGGACTAGAGTGTAAGAATATCTTATATTCAACTTAGGAATCCTAATTTTCTATTAACTTTAAAATTGATTGAAAATTGTCAAACTAATAATTTAAGGAAAGTATAAAAATAGAATTTGAGCACCTTATCTATACCAATTTAATAAATACCTTTTGAAATAAGAATAAGCTTATGATTTTTTTTAAGTCCTTTCATTTGAAAAGATTCAAGTGAAACTAATTTTTTATTAGGCTTCTCCTTAAGCTTCTCCTCACATATTTTCTTTTCATTTTTATTTTTCCTTTTTTTCTTTTCTTTCAATTGGGATCATTTTCATTCCTTTTTTTCTAATTTTTTAATGTGAGGATTATCTTGATAGGCCTTTAATAATTTTGAATTTCACTATCTCCTTTCTAAAGTCCAAAACTCAAAACTTTCCCTCACTTTTTAAAAGTGTAAGTATTAGTTTGAAAAAAGGTTTCAATAAAGGCTTAATTCTCATTAAGTTTAAATCTAAGAATCTTAGTTTTTCAAATATTCATATCCTTTCTACCATAAAAAGTAAAATCACTTTTCTAATGTTTCCTACAAAATATTTTAACACTAGAACAATTTCTTCACATAGGATTTCAACTAAGTTATTTTCTAACATTCTTAAAATCAAAATTACATTAACCTAAAGATAACACTACATGCCACAAGTCATTTTAAAAGTGATATTAAATTAAATATTGGTTACTAAGGACAATGAAATTTGGTTTAAAAAGAATTTTTCTTCCCCCCAAACTTGAATTTTAAATATTTTGCAATTAAATCCATAAAATATAATAGGAAGAAAAAGTATTTGAATTCACTAGCTACTACAACATCCTATCAAATTCATATACATGCATAATCAGAATAGTATGATTGAAGAGAAGGTAAATCTAGCCTAAAGCATGCTTGCAATAATATTAAACTAAAAGGAAGTATAATCACTTTAAAATATATTTTTCTTCCTACCCCAAAACCTAATTTTTAACATATATAGCTTTCAGTATAGACAATAGAAGTAGGAAGAAAAATAGGTCAGAGATTATATCTGCCATACATGCCTATCAGAAACATCTACAATTATTAATCAGGATAGACATCAAGTAGGAGAAAGTAAATCTAAACTAAGCATGCCAAAATGAAATTCACTAAATAAAAGTTTATCTAGCATTGCAGATATCGGTATTGGTATATGAAAATGTTCTTCAAGACTTATATAAAATTGTAACATAAGCACAAACACACATATTAAATGAGGTCAATTTTTCCATTAACTCGTCCAATCTCACTACCTATCTTCCTCTAATGAAATCATTACACTAATAAATTAGGTACTTTCTAAATGATTTTAATGATTATAATCCCATAAAAAATATCATCCCTGATATATTGGCTCCTAGGCACCAATTACAGGCATCATCTAATCCCTTTAATTAAGCACCTCTAACAGATATAAATTGTAATGTAAATCATCCACATGTTATTGATAAAATATGTTCATGACTCCTATCAAATGAAAATAATGTCAGGGAAAGCAAGTGACAAAATTGAGATGGATCTGTCAAAGCTCAAATTCATGATATCTCTTGTAAAACTCAAGTCAGGGTAAGACTTGAGTCATACTGGACTCGTCAATCCAGCTACTATAAGAGAACATACATGTCTATCCATAATAAGAAGTTAAGGAATCACTTCCCTCATGACACACAAAGATCCAATCAAACCACTAACAATCCAAAAATCTACCAATCAACAATCGAACTAATCAATCCATAATGAACCATAACGATCAACTTAATCCACTCTAAAGAAAACACACTACAACACTAATAATTACGACTCTCAGACATACTAAATCAAAGCACACTGATAACTATAGGTTGCCTCCCATAAAGTGTTTGATTTAACGTTGCTAGCCCGACAAATGATTTCTTCAAGATCAAAATTTCAATTAAGTAATCCTCAATCAATCGCATAATCTTTTTCAGATCCAGGGATTCCTACAAAATCCTTAAATTTTAATTTTTCATTGAACACTTCCTTTTTAGATTGATTCATATCATTATTCCTTATTTTTCTTTCTAGATCGAATAATCTTCTATTGATTTTCTGAATTTGCATATTAATATCATCCTTGAAATTTATAAGAAATGAAACTCTATAAGATACTTCAAGATCTTCCAAATTTTGGATCAGATTCTCTCTACATAATTCAGATTCTGGATTAAAATCATCTATGTTACTCTTCTGTTTCGAGTTATCTGCCAATTCTTCCCCTTAGTATTGAGTAAATGATGGAGGTGGTCTTTCTATATTTATCTTAGTTGAGGAAATATGTTTTTCTAATTCCTTAAGATTTTCTTCCATTGGTGTTTCAATTTCCTTATCCTCTTTTCTCAGCTTAAAGTTCTTTTGAAATATATCCACAAATTCTCATTCAATTCTTAGTTTAATAATTTTAACTTGTTCAATATTCAATTCAGGTTTTTCTTGTGATTGAGTCGAATATGAAGATATAAAGACTGGTGGTGTTGATGAATTCCTTAAATAGGTAAGCTTTAAAATTGTATGGGGTACATCCATCTTAAGTTCATGAGTTTTTTCAACAGATGGAATTAAAAGTTCACTATTTTTGGTAGCGTCCATCATTTCACACCTCTCTTAAACATACATACAGTATTCTTTAGAAAACTTTTTCAACTCATCATGAAAGTCCACTTCGATCTCATATGTTAACTTAATTCCAACACTTTTTTGGAAATGGTCTTTACTTTGATAATCAGTTTCATCTATCTAAAAACAATCATCTTTTCTCTCAGCTGGATATTTCATAGTCTTTAACACATCAAAGGTGACTTCCTGGTCATTAATATTCATAAATAACTCACCTTTTTGCACATCTATCATAGCTTGTCCAGTAACAAGGAAAGGACTCGCCAAAATAATTGGAATTTCTTATCTTCCTCCATATCTAATACAATAAAGTTCATATAAAAGATAAATTTCTCCACATTGACAAGCATGTCTTCTATAACCTCTATTTAATAAATGATAAATCGATCAGCTAACTGAAGGGTTACTGCAATGGGAGAAAAATCGGCTAAACCTAAAATTTTAAATATAAATAGAGGCATCACAATAATGCTCGCTCCAATATCACATAAAGCTTTTCCACATAATCTTTCTCCAATTGCACAAGGAATTGTAAAGCTACAAGGATCTTTAAGTTTCTGAGAAATTTTTTTTTGAAATATAGTGCTGCACTCCTCACCTAGTGCAACTTTCTCATAATCCCCAAATTTCATTTTCTTGTTTAATAACTGCTTCATAAATTTTGCATAACACAACATCTATTCTAAAGCTTCTGTGAAAGAAATATTTATTGTTAACTTCTTAAGTACTTTCATGAACTTAAATTGTTTATCTAACTTATGATGTCTAAGTCTTTGAGGAAATGGAGGTGGTGGCCTTTTCAAATTGATTTTAGTTGGAGATATTATTTTTTTAGATCCTTAGAAACATGTTCTTCAGGTATTTTTGTTTCCTTTGTTTCTCTCACAACTTCTTTCTCTTTTCTAACCAAATCCTTTATCTCTCTTCAACTTCTTAATTGGATAGCTTCTACTTATTCATTATTTTTCTTATTAGGTTTTCTCTTAATGTTACTAGGAAGTGTTTCTTGGGGTCACTCATATGCCCCAATGAACTTACCTCACTTACAAGAGTAAATTGAGGCTAGTTAATTCCAAATTGGTCCAACTTCCATGATATTACAGCAACCTAAGATGCAAGAATTGTATCGCATATGTATCTTAAACACCAGCTAACTTTTTAAGATTTACGCTTGTAGAGGGTCATTGAAATTCATTAGTAGCTATTTGTTCAATTAATATATA
Source organism: Papilionanthe hookeriana x Papilionanthe teres (assembly GCA_022702705.1). Classification (NCBI taxonomy): domain Eukaryota; kingdom Viridiplantae; phylum Streptophyta; class Magnoliopsida; order Asparagales; family Orchidaceae; genus Papilionanthe; species Papilionanthe hookeriana x Papilionanthe teres. Next base: position 185,586,365 of record CM040421.1, read on the forward strand.
CGCATCATCAAATGATTTTGACATTAATGAACCCCCCAGTAGCAGCATCAATAATGGACCTAAGAGATCCTACTAACCCATTATAAAAAGTTTAAATGATTAACCAATCTAAATGAGCATGATGTGGAAACTTTTTTAGGATTTCGTTAAATCTTTCCCAGGCTTCGTATATTGATTCCCCTTCATACTGACAAAATGAGATAATATCATTTTTAAGCTTAGTAGTCCTTGAAGGTATAAAATACTTAGCTAGGAATTTTTGAGTTAACTTCTCCCAATTTTTTAAAGAGTTAGGTGCTAATGAGTATAACCACATTTTAGCCTTATCTTTTAGTGAGAAAGGAAAAAATCCTTAGCCTAACAGTATCGTCTGACATGCCGTTATAACAAAATGTAGCACAAAGTTCTAGAAAACTATATAAGTGAAAATACGGATCCTCCGAAGGAATTCCCCCAAACTATTCTGCACCAGTTGGATAATCGCTAAATTTATTTCAAATGAGTCGGCTTCTACAATAGGGTTTTGTATACTTGAGTGAATTTCATTTGTCATAGAATTTACATAATCCCTCTGTGATTTATGATGATTTTCCAAGTTATTATTTTGAATGTTTTCCATTTCAATTTCTAGTTTTTCAAGTCCTTTCTATATTTTTTAATTTTTTTCCATTTTTCTAACTCGGAACCATAAGGCACAACTCCTACAGATCTGTCATTTTGCATACATAACACAACAAACAATTAATTAACAATAAAACAAATAAAATAAAAATATATTTAACACAACCAAATATTTTCATAAACACCCTGTTTTTCACCCAAACAGTTTTCTTTCACAACACTTTTTCATAAAAAAAACACTCTTCACACAAAAACAATTTTACAACACTAAAGTTTTCCAATTCTAAGCCTAATTACTTTAACAAAATTTCTTCTAAAATTTTTACCAAAGCATATGCGGTAACGAGGCCAAAAACTTGATGCGCCCCTGGCGTGTACAATTTTTCATGTGTTTTCATGTTTGTATTCATGCACACACATTAGAGGTTCTACACAAGTATATGTGTCATTCAAGCATTACAGAGCTCTAGTGGAGTCCTGTTTATCGATCCCACAGGAAAGTGAGGTAACAGGTTCTTAATCAAATTCTAGTTTTACTACTATCAGACCTTAGTTTGGAAGGACGATTTAAGTGGTTTTTCTAACAAATACTCTTAAAGGTAAGTCTTAAAATTAAAAAAACTAATAACTACTCCTAAAAAAAATATTAATTATAAAGATAACCCTTTCTGGATTAATTGTTTTGGTGAATTTTGACAAAATAAAATCTATAATTCTTATGTAGTGAATTTGATAAAGTTTAGGAATTGCATACATTAAATATTGTATGTGCCAAATAGGAGCAAACCAATTCCTTACCATATTTCGAGTGCTATAAATAACATTGGTTAATCCTAGGTTTTGTCCCTAAATTTGTGGTTAGGCTGAGAGGATACTGGCTCTCACTCTAGAGCTCCCACTTCCCATTGCCTTAAGGCTAACTCTTGCTTTAGTTTCCAAACACTAGACTTGAATTGGGGATTTTAGTCTGTCACCATAGAATCTCTAATTCTACGCCCATCGAAGTATATTTCTCTATTTATTTGCACTCAACCCCATGAACTTCACCATCCATGAAATTTGAATGTGGTTCCACTTTGTTGAGAATTATACCGCCCTCTTGGGTCATAGCGCAATTACAATGAATTTTAACAATACAATGGGCTCTTATTGTAATGTAAATGAAGTGCAAGTAAAAATCATCAAATTTATAATTTAAACTTATTTTAGCATGCATCCCAATATCCTAAACATGAATCCTACTCATTGTAAAAGAAAAATAGAATAAAAAAATCGAATAATCTTCTTATTTCACTTTTTTCAAGCAAGAAGAATGAATAAGAGAAAGACATCATAGAGCATGAAGAAAACTTAACGGAAAACTTCATGTCATCAAAGAAAATCCACTACATAAGTGTTTACAAAATCATAAAATAATGAAGAACACAATACATAGCTTTTCCCTTAGAAAGACAGATGAAAATCTCTCTGATAAACTTCCCGCTGATCCATGCAATGCTTGTGCAAACCCTTTCAGATGCTCCTAAATACCCCTCACCAATGTCTCCAAAAAGGTAGAAATCTACATTCCTACTCCTATTCTAAAATCTATAAGCATTCTCCACATTTTTACTAACATTCCTCTCTTTTTTTTGACCTAAAATTGATATTTTAAAGTGTAGGGATGAATTTCCAGAAGTTTCCTCAAGAAACCTTCCAAAAAGCATCCAAATACATTGAATCTTGGCCATAACCGCCCTAAATCATGTCCAAATTGTCTCGGGCACTATCAACACTGGATAGGGTGCCGTCGGTGCCTTATTGCCGAATTAGATAAAATGCTCTCTAGATTTGGGGGCTAGCGGCACCCATTCTAGCACCGTCGGCTCCAATCGACTGAATTATTTATTTTACCTTTTTTTGCTCCAAATTCATTCCTTTTTGCTTTCTTTCCCTCCAAATATCTAACATCATCATACTTGTAGCAAAACTTGAAAAAAATGGGTACAATTTATATATATAAAAACTAACTTATTTTGGTGCATCATATATTGTTCTACAGGAACGTATTAAGGTAAGTCTTCTGTAAAGTTAGGAAAATCTTCATAAGGTTCTAAATTGAATTCCTCTAAGGATTGTATCTCAATCTTATGTATTCAGTGCAAATTTAGTTTCATCAAATAATCCAAAGTCATTATGATAAAAGTAAACGTCTTCATCAATTGGCGTATTGAGATCTTGAAATAAGAAAAGACCGAATCATGGGATTCCATTGTAACTTTTCTGAAAAATTTTAGGGAGGCTAAAATTTCATGGACTTATTTATAAATTTAGAATTTATCTTTTTATTTTGTCTTATCTTGTTGTTATGAAATATTAAGAATAACTCTTCAAAGAGTTAGATTTTAAAAGATCTAGTCCTACGAAACATCTTTTAAAATCAAGTGCTTTAATAAAAGATGAGAAGAAATATTCTACCCAATAGAGTTGCCAAATAAAATCTCTCAGTGGCACCCGGAGCCGCCGGAGATTTTGTCATGTCGATGTCAATGTCAATGTTTGGAGTCATCACTCTGTTTATCTTTCATATCGCCCTAGTCTTCAAGAGATTTTATTTTATTGAATTATGTAAAGGATCCTCGGATAAAAAGAAGTTTAAAGAAAATAACGGCTGATAAGATAGAAAATAGTAGAATAAGAAATGTTAGGGATAATTTTTACAAAAGGGAATTCTTGAAGGCCTTATTCTAGAAATTTTTATATAAGAAGGATCACATGTATAATTTCGGTAACCAGAGATTTTTCGGTGTGATACCAATCCTGAGTCCTTAAATCTCCTATAGGAGCAAGCTTCTATAGTTAATAACATCTTAGAAAAAAAAATTTATAAGAAAACTTCTCATTAATGTTAACACTTATTTTCTTAGAAACTTCAAGGACAAAGAAAGAAATGTCAATGTTCAATCCTTGCGGTAATATGACATACGACCATAAGAGTATGATTTTGTCAATGTCATTTGTTATGTCAGTATTATTTTGTTTAGTTTGTTGTTTATCATTTTTATTTTATTTTGTTTTTTCAATGTCATTGTTTTGTTGTCTTGTAATGTTTATCTATTTGGTGGCTATCCTAAAAGCTTTAGGTTTCACGTCTATCCTAAAAGTTTATATTTTGTATTGTTTTTGTCATTTTAGTTTTGTCGTTATTTTGTTTTAGTGCCATTTTGATTTTATTTTATTGTTTTCAATGTTTGAGATATAATTTGTTGATTAATTTTATAGTCCCATCTTTAGAATGTCGTTTTGCAAAACATAGTTATCACACCCTGATAACATGCATAGTAAATCTAAAGTGAAACTTGTTTTTAACCGCAAGAAAACACACAATGTTAGAGTAAGTCTCGCAAAAGAAAAAATCTATAATTTATTTCTTTGGTTGTTTTTAATATGAGTTAGATTTAAGAATTTTTTATTCCATGTCATTTGAATATAGAGGTTTTAAGCCTAATGTAGATTAGACATAAATAAAATATAACATAAGTTAGGCTTTTAGATTTGATGTCATTTGAATCTGAAGTCATTTAGTTAAGCCTGACTAGACTTAATATTGGGTAAAGCTTTAGATTCAGTGTCATTTGAATCTACAGATGTTTAGATTAAATTTTAGATTCAATGTCATTTGAATCTAAAGATATTTATGTTAAGTTTAGACTCAATATAGGTTGAATCTAAAGAATGTAACTTAGACGTATTTGGCCTAAATAAGATTTCAATTAGATTCAAAGTAGGTTGAATCTAATTTTAGTTTGGATCCTAAATTAAGTTTGAGTTAATCTCAAAATAGATTAAATTTATGTTAGGTTTGTTAGGTCGAACCTACGTATAAGTTAGGTTCAAGTTAGGTTAAACCTAAGAGGTATAAGTTTGACTCGGGTTCAACTTTGGTTGAACCTAAGTTTTGATTTAAATTCAATTTAGGTTGAGTCTAAGGTTTAGTTAACCTGGGTTCAAGTTAGGTTGAAGCTAGGTTAAAAGTTAATTTAGGTTTAATATGGGTTGAATATAAAGTTTTGGTTAACTAGGGCTCAATTTAGATTGAAACTAAGTTAGAAGTTGATTTAGGTTCAATCTGGGTTGAACCTAAGGTTTGGTTAACTTGGGTTTAAGTTAGGTTGAACCTAAGTTACAAGTTGATTTAGTTGAAAATGGGTTAAACCTAATGTTTAGTTAACTTGGGTTCAAGTTAGGTTGAACCTAAGCTAGAAGTTGATTCAGGTTCCATATGGGTGTAACCTAAAGTTTTGTTAACTTAGGTTCAAGTTAGGTTGAACCTAATTTAGAAGTTGATTCTAAATTAGGTTCAACATGGGTTGAACCTAATGTCTGGTTAACTTGAGTTCAAGTTAGGTTGAACCTAAGTTAGAAGTTGACTTAGGTTGAATATGGGTTAAACCTAAGGTTTGGTTAACTTGTGTTCAAGTTTGGTTGAACCTAAGTTTGAAGTTGATTTTGGATCAGTATGGGTTGAACCTAAAGTTTTTTTATCTTGGATTCAGGTTAGGATGAACCTAAGCTAGAAGTTTTGACTTAAGTTCAATATGAGTTGAACTTAAGTTTTGGTTAACTTTGGTTCAAGTTAGGATGAACATAAGTTAGAAGTTGATTTAGGTTCAATATGGGTTGAACCTAAGGTTTGGTAACTTGGGTTGAAGTTTGGTTGAACCTAAGTTGGAAGTTGATTTAAGTCTAATTAAAGATAGAATTAATTAAGGCTTAGGTTTCCTTAAGCCTAATGTATGTAAGGCTTAAGGTTTAATTAATTCAAATTAAGGTTTGAATTGATTAGGGTTTAGTGTTACTTAAGCCTAATGTAAGTGAGGCTTAAGTGTTAATTAAGTTTAATTAAGGTTAGACATAATTAGGGTTTATGGTTACTTAAGACTAATGTAAGTAAGGCTTAAGAGTTAATTAAGTCTAATTATGCTTAGACTTAATTAAGGTTGTTTAAGCCTAATGTAATTAAGGCTTAAGAGTGGGTTAGACTTAATTAGGGTTTAGGTTTACTTAAGCCTAATGTAAGTAAGGCTTAAGATTTAATTAAGTCTAATTAGGGTTAGACTTAATTAGGGTTTACGGTTACTTAAGCCTAATGTAATTAAAGCTTAAGAGATAATTTAGTCTAATTAGGGTTAAACTTAATTAGGGTTTAGGTTTACTTAAGCCTTATATAAGTAAGTCTTAAGAGTTAATTGAGTCTAATTTGATAGGCTTAATTAGGTTTTAGGTTTACTTAAGCCTTATATAAGTAAGGCTTAAGAGTTAATTAAGTCTAATTAGGGTTAGACTTAATTATGGTTTAAGGTTATTTAGGCCTAATGTAAGTAATAGTTAAGAGTTAATTATTTAAACCCTACTTAAACTAATTTCCATGTAAGCTCCAGCGCAATCCTAGGATTTGTCGAACACCTACGAGACACTGTCTGATAAGCTGGTGATGTCCACATGAGCAGCCAAGTGGTTCGCGGTTTCATCTGTTTTGTATGTAAGAAACCGCGGTCTGGTGAGATCATGACCATCCATTTTATAATACATACAATGGACAACATCCCGTCATATTCCTTAGTCTGTTATATCTCACAGACCATCCTCTTTCAAGACATAAGATCTCTCTTGGATCTTAATGAAACCGCATGAAAATCATTCCAAAAGCTTAATCATGTCATAACAAACACGTCCATACGAATATGTGGGTGTTTTGAATTAGCTTCTTCACAAATGTCCAAACCTGAGTGAGTTTAAGGTTAAGTGAAGCTTCGATCAAGTTTGTCTAGAACGATCATTAGGTTCTTGTGAAGCTTCTGGTAAGCTCAATTTGGGATGAAATTAGATGGAGCTTTGAACTCTCCAAAATGGGCTCATGACTTGATGGATAAGTGGGTTAGAGCTTATGGGAAGTCCCAGTTCTGATTGCGATATTCTTCGTACACCACAAGGAAGCTGTAGGAACAATTAATTTGGAGATTTGGACAGGTTTATGTATGAACCGAAAGATGTTCTATTTAGTTGTTTTTCAAAGTGGTTAAATTGGGAGAGGACAATGCGTTTGAAGGCTTGATTCTATGTGGAATCAATTGCCTATGGTCTGGAGAACAACTTTGATGTTCAAAGTTTTTGAAATTGGGCAGTGTATATTTCTCTTCTCTATGGGGTAAAGCTCTTGTGTTTGTCTCTTTTATATCCATCGAAGGCCACGACAAAGCTTGGATAGGCTTGGGTTCATTTGGGGAAGGTTTTAAGCAGTTTAATGATGGTCTATGGATGAGATTTCAACTGACGGATAAGTTCAATTGACCCTCCAAGGTTAACCAGCATTAGACCCAACCATGGTGAAGATTGGGTTCAAATTTGGCTTGCTTTTATTGGTTATCTTTGAAGGTGGATAGGTTTCATTAAATTCAGCCAAGTTTGCCTCCACTTTATAGTTTTATTCTTTCTTTAATGAGGTTTGATGGAGGTGACACATGATCTCCTTCTTCCTCATTTTCCATGAAAGTGTCATGATGGAGTTACCTTGGTAAAAAGGATGGTTAAAGCAAGATTTTCTTTAATTGGGTGGAGGGAAAGGTGAGTAGTGACTCACCTAAAACCCTACCCAAAGACGGTATAGTAGATTGACATCATTTATGCTCACTTATCAGGGCATCATGATGAACTTCCATCTTGGTTAACAATGGTAAAAGAGAGATCTTGAGTGGTGTATTCCTCTTATTAGGTAGTCCATGAAACATGTGAGATGGCTTTAGGATTGGTCAGCCACCTCATTTCTTGGTTAGAGGTGATTCATGCTTTAGGTTGAAGGGATTTTGCTACCTCATAAAAATGTTATCATTATGCTTAACCTTAGTTAAATTTTATGGATAATGGATTTGTTAATGTGTAATTCATGTTATGATGAGTTTAATGGGTTATGGGTGACCCATTTATGACTCCCTATAATGTGAATTTGATTTTAAACATTAATTATGTATTTTCGATGTCGTGAGTGATGTCAAATTTTAAGATTAAATTAGGGTTTATTAATCATGATTCCATTTTTAATTAATTATGCAATTAATTACAAATGTAAAAAATTATTATAATAATGCATAAATTAATCAAAATGATTTTGAAGGTTAATCATTTGATTAATTTTATTATTTTGTTTCAAAATTAAATAGTTTGACCAAGTTTGACTGAAGTTGACCATGGTTGACCAGGGTTGACCACGGTTGACGAATCTAAGTTCAGGGTTGACCCAAGTGATTTTACTTAACCTTGTCATGATTAATTTAATCATAAAGTCAGTAATTTTGGTAATAGGACCTAGGTTTGACTAAGGTTAAATAAATGACCATGTTTGATCATTTTAATGACTTAAATAGATCAAATGAGTGAGGTTTAACCAATTTGGTGTCTTGGTTGCCTTAGTGGTCAAAGGGGTTTGTATTGGGTCAATGTGGAGGTTATTAGGTCATGTGTTGACCATCTTAACCAAATTTGACCATTTAGGTCATTGAGTTGACCATTGGGTCAATGTGGTGGTCATTAGGTCCTTTGTTAATCATTTTGACCAAATTTAACCATTTAGGTCAAGGGTTGACTAGTTTGATTAATATGGTGGTCATTTGGTCATGAGTTGACCTTTTAGACCTAGTTTGACCATTTAGGTCAAGGGTTGACCAATTTGGTCAATGATTGACCATTATGACCTAGTTCGACCATTAAGGTCAAAGGTTGACCAATTTGGTTAATGTGGTGGTAATTGGGTCATGGATTGACCATTTTGACCTAATTTGACCATTTGGGTTAAAGGTTGACCGGTTTGGTCAATGGGGTGGTCATTGGCTATTTAAAGAGAGTCTTAGGAAAGATTAGATGAGGCTTTAGGAGGCTCTTCCACTGCATTTTGAAGGAGAGGCTTTAGGAGGTCTTCCACTGCGTTTTGAAGGGTACTTCCATTGTTCTTCCACTGCATTTTAAGAGTTTTTATTAAGAGTAGGAGTAGAGAGTAGAAAGGAGAAAAGGGTCGGAATGAAGTCTTCTTCTTCCCACTTCTTTTCTTTCTTCTAGTCTAGTTTTTATTGAAGTCTAAAGTCTGTATTCTGAGTCATCGGAGTTGGGAAACTTGCTCTGAGGAGTATTTTAGCGAAGAGTCATAGTTTCAGAGGAACTTCCTTAGTCTTGTGGAGAGGATTTTCAGATAAGTGTTTACTTTTAATCTTTTTATTAATACTTGCTTTCGTTTGTTATTTTTCTTATTTTTTTTAATTTAAAATCACTGTGTTTTTCTATTTTCTCAATGCATTCTAAGTAGTTTACTTTATCTTTTTCTTTCTTAAATGGAGAAGAAATTAATTTATAAAGAATTGTTGTGGAAAGTATAAGTGATTAAAAGTTGGAAGAAGTTGTGAAGATTGATTCTGAAAACTTTGTTTACTTCTTAATTTGACCTGTTAAGTTGTAGAATTTCTTGAGATTATGTAAGATCCAATGCGGTATTGTCTCATAAAATTTAGTAAGAATCACATGCAATTATATGGGTGAGAATTGTAGTCCATATAATTGAATGTAATATTAGAAGATATTTTTATGAAAGTGAGTAAAATTAGAGGATTTTAGAGTCACAGGCTAAAACCCCCTAATTTGGTTTGATGTTTTGAGTTTTGTTATGAGAAGTTAGCCCCCAGGTGGTGGGAATCGAGGGAACTCTAGAGTGAGAGACTGGTATCTTCCCTGCCCAACCATGTTTAAAATAATAAAAATTTAAAATTAACCTATGTTCTTTATAGAACCAAGTAAGGGTAAAGAACACATTTTCTTATATCTGTCATAACAAATTTAAATACTTCCACAACAATACTTTAAGAATTATTACTACTTTATAAAAGGAAAGAATAAGATATTCTAGTTAATAGTATTTTACATACAGTTTTTTTTAGTTATTATAATTTTAATTTCTTGCTTAACATTTTATTAAGGAAATTTCAAAAGAAAAATCAACTTTCAAAACCTTCCAAAATAAACACATACTTTCAAAAACCATAACAAGAAGTAAAAATATAATTTTTTTTTATTTCTTTAAGGATTTTACATTTTCTCTGTGGGTTCGATATCTCGGGGCTTAATTAGAAAGACTTATATTACTTAATAAATGATATGTATACTTGCATAGTATCCCATATTATAAAATCATAAATTTTATTTCTAAAATCTTCAGCACATTTATCCACCAGAACCAAGTCTTTGGCATCGTTACATTTATCGAGGATCAGTATGCCAACGGAAAGGATGGTAGTTTGGTCCACTAGGGGCATGGACTCACTACCGATTTATGAAAGCAGAACCATCTAATCAAAATGGAGAGAGAAACTATTCCCCAGCGGAGTCGCCAGAAGTTGTCGGTATATTTTTAGGTTATGTGTTTTGAAAAAGGGGGTCACCTACAGAAGTTATCGTCGAATTTTTAGGTTAATTTTTTTGAAAAAGGGGGTCATCTACAGAAGTTGTTGGCGAATTTTAGATTTTAAATTTAGTTTAAATATATATATAATTTAGAAAGTAGCATTGATTTTGAAAATAATTTTAAGTTTAAAAATTTTAAGATATGAAATCAAATTAATCTCACATCCCGAATAGTTTATATAAACGAGCACCGCATCACAAACCATGTATTTATATCGCATCACAAAAAGGGGGTCATCTACAGAAGTTATTGTCGATTAAATAAACTGGAAAATTTGTGACATCCGTTTCGTTTGCGAACAAATTTTATAAGAAGAGAAGTTCCTCTGCTTAATATAAAGGAATTAAGCACGGTTTGTATTACCTGGGTTCTTAAAGTTCCCTATAAGGGCAAGCCCCTATAGTTAATTACATCTTAAATGAAGGGAATCAATTAAGAAAACTCTCGATAATGATCAGTGGTTTTGCTCTCAATAATTTCAAAGTTTAAGGTTTCAAACAAATTGGATTTTGGATATTTCAATAGGGAATAGCTCAAATTTGGAACTGTTTGTTTTTAAGAGTCCAAAGTAAGAGAAGTAGGGGATGTCACGGACCCGAAGTGACCTTCGGTGACTTCCCAACTATCCTATTTTTTGGCTTAAATTTGAGAGAATTATTTAATGTTTCAATCCTGCCAATATTAGTTAATTAAGACTTATATTTATATGACATAATCATGCAAATAGCCTCGAAGATGTGAGGGTTTATGTCGTACCAAACGACTACCTCAGAGTCCTAAGACCGGTTAGGGCTTAATTTGAATAACATGATTATGCAAATGCCTAACCAAAAGCTGAGGATTTATGTTGCACTAGGTAAACTACCTCGAAATCCTATGGATTGGTTATTTAATTCTTGGAAAGGTTTAGCTGAAGAAGACACAAGTTTTGCTGTTGAAGATGGCCGTGCTGCCCACTGTGCTCCAAGCTCTTTGTTGTTGTAGAGGTTTGGTTTTAGAAGGTGACAATCAAGAGATGAGAGAAGTGTTTTGGTTAAGAGAAGATGAAAATTGAGATGGCTTAATATTTTAATTAAAACAAAACCTAAAGTTGATTAAGCAGAACCTATTAAGATCCTACGGTTCCGTCATCCCGACACCGCTATTTTCATTGGATTCACTTAATCCAAATGAATTTGCTAAACTCAACTAAATGAGTTCCCCACTTTCATTTATACCGTGGGAAATCTCGTGAGCAACATGTGGGTTACATCATCTGAGGGATTCTCGATCATCCAACGAGACATTTTAATTTTAGTTGTAATTGCAGTTTTCTTTTTGTTGGTGATTAAATTTTGAGTTATTTAAACATGCTGGGTTCAATCATTTTCATGCATTTATACGTACATGAAAGTAAGATATTTAATAAATCGCAGAATGTAAATTGTAATAAACTTAATTGCGTACCTGTTGGGCTCTCCCATCATTTTTACCTACACTTAAAACAAATGTTAAGGCATTTATATATTTGCAACAAGTAACACCTAGGTAAAGCTAAGGGAAGGTTTTGGTTATCTACCAAAATCTTAATCCTATTGCTAGTCAATGCCTATGATGTCTAGGTCCTTGTATTTTGTTAAGGATGATTTTCTTCACCAAGAACAATGAAGTCTCACTGTTCTTTTAAAACATCCCATCAAGTTAGGGAAGTGCTCAGAATTCAGTTCTGAACATCTTCTTAAACATTTTAGGGATTATTTTAAGTTCAGTTAGTTTCATTGTGGTGATGGATCAATCACCCAGACTACTCTTGCTCAGTGAATTAGGATGATTATCCTTGTGAGTAAGGTGACATTTTCATTTAATGCTTCATTTAAAAATTATGATAATGAAAGCCTTTAGGGGCAAGTTAGCTCATTAAAGATTTAACAGTTCTTAGATAAAGTTTGGATTGAATTGGTGATTTCAAGGTGATTTAGTTTAGTTATAATATTTTGATCAATTATTTTAAGTTTGTAATAATGTTCAAGTTTTTTTTTTAATTCAATTAAGTTATAGTATTTTGGAAAGTTTCAACTTTTTAAGCTCATTTTGAATATTTTAAACTGTTTTAGTTTCCTTTAATTATAACCTTGTGATTTATAAATTATGTCAAATCAAATTTATGGTTTTAAGCTTATTTTTAATTTATGTTTCAAACAATTTCAGATTAATCTTAATGTTTTAGGGTATTTCAATTTAGTTTTAACATTTATGACTTATTCTAATTTAAGTTTTAGACAATTTCAAATCAATTTTTTTTAATGTCTTTAGTTTAATCATAAGATGTTCAAAATTATTCCTTTCTTAAAATATTAATTCCAATTATCATTATAGAGTTCCATTAATTGATATTCAAATAATGTGTGATCAAATTATTTGATTAAGGGTTTAATTTAAAGAATTAGAATTCTCTTGCGTTACAATCCCTTAATCTCAATCATTCAAGCTTTAATTAATCTTCCAAATTTCATGTGATTTAATTAATCTTTCTTCTTTAATGTTTAAGGTGGTTTAATGAGTTTCTACCACTTAAATTCCCTATGGTTCAATCATCCAAAATAAAGTTAGGATCAAAGATTTACCCTCCCCTTAAGCTTATTCATCTCATAATTCGTCAAATTAAGCTCAAATGAACTTAAAATTTTTATGTCACCTCACTCACATGTCAATTAAGACATTAAAGAGAAAATACAATTTTTTCAATTTTAATTTAATTTATATAATAATTTTAACGGAAAATAAGGATTTTCAATGAAAATTTCATGACATGACCAAGAGGAAGTTTCTGTCCTTAGGAAAATTATGGGAGGTTTCTAATGACCAGAGGACCACTTGGACCAATTTTGGTGATTTTATGAATTATATTTTATTTATTATAATTATTTATATTTTTGATTATTAATTAGTTATAAAATAAAATTAGAGTGAATAATTAGGATTTTTATTTTTCTTAAATTCCTCTGATCCCAAGGAGCTCAAAGAAATAAATTTTATATTTGTCTGATTGTTCATTAATTTTTTAGAATTATTTTAGTGAAAAGGTTGAGAAATCCATTTTTAATATTAAAAATTACCCTAAGCCTTTAAAAGTCAAAATCTTTACTTAGAGACTTGGGAAAATTTTTTTTGGTTGGTTCCTATGTGATTAAGGGACCAAATATGACATTTTTATGAATTTTAATATTTTTATGATTTTTATGATTTTTTAATTATTAAAATATTAAAAGTTAGGTTAAAAATGAAGTTTAAAAAAAAATTCAATTTTAATTTTTTAGACTCCTCTGACATCAGAGAAGCCACAAAATCAATTTGGTGAATTTTTAAAATGTCTTTTGAGTTTTATGAATTTTTTAATTTTAAATTTAACTATGGCATTTAGAAAATCTATTTAATGGGTTAAACCATTTTCAATCAATTTCAAACTTTTTATGGGGCTTCCTCTGATCCTAAAGATTTGTGGAGAATTTATTTCAAGTTATTTTGATTTTTATTTTGCTCTAATTAATTCAAAGTTGGTTTTAGGTTAAGTGAACCATTAGAGTTATTTACAATGTTTTAATTCATAAGATAATTTCCCTGAGTTCCTCTAGTCATAGGGAGCCTATACCAATTTTTCTGGAATTTTCCAAATATTATGCTAATTATTGGAATTAAAATACCAAAACAGGCATAAAAACTTTGAAAATAGATAACTTACCATGGACATAGCCTCTAGCCTTGGAAAATTCAGTTAATGTTTCCAAGATCAGAGGCTACGAAAGCCCTATGGTCTCATACCATGGTGAATTGTGTGAGTGAGAGGAGAATTAAAATACTCAAATTAGTATAAAAATCATTAAAACATAATTACTCAACCAAAACTTGATTTCTTCTCCAGATTATTCTCCTCTGTTCACTGAGCAAGAGGGTATTTTTTGTTTATTTTTAGGATTTTTCTGGACAAAGATATGGAGTTTTAAAGTTTCAGGGATTTAATTAATTCATAAAATAGTTATTTTCCTACTTATCCGATGCGGCGCCGTGTCATCTTGGGATAGATCGAAGCTCCAGGTGGCATTTCTCCATTCGACACTACCATCTGACTCGGTAGCCACGCGGCCCGGGCTTTAAGCTCGGTGGTTCCATCCGGCTTGATCTTGACCGTCCATCCTTTACACGTGCGATCCAACGGCTATGGGTCATCGTCTCCGTCTGGTGTGAACCCGTAACTGCACGTCTTCTAGACCTAAAATCTCCCTCATTTCTCAACCAAATCAAACGGGGTTTGATCCTATGTGTTCGTCCAGATAAGGGCTTCAAATCCATACGGCTAATAGACATTGAAATTGAATCAAACAAAATAGAGAATCGCTGGAAGCTCGGGTTGAGTAGAAGTTTCCATACCTTGGTCCAAGAGGTGAAGCCTTGATTGGATGTGCTCGGCACGTTCGGTGGAGTCCCAGGAGCCTACGGATTGAGCCTCGAGCACTGGTGGAATGCCTGGCTATGACTTCGTCCAAGACCGATTTTGAGCTCTGGCCGATAGAAGAAATGGGTGGCCTTGTGAGCGGGCTTTCATTGGGGAACTTATTCTCTACCTCTGGTGAAGGTGTGAGAAGAGTTAATTTTGTTTTTGTGAAGATTCAGTGAGTGTCCTATTTCCGGCCTAATTTTGAACTGAGAAAGTATGCTAAGCAAGTGGAGTTTAGGACAGGAGAACAGTGGGGCTGAGCTTCTCTTGGCTGGGAGGAGCTCTGGGAGAAATTTGGAAAGGTTTCTTTGAAGAAAATTTTAGCACCTTTCTTTGGCTAAAAGGAGGTGCTTATATGACTAGGGTCATAGTGCTGAGCCAGGGCTCAATTGATGGGTGGATTCAACTGCTTAGGTGGAGGGCAGAGAGGCTCCAAGATTTTATTTAGCTGAGGTGGCCAAATGGGTATGTTTGGGTGAGTTTAGCCTAGTGGTGGCTCTTGGTTTTGACTCCCTCTGGCGACTAGGCCAGTCGACAAGGAAAGGGGAGCTGGCCCCAGGTCAAGTGAGTCAGGTGGCAGGGTTTAATGGTGATAAATCAGTTTTTGAGAGGTTTTGGGGCAAGGCAAAAGGGGATTTAACCATTTAATGGAAGAGATCCCCTAAAATGGGGGACCCTTGGTCCATGGCTCACTTAGTATGGGCTAGGTGGATCTAGGGTGGTTCCTAGGGTTCAAATAAAGGTAGTGGAAGAGTTGGTTCAGCCAGACTTGGTTCAATTTGGTTAGGTTAGGTCATGGGTTCAATTTGGCTCACTTAGTTTTAGGTTGGGCTAACTTGGATTTGGGTTTGATTTAGGTCCATGTGTCTTGAGCAACATTGTGTAAATGATTGTCATTAAGAACTTTCATGATGACATGAAAAGGTTTTGAGTTCAATTGAATGGTCAATTAGGTAGATTTTGGGATTTTGGGTAATTTGGGAAAGGTTGGGTCAAGTTGGGTCCAACTTGGGTTAAGGTGTCCAATTGAAAGTTTCAAATAGTCAAGGGGAATGTATTGAAGAGTTCCTAACTGTTGACCTCATTTTTGATGAGGTCTTCCCTTCTTCATTTTAGTGCTTAGGATCTAGCCTTAGGCTTTTTCTTTGACTATCTTAGAGGACTAGAATTGGGACCCACCTTTTAGAAATTTAAACCACTTCTAAACTCCCTGCAAACTCCACAAGCTTGACTATAGACCCCTAATCACCTAGAGGGTTGAAATCAAATGTGGAAGTTTAAAGGATGAGTTCCTATAGGATTCTTTGGCCTTAGGACTGCCCTGGGTGGCCTGGTCTGGTGAAGGGGCTGACTTGCACACACATTACACTTATACATTACACTTTCACACACTTCCTAAAACCACAACCATACCTAACTTAACCTCCTGACTCATGTAGGTGGTTCACATGGATGGTCCTTAACCCCTAAGCCCTTGGCTAAGAGGGTTAGGAACAACATAGTGAATGCCTCAGATGAGTCCTTTCATGGCTCATATGGACTTGAAATGGCTTCATAGCTTAACCAAAATGATTTCTTCCCACTTAAATTCACCCAATCTTCAATTTCCCAAATTTTCAATTTCCCAAATTTTCAATTTTTGACCCCCGGGACCCTACACCTACTAAACCTACCCAAAACCCTTGAAATTACCCAAATTTTTGCAAAATTTTCAAATTACCCAAAATTCCCCAAAATCAATCCCAAACATCTCCACATCACTCAAATTGATCATCCATACCCAAAAATACCAAAGATTCCAAAAATACCTCCCAATACCCTCCAAATACCCAAAATACCCTTCTTGGCCTAAAAATCCAAAAATTCAGAAAATTCCCAAAAAATTCCAGAAAATCCCAAATATTCCCAATTTCATTTTGTCCAACTACACCATGGGCCAATTTTGTCAATTTACCTTACTTTTGTCAAAACTCCCAATTTCACTCATTTTAACCCAAAGTGAACTCAATGTCAAACCAAACCTATCCA
The DNA here is from genome assembly GCA_022702705.1 of Papilionanthe hookeriana x Papilionanthe teres. Classification (NCBI taxonomy): domain Eukaryota; kingdom Viridiplantae; phylum Streptophyta; class Magnoliopsida; order Asparagales; family Orchidaceae; genus Papilionanthe; species Papilionanthe hookeriana x Papilionanthe teres. The sequence continues at coordinate 185,602,966 of CM040421.1, forward strand.
ATTGACCCAAATTCTGGTCCAATTCAATTCTAAACTTCAATTCAACATTCCCAATACCAATATAGACCAAATCCAAGTCCAATTTGATTGACATTTGGATCCAATCTCACTTTTTGCTTTAAAGCCCAATTTGGGCCCATGAACCAAACCTAACTCAAACTCACCCAATTCAACTCCAATTAACCCCAAACCTTTTCTAAATCCTCCTTAACATCCCCACAAACAAAACCTTAACATGATTTGCCCAAAATTTGAACCCAAACCCTACTCAAACTCAATCCAAGGTTAAAAGGCCCATTTTTGACCTAAGCCCAAACCTAACCCAAATTCAACCCAATTCAAATCCAAATCACCCCCAATTTGTTTCAAATCACTCATGACACATCCATGAGCTAAACCCAACAATTATTTGGCCCAACCTCTTTACAAAATTCCCATCCATAAATTCATTTTTTAAACTTAAGGGCCCATTCCTTAAACCATTTTAAAAGCCCACTTCCACCAAATCCAAAACCCCAAAAATTCTTCCAAAGCCCATATGACATTTCCCCTCATCATACTTTCAATTAAAATCATCCCTAAATCCTAAACCAATGATTAAATATTTCTAAATGAAGCTTCATCCAAATTTCCACCAAATTATCCAAAATCCTTAAAATCCTTTTTATGAAATCGACCAAACTTTTTGCCAAGCCAAAGGTGAGCCATGAAGCCATGCATGAGCCACATGTGAGCCATGAGAGCTTTGGACACTCCACCATGCCATATTGGGTAAGAAGAGGGGGGCTTTCCTTAATCCCTAAAGCTCATTAGCCTTAATCATGTTTCACCTAAACTTAAATTTAATCCAAATATATTTGGATGGAGACTTCTCCATGCCAAACCAGCTGATCCCTTTGATCTCCCACGACATCCAAAGCCACCTCGAAGGGTGCACCAAGCCCAAATGGGTGGATTGACCCATTTAGACTCAAAACTAGCCATGCCCCATTCTACTTTGGATCAAAGCCTTTACACATGTCCATGGCCAATTGATTGCACAAACCTCCAGCCCTGACCCACCTGACCTGGAGGGTGACCCATGCTCGGCCGGCCGGCCACCAGTGCCGCCGGAAAACACCATGGCCGAGAGCTCACATGTGAGCCAACATTGAAATTCTCACTTGCCGAGCCGCCCCATGCCTAGTGGTCACCATGGCTGTTCTTCTCCTCACCGGAGCAGCTTGATCCCAAGCCCTAACTCCCCCTGGGAGGCCCCCAGCCAGCTCTATTTAAACTCCACCCCTCTCGGCCATGAGAAGGAGAGAAGCATAAACCTTGCCAAAACTCTGCCAAAATTGTTCCAGACCCTCCTCCACCCTTAGAGCACTTGATCCCCAGTGAAATTCCCCTGCCATTTCTCCTCTGTAAGCTCAATTTCAGAGTTGAAATTCCACCCAAAATCAGGACACTTCTCCACGATGAGCCAATTCCCAAATTGATTGGCTCTACACCTTCACCGGACCAAGGGAAGGTGTCCACCATCAAAAGCCCCATCTCCGAGCCACCCGGCTGCTCCGAGCCTCCAAGCTTTGTGGATCGGGCTTGGTCGAAATCATATCCAGACAATTCACCAAACCAGGAGACTTCATCTGGAGCTTGCTGGGATCCAATCGAAGGTGCAACAACTCTCAGATTGAAGCTACACTTCTCTGAGCCAAGGTATGAGCTAATTCTTCATCCCGAGCTTCTGGAGATTCTCCATTTCAAATGCTTTAGTTTCAATGCATGTTAACCGTATAGATGTGTTCGTCTCTTCAAGACGAATCCATAGAGTATAAGAACGTAAAAATCCATCGAGAATCGAGTGAGATCTTAGGGATTTAGTGTGGACGGCTCTCGGGTGAGAACACTTGGGGACGATGAAAGGATGCCGTCCATTCAATACACGCGCGGACGGACGGCTCGGATGGCATCGGACCGGAGACGGTACGAGAACCGCGGGGCCCGGGCCGCCGACTCAAGTGGCGGCGTCGAATGGGAGCGCGCCGCGTGGCCTTTCGGAGTCGCCGAGGATGCGTTGGCGCCGACTCGGATAAGTAGAAAATTAGGGATTTTCCGATTTATTTAATTCCCTAAACTTCAAAAATTCATATCTCTCGTGTAGAAAAATCAGAAAAATAAAATAAAAATACCCTCTTGCTCAGCTGAAGAGAGGAGAATAATGTGGAAAAGAAATCACTTAATTTCATCAAATATTTTATTTTTTATAATTTATTTACTCTCTCGCATTGTTTTAATTCTTCATGCATGTATACAATTCACCATGGCATGAGACCATAGGGCTTTTGAAGCCTCTGAATTTGGGAACATTCCCTGAATTTTCCAAAGTCAGAGCCCATCCCTATAAAGAGTTCTTGATTTTTCAAGTTCAGGTCATTGTTTTGAGTATTTTAATTCCAGCAAATAGCATGTTGTGAAATAAATTCTAGGAAAATTTGGTGATGTTCCTTATGACCAGAGAACCCTAGGAAAAATAGATTTTGGCTTAGTTCATTCAAAACAACCCTAATTGGCTTAAACACCCAAAATAGGTCTTTAATTAATTAGAGTTAACCAGGCATCAAATTGACTTGAAATCAATTCTCCACTGACCTTTAGGATCGGAGGAATCCACCATAAAAATTTGAGGTCAATTGGACTTGGTTAGCCCCACTAATTTGGTTGATTAAGTCACTTAGCCATTTTAAACTTTAAAAATTCATAACTTTTAAAATACTTTTCAAAAATTCACCAAATTGGTTTTGGAGCCTCTCTGATATCAGGGGAACCTAAGAAAATTAAAATTTCAATTTTCTAAAAAAGTTGATTTTTAATAATATTTTAATATTTTTAATAATTAAAAAATAATAAAAATCACAAAAATAATAAAATTCACCAAAATGTCACATTTTGAATTTTAATCACTTAGGAATAAATCCCACATTTTTTCTTAGGTCTATTTGGTGAGATATTAAATTTTAAAGCTTTAGGATATTTTTAAAATTAAAAAAAATGTATTTTCTAGCATTTTCACTAAAATAATTATAATAAATCATAGAAAAATCAGAAAATTGCAAAATTTGCTTCTATGGTTTCCTTGATATCAGATAGATTTTTGAAAAATATAAAACCTATTTTTCAACATTTATTTTATTTTTAAATTAATTAACATTCCAAAACTCAAAATAATTATAATAAAAATAATATAATTCAAAAAATCACCAAAATTGGTCTAAGTGCTTCTCTGGTCATTAGGAATGTCCCCTAATTTTCTTAAGGACAGAAACTTTCCCTTGGTCATGTTATTAAATTTCCCTTGGAAATCTCTATTTTTCACCAAAAATAATTATATAAATAAATTAAATATAGAAAAATCACATTTTCTCCTCTCATGTCTTTATTGACATATGAGTGAAGTTACATAAAAATTTCAAGTTCATTTGAGTTCAATTTAGTGAGTTATGAAATTATTAAGCTTAAAGGGTAAAATGGTAATTAAAATTTTAACCCTTAATTAAAACTTTAGGTTTAATAAAAAATTAACAAGTAAAATATTTGATCCTAATCTGATTTGGATGATTGAAATTTAAATAATTAAAGGGTAGAAACCCATTAACCAATTTAAAATGATTAAACCTTAATTAAATAATTGAATAAATTTGGAAGAATAATAAAATTGGAAATATTAAAATAGGGAAATTATTAGGAAGAAATTTATTCTTTAATTTAAAAATCCCTAAATTAATTATCTCATTAATATTCAATTCTTAATTAAAATGATAACTCAAATTTAAAATATTAAAAGACTTAATTATTAAAATCTTTTAAAAAATTTCAATAAAAATTAAAAATTAAATTAAATTAAATTAAAATTAAACTAAATTAAATTAAATTAAATTAAAATAAATTAAATTAAATCAAACAATTAAATTAAACTAAATTAAATTAAATTAAAATGAATTAAACAATCAAATTAAATTAAATTAAACCAAATTAAATCAAATTAAATTAAATTAAACTAAATTAAATAAATTAAATTAAATTAAATAATTAAATTAAATTAAATTAAATTAAATCAAATTAAATTAAAATTAAATCAAATAAAATTAATTAAACATCAAATCAAATTAAATTAAGTTAAATTAAAACTCAATTAAATTAAGTTGAATTAAATATAACATCACTTAAGACATAAAGAATTCAAAATAAATGTAAAGCAACTTGAACACTATTCCAAATTTAAACCCTTTAACTTAAATCAAATCATTTGAATACTAATTTACCCTTGAATGCTTTGATTATTATAACTCCTAAATGGAACATTAAATGAAGTGTTACTTCACTCATAGGATATTCAAATGTCCTAATTCACTGGGCAAGTTAACAAAACTTGAAAACCTCGGACGATCGATTCATTTATATAATTAAATTCATTTGGACTTAAAACAATCCTAGAAATATTGAAAAGATGTTTAAGATTCTTCTTAAGCACTTCCTCAATATGATAGGATATTTATAAGAACAATTGGATTTAATTGTTCTTTGATGAAGAAAATCGTCCTCAAACAAAAACATAAAGAACCTAGACGTCATAGGAGATGACTAGCTATAGGATTAGGAATTTGGTAGAAAACCATAACCTTTCCCTTAGCTTTACCTAGGAACTTGCTTAAATATTCTAATTGTGTTTTAAGTGTAGCTTGGGATGACGGGAAGACCCTCCGTGTACGCTTTTATTTTATTGCAATTTACTTCTTGCAATTTACTTCCTCGCAATTTACTTTATTGCGGATGCACTTTACTTTTCTTGCATGATAAAACAACTGTTGCATGAAAACCCACACCTTTAGGATAGTCCCTAAAACTGAAACCAAAACTAAGTTAAAAGTCATTGCAAGATAAAATTCACCGCCACAACATTTCAAAATATAAAACAACTCAAAATTTAATCACAAACAGTAACACAAAACTACAATTGCAACTAAATTAAAACGTCCCCGTTGGATGATCGGGAATACCTCGGATGATGTAACCTACGTGTTGCTAACGGGATTTCCCACTGGTCTAAATGAAAGTGTGGAACTCATTCAGCTGAGTTTAGCAAATTCATCCGGACTAAGTGAATCCGATAAAAATAATGATGCCGGAAGGATGGAACCGTGGGATCTTAACCGGTGTCGTTATAATCAACTTTAAGATTTGTTTTAATTAAAATATTGAAAACACTTGGAAATTAAGATCTTCTCTAAACCAAAACACTTTTCTCATCCCCTGATTTATGATTTCTAAAACTAAATCTCTGCAACAACAAGGAGCTTGGAGCATGGTGGGCAGCACGGCCATTGTCGTCAGTAAAACTTGAACCTACTTCAGCAAAACCTTCTTAGAATTAAACAACAAATCCATAGGACTTCGAGGTAGCTTGCCTAGTGAAACATAAATCCTCAACTCTTCGTTAGGCACTTGCATTGCAAATTAAGCCCTAACCGGTCTTAGGATTCCGAGGTAGTCGTCCGATAAGACATAAACCCTCATATCTTCTGAAGCTATTTGTTTGATTCTATCATACAAATATAAGCCCTAATTAATTAAAATCGGCAAGATCGAAATACTAAATAAATATTAGGACTTTCCTAAACTCAAGCCAAATGATAGGATAGTCGGAAGTTACCGAAGTTCACTTCGAATCCGTAATTTCTCCTACTTTTCTTCCTTTGGATTCATAAAACAAAATGTTCCAAACTTGATCCATTCCCTCATTAAAATTCAAAAATTCAATCTTCGAAAACCTTAAACTTTCGAAATTCTCGAGAGCAAATTATCTGGTTATTATCGAGAGTTTTCTTAGGTGATTCCCGTCACTTAAGATGTAATTAACTATGGGGCTTGCCCTTATAGGAATTTTAAAGAACCTGTGTAATATAAACCCCGTTTAATACTTTCATATTAAGCGGGGAATTTGTCGGCTTATAAAATTGGTTCGCGGACCAAACGGATGTCACAAAACTTCTAGTTTATTTGATCGAGCCCCACCCTCAAGCGAGTGTGTCTATCCTTAGTGATAGATACACGGTTTGTGGTGCGGTGCTCGTTTATATAAACTATCTGAGATGTGAGATCGGTTTAATCTCATATCTTAAAACTTTCAAATTTAAAATTATTTTCAAAATCAAATACTACTTTCTAAATTATATATATATTTAAATCAAATTTAAAATTTAAACTCGCCGACAACTTCTGTTAGACGCCCCCTTTTTAAAATATCACACAACCTAAAAAATATGCCGACACTAACATCGATTGGGAAGAAATTTTAGGATTAGGTCAATCAATTTGGTTGATTTAGGGCATGGATTCAATTTGGGTCAAAATGGGATAACCTTGGTTTTCAAATGGATTTAGGCTAAGCTTAGGCTCAAATTGGGACAATTGAAGGTTACATGGGTTTCATGGGAGTGTCATGGAAGGTTTAGGATTGAAATTTGGGGGAAAAGTTTGACATTAGGTCAATTGGGAAATTTTAGATTAAATAGGCAAAATTGGGGATTTTGGTTTCAAATGGAATTGAACTCAAATGTTAATCAATTTGGGCTTAGATTTGGTTTATATTAGTTTTGGGGATGTTGAATTAAATTTTAGAATTGAAATTGGGCAAAATTGAGGTCAAATGGATTGGTTTTGTTTGACATTGGGTCCATTTAGGTTAAAAATGAGTCAAATTGAGGATTTTGATAAAATTGGGTTAATTTGGAAAAATTGGCCTATGGTGTAGTTGGAAAAAATGCAATTGGGAATATTTGGGATTTTGTGGAATTTTCTGGGGATTTTTGGAATTTTTGGATTTTTAGGCTAAAAATGGTATATAGGGTGTTAAGAGATTATTTCGAGGGTACTGGGGCATTTTGGTGGATTTAAGAGGTAGGAGTTGTTTCAAAATTATTTTTAGGATTTTTGGGAATTTTGGGTGATTTTTGGGAAATTTAGGTAATTTTAGGTAGGTTTAAGGACCCAATGTCAAAACCAGGAATTTTGGCAAAAATGGTGTTTGGTTATGGTAGAGGGAGTTAAGAAGCTTAAAGTGAGTTATGGACCAAGAAATGTACATTTTGAACATCTCATATGTTGTTCCTAACCCTCTTAGCCAAGGAGATAGGGGTTTGGACTTAACCACATGAGTTTCTACCACTTAAATTCCCTATGTTTCAATCATCCAAAATAAAGTTAGGATCAAAGATTTACACTCCCCTTAAGCTTATTCATCTCATAATTCATCAAATTAAGCTCAAATGAACTTGAATTTTTTATGTCACCTCACTCACATGTCAATTAAGACATTAAAGGATAAAATACAGTTTTTTCAATTTTAATTTAATTTATATAATAATTTTAAAGGAAAATAAGGATTTTCAATGAACATTTCATGACATGACCAAGAGGAAGTTTCTCTCCTTAGGAAAATTATGAGAGGTTCCTATTGACTGGAGGATCACTTGAACCAATTTTGGTGATTTTATGAATTATATTTTATTTATTATAATTAATTATATTTTGGAGTATTAATTAATTATAAAATAAAATTAGAGTGGATAATTAGGTTTTTTATTTTACTTAAATTCCTCTAATCCAAAGGAGCTCAAAGAAATAAATTTTATATTTTTCTGATTTTTCTTTAAATTTTTAGAATTATTTTAGTGAAAAGGTTGAAAAATCCATTTTTAATATTAAAAGTTACCCTAAGTCTTTAAAATTCAAAATCTTTACTAAGAGACTTGGGAAAATTTTTTTGGTTGGTTCCTATGTGATTAGGGGACCAAATATGACATTTTTATGAATTTTAATATTTTTATGATTTTTATGATTTTTTAATTATTAAAATATTAAAAGTTGGGTTAAAAATGAAGTTTTTTAGAAAAAAATCAATTTTAATTTTTTAGACTCCTCTGACATCAGAGAAGCCTTAAAATCAATTTGGTGAATTTTTAAAATGTATTTTGAGTTTTATGAATTTTTTAATCTTAAATTTAACTATGACATTTAGAAAATCTATTTAATGGGTTAAACCATTTTAAATTAATTTCAAACTTTTTATGGGGCTTCCTCTAATCCTAAAGATCAGTGGAGAATTGATTTCAAGTTATTTTGATTTTTATTTTACTTTAATTAATTCAAAGTTGGTTTTAGGTTAAGTGAACCATTAGAGTTATTTAGAATGTTTTAATTCATAAGATGATTTCCCTGAGTTCCTCTGGTCATAGGGAACCTATCCCAACTTTCCTGGAATCTTCCAAATATTATGCTAAATATTGGAATTAAAATACCAAAACAGTCATAAAATCTTGGAAAATAGATAACTTACCATGAACATAGCCTGTGGCCTTGGAAAATTTAGTGAATGTTCCCAAGATCAGAGGCTACGAAAGCACTATGGTCTCATGCCATGGTGAATTGTGTGTGTGAGGAGAATTAAAATACTCAAATCAGTATAAAAATCATTAAAACATAAATACTCAACCAAATAACTTGATTTCTTTTCCAGATTATTCTCCTCTGTTCACTGAGCAAGAGGGTATTTTTAGTTTATTTTTAGGATTTTTCTGGAAAAAGTTATGGATTTTTAAAGTTTTAGGGATTTAATTAATTCATAAAATAGCTATTTTCCTACTTATCCGACGCAGCGCCGTGTCATCTTGGGATGGATCGAAGCTCCACGTAGTGTTTCTCCATTTGACACTTCAATCTGACTCGGTAGCCACACGGCCTGGGTTTTACGCTCTGTGGTTCCATCTGGCTTGATCCTGGTCGTCCATCCATTACATGCGCGATCCAACGGCTCTGGGTCATCGTCTCCGCCTGGTGTGAACCCGTAACTGCACGTCTTCTAGACCTAAAATCTCCCTCAATTCTCAACCAAATCGCACGTGGTTTGATCCTATTTGTTCGTCCAGATAAGGGCTTCAAATCCATACGGCTAATAGACATTGAAATTGAATCAAACAAAAAAGAGAATTGCTGGAAGCTCAGGTTGAGTAGAAGTTTCCATACCTTGGTCCAAGAGGTGAAGCCTCGATTGGATGTGCTCGGCACGTTCGGTGGAGTCCTAAGAGCCTACGGATTGAGCCTCGAGCGCTGGTGGAATGCCTGGTTATCACTTCGTCCAAGACCAATTTCGAGCTCTGGCCAATAGAAGAAATGGGTGGCCTGGCGAGGGGGCTTTCACTAGGGAACTTCTTCTCTACCTCTGGTGAAGGTGTGAGAAGAGTTAATTTTGTTTTTATGAAGATTCAGTGAGTGTCCTGTTTCTGGCCTGATTTTGGACTGAGAAATTATGCTAAGCTAGTTGAGTTCAGGACAGGAGAATAGTGAGGCTGAGCTTCTCTTGGCTGGGAGGAGCTCTGGTAGAAATTTGGAAAGGTTTCTTTGAAGAAAATTTCAGCACCTTTCTTTGGCTGAAAGGATGTGCTTATATGGCCAGAGCCATAATGCTGAGCCAGGGCTCAATTGATGGGTGGATTCAACTGCTTAGGTGGAGGGCAGAGAGGCTCCAAGATTTAATTTAGTTGAGGTGGCCAATTGAGTATGTTTGGGTGAGTTTTAGCCTAGTGGTGGCTCTCTGTTTTGACTCCCTCTTGCGACTAGGTCGGCCGGCAAGGACAGGGGTGCTGGCCCCAGGTCAGGTGAGTCAAGTGGCAGGGTTTAATGGTGATAAATCAGTTTTGGAGAGGTTTTGGGGCAAGGCAAAATGGGATTTAACCTTTTAAGGGAAGAGATCCCGTAAAATGGGGATCCTTCATCCATGGCTCACTTAGCTTGGGCTAGGTAGATCTAGGGTGGTTCCTAGAGTTCAAATAGAGGCAGTGGAAGAGTTGGTTCAGCCACATTTGGTTCAATTTGGTTAGGTTAGGTCATGGGTTCAATTTGGCTCGCTTAGTTTTAGGTTGGGCTAACTTGGGTTTGGGATTGATTTAGGTCCATGTGTCTTGAGAAACATTGTGTAAATGATTGTCATTAAGAACTTTCATGAAGACATGAAAAGGTTTTGAGTTCAATTGAAAGGTCAATTAGGTCGATTTTGGGATTTTGGGTAATTTGGGCAAGGTTAGGTCAAGTTGGGTCCAACTTGGGGTAAGGTGGGGTTTAGACCCAATTGAAAGTTTCAAATAGTCTAGGGGAATGTATTTAAGAGTTCCTAACATCAATTGGGAAGAAATTTTAGGATTAGGTCAATCAATTTGGTAGATTTAGGGCATGGAATCAATTTGGGTCAAAATGGGGGAACCTTGGTTTTCAAATGGATTTAGGCTAAGCTTAGGCTCAAATTGGGGTAATTTAAGGTTACATGGGTTTCATTGGAGTGTCATGGAAGGTTTAGGATTGAAATTTGGGGGAAAAAGTTTGACATTAGGTTAATTGGGAAATTTTGGATTAAATAAGCAAAATTGGGGATTCTGGTTGCAAATGGAATTGAACTCAAATGTGAATCAATTTGGGATTAGATTTGGTTTATATTAGTGTTGTGGATGTTGAATTAAAGTTTAGAATTGAAATTGGGCAAAATTGAGGTCAAATGGATTGGTTTTGTTTGACATTGAGTCCATTTAGGTTAAAAATGAGTCAAATAGGAGATTTTGATAAAATTGGGTTAATTTGGCAAAATTGGCTTATGGTGTAGTTGGACAAAATGAAATTGGGAATATTTAGGATTTTGTGGAATTTTCTGGGGATTTTTGGAATTTTTGGAATTTTGGGCCAGAAATGGTATATAGGGTATTAAGAGGTTATTTGGAGGGTATTGGAGTATTTTGGTGGATTTAAGAGGTGGGAATTGTTTCAAAATTATTTTTAGGATTTTTGGGAATTTTTGGTGATTTATGGGAAAGTTTGGAGAGTTTTGTGGTTGTAGGGGCAATTTGGGTAATTTTAGGTAGGTTTAAGGACCCAATGTCAAAACCATGAATTTTAGAAAAAATGGTGTTTGGTTATGGTAGAGGGAGTTAAGAAGCTTAAAGTGAGCCATGGACCAAGAAATGTACATTTTGAACATCTCATATGTTGTTCCTAACCCTCTTAGCCAAGGAGCTAGGGGTTTGGACTTAACCATATGAGTGCTCTAATGAACCTGGAGTCAAGATTGGGTCAGGATGATTTAGGGTTTAGGATGGGTGTGAGAGTGTAGTGTGTATGCCAGCCATACCTTACCAAGACCTGGCCACCCAGGGCAGTCCTAAGGCTTGAACATCCTATAAGAATTCATCTTTTGTTTTCCTGCACATTGGTCCCAAACTTCCAAGTGATTTGGAGGTTGATGACCATCTATGTAGGATTGCAAAGAGAATCAAGACTTGGTTTGAATTTCTAAAAGGTGGGTTCCATCTCTAGTCTTCTAGGATAGTCAAGGAGAAGTCCAATGGCTAGATCCTAAGAACTAAGAGGAAAGAAAAGACCTCACCCAAAATGAGGTCAACACTGAACAATGCTTTTCAATTGCTGGATATTTTACTTTAGTTGGAACCAAGCAGTGGTTTAAATAATATAATGCATTTTCTTTTCCCTCTTCATTTACTTGAGTTAGTAATGCTCCAAGGGAATTTTCCAATGCCGCAGTGTAAGGGATTATAGGTCTTCCTAACATAGGGCCTGCTAAGACAAGAGGTGTTGTCAAATATTTTTTGATATTTTCAAAGGCATGTTGGCATTTTTCATCCCACATGAACTTTGTATCTTTTCTAGTTAGGGCAATGAGGTGCTGACACGTACCTGACAAATTAGAAATAAAACGTCGTATGTATCCAAGCTTTCCATGAAAGGATCGCAATTGAGTTAGATTTTTAGAAGGAGGCATATTTAGAATGGTTTCGATTTTGAAAGGATTTCAAAGACGAATATCAAATCATAAACGTGATTGTGTATGTGTTCATAAAAAATTGGTGTCATGGATCTTTGATAGGTCGCACCAGCATTCTTCAATCCAAATGGCATAACTCTATAACAGTATATCCCTATGGGGGTCTTGAAGGTTTTATTTGATTCATCTTCTGGAAACATCTTTATTTGATTTTATCTTGATGATCCATCCATAAAGGAAAATATTGCATGTGTAGATGCTACGTCAACCATTAATTCTGGGATTGGTCAAGAAAATTCTTCTTTCGGACATGCCTTATTTAAATCTCTAAAGCCTACACAGACCCTCATTTGGCCATTTTTCTTTTTAACCGACACTACATTAGCCAGCCATGTTGGATAATTTTCTTCTTGTATAAAGCCAGACTCAATTAATTTCTTAACTTCGACAATGACTTGTTGTTCTATTTCGACATGCATCCTTCTCGGAGCTAGTTTAACAGGGATGGCTATTTGATTTATCCTAAGTTTGTGGACTACGACTTCTAGAGCTAGTCCAGGAAATTCTTCATAAGTCCAAGCAAAGCAGTTTTTGTATTCTTTCGACAGTCGAATTATTTCTTTTACTTCGATTTCTTTAAGGAATAAACTAATGAAAGTTGATTTTGGGATATCATTAGTTGCTAAATTTATTTCTTTTAATTCATCAACTTTCGATTTAATTTCTTCTTCCAATTCTTGAGGAGCGTCTTCGATTGGAAGATCAGATGTTTTTTTAGAATCAAGTTCTTCGGGTGATGACCAGGCAAAATTCCACATCATCTAAGGTTTTCAGAGTACCAAATCCAATACCTCTTTAGAGTTAGGGTTTCGTTTATTGGTATCCCACATTTGTTCAATAATGTGTGGTTGTTTTAAATACCATTGTTTGAGCATTAAACTATTTTGAATAAATTTTTATTCCCAAGAAGAATACAACTTAGAAGGAATTTTCATTGATATTGTAAGATTTTCATCTTTTAATTTTACATCGATTTTGGTACTAGAAGAAGTAGAGCCAAGTCTAAACTTTATTAGCTTTTTATCATCACCATATACTTCTTTGACCACTAAATCCTCGATTTTAGAAGAAGAGATTGGAGTTAGGGTCACAGTGTTTATATAATGATTACTTTTCTCATACATAGACTCGAATTGTTTTTCTTTGTCTTCCTCTTCAAAAAGTATTTTGAATTGAGGTTCTTTTTGAACTGCCAATGTTGCATCTTATTTTACATCTTCTTCAGAGTCTAGGTGCATTTCGAACTTCAATGGTTCCTTTATTTTGACAGTTGAGTCTTCTTTCCCTCGTCCTCGTCCATAGCCTCGACCTTAGGTGTGAGTCTGATGAGAATTATCACCCTTTTCATGTGTTGATGGAGAATAATTTTTTTCATTTATTTTCTTTTCTTTGTCGTTTTCTTTTGTATTCACCACTGTCTCTCTAGAGAATATTGTTTTCTTTATTGGAGTATAATATGTTGCGTCTTCATGTACTCCAATTTCATGGACTGAAAATGGTTGCAGATCTCCTACGATACATCATTCTTATCCTTTTTATAAATATTTTATGCATTGATGCAGAGATGAAGAAACCATTTTTATGCTCATGGAGCCATGGTCTGTTAAGTAGAGCATTAAAAGAGGTGTCAGAGTCGATGATATGGAATTTTGTCGTTGTCACCAAACATCTATTTTTAGGATCAATGTTATTGATCCTAGTGCTCGTTCTCCTTATTGATTAAATCCTCTTAACATCATTGTATCTCTTGATAGTTGGGATTTATTAATGTCCAAATATGCAAGATTCCTTAAATTCATTATGTTAATCGAGAACCCTGGATCAATAAGTACCCTTGAAAGTGTCATATCGTTTATATTTATTGTGATGTATAGTGGACGATTATGTTCAGTTGTTCCAAGAAACAAGTCATTGTCAGAAAAGGTAATTTTTGTCTATTCTTCTATTGAACAAGCTTCGCTCTAAGTGATACTAGCAAGTTAAGCAAAACAAATGTCTTGCTCTAAAAGAGCTTTTATCAATGATTCTCTTAATTCTTTGGAAAGTATATGATCGTCATAGATGCTCAATTTTGCTAGTAATTTCCTTAGATGAGCTAATAAATTGTAATCCACTTTATGAAGACTATCTTCTTTTTCTTCAGATTATTGTAGGTGTATCGAAGGAATGATCTTTTTCGATGTAACTATTTGTTTTTCTCTCTCTTAGGGAACCATTTTGGGAGAACTTTTCTACTTCACAAATTAATTTTGGTTATTTCTTCTAGTTTACTATCCGTTTCTTTTATCTCTTTGTCTGAAAGTTCCAACTCTATGGAGATTGGTGTTCCTTGTAGTTGGAGTGTGACAGTGTCATTTTATTTTTTAGCATTTTTGGAATTATCACTAATATTATTGTCGTTTTGATTGTCATTAGACTGGTCGGGATCGTGTATGATTTGATTATTGTCTATAGGATTGGGATTGGAGCGATCATTTTCAGAAACATCATCCAAAAAAGACAAAATATAAGCAGAACTAGTATTTATATTCACAGTAGTAGTAAAAAGGAAGTCATACAAAGTTATAGGTTCAACGAATTTCCACCATTTATCCGAGAAGACAATCTTATTGGAATATAAAAGAACATGAGAACTAGAAGATACAAAAGTAAGTCCCTACATCTAGAAGTCCTCTAACCCTTTTCTTTTCTTTAATTTTTTTCCTCTTTCCTTTCTTGGAAGATTTTGTAATTTGTATATGATTCTACTCAGAAGATTTACCTTGATCAGTGTTGTCTCTGTCTTTGTTGTCAGAATTAGGAATAACTTTATCAATCAAAATCATATTGACTGAACCTTATTCAGGTTTTTTGAAATACTCTTTCGGGATTACTATATTCACTTCTTTAAAGTTGCGCTCTAACCAGTCCTTGAAGACAAAGTATTCTTCGATTTTATGTCCAAGCATCATGTGATAAGGACAATGATTGGGATTGTCATTCATGTTAACCTCCATGGGCCATTTAGCCTCAGGCAACATGAACTCTGGCATTTTTAGCAAGCTATGAAATATTTTGCGAATAGCCACTGTCTTGAACAGGTATTCCTTATTCATTCATTCAATCATTGTTCTCTTGTCTGTCGGTACTAGAATCAATCGTTGAAATTGTAATTGAGAAGTTGCCTATTGTGGTTGTTGATTTATATTATGTCGTTGCTTCTTTTATTCGGGTTGAACTTTCATCACTTGTTTACCCTTTTCTGCAAAAATTCCTGGTCTCTTCTTGAATGTTTTGACAGACTTTGTCTTTTCTGTCTTTTCTGTTACACTCGATTTCTTAGCCTGCTCTTGAAGATTAGCAACTTTACTTAGCAATTTTTCAAATGTTTTTATTGTGAATCCTTTAAGCATGAATGCTATAGGACCATGGATATCTTTAAGAAGGATTTTGAAGGCATGTTGTTCCTGGAGTTGTATTTCACATTTCATGCTAACATTTATCTAGTGCAAAAAAGTAATCCACTTGATTCTCTCCAGTTTTTTATTTTTCTACCACCTGATCACCAACTGTTGTATGGTGTTGTGCTCTGGGAAAGCATTGAATGAAAAGGCTTTCAAGTTCTATGAAATTTTAATGGATCAGTTAAGAAGTTTTGCATACCAGTCAAAGGAATTTCCAGTAAGACTGTTAACAAATTGACAGATTAAAATAGTGTCACTTACTCTTATGTTGCAGCAACTTGCTCTGAAGTGCGCAAGATGATGACAAGTATTACCAGTTCCATCAAACATTTTGAAGAGAGGAGGAACAAAACTTTTAGGGTATTGTATAGAATCAAATTCCTCTAGATAAGGTCTACCCTTTGAAATTAATGATGTGGCCTTTACATGAGCCATTGTTTCTTTTATCTTTTGTTCCACCAATTGTTTGATTTCTTTTTCTGGAACTCCACTTTGAGAGGAATCCTTTCTCTTTTGAGTGCTTTCTTCAACTTCTATTGGCTCACTCATTTCCTCTAGAATGTATATTGCTTCTGGTATAATAATTTCAACAGCAGACAACAGATTCGTTGGTAAATTTTATAAAGCTCCCGCTAATTCTTCCATTTTTTTCGAGACGATTGATTTTTTCATCCCACTGTTGAATAATCACTCGTAATTCTTCTATCATATCTTCTTCACTTAATTTCATGCTAAGGAGGTAGTTCGTCTTTCTACCAAGTTTATCTCAATGACCTCCTCATTTAAACTATTTGAAGAATCTTTCTTTTTCCATATGAAGAATTATTTAATGTCATTTTTCAACTTTTTCAATCTTTCCTCGAAAATCCCCCACCAATCTCTCCAAAAAACTAGAAATCTACATTTCTACTCCAATTCTAATATCTCTACAAATTCTCCATGTTTTTCCTAACATTCCTCTCTTTTTTGACCTAAAATTGCTATTTTAAAGTGTAGGGATGAATTTCTAAGATTTTCCTCAAGCACACTTCCAAAAAGCATCCAAATACGTTGAATCTCGAACATAACCGACCAAAATTGTGTCCAAACCGTCTCGGGCACCGTCAGCGTTGGATAGGCATCGTCGGTGCTTTATTGTCGAATTAATTACAATGCTCTTTAGATTTGGGTGTCGTTGGTTTCAGTAGATTGGATTCTTCATTTTGCCTCTTTTTGCTCCAAATTCGTTCCTTTTTACTTTCATTGCTCCAAACGCCTAAAATCAACATACCTGCAGCAAAACATGAAAAATACCTTCTTTTAAAGTTTAATGTCACAAAAAATGGGTAATATATATATATATATATATATATATATATATATATATATATATATATATATATATATATATATATATATAAACTAACATTGGGCGAAGCCGCGTGTGCGGTTCCGAGAACGGCCCGTGGGATTCAGAAACCCTAACTTCCCAGATGAAATGGGAGATGGAGATGGAACAGATAGAAGATGTCCTGGAGAGGATCTGAGACATACATGACAAGATCAGTGACGCCATCCACGCGATCTCCTAAGCTCACTTTCTGAAATCGATTAAGGATCTCTCTCGGCCTTCTCTGGAGAAGAAGCATCTGCCGAGCGAAGAAGTGGGCGATGGATGCGACGAAAGGAGATGTGGGTATGTTTTCGTTAAGGGTTTCAGGGCAGATGAGGATGCCGCCCTCACCGAGGAAAGGAGCCTCAACTCCATTAGGTCTGCACTGGAGAGCCTCGAGGACCAGATCGAAGTCTTTCATACCATACAATCACAACAACAAGCAGAGTGAGATGCTGCAATAGCACGGCTAGAACAGAGTTGTATTATTCTGGCAATGAGACTTTCTGAATACCAGGGGGGAAAAACACAAGGTCATTGAAGAAGCCCAAGCCTTTCTTTCATATGTGCAAGAGTCTAGTCAATTCATTGCTCCAGATAACCTATTCGTAGAACCAAAACTCAACTCCGGCGAAGTTGATGGCACCGAAAAGAGCCCAAACCACATACATTCATGCAGATGTTGATTTCTAGCCTTTCACTTGCCAAATCATCATTGAACTTTGATAGGTTTAGTGGTGTATTAGGCAACGCCGCTCTTTGCCGTGAGTATGCTGGCCTTGCTTCGCATCCAACAGCGACTCCTTAAACATGATGCTCCCGCTTCATCAAACCGGAGTTCTTACAGGAGCAAGAATGAGAGAACGGCAGCTAAGGTAGACTTCTCATCCCAATCAGAATTGTTGCAGTATTTTGATGTATACTAAGCGAGGGGCTGAGTGAACAGTGGTTTGGCTTCTGGAGGAAAGGTTTTTTTTTGTACATGTTTTTGGTAGTGTAATTTGTGCCTGATGGCTTTTTTTTTTTTAATATATATATATATATAAACTAACATATTTTTGGTGCATCAAAATCACCCAAACTTAATTGTTATTTGTCCTTAAGTAACACTATAACTTTAAAAACCAAATATGTTGACTTGTGGTTTTGGGTTTCAATAGAGTTTCCTATAATTTTATCTCAGAAATGTTATAGTGTAACTTAAGAGAAATTCTACCAAATCAACATAGTACTAGAGTGTAAGAATATCTTATATTCAACTTAGGAATCCTAATTTTCTATTAACTTTAAAAATTATTAAAACTTTTCAAACTAATAATTCATGGAAAGTTAAAAAATTGAATTTGAGCACCTTATCTATACCAATTTAATAAATACCTTTTGAAAAAAGAATAAGCTTAGGATTTTTTTAAGTCTTTTCATTTAAAAGAATTCAAGTGAAACCAATTTTTGATTAGGCTTCTCCTCAAGCTTCTCCTCACATATTTTCTTTTCACTTTTATTTTTCCTTTTTTTTCTTTTCTTTCATTTGAGATCATTTTCAATCCTTTTTTCCTATTTTTTTTTAATATGAGGATTATCTTGATAGGCCTTTAATAATTTTGAGTTTCACTATCCCCTTTCTAAAGTCCAAAACTCAAAACTTTCCCTCACTGTTGACCTCATTTTTGGCGAGGTCTTTTCCTTTCTCTTAGTGCTTAGGATCTAGTCATAGGACTTCTCCTTGACTATCCTTCAGGACAAGAATTGGGACCCACCCTTTAGCAACTCAACTACTTCTTGACTCCAATTAGGACCCCACTTGGATGGTTGCAAACCTCTAAATCACCTTAGAAGGTTAAGACCACCATATGGAGAACCAATAGTGAGTTCCTATAAGGTTGTTCAAGCCTTAGGACTACCTTGGGTGACCTGGTCCTGGTGAGGTCTGGCTTACACACACTGCACTCTCACACACACCATCCTTACCCTTTTCCTCCCCCTAGTTCATGGGAGCACTCATGTGGCAAAATCCAAACCCCTAGCTCTTTGGCTAAGAGGGTTGGATACAACCCATGAGATGTTCAGGAAGGACAATTCTTGGTCCATGGCCCACTTTAAGCTTCACCATGATCAAAATTCAACTTTTGCCAAAGTTCCTGGTTTTGACATTGGGTACTTCAAACCCACCTAAAATCACCTATTTGCCCCAATTTTTCCAAAATTCCTACAAAATTACCCAAAATTCCCAAAACTCCTAAAAATCATTTTGAAACAATCCCCACCTCTTAAATCCATCAAAATACCCCAATACTCTCCGAAAAACCTCTTAATACCCTAAATACCCCATTTAGCCAAAAAATTCCAAATATTTCCAAAAAACTTCCAGAAAATCCCAAATATTCCCAATTTCATTTTGTTCAACTACACCATAAGCCAATTTTGCCAAAATAACCCACTTTTATCAAAATCCCCAATTTGACCCATTTTTAACCTAAATGGACCCAATGTCAAACGAAATTGATCCAATTGACCCCAATCTTACCCAATTTCAATTCTAAACTTCAATTAAGCATCCCCAATACCAATATAAACCAAATCCAAGCCCAATTTGATCCACATTTGAGTTTAATTTCAACTTTAAACCAAAACCCCCAATTTTAACTTATGACCCAAACCTACCCCAAATTCAGCCCAATTCAACTCATTTTCCCCCTAAATCAACTCTAAACTCTCCCTAATACATTCCTACACAGAGCACAACATTAATTGACCCTCAATTTAAACTCAAACTCTACCCAAAATCCCTTTGAAATCAAAAGCCCCAAATTTGACCTAAAGTTACCATATACCCCAAATTACCCAAATTGAATCGCCTAAACCCAAAATTTCCATCCAATTTCTATAATAATCCTTTTATAACAATAATTTGTACCATTTTGAATTATCAATTGGCCTTGAAGCAAGTTCTAGCCAAACCTAAATCTAACCTAACCCATGGTGGCCGAATTTAACCAAAATCCCAAAATTCACCTAATTGACCTTTCAATTGAACTCAAAACATCTCCAAGTCTTTATGAAAGTTCTTCATGGAAATCCTCTCTACAATGTTGCTCAAGACACTTGGACCTAAATCAAACCCAAACTCAAGTTAGCCTAACCTAAACCCAAGTGAGCCAATTTGAACCCATGGCCTAACTTAACCAAATTGAACCAAATGTGGCCAAACCAACTCTTCCATAGCCACCATTTGAACCCTAGGAACCACCCTAGATCCACCTATCCCAAGCTAAGTGAGCCATGGACCAAGGCTTCCCCATTTTAAGGGATTTCCTCCCTTAAGTGGATAAATCTCCTTTTTCTCCACCCCAAAATCCTCCGATACCTGATTAATCACCATTAAACCTCTCCATGACTCACCTGACCTCAGGGGCCAGCTCCCCTGTTCTTGCCAGCCAACCTAGTCACTGGAGGGGGTCAAAACCGAGAGCCACTACCGACCTAAACTCATCCAAACTCCACCAATTGGCCACCTCAGCCAAATTAAACATTGAAGCCTTTCTGCCCTCCACATAAGCAGTGGAATCCACCCACCAATTGAACCCAAACCCTGCTGAATGGCCCTGGCCATTTAAGCACCACCTCTCGGCCATGAGAGGGGTATTGAAATTTTTCTCAACGTAACCTCACCAAATCACTCCCGCAGCTTCTCTCGCCCTAGCAGAAGAAGAACCCCACCGCTTTCCCGCTTCCTCCTCCACCGGTTGAGTTCAATTTTTGAGCTTAATCTCGGGCAAAAAATAGGACATTCCCTAAACCTCCACTAAAACCAAATTAAAATCACCCACACCTTCACAGCACCCAGAGAAGGAGTTCCCCAAAGGAAGACCCCTCTCCAGGCCACCCAATCTCTTCAGCCATCAAAGCTTGAAATCGGGGTTGGTCGAAGTCATACCCAGGCAATTCACCACAGCTCCACGCTTCATCTCTAGCTTCCTTGGACTCCAACGAATGTGCAGAGCCTCTCTGATAGAAGCTTCACTTCTCAGAGCCAAGATATTGTCGTCTTCTTCCTCCCGTGCTTCCAATGATTCTTCATTTCATTTAAGTCAATTTCAATGCATGGTAGCCGTATGGATATGTTCGTCTCTTCAAGACGAGTTCATAGAACATAAGAACGTTTAATTTGGTTAAGTATCGAGTGAGATATTGGGGTTAGAAGGTGGACAGTTCTCGGCTCACACCAGTCTGGATGATGACCAGCAGCCGTCGGATCGCGCGTTTATCAGATGAACGGCTAGGATCGCGCCGGAAGGATCAACGGGACATGAACCACGGGCCGCGTGGCTGCCGAGTCAAATAGTTGCGCTGAATTAGGGAGCGACGTGTGGAGCTTCGACCCGCCGTAGGTTGAGTTGGCACCGACGTGGATATGTAGGAAAATATGATTTTTCTTATTTATTTAAATACCAAAAACTTCAAAAATTGATATCTTTGCATAGAAAAATCATAAAAATAAAAGAAAAAAACCCTCTTGCTCAGTGAACAGAGGAGAATAATGTGGAAAAGGAACTGATCTATTATTGAGTATTTTATTTTTAATTAATTTAATACTATTTTGAGTATTTTAATTCTCCATGCATGTATACTTTTCACCATGGCATGAGACCATAGGGCTTTTGTAGCCTCTGATCTTGAGAACATTCTCTGAATTTTTCAAGGCCAGAGGTTGTCTCTGTGGTAAGTTATTTGTTTTCCAAGTTTATGTGCCTGTTTTTGTATTTTTAATTCCAATAATTAGCATGTTGATCAATAAAATCTAGAAAAATTAGGGGAAGCACCTTATGACCAGGGAACGCTAGGATAATTATGGTTTGGCTTAAATCATTCAAATGAACTTTAATTTGGCCAAAACCCTAAAATTGAAACCTAATTAATTAGGAATAACCACATATCAAAATCATTTGAAATCAATTTTCCATTGATCTATGTGATTAGAGAAACCTCACGTAAAAATTTGAAGTCAATTGGAAATAATTTGACCCACTAAATGGATCATTTAAGTTATATGATCATTTTTAAACTTCAAAAATCTATAAAACCCATAAGCCTGTTTTTAAATATTTTAATAATTAAAAAATATTAAAAATCATAAAAATTTCATATTTTACTCCCTAATCATTTAGGAACCAACAAAATATTTTTCCCAAGTCTCTAGGTTAAAATATTAAATTTTAAAGGCTTAATATAATTTCTAATATTAAAAATGAATTTTTTAACTTTTCTCACTAAATTAATTCTAATAAATCAAAGAAAAATAAAAAAAATTATAAAATTTATTTCTATGAGTTCCTTGAGGTCAGAGAGATTTTTGAAAAATATAAAATCCATTTTTGAACTTTTATTTTATTCTAAAATTAATTAACACTCTAAAACTTAAAATAATTATAATAAATAAAATATAATTCAAAAAATTACCAAAATTGGTCCAAGTGATTCTTTGGTCAATAGAAATGTCCCATAATTTTCCTATGGTTAGAAAAATTATGTTGGTCATGTTGTTGAATTTTCATTGAAAAATCCCTATTCCTATTAAAAATAATTATATAAATTAAATTAAAAATAGAAAAATCACATTTTCTCCTTTAATGTCTTAATTGACATGTGAGTGAAGTGACACAAAAATTTCAAACTCACTTGAGCTCAATTTAATGAGTTATGAAGTGAATAGGCTTAAGAGGGTATGAAAGTAAATAAGGATTTTAACTTTAATAAATATTTTAGGCCTAATGAAAGGGGAGGGTAAAATATTTGATTTAATATTCCCTTAGATGATTGAAACATAAAGGATAAAAGGGTAGAAACCCATCAATCACTATAAAAATATTAAGATGGAACCTTAATTAATTAAATTATTTGAATTTTGGAAGATTAATTAAAATTTTTGGATAAAACTTTTTTTATTAGGGATATAACTTAAGAAGACATTAATTCTCTGATTTAAATCCCTAATTGAATTAATACAATGACATTCAACTCTTAAGAATTGTAATTTAAATTATTTATTAAATAATAAATAATTCATAAATTTAAAATATCAAACAATTTAAATAGTTAATTAAAATTTAAAACTTTAACAATTTAGTAATTAATTAAAATTTAAAATATTAAATCATTTAATAATCAAGTCAAAGGAAGCTTAAAGTATTTGAAACTAATCTAGAATCATTTAATAAGCAAATTCAAAACATTAAATTAAAAAAATGTGAGAATTAAATCAATTTAAGATCAACTTAAATTAGTCATAAAAATCAATCTAATTTAATATGATTAATTCAAACTAAAATTTAAATCATCAAAACATAAACTAAATAACTCAAGTATCCCTTTCAATCTAAGTAACTTAGGATGTTTAGGAGAAAACTAAAATTATCTTAAGTTATCAATTAAATTTTATTTAAAGGACGGTTAGATTCCTTAACAAACCAATTTGGCCTTAAAGGCTTTTTTTATTATAACTCTTAAATAAAGTACTAAGTGAAATGTCACTTCACTCATAAGATAATCAAACGTCCTAATTTAGTGAGCAAGAGACAAAACTCAACTAAATCCTTGGATGATTAATTCACCTATGCAATGAAATTGATTTAGACTCAAAATAATCCCAGAAGCATTGAAAAGATGTTTAAGACTCGTCTTAAGCACTTTCTCAATATGATGGATGTTTTAAAAGAATAATTGAACTTAATTGTTCTTTGGTGAAGAAAATCATCCATAAAACACAAAGAACCTAGACATCATAGGAGTTGACTAGCAGTAGGATTAGGATTTTGGTAGACAACCAAAACCTTCCCTTAGCTTTACATAGGTACGTGTTGCAGATATTTAAATGCCTTAACACGTGTTTTAAGTGCAGCTTGGAATGACGAGAAGACCCTCCAGGTAAGCTTTTATTTTATTGTAATTTACTTTGTTACAATTTATTTACCTGTACCGCACTTTACTTTTCTTGAATGTTTAACAAGATTGTCACCCTGCATGAAAACTAAAACTTTAGGATAGCCACAAAACTGAAACCAAAACTAAATTAAAATCAACGAAAGATAAAATTCACTGCCACAACATTTCAAAATATAAAACAACTCAAAATTTAATTACAAACAAAACAACAAAACTACAACTTCAACTAAATTAAAACGTCTTGTTGGATGATCGGGAATACCTCGGATGATGTAACCTACGTGTTGCTAACGGGATTTCCCACGGTCTAAATGAAAGTGTGGAACTCATTTAGTTGAGTTTAGCAAATTCATCTAGACTAAGTGAATTCTATAAAAATAATGGTGTCGGAATGATGAAAGATCTTAACCGGTGTTGTTATAATCAACCTTAAGATTCCCCTAATAAAACATTAAAAATATTTGGACTAAGACTTTTTCTAAACCAAAAAACTTCTCTCATCTCCTAATTTTCACTTTCTAAAACTAAACCTCTGCAACAACAAGGAGCTTGGAGCATAGTGGGCAGCACGACCATTATCGTCAGCAAAACTGGAATTTACATCAACAAAACCATTCTTTAGTTTATGTAACCAAGCCATAGGACTTTGAGGTAGTTTGCCTAGTGCAATATAAATCTTCAACTTTTCATTAGGCATTTGCATGATCGTGTTATGCAAATTAAGCCTTAACCGGTCTTAGGACTCCAAGGTAGTCGTTTGGTATGACATAAACCATCACATCTTCAAGGCTACTTGTATGATCATGCCATATAAATATAAGTACTAATTAAATAAAATTGGCAGGATTGAAACATTAAATAAATTTTGAAATTAAAACCAAACAATAGGATAGTTTGGAAAGTTGCCAAGATTCTTCTTGGATCCTCAGCTTCTCCTACTTTTCTTCCATTGGATTCCTAAAATAACTGTTCCAAATTTGATCCATTCTCAATTGAAATTTCCAAAATCCAATTGTTTGAAATCCTTAAACTTTAAAATTCTTGAGAGCAAAACCATTGATCATTATTGAGAGTTTTCTTAAATGATTCTCGTCATTTAAGATGTAATTAACTATAGGGGCTTGCCCTTATAGTGGAACTTTAAGAACCCAAGTAATATAAACCCCGCTTAATTCCTTTCGTATTAAACAGGGGAACTTGTCGGCTTATAAAATTGGTTCGCAGACCAAACAGATGTCACAAAACTTCTAGTTTATTTTATCGAGCCTCATCATCGAGCAGTGTGTCTATTCTTTGGGGTAAATACACGGTTTGTGGTGCGGTGCTCGTTTATATAAACTACTTGGGATGTGAGATCGGGTCGATTTCATATCTTAAAATTTTCAAACTTAAAAGTTATTTTAAAAAATCAAATACTATTTTTCAAATTATATATATTTTTAAATTAAATTTAAAATCTGAAAATTTGCCGACAATTTCTGTAGGCGACCCCTTTTCAAAATACAACACACAACCTAAAAATATGCCGACATTGTTTCTGGCGACTCCGCTGGGGACTAGTTCCTCTCTCCATTTTGATTAGATGGTGTTGCTTTCATAAATCGGTAGTGAGTCCATACCCCTAGTGGATCAAACTACCATTCTTTTCTGTTGACATACTACATTCATTTCTATCTTGAACGGGTATAGCCAACTCCCCTTCGGATTTTGGAGTCACTGTTTAGACACTCTTAAACAGAGATGTTCTAAAATCCTTCTTTTGTCACCTCTCCAAAGAGGTGGGGTGGATCCCCAATCGGTGTTAGCTTAGGAGCGGTCCTTCGAGTTGAGGAGTATTGTGAAGACTTTCTCCCCCTTTTCAATTCTTGATTGGATTCCTTACACTTTTTAATTCTAATCTTCCTTCTTTAATTGTTTGGTTCTTAACGAGTAAAACTTCTAATCAACAATCTCTAAATAAACAAACTCTTTTAAAATTGAAAATGCACGAATAAAACGAAAAGATAAATGGAAATGTGTTTGGAATTTTTTAAATTCCTTTCTTTTCGTCTTGACGGAAGGGAGCATAACCCGGGACTGACATTCAGAACTTACCCTGCAGAAGAAGTCTGCACTGAAGTTGATCTTCTCTTTCACCGACGGGGAAGACTTAGCTATCTACCAGGACAAACTGTCGAACGATGAAATCATCCGCTTTGGACAAGGGTTCGACAATATGGATGTTAAGTTTGCTGATGTTACTCTCTTTGCACTGATGAACAAGGTACCTGAAACTGAGCAGCCCATAATGGAGTTCAACCTGAAATCGGCTCAAGAGTTCCCTCCCTTGCAAAGGGTCCCAGCTAAGAGGAGTACTGCTGCTCACAGAAGGTTAGCTGCTACACCCAGAACTGTCGTCTCTACCCCCACCAGTCTAGTCATCATTGCACCTACCCCGGCTCCCGCCAAACTGAAGGGGAAGGAAGCCCAAGTCTTTGATGAGCCTGTCATCGTGGAGGATTCAGACTTTGCGGTTGTGCCGTTTGTTTTCTAGATAGGGTCCAGTTCGAAGTTTAGACCCCTAACCCGTACACAAAGGAGAAATAAGAACAGAAAGATTGCTAAGACTAGGAAGGCCAGGGCCGCCGAAGCTGCCTTTCTTGAAGAGATTCCCGAGGAAAGTGAAGAACTGCCCAAGTACTTACCACTGTTGGAAGGGAGTAGGTTTCACCCTCTCTCTGCTGCATCTGATGATGAAGATGCCCGGAAAATCACCACTGCGTTTCTCTGACCTGCATATTACAGTGATAACAAGATGAAGAAAATCAAGACTATGCCACTTACCCGACTACAAGCAGTAATAGGGAAGTTGGCCAAGAAAGAAGGATGCCCCGTAGCAGAAATTCTGAGAAGGATGGGACGAGTGCCAGTTAGATCCCACCTCGGACCACGAGTAGATCCTGTCATTGCCATAAAAAATATGAGAAAGAAGATACGAGATAGTTTGTCTGTTATTGAATCAGGTCATCATATTAGGAAAGACACCACCTACCTACGTACAGCCAACAGACCATCTGATCCTAGGCCTTCTACTGCAAGAAGGATGGTGTGGCGACCTATTATTGTTGAGCCGATACATACACAATGTTCTAAGAAGAGAAGTCTCATTAGAGAGCCCAGATCTGAGGAAAGTACTGCAGCCCCAAGGAAAATGCCTGAAAAGAAGGTTTGACAGTCGTCGCCAGATAACCATGAGACCGTTCGAAAGATACCACTTGAGGATGCCATAGGGAGGTTAAGGACAGACATCCATCGGTTGGCCAGAGAAGGAGGAGAAAAGTTGGGTGATGATGTGAACTCATCAGAATTTATGGATGACGAGTATGCCAAGATCAATATGGTTGATACCCGAGCAACATCAGCTTCGCAGGGTGCTCCAACAGCTACAGAAAGAGATGAACCGGGAGCAATGAGAGCACAACTTTCGGAAAAGGATGAAACGATTTCCCAGATGGGAGAGAGGATGGAAGAGATGGCTACAGCTTTAGCCACTCTCCAAAGTCAGGTGCAACCTCAGAAAGAAACACCTCCAGAAACTATCCACATTCCGGACGGAGGAAAGGAGATCACATCCATCAATTGGAATGAACAGCCGAAGAAAGACTCAGCACAGAATGTGATCCCTGAAAAGGACATTTAGAGCATGGTAGAATAGCATGTGCGAGAAGCCTTAGCAAAGTCTAAGAACGGAGCATCTATTCAGATGGGTAGACCTTACCCCAAAGATTTTGATGCAGTCCAATACCCAAAAGGCTTCGTACCACCTCTGTTTAAAACATTCGATGGTACCGCGAATTCTCGGCAGCATGTCGCTCATTTTCGTGCTAGTTGCTGCAACACCGGTGGGAGCAATGCTTTACTCTTCCGACAGTTCATCAGCAGTTTATCAGGGATTGCCTTCGATTGCTGCGCAGAACTGCCAAATGGCTCAGTTAAGACCTTTACCAAATTAGAGAACCTTTTCGTTAAACAGTTTGTTGGGGCTCGGCACCACATCACTATCAGTGATTTAGTGGTGGAGCAACAGAAACCAAACAAAAGTTTAGTGGACTACATACTTCGATGGAGGAACTTGAGCATGAAATCTGAGCCACAGCTTCAGGAATAGCACGCAGTCGGTATTCTGCTTAAGAGTATCCATGGTCCATTAGCACTTCTCCTTAAAGGATTTACAATTAAGACTTTCGAGAAGTTACTTAGTAAGGCCGGGAGCTTACAGGAAGAAGCGAAGCAGCTAAGCTTCATCGACAAGACTGATAAGCAGAAGCCTGTAAAAGCTTTTGAGAAGAAATCATGAATCGTCGCAGCAGTAGATAAGGGCAAACAGCCAGTACAAATACAGCCAGAGCGGCCATAGCCGATTTACCAACCACCACAACAGACATATCAACAACCTCAGCAGAGCTATCAGCAGCCTCGACAGAGTTATCAGTATGATCAACCGCCACCTCGCCCACCATGTGCCCTGAAGGAGCTTTTGAATAAAGAATATCCTTTCAAAATCGAAGCAGTGGCTAAGATGTTTCGTAGTTTGATGAAGACACATGATTTTCACCGCCGTAACCCGTAAGGCCGTGAGGAAGTTGATAAGAAGGATCATCTGAACTACTGCCCTTACCACAGGATGCTCGGACATAAGATAGAAGACTGCTTCATCATCAACAATTGGCTCGAGGAGAATCTTCGAAGAGGGAATATAACGATTCCAAATGAATACATGAAGGAGCCCCAAAAAGGAGATTTTATCAGTGTTATTTCAACAAATCCTATTGTTCCAATCGACCCTTAAGCGACTGATGATGGATGGAGTACTGTCTGGACTAAGTCTTCAAATAAAATTTTGGATCGCATCCAGACCGCTTCGGTGTGTGCTTCAGCTCAGAGTTCAACACCTGTCAAGCCAGCACTATCGCTTGCGATCAAAGAAATGCCCCAGACGGAGGAGAGGATCGTGGAAGAAAAGAAGACCGAGGTTCCAAGGGGTAGAGTAGGGGCTGCTTTTCCTAGGATGGTTGTTTCCGATTCAAGGGCGAAATCCCTCAAACCTCTAACTCTGTATGATTATTTGCTCACCCAGGCAGGATCTTATAATGATAAGAGTTTTGGTGTTGGCTACGTTTTGACTTTTTCTAACGATAACATAACTAACGACAACCAACCTAATCCGGATTTCAATCTCGATGCGACTAAAGATTCTCAAATCATACAAAACCTCGACGATCCTGATAAAGGAAAAGACATTTACAAAAGTGGCTATGAATGTTCAGCAAGTGATGAGTCCGCCTGTGAATTCCGAGGAGCTCCAATCTCAATAGAATTAGAGTCATCAGATTCTGAAGCAACTTCAGAAGATCCAGTCGTTCCAATTCAATAGGAGACAGCGGCAGATTCAGAAGAGATAACGAAAGTTAACCTAAGAAGCAAAAAAGTTCTACCTCTGAGAGTGGGTCCAAAGGATAAAGGAAAGCAGATGGTTGTTCAAAAAGAGCCAACCCCAGCAGTGGAATTGCCAGTTCAGGAAGAAATTGGAGAGCGTGGTAATAAAGTAGACTATAATGTGCTAGCCCATCTTAGGAAGCTACCAGCCAAACTGAGCATCTACGACGCTCTGATCCTGTCAACGGAGATGAGGGAAACTCTGATCAAGGCTTTACATGATCCAGAAATTTTCTTAGCTCAAATGGCTGGTAATTCCTTCGATGACGTTTGCTC
The DNA here is from genome assembly GCA_022702705.1 of Papilionanthe hookeriana x Papilionanthe teres. Classification (NCBI taxonomy): domain Eukaryota; kingdom Viridiplantae; phylum Streptophyta; class Magnoliopsida; order Asparagales; family Orchidaceae; genus Papilionanthe; species Papilionanthe hookeriana x Papilionanthe teres. The sequence continues at coordinate 185,632,394 of CM040421.1, forward strand.
GTTAAGAGAACAGCGCAGTGTTACCTTCACGGACAATGATCTACTACTTAGAACAGCAGATCACAATCGACCATTGTACATTTCAGTTAGTATTGGAAAATTCATGCTCTCCAGGGTGTTAGTTGATCTGGGGGCATCAATTAATATAATGAATCTTTGGACGTTAGCATACTTAGAGATTGATGCACGTGATCTCAAAGCAGATAAGATGATGCTAAGAGGCTATAACCAGAAAGGAAAAAGAGCTCTCGGGTCGATAACACTGTTAATGAAGATCGGTGAGTTAGCAAAGACAACAGCAAAATTCCACATAATTGATTCGGAGACATCATTCAACACTCTATTGGGTCTGCCGTGGATCCATGAAAACCGGATGGTACCATTGTCTCTGCACCGGTGTACAAAATATTATGAAGGAGGACAAGAGCAGTGTATCAAAGGTGATTTGCAACCATTCTCCGTGCATGAAATTGGAATCCATGAAGATGCAGCCTACTACGCACCTCTGAAGAAAACAATCTTCTCCAGAAACACCGTACCAAATCAAGAAAAAGAAATACATGACAACAAAGAAGCTGAAATTCTTGTTCAATAGTTACTCACCACTCCCTTACGACGAGATAGTGAAGGTTTATCCAGAACTCGCACCCGAGGTCGAGGCGGGGGACGAGGTCGTGGAAGAAGCGGTGGAACATTTGAACAGAAGAAGCTAGTCATCAATGTTGATTGGAAGAACAGCTCAGAAGAAGAAGAAGAAATCAAGAGAGAAGTAGAAACAATAAACCAGAAGAAACCTCAGTTTAAGATCTCTCTCGAAGATGAAAAGAATGAAGAATACAAAGCAATGTACGAAAAGATAAACCGTTGTGTACATACTATGACCCTGACGCAGATCCACCCTAGTAAGGTCGAGGGCATGGTGGTCAAAGAAGTGCATGGTGGCGGTACTAAGCCGATCAAGTTCTATCGTGGTGCTTCTTCTAATGAAGTTGAAAATGATGTAAAATTAGAATATGTTACTTCTTCTGAATTAATGGAATTAACTTTTGAGTGGTATTCTCCTTGTGTTCAAAATTTTATTCAACGTGGTGTCTTACCTAAACAATGGACAAAAGGTCAATTACAGCGCATTGAAAATTTTTGGAATAATGTCAGTCGACCGCCCAACTTAAAACATGGTCCCGGATTCGGCACAGTGGGATTAGTTGACGATACAGGATTTTACTTGGTTGTCACTTGTGAGCCTAATGAAGATTGCTTGGAAGCTTCAGATGACCTCGAAGATCTGCCAGTCCGAGATACTCCGCCAGAATTTGAAAAAGAAATTAAAACTACAATAGACGAGTTAATGGAAGTTGACTTAGGTACTAGTGAAGAGCATAAGCCGACCTTTGTTAGCTCCTTACTTAATAAAGAAGACTCCGAAAACATTATCAAACTATTAATGGAATTTAGAGACTGTTTTGCTTGGAGTTATGAGGAAATGCCAGGATTAGCTCCAGAAATTGCAGTTCACAAACTAGGGGTGGATCCCACTTCTGTTCCAGTCAGACAAGCTTCCAGAAGAATGCGTCTAGAGATTGAACAACAAGTAATAGCTGAAGTTAAGAAGCTAATAGACACCAAATTTGTCCGTGAAGAGCAATACCCGACTTGGTTAGCCAATGTGGTGCCAGTCTGAAAGAAGAATGGTCAGATCAGAATCTGTGTAGATTTCAGAGACTTGAATAAAGCATGCCCAAAAGATGAGTTTCCGCTACCAATTCTAGAATTAATGATCGACATAGCTTCGACACACGAAGTATTCTCTTTCATGGATGGATCGTCAAGATACAACCAGATAAAGATGGCACCAGAAGATGAAAAGCTCACACCCTTCAGAACACCAATTGGAGTGTACTGCTACACAGTGATGTCGTTTGGATTGAAAAATGCGGGAGCAACCTACCAAAGAGAAATGAAGAGAATTTTTGATGATCTCATCCACAACCAAGTTGAATGCTACGTGGATGATGTGGTCATCAAAAGCAAACTGAAGGAAGATCATTTGTATCAGTTGAGAATTGTTTTCAAGCGATTAAGACAATTTAACCTTAAGATGAATCCCCTGAAATGTGCCTTCGGCGTCACCTCTGGGAAATTCTTAGGATTTGTTGTCCGACATCATGGAATCGAAATCGATCCGGATAAGATTAAAGCTATCTTAGAAATGCCACCTCCGAAAACCTTGAGACAACTACGATCTTTTCAAGGGAAGTTCGCATATCTTCGACGCTTTATCTCAAATTTTGTCAGGTAGGTGTCAGCCCTTCTCGGCATTAGCTAAATAAGAAACCAAATTAGTTTGGGAAGAGAAATGCCAGTGGGCCTTTGAGGACATTATGCAATATTTAATGACACCTCCTATCTTAGTAGCCCCAGTCTCGGGTAGTCCGTTGATACTTTATACCGCAGCTTTAGACGACTCCCTTTGAGCCCTGCTACCAGGTCAATGACGAGGGTAAAGAAAATGCACTCTACTACTTAAGTCGTCATTTAATTCTGACGGAAGAAAAGTATCCTCCCATTGAGAAGCACTGTTTGGCCTTGATCTTTGTCGCTGAAAATCTCAGGCATTACATGCTCTCTCATAAGGTCAACCTTATCTCGAAGTTTAATCTGTTACAGTATTTGATGACCCGTCCGACGCTTGCCAGCAGACTTGCCAGGTGGTTGATGATATTATTGCAATTTGATATAACTTTCGTTCCCCTTCGTGCCATAAAAGGGTAAGTCCTAGCAGACTTCATTGCAGCACACCCTTTACCAGCAGAATCGCCTCTCAACGATGAGTTGCCAAACGAGCAGATAATGAGCTTAGAAGATCTCGATGATCAGCGTTGGAACTGTACTTTGACGAAGCATCCTCAGTGCAGAATGACAAAGAATCACAAACAATTGTGCCCGGTAAGACAGGAATCAGACTAATCTTTATAACATCGGAGCGGGGGATGTTAAGATACTCCTACCATCTAACAGAACCTTGTACGAATAATGAAGCAGAATATGAAGCCCTTATAACCGGACTGTAATTAACCATTCAGATGTGTATAACGGATATTAATATCTACGGTGATTCGAAGTTGATCATTCAACAGGTCGCATGACAGTACAGAATTCTGAAGCCAAGACTCGAGCAGTACTTTCGGTACACCATGAAATTGTTGGAACGAATTTCGAATGTAACGATCTAAAAAATTCCCAGAAAAGAAAATGCGCTCGCAGATGCGTTAGCCAGCCTTGCAAAAGAATTTGCCTGCTTTTAGGATGAGTCAGTTGAAGTGTCAATTCAGGGACGATGGGTTCTCTCACAGCTTGACATGGATGCAATGCACAAATCAGAAGAAGAAGCAGAAGAATCAGTTGCAGCAGTAACAAAAAATGCAGAAGATTGGCGTCAGCAGTTAATAGACTACCTGCAAACAGGAAATTTATAGGACATTAAGTCATTATCCCATCAGATCAAGATAAGAAATCTGTCTTATGCATTAATAAAGAATACGTTATACAGAAGGTCTTTTGATCAGATGTGGTTAAGGTGTCTGAGCGGGTCCGAGGCTCGTGAAATTGTCAAAGAAGTTCATTCGGGACTCTGTGGCGCTCATCAATCAGGTCCGAAGATGAAAAAGAAGATCAAGAGACTAGGGTACTATTGGTCCTCAATGATGACCGATTGCATGAAGATTGCCAAGAGTTGTCACCAGTGCCAAGTGCATGGAGTGGTTCTACATCAACCTTTAAATGTGCTACATCTTACAATTGCGTCGTGGCCATTTGAGTGTTGGGGCACAGATATAGTGGGTCCAACAGAACTGCCTTCTTCAAGAGGACATCGCTTCATTCTCGCAGCTACAGATTACTTTTCCAAGTGGGCAGAAGCAGTACCGCTTAGAGAAGTGAAAAAGCATCATGTGCTACAGTTCTTCAAGAACCAAGTTGACTACTGTTTCGGGGTACCGCGCAGAATCATTTCAGATAATGGATCCACATTCAGAATTACGAAGATTAACACTTTTGTTAGAAGGCATGGGATAGACTGGCGCTATTCAACGATTTACTACCCAAGAGCAAACGGCTTGGCTGAGGCTTTTAATAAAACTCTCGTTCAAATCCTAAAGAAAAATTTGAACGATAACAAAAGAAATTAGCACGAGAAGTTGTTAGAAGCCTTATGAACCAACAGAACGACTTTCAGAACTCCTGCTCAGTCTATGCCTTACGCTCTAGTGTACGGGTCCGAGGCAGTGCTACCCTTGGAAGTTCAATTCCCATCACTCTGAATTGCAGTTACTGAGAAGATTACTACAGAAGAGAATGCCAAAACTATGACTAGAAGAACTGGAAAGCTTGGAAGGGAAACGACTTTCAGCACAACAGAATTTGGAACTATATCAAGCCAAGATGATCCAGGCCCACAATTAACTGGTCCGCCCAAGGACATTCAAAGTCGGTGACTTGGTTGTAGTTCTCAAGAGACCTATTCTTGTACACCGCAAGATAGGAGGTTAATTTGAACCAGCTTGGGAAGGACCGTTTGTGGTCGAGACAGTCTACTCAGGAGGCTCTTACCAACTTATGAATTGCCGGGGAGAATGATCTATGCTTCCATTCAAAGGACGATATTTGAAGAAGTATTAAACTTGATGTTTCGAAGGATGAAATCTCATTCCTAGAAGCACGGGTGAAGTAATTACTTAAAATTGGGTCCGAACCCAAAAATAAAAAAAAAAGATGAATAAAAAAAATGGTAAAAAAAAAGATGTGTTAACTGAAAACATGTAAAAATCAAAATTTTAATCTTTTCCTTTCAATTCAGCTCACTCCTGACCTTTTCTTATCTTTTCCTACTCTTATTAAAATTTGGAAGAAATGAATAAGAATTTTCCATTAATAAGTAAATTTTCTTATTGTTCTCGTTTTAAGTACAGCCCCTGGTCCTTTCCATGTTTTCTTTTCAGGGAAATGTCGAACGGGCGGTTGTTCTTAAACTTTAAGGATGGCGTAAGTCTTGCACTTAATGAAGAAGAGCTGAAAGCTGGGACTGTAATCAAGGTTTACTCAGACTTTGCACAGCTAGAGCTGGGATATGAGAAAACTGCTTGGACTACTGTAGACCCCGAGCAGTCCCATAGAAAAACAGTGATGAAACTCAGCGAGAAGATTCAGCACACCGCAAATTAGAAAAGGAAGATCAGCGCAATTGAAGAAAGTAAAATGAAATCAGTAATAACGGCTGCAGGAGAAAAGCTTGTCAGTGCTACGCCTACTGAAATCCAGGGGGAGTGAAGAGCCACTTTAACCCCAACCCAAAGAAGAAACAAGAACCGGCGCATCGCCAAGATGCTGAAGAAGTTGACAGAGGAACAGAATAAAGAGGAAGAAATTCCAGCTATCACAGAGGTTGTCCCGAAAAGGCCGGTCCTCAGGAGCACCATAGCAGAGGTTGTTCCGGAGGAGGTTACTACAGAGCCTGTACCTGAGACAGTGATGATTCCAGGAAAGCGTGATGGTGTGGAACCATACATCCCACAATATGTCACTAGACCCCGACAGTTGCAAATAATTTTAGAGCACGAGTTGGAAATGATGCAGAGGGTGCGAAAGCAGAATTTCGAATACTTTCAGAGAATCCAAGGCAGATATCTCAACATTCTGGAAGGATTAGAGTTGCATACAGATGTCTTCTCTCACTACGAGCAGAGTGAGATTATGGACTATGTCGACAAGCTGAAGAAGCAAGGTCGTGCAGGACGACTACGTAGCAGGACCTACTCCGAGCCTAAGAAATGGAAACGAGGCAAGGGGAGGATTACAATCCAATTTAGATGCTGTTACAATTTTTCTGATGATAGGAAAGGAAATCAGCCCGGGATACTACGCTACGATGAAGTGGATCCAATGTCAGTTCTGATTAAGAAAATGATAAAGAGGATGGTTTCTTGGTGAGTCTTACCCGCTGACTGCATACCAAACAACTGTATAATCAACATCTATGCAGAAGAAGACTGCATTTCACCTCACGTGGACCACCACGACTTTGTGAGGCCCTTCTGCACTATTTCCTTCATCAACCAATGCAACATCATGTTCCGAACAGAACTCCGGATAGTCAGCCCCGGAGAATTCCGAGGGCCATTAGAGATACCTGTACCGGTAGGCTCTGTTCTCGTACGTCAAGTCAATGGTGCAGATGTGGCGAAGCACTGCATACCGGGAGTTCCCTACAAGCGGGTCTCCATCACTCTCAGGAGGATGGGTGAGAGCAAGATTCCGGTCAACTTCCAGCCAGATCCAGAATTAGAGAGTCTGCAACCCTACGAGCTGTAAGCTACATAGTAATATCACATCTCTAAAGCACACTTACGTGGGATTCTCCTTCAGAAAGTGGCTTAGAAGGTGATGTTATTACCTATGTAGTTTACTTTTCAGACATGGATGAATAGAACAGACAGTTTTGTCAGAATACATGAAGATATATGTACAGTCTGTGTTCAGATATATATGGATTTTGTAAAAGTTTATTTTCGAAAAGATGGCATCAGAAATGTTTTGATGGAATCACCGGATGTACCTTTGACATTTTTAATGGAAATGACTATCATATTTTGACTTCAGTTTTGTGCAATTGATTGCAAACGCCACCAAATCTGAGTTTGACTCGGGTTTAAAGAAAAACTTGAACGAAGAACGATTTGAATAAAAAAAATCCAAATTCAAAATCCAAATAAAGTACAGAACTTGAAAATTAAAACAAAATCAAATCACCTAGACTAAAAAAAATAAAAAAATGAAGCTCCAAATCCGAAATCCCCAGCCTCCGGCTGTTCTCGAAATCTTTTCGACTCTCCGTAATTTCTCCCCCTTTCGATACTGGTACCTAAATTCCAATTCTCACCCTTTTTGGGGCTGGTACCTAACTTACAATTCCCTCCCTCTCGAGGTCAGTACCTAACTTCCGACTCTCTTTCGAGACTGGTACATAACTTCCAGTTCTCACCCTTTTTGGGGATGGTACCTAACTTCTAGTTCCCTCCCTCTCGAGGTCGGTACCTAACTTCCAACTCTCTTTCGAGACTGGTACCTAACTTCCAGTTCTCACCCTTTTGGGGCTGGTACCTAACTTCCAGTTCCCTCCCTCTCGAGGTCGGTACCTAACTTGCGACTCTCTTTCGAGACTCGTACCTAACTTCCAGTTCTCACCCTTTTGGGTCTGGTACCTAACTTCCAGTTCCCTTCCTTTCGAGGTCGGGACCTAACTTCCGACTCACTTTTGAGACTGGTACCTAACTTCCAGTTCTCACCCTTTTTGGGGTTGGTACCTAACTTCCAATTCCCTCCCTCTCGAGGTCGGTACCTAACTTCCGACTCTCTTTCGAGACTGGTACCTAACTTCCAGTTCTCACCCTCTCGTGGCTGGTACCTAACTTCCAGCTCCTCTCTTTTGAGGTCGGTACCTAACTTCTGATTCTCTTCCGAGGCTGGTACGTAACTTCCAGTTCTCACCCTTTTGGGGCTGGTACCTAACTTCCAGTTCCCTCCCTCTCGAGGTCGGTACCTAACTTCCGACTCTCTTTCGAGACTGGTACCTAACTTCCAGTTCCCTCTCTTTCGACATCGGTACCTAACTTCCGATTCTCTTCCGAGGGTGGTACCTAACTTCCAGTTCTCATCCTTTTGGGGCTGGGACCTAACTTCCAGTTCCCTCCCTTTTGAGGTCGGTACCTAACTTCCGACTCTCTTTCGAGACTGGTACCTAACTTCCAGTTCTCACCTTTTTGGGGCTGGTACCTAACTTCCAGTTCCTTCCCATTCGAGCTTGGTACCTAACTTTCGACTCTCTTCCGAGACTAGTACCTAACTTCCAGTCTTTCTCGCGGTCCCGAGATTGGAACCTAGCTTCCAATTCTCATCTTAAACCCTTAAAACAAATCTTAAGTCAAACTTCAACCAAAATCAAAACTCGAATCAATTCAAAACTCAAACATAAAATTTGAATCGAATCTAAAATCCGATCTATCCTGATCTTGTGATTTGGAATTCACCTCCTTTCCCCAATGAGAGTTCAGGGATCTTCAATCTTGGGGATATACCTGATACTCCCCAGCGGAAAGTTTTCTTCGCTTTGTTCTAAGTGTGTCACTTGGGACGTATGTGTTGGTTTTGTTGATCTCTTCGGTCAACGCCAATACGCGCGGTGTGCTCTTTTAGCACACCACACCTATTGGGGGTCCATTTGTTGACCTCATTTTGGTGAGGTCTTTTCCTTTCTCTTAGTGCTTAGGATCTAGCCATAGGACTTCTCCTTGACTATCCTAGAGGACTAGAATCGGGACCCACCCTTTACAATTCAACTACTTCTTGACTCCTATTGGGACCCCACTGGATGGTCGCAAACCTCTAAATCACCTTAGAAGGTTAAGACCACCATACGGAGAACCAATAGTGAGTTCCTATAAGGTTGTTCAAGCCTTAAGACTACCTTGGGTGACCTGGTCCTGGTGAGGTCTGGCTTACACACACTGCACTCTCACACACACCATCCTCACCCATTTCCTCCTCCTAGTTCATGGGAGCACTCATGTGGCTAAATCCAAAACCCTAGCTCTTTTGCTAAGAGAGTTGGATACAACCCATGAGATGTTCAGGAAGGACATTTCTTGGTCCATGTCTCACATTAAGCTTCACCATGATCAAAATTCAACTTTTGCCAAAGTTCCTGGTTTTGACATTGGGTACTTCAAACCCACCTAAAATCACCTATTTGCCCCAATTTCTCCAAAAAATCCTAAAAATCATTTTGAAACAATCCCCACCTCTTAAATCCACCAAAATACCCCAATACTCTCCAAATAACCTCTTAATACCCTAAATACCCCTTTTAGCCAAAAAAAATCTAAAAATTCCAAAAATTCCAAAAAACTCCAGAAAATCCAAAATATTCCCAATTTCATTTTGTTCAACTACACCATAAGCCAATTTTGCCAAAGTAAATCACTTTTATCAAAATCCCCAATTTGACCCATTTTTAACCTAAATGGACCCAATGTCAAACCAAATTGATTCAATTGACCCCAATCTTGCCCAATTTCAATTCTAAACTTCAATTCAACATCCCCAATACCAATCTAAACCAAATCCATGCCCAATTTGATCCACATTTGAGTTTAATTTCAACTTTAAACCAAAACTCCCAGTTTTAACCTATGACCCAAACCTACCCCAAATTTAGCCCAATTCAACTCGTTTTCCCCCTAAATCAACTCTAAACTCTCCCTAATACATTCCTACAACAAGCAAAACATTAATTGGCCCTCAATTTAAACTCAAACTCTACCCAAAATCCTTTTGAAATCAAAACCCCCAAATTTGACCTAAAGTTACCACATACCCCAAATTATCCAAATTGAATCCCCTAAACCCAGAATTTCTATCCAATTTCGATACTAAACCTTTTATAACAATCATTTGTACCCTTTTTAATTATCAATTGGCCTTGAAGCAAGTTCTAGCCAAACCTAAATTTAACCTAACCCATGGTGGCCAAATTTAACCAAAATCCCAAAATTCACCTAATTGACCTTTCAATTGAACTCAAAACATCTACAAGTCTTCATGAAAGTTCTTCATGGCAATCCTCTCTACAATGTTACTCACGACACTTGGACCTAAATTAAACCCAAACTCAAGTTAGCCTAACCTAAACCCAAGTGAGCCAATTTGAACCCATGTCCAAACTTAACCAAATTGAACCAAATGTGACAAAACCAACTCTTCCACAACCACCATTTGAACTCTAGGAACCACCCTAGATCCACCTAGCCCAAGCTAAGTGAGCCATGGATCAAGGGTTCCCCATTTTAATGGATTTCCTCCCTTAAGTGGATAAATCTCCTTTTTCCCCACCCCAAAATCCTCCGATACCTGATTAATCACCATTAAACCGTTCCATGACTCACCTGACCTCAAGGGCCAGCTCCCCTGTCCTTGCCGGCCGACCTAGTCACCAGAGCGGGTCAAAATTGAGAGCCACCACCCACCTAAACTCACCCTAACTCCACCAATTGGCCACCTCAGCCAAATTTGACATTGGAGCCTTTCTGCCCTCCACCAAAGCAGTGGAATCCACCCACCAATTGAACCCAAACCTGCTGAATGGCCCTGGCCATTTAAGCACCACTTCTCGGTCATGAAAGGGGTGTTGAAATTTTTCTCAACAGAACCTCACCAAATCACTCCCAGAGCTTCTCTCGGCCCTAGAGAAGAAGAACCCCATCGCTTTCCTACTTCCTCCTCCACTCGGCCGAGTTCAATTTTGAGCTCAATCTCGGGCCGAAAACAAGACATTCCCTAAACCTCCACTAAAAATAAATTAAACTCACCCACACCTTCACAGCACCCAGAGAAGGAGTTCCCCAGTGGAAGCCCCCACTCCAAGCCACCCAATCTCTCCAGCCATCAAAGCTTGAAATTAGGCTTGCTCGAAGTCATACACAGGCAATTCACCACAGCTCCAGGCTTCATCCAAGCTTCCTTGGACTCCAACGAACGTGCCAAGCCTCTCTGATAGAAGCTTCACTTTCTCAGAGCCAAGGTATTGCCCTCTTCTTCCTTTCAAGCTTCCAGCGATTCTTCATTTCATTCAAGTCAATTTCAATGCATGTTCGTCTCTTCAAGACGAGTTCATAGAGCATAAGAACATTTAATTTGGTTAAGTATCGAGTGAGATATTAGGGTTAGAAGGTGGACGGTTCTCGGCTCACACCAGTCGGAACGATGACTAGCAGCTGTCGGATCGCTCGTGTATCGGATGTACGGCTATGATCGCGCCGGACGGATCAACAGGACATGAACCGCGGGCCGCGTGGCTGCCGAGTCAGATGGCGGCGCCGAATCAGGGAGCGACGCGTGGAGCTTCGACCCGCCGTAGGTTGAGTTCGCGCCGACGTGGATAAGTAGGAAAATATGATTTTTCTTATTTTTTTAAAAACCAAAAACTTCAAAAATTGATATCTTTGCATAGAAAAATCATAAAAATAAAAGAAAAATACTATCTTGCTCAGTGAACAAAGGATAATAATGTGGAAAAGAAATTGATCTATTTTGTTAAGCATTTTATTTTTAATTAATTTAATAGTATTTTGAGTATTTTAATTCTCCATGCTTGTATACATTTCACCATGGCATGAGATTATAGGGCTTTTATAGCCTCTGATCTTGGGAACAATCCCTGAATTTTCCAAGGCCAGATGCTATCCCTGTGGCAAGTTATTTATTTTCCAAGTTTATGTGCCTATTTTTATATTTTAATTCCAATAATTAGTACGTTGATCAATAAAATCTATTAAAATTAGGAGAAGTACCTTATGACCAGAGAACCCTAGGATAATTATGGTTTGGCCTAAATCATTCAAATGAACTTTAATTTGGCTAAAACCCTAAAATTGAACCCTAATTAATTAGGAATAACCACATATCAAAATCATTTAACATCATTCCTCCATTGATCTTTGGGATCAGAGAAACCTCACATAAAAATTTGAAGTCAATTGGAAATAATTTGACCCACTAAATGGATCATTTAAGTTATATGATCATTTTTAAACTTTAAAAATTCATAAAACCCAAAATACTTTTCAAAAATTTACTAAATTGATTTTGGGACCTCTCTGATATCAGATGAGTCTAGGAAAAATAAAATTCAAATTTTCTAAAAATTTTCATTTTTAGCCAATTTTTAAATATTTTAATAATTGAAAAATATTAAAAATCATAACAATATTAAAAATCTTAAAAAAGTCATATTCTACTCCCTAATCATTTAGGAACCAATCAAATATTTTTCCCAAGTCTCTAGGTTAAAATATTAAATTTTAAAGGCTTAAAGTAATTTCTAATATTAAAAATGAATTTTTTAACATTTCTCACTAAATTAATTCTAATAAATCAAAGAAAAATCAAAAAATTATAAAATTTATTTCTCTGAGTTCCTTGAGGTCAGAGAGATTTTTGAAAAATATAAAATCCATTTTTGAACTTTTATTTTATTCTAAAATTAATTAACACTCTAAAACTTAAAATAATTATAATAAATAAAATGTAATTAAAAAAATTACCAAAATTGGTCGAAGTGGTCCTCTAGTCAATAGGAATGTCCTATAATTTTCCTAAGGTTAGAAAAGTTTTCTTGGTCATGTTGTTGAATTTTCATTGAAAAATCCCTATTCCTATTAAAAGTAATTATATAAATTAAATTAAAAATAGAAAAATCACACTTTTCTCCTTTAATGTCTTAATTGACATGTGAGTGAAGTGACACAAAAATTTCAAACTCACTTGATCTCAATTTAGTAAGTTATGAAGTGAATAGGCTTAAGAGGGCATGAAAGTAATTAAGGATTTTAACTTTAATAAATATTTTAGGCCTATTGAAAGGGGAGGGTAAAATATTTGATTTAATATTCCCTTAGATGATTGAAACTTAAAGGATAAAAGGGTAAAAACCCATCAATCACTTTAAAAATATTATGATGGAACCTTAATTAATTAAATTATTTGAATTTTGGAATATTAATTAAAATTTTTGGATAAAAATTTTTTTATTAGGGATATAACTTAAGAAGACATTAATTATCTGATTTAAATCCCTAATTGAATTAATACAATGACATTCAACTCTTAAGAATTATAATTTAAATTATTTATTAAATAATAAATAATTCATAAATTTAAAATATCAAACAATTTAAATAGTTAAGTAAAATTTAAAACTTTAACAATTTAGTAATTAATTAAAATTTTAAATATTAAATCATTTAATAATCAAATCAAAGAAAGCTTAAAGTATTTGAATCTAATCTAGAATCATTTAATAAGCAAATTCAAAACATTAAAATAAAAAAATGTGAGAATTAAATCAATTTAAGATCAACTTAAATTAGTCATTAAAATTAATCTAATTTAATATGATTAATTCAAACTCAAATTTAAATCATCAAAACATAAACTAAACAACTCAAGTATCCCTTTCAATCTAAGTTACTTAAGATGTTTAGGAGAAAACTAAAATTATCTTAAGTTATCAATTAAATTTTAATTAAAGGATGGTTAGATTCCTTAACAAACCAATTTGCCCCTAAAGGCTTCTATTATTATAACACTTAAATAAAGCACTAAGTGAAATGTCACTTCACTCATAGGATAATCAAATGTCCTAGTTTACTGAGCAAGAGACAAAACTCAACTAAATCATTGGACGATTAATTCACATGTGCAATGAAATTTATTTAGACTCAAAACAATCCCAAAAGCATTGAAAGATGTTTAAGAATTGTCTTAAGCCCTTTCTTAATATGATGGGATGTATTAAAAGAATAATTGAACTTAATTGTTTTTTCGTGAAGAAAATCATCCATAAAACACAAAGAACCTAGACATCATAGGAGTTGACTAGCAGTAGGATTAGGATTTTAGTAGACAACCAAAACCTTCCCTTAGCTTTACCTAGGTACGTGTTGCAGATATTTAAATGCCTTAACACGTGTTTTAAGTGCAGCTTGGAATGATAAGAAGACCCTCCAGGTACGTTTTTATTTTATTGCAATTTACTTTATTGCAATTTATTTACCTGTACCGCTTTACTTTTCTTGAATGTTAAATAAGATTCACCCTGCTTGAAAACTGAAACTTTAGGATAGCCACAAAATTGAAACCAAAACTAAATTAAAATCAACGAAAGATAAAATTCACTGCCACAACATTTCAAAATATAATACAACTCAAAATTTAATCACAAATAGAACAACAAAACTACAACTTCAACTAAATTAAAACGTCTTGTTGGATGATCGGGAATACCTCGGATGATGTAACCTAAGTAACGGGATTTCCCACTGTCTAAATGAAAGTGTGGCACTCATTTAGTTGAGTTTAGCAAATTCATTTGGACTAAGTGAATCCGATAAAAATAACGGTGCTGGAATAATGGAACCGTGGGATCTTAACCGGTGTTGTTATAATCAAACTTAAGATCCCCCTAATAAAACATTAAAAATATTTGGACTTTAAGACTTTTTCTAAACCAAAACACTTCTCTCATCTCCTGATTTTCACTTTCTAAAACTAAACCTTTGCAACAACAAGGAGCTTGGAGCACAGTGGGCAGCATGGCCATCGTCGTCAATAAAACTGGAATCTACATCAGCATAACCATTCTTTAGTTTAAATAACCAAGCCATAGGACTTCGAGGTAGTTTGCCTAGTGAAATATAAATCCTCAACTTTTCATTAGGCATTTGCATGCTCGTGTTATGCAAATTAAGCCCTAACCGGTCTTAGGACTCTGAGGTAGTCGTTTGCTATGACATAAACCCTCACATCTTCAAGGCTACTTGTATGATCATGTCATACAAATATAAGTCCTAATTAACTAAAATTGGCAGGATTGAAACATTAAATAAATTTTCAAATTGAAACCAAACAATAGGATAGTTTGGGAAGTTGCCAAGATTCTTCTTGGATCCTCAGCTTCTCCTACTTTTCTTCCATTGGATTTCTAAAATAACTATTCCAAATTTGATCCATTCCCAATTTAAATTTCCAAAATCCAATTGTTTGAAAACCTTAAACTTTGAAATTCTTGAGAGCAAAATCACTGATCATTATCTAGAGTTTTCTTAAATGATTCCCGTAATTTAAGATGTAATTAACTATAGGGGCTTGCCCTTATAGGATACTTTAAGAACCCAGGTAATATAAACCCTGCTTAATTCCTTTGTATTAAGCAGGGGAACTTGTCAGTTTATAAAATTAGTTCGCAGACCAAACAGATGTCACAAAACTTCTAGTTTATTTAATTGAGCCCTATCATCGAGAAGTAAGTCTATTCTTCGAGGTAGATACACGGTTTGTGGTGTGGTGCTCGTTGATATAAACTTCTTCGGATGTGAGATCAATTCAATTTCATATCTTAAAATTTTCAAACTTAAAAGTTATTTTCAAAAATTAAATACTATTTTTCAAATTATATATATTTTTAAATCAAATTTAAATCTGAAAATTCGCCAACAATTTCTGTAGGTGTCCCCTTCTCAAAATACAACACACAACCTAAAAATATGCCGACATTGTTTCTGGCGACTCCTCTGGGGACTAGTTCCTCTCTCCATTTTGATCAGATGGTGTTGCTTTCATAAATCTGTAGTGAGTTCATACCCCTAGTAGATCAAACTACCATTCTTTTCAATTGGCATACTACATTTATTTCTATCTTAAACGGGTATAGCCAACTCCCCTTTGGATTTTGGAGCCACTGTTTAGACACTCCTAAATAGAGAGGTTCTGAAATCCTTCTTTTGTCACCTCTCCAAAGAGGTGGGATGGACCCCTAATCGGTGTTATCTTAGGAGCGGTCCTTCGAGTTGAGGAATCTTGTGAAGACTTTCTCCCCCTTTTCAATTCTGGATTGGATTCCTTCCTCTTTCTAATTCTAATCTTCCTTCTTTAATTGTTTCGTTCTTAACGAGTAAACCTTCTAATCAACGGTCTCTCAATAAACAAACTCTTTTAAAATTGCAAATGCACGAATAAAATGAAAAGATAAATGGAAATGTGTTCGGACTTTTTTAAATTCCTTTCATTTCATCTTGACGGAAATGAGCATAACCCGGGACTGACATTGGGAACTTACCCTGCAGAAGAAGTCTGCACCGAAGTTGATCTTCTTCACCAACGGGGTAGACTTAGCTGTCTACCAGGATGAACTACCTAACGATGCAATCATCTGCTTTGGACAAGGGTTCGACAATACGAATGTTAAGTTCACCCATGTTACTCTCTTTGCACTGATGAACAAGGTACCTGAAACAGAGGAGCCCATAATGGAGTTTAACCTGAAATCGGCTCAAGAGTTCCCTCCCTTGCAAAGGGTCCCAGCTAAGAGGAGTATTGCTGCTCACAGGAGGTTAGCTGCTACACCCAGAACTGTCGTCTCTACCCCCATCGGTCTAGTCATCACTGTACCTACCCCGGCTCCTGCCAAACTGAAGGGGAAGGAAGCCCAAGTCTGTGATGAGCCTGTCACCGCGGAGGGTTCAGACTTTGCGGTTGTGTCTTCTATTTTTGAGATAGGGTCTAGTTCGAATTTTAGACCCCTAACCCGTATAGAAAGGAGAAATAAGAACAAAAAGATTACTAAGACCAGGAAGGTCAGGGCCTCCGAAGTTGCCTTTCTTGAAGAGATTCCCTAAGAAAGTGAAGAACTGCCCGAGTACTCACCACTGTTGGAAGGAAGTAGGTTTCACCCTCTCTCTGTTGCATCTGATGAAGAAGATGTCCAGAAAATCGCCGCTGCGTTACCCCGACCTGCATATTACAGTGATAGCAAGAGGAAGAAAAGCAAGACTACGCCGCTTGCCCGATTGCGAGCAGTAATAGAAAAGTTGGCCAAGGAAGAAGGATGCCTCATAGTAGAAATTCTGAGAAGGATGGGACGAGTGCCAGTTAGATCCCGCCTCGGACCACGAGTAGATCTCGTCACTGCCATAGAAAATCCGAGAAAGAAGATATGAGCTAGTTCGTCTCTTATTGTATCGGGTCATCATATTAGGAAAGACACCACCTACCTACGTACAGCCGACAGACCATCTGATCCTAGGCCTTCTACTGCAAGAAGGATGGTGTGGCGACCTATTATTGCTGAGCCGATACATACACAATGTTCTAAGAAGAGAAGTCTCATTAGAGAGCCCAGATCTGAGGAAAGTACTGCAGCTCCAAGGGAAACGCCTGAAAAAAAGGTTCGGCAGTCGTCGCCAGATAACCTTGAGACCGTTTGAAAGATACCACTTGAGGATGCCATAGGGAGGCTAAGGATGGACATCCAACGATTGGCCAGAGAAAGAGGAGAAAAGTTGGGCGATTATGTGGACTCATCAGAATTTATGGATGATAAGTATGCCGAGATCAATATGGTTGATACCCGAGCATCATCAGCTTCGCAGGGTGCTCCAGCAGCTATAGAAAGAGATGAATCGGGAGCAATGAGAGCATAACTTTAGGAAAAGGATGAGACAATTTCCCAGATGGCAAAGAGGATGGAAGAGATGGCTGCCGCTTTAGCCACTCTCCAGAGTCAGGTGCAACCTCAGAAAGAAACACCTCCAGAGATTATCCACATTGCAGACGGAGGGAAGGAGATCACATCCATCATTGGGGATGAAAATCCGAAGAAATATTCAGCACAGAATGTAATCCCTGAAAAGGACATTAAGAGCATGGTAGAACAGCAGGTGCAAGAAGCTTTAGCACTGTCTAAGAACGGAGCATGTATTCAAACGGGTAGACCTTACCCCAAAGAGTTTGATGCAGTCCAATACCCAAAAGGCTTCGCATCACCTTTGTTTAAAACTTTCGACGGTACCGGGAATCCTCGGCAGCATGTCACACATTTTCGTGCCAGTTGCTGCAACGCCGGTGGGAGCGATGCTTTACTCTTCCGCCTGTTAGTCAGCAGTTTATCAGGGATTGCCTTCGATTGGTACGCGGAACTGCCAAATGGCTCAGTTAAGACCTTTGCAGAATTAGAGAACCTTTTCGTAAAAAGGTTTGCCGGGGCTCGGCACCACATCACCATCGGTGATTTAGTGGTGGAGCAACAGAAACTAAACGAAAGTTTAGTGGACTACATACTTCGATGGAGGAACTTGAGCATGAAATGTGAACCACAGCTTCAGGAACAACACACAGTCAGTATTCTGCTTAAGAGTATTCATGGTCCGATATCACTTCTCCTTAAAGGATTTACAATTAAGACTTTCGAGAAGTTGCTTAGCAAGGCCGGGAGCTTGCAGGAAGAAGTGAAGCAGCTAAGCTTCATCGACAAGACTGATAAGCAGAAGCCCGTAAAAGCTTTCGAGAAGAAATCAGGAATCATCGCAGCAGTGGATAAGGGCAAACAGCCAGTACAGATACAGCCAAAGCGGCCACAACCAAGTTACCAACCACCACAACGGACTTGTCAACAACCTCAGCAGAGCTATCAGCAGCATCGACAGAGTTATCAGTATGATCAGCCGCCGCCTCGCCCACCACGTACCCTGAAGGAGCTTTTGAATAAAGAATATCCTTTCAAAACCGAAGCAGTGGCTAAGATGTTTCGTAGTTTGATGAAGACGCCCGATTTTCAGCTGCCAGAACCCAGAAGGACAGCGGAAGTTGATAAGAAGGATCATCTGAACTACTGCCCTTACCACAGGATGCTCGAACATAAGATAGAAGACTGCTTTACCTTCAAGAATTGGCTCGAGGACATTCTTTAAAGAGGGAACATAATGATTCCAAAGGAATACATGAAGGAGCCCCAAAAAGGAGGTTCTATCAATGTTATTTCAACGAATCATGTTGTTCCAATCGACCCTTACACGACTAACGATGGATGGAGTACTATCTGGATGAAGTCTTCGAAGAAAATTTTGGATCTCATCCAGACCGCTTCGGTGCATGCTTCAGCTCAGAGTTCACCTGTCGAGCCGACACTATTGCTTGCAATCAAAGAACCACCCTAGACGGAGGAGAAGATCGTGAATGAAAAGAAGACCGAGGTTCCAAGTGGTAGAGTAGAGGCTGCTTTTCCTAGGATGGTTGTTCCTGATTAGGAGGAGAAATCTCCCGAACCTCTGACTCTATATGATTATTTGCTCACCCCGGTGGGATCTTATAATGATAAGAGTTTTGGTGTTGGCTACGTTTTGACTGTTTCAATCGATAACGTAACTAACGACAACCAACATAATCCAGATTTCGATCTCGATGTGACTAACGATTCTCAAATCATACAAAACCTCGACGATCCTGATGAAGGAAAAGACGTTTACAAAAGTGGCTATGAAAGTTCGGTAAGTGACGAGTCCTCCTGTGAATTCCGAGGAGCTCCAATCACAATAGAATTAGAGTTATCAGATTCTGAAGCAACTCCAGAAGAGACAGTCATTCCAATTCAAGAGGAGACACCGGCAGATTCAGAAGAGATAACTGAAGTCAACCTAAGAAGAGGAAAAGTTCTGCCTCTGAGAGTGGGTCCAAAGGATAAAGGAAAGCAATTGGTTGTTCAAGAACAGCAGCAGAAGAATTTCCCGTTCAGGAAGAAACTGAAGAGTGCGGTAATAAAGTGGACTATAATGTGCTAGCCCATCTTAGGAAGCTACTAGCCAAACTGAGCATCTACGATGCCTGATCCTGTCAAAGGAGATGAGGGAAACTCTTATCAAGGCTTTACTTGATCGAGAAATTTGCTTAGCTCAAATGGCCGGTAATTCCTTCGACGAAGTTTGCTCGTTAAGAGGACATCACGGTGTTACCTTCACGGACAAGGATCTACTACTTGGAACAGCATATCACAATCGACCATTGTATATTTCAGTCAGTATTGGAAAATTCACGCTCTCCAGAGTGTTAGTTGATCCGGGGGCATCAATTAATATAATGAATCTTCGGACGTTAGCATACTTAGAGATTAATTCCCATGATCTTGAAGCAGGTAAGATGATGCCAAGAGGCTTTACCAGAAAGGAGAAAGAGCTCTCAGGTCGAAAAAACTTTTAATGAAGATCAGTGAGTTAGCAAAGACAACCGCGAAATTCCACATAATTTATTCTGAGACATCATGCAACGCTCTACTGGGTCGGCCGTGGATCCATGAAAACTGGATGGTACCATCGTCTCTGCACCAGTGTATAAAATATTATGAAGGAGGACAAGAGCAGTGTATCAAAGGTGATTTGCAACCATTCTCCGTGCACGAAATTGGAATCCACGAAGATGCAGCCTACTACGCGCCTCCGAAGAAAACAATCTTCTCCAGAAACACCGTACCAAATCAAGAAAAAGAAATACAAGATGACAAAGAACCTGAAATTCTTGTTCAACAATAACTCACCACTCCCTTACGACGAGATGGTGAAGGTTTCTCCAGAACTCGCACCCGAGGTCGAGGCCGGGGACGAGGTCGTGGAAGAAGTGGTGGAACAATTAAACAAAAGAAGCTGGTCATCAATGTTGATTGGGAGAACAGCTCAGAAGAAGAAGAAGAAATCAAGAGAGAAGCAGCAACAGTAAACTAGAAGAAACCCAGTTCAAGATCTCTCTCGAAGTTGAAAAGAATGAAGAATACAAAGCAATGTAAGAAAAGATAATCCGATGTGTACATACTATGACCCTGACCCCGATCCACCCTAGTAAGGTCCAGGGCATGGTGGTCAAAGAAGTTCATGGTGGCAGTACTAAGCCGATCAAGTTCTATCGTGGTGCTTCTTCTACAAAAGTTGAAAATGATGTACAATTTAAAAATGTTACTTCTTCTGAATTAATGGAATTGCCTTTTGAGTGGTATTCTCCTTGTGTTCAGAATTTAATTCAATGTGGTGTCTTACCTAAACAATGGACAAAAGGTCAATTACAGCGCTTTGAAAATTTATGGAATAATGCCAGTCGACCGCCCAACTCAAAACATGGTCTCGGATTCAGCACAGTGGGATCAGTTGACGATACGGAATTTTGCTTGGTTGTCACTTGTGAGCCTAATGAAGATTGCTTGGAAGCTTCAGATGACCTCGAAGATCTACCAGTCAGAGACACTCTGCCAGAATTTGAAGAAGAAATTACAACTACAATAGACGAGTTAATGGAAGTTAACTTAGGTACTAGCGAAGAGCATAGGCCGACCTTTGTTAGCGCCTTACTCAATAAAGAAGACTCTGAAAACATTATCAAACTATTAATGGAATTCAGAGACTGTTTTTCTTGGAGTTATGAGGAAATGTCGGAATTAGCTCCAGAAATTGTAGTTCACAGGGTATGGGTGGATCCCACTTCTGTTCCAATCAGACAAGCTTTCAGAAGAATGCGTCTAGAGAATGAACAACAAGTAATAGCTGAAGTTAAGAAGCTAATAGACGTCAAATTTTTCTGTGAAGAGCAATACCCGACTTGGTTAACCAATGTGGTGCCAGTCAGAAAGAAGAATGGTCAGATCAGAATCTGTGTAGATTTCAGAGACTTGAATAAAGCATGCCCAAAAGATGAGTTTCCGCTACCAATTCCAGAATTAATGATCGACATAGCTTCGACGCACGAAGTCTTCTCTTTCATGGATGGATCATTAGGATACAACTAGATAAAGATGGCACCGGAAGATGAAAAGCTTACAGCCTTCAGAACACCAATTGGAGTGTAGTGCTACACAGTGATTTCGCTTGGATTGAAAAATGCGGGAGCAACCTACCAAAGAGCAATGACGAGGATTTTTGATGATCACATCCACAACCAAGTCAAATGTTGCGTGAATGATGTGGTCATCAAAAGCAAACTGAAGGAATATCATTTGTATGATTTGAGAATTGTTTTCGAGCGATTAAGATAATTTAACCATAAGTTGAATCCTCTAAAATGCGCCTTCGGTGTCACCTCTAGGAAATTCTTAGTATTTGTTGTCCAACATCGCGGAATCGTAATCTATCCAGAGAAAACTAATGATATCTTAAAAATGCCGCCTCCCAAAACCTTGAGACAACTACGATCTTTTCAAGAGAAGTTGGCATATCTTCGACGCTTTATCGCGAATTTGTCAGGTAGGTGTCAGCCCTTCTCAGCATTAGTTAAAAAGGATGCCAAATTAGTTTGGGAAGAGAAATGCCAGTGTGGCTTTGAGGACATTAAGCAATATTTAATGACACCTCATGTCTTAGCAGCTCCAGTCTCGGGTAGACCGTTGATACTTTATACCGCAGCTTAAGACGACTCCCTCGGAGCCCTGCTAGCCCAGGTCAATGATGAGGGTAAAGAAAATGCACTCTACTACTTAATTCGTCGTCTAATTCCGAAGGAAGTAAAGTATCCTCCCATTGAGAAGCACTGTTTGGCCCTGATCTTTGCCACTCAAAAGCTCAAGCATTACATGCTCTCTCATAAGGTCAACCTTATCTCGAAGTTTAATCCGTTGCAATATTTGATGACCCGTCCGACGCTTGCCGGCAGACTTGCCAGGTGGTCGATGATATTATTGCAATTCGATATAACTTTCGTTCCCCTTCGTGCCTTAAAAGGGCAAGTCCTAGCAGACTTCCTCGCAGCACACCCTTTACCAGCAGAATCGCCTCTCAACGACTACTTGCCAGATGAGCAGATAATGAGCTTAGAAGATCCTGATGATCAGCGTTGGCAATTGTACTTCGACGGAGCATCCTCAGTGCAGAAAGGCAAAGAATCGCAAATAATAGTGCCCGGTAAGGCAGGAATTGGACTAATCTTTATAACACCGGAGCGGGGGAGGTTAATATACTCCTACCATTTAACATAACCTTGTACGAACAACGAAGCAGAATATGAAGCCCTTATAACCGGACCAGAATTGACCATTCAGATGGGTATAACGGATATCAACATCTACGGTGATTCGCAGTTGATCATTCAACAGGTCAAAGGACAGAACAAAATTCTGAAGCTAAGACTCGAGCAGTACTTTCGGTACGCCATGAAATTGTTGGAACAAATTCTGAATGTAACGATCTACAAAATTCCCAGAAAAGAAAATGCTCTCACTGATGCGTTAGCCCGCCTTGCAAAAGAATTTGCCTGCTTTCAGGATGAGTCAGTTGAAGTGTCAGTTCAGGGAAAACAGGTTCTCTCACAGCTCGACATTGATACAATACACAAATCAGAAGAAGAAGTAGAAGAATCAGTTGCAGCAGTAACAGAAAATGCAGAAGATTGGCGATGGCCGTTAATAGACTAACTGCAAATAGAAAATTTACCGGACAATAAGTCATTAGCCCATCAGATCAAGAAAAGAACTTTGTCTTATGCATTAATAAACAATATGTTATACATAAGGTCTTTTGATCAGATGTGGCTAAGGTGTCTGAGCGGGTCTGAGGCTCGTGAAATTGTCAAAGAAGTGCATTCAGGACTATGTGGCGCTCATCAGTCAGGTCTGAAGATGAAAATAAATATCAAGAGACTAGGGTACTATTGGCTCTCAACGATGACCGATTGCATGAAGGTCGCCAAGAGTTGTCACCAGTGCCAAGTGCATGAAGTGGGTCTACATCAACCTTCAAATGTGCTACATCCGACAAATGCGTCGTGGCCATTTGAGTGTTGGGGCATAGATATAGTGGGTCTGATAGAATCGCCTTCTTCATGAGAACATCGCTTCATTCTTGTATCTACAGATTACTTTTCCAAGTGGGCAGAAGCAGTACCGCTTAGATAAGTGAAAGTGCACCATGTGCTACAGTTCTTCAAGAACCAAGTTATCTACCGTTTTGGGGTACCGCGCAGAATCATTTCAGATAATGGATCCGCATTTAGAAGTACGAAGATTAATAGTTTCGTTAGAAGGCACGGGATAGGCTGGCGCTATTCAACGATTTACTACCCAAGAGAAAATCCTTGGCCGAGGCTTTTAATAATACTCTCGTTCAAATCCTAAAGAAAACTTTGGACGACAACAAAAGAAATTGGTACGAGAACTTGTTAGAAGCCTTATGGGCCTACAGAACGACTTTCAGAACTCCTATTCAGTCTACGCCTTACGCTCTAGTGTACGGGTCCGAAGCAGTGCTACCCTTGGAAGTTCAACTCCCATCACACCGAATTGTAGTTACAGAAAAGATTACTACAGAAGAGAATGCCAAACTACGACTAGAAGAATCAGAAAGCTTGGAAGGGAAATGACTTTCAGCACAGCAAAATTTGGAACTGTATCAAGCCAAGATAATCCAGTCCCATGATAAACTGGTCCGCCCAAGGACATTCATAGTTGGTGACTTGGTTCTAGTTCTCATGAGACCTATTCTTGCACACCGCAAGATAGGAGGTAAATTTGAATCAACTTGGGAAGGACCGTTCGTGGTCGAGACAGTCTACTCAGGCGCCTCTTACCAACTTGTGAATTGCCGGGGAGAACGACCTATGCTTCCAATCAATGGATGATATTTGAAGAGGTATTACGCAACCTGATGTTTCGAAGGATAAAATCTCATTCCTAGAAGCACGGGTGAAGTAATCACTTAAAACTGGGTCCGAACCCAAAAATAAAAAAAATAATGAATAAAAAAATGGTAAAAAAATAAGATGTGTTAAAAGAAAACATGTAAAAATCATAATTTTAATCTTTTCCTTTCGAATCAGCTCACTCTTGACCTTTTCTTATCTTTTCCTACTCTTATTAAAATTTGAAAGAAATGAATATGAATTTTTCATTAATAAGTAAATTTTCTTTTTGTTCTCATTCTAAGTACAGCCCCTGATCCTTTCCTTGTTTTCTTTTCATGGAAATGTCGAACGGACGGTTGTTCCTGAACTTTAAGGATGGTGTAAGTCTTACACTTAACAAAGAAGAGCTGAAAGTTGGTGCTGTAATCAAGGTTGACTCAGACTTTGCACAGCTAGAGCTGGGATATGAGAAAACTGCTTGGACTACTGTAGACCCCGAGTAGTCCCATAGAAAAATAGTGATGAAACTCAACGAGATGATTCACCACACCGCAAATCAGAAAAGGAAGATCAGCGCAATTGAAGAAAGTAAAATGAAATTAGTAATAACGGTTGTAGGAGGAAAGCTTGTCAGTGCTGCCCCTACTAAAATCCAGGGGGAGAGAAGAGCCACTTTGACCCCAACCTAAAGAAGAAACAAGAAACAACGCATCGCCAAGATGCTGAAGAAGTTGACAGAGGAACAAAATAAAGAGGAAGAAATTCCAGCTATCATAGAGGTTGTCCCGAAAAGGCCGGTCCTCAGGAGCACCATAGCAGAGGTTGCTCCGGAGGAGGTTACTACAGAGCCTATACCTGAGATAGTGATGATTCCAGGAAAGCGTGATGGTGTGGAACCATACATCCCATAATATGTCATTAGAACCTGACAGTTGCAGATAATTTCAGAGCACGAGTTGTAAATGATCCAGAGGGTGCGAAAGCAGAATTTTTAATACCCTCAGAAAATTCGAGGCAGATATGTCAACATCCTGGAAGGATTAGAGTTGCATACAGATGTCTTCTCTCACTACGAGTAGAGTGAGATTGTGGACTACGTCAACGAGCTGAAGAAGCAAGGTCGTGTAGGACGACTACGTATTAGGACCTACTTCGAGACTAAGAAATGGAAACGAGGCAAGGGGAGGATTACAATCCAATTTGGATGCTCTTACAATTTTGCTGATGACAGGAAAGGAAATCCGCCATGGATACTCCGCTATGATGAATTGGATCCAATGCCAGTTCTGATTAAGAAAATGATAAAGAGGATGGTTGCTTGGCGAGTCTTACCCGCTGACTGCATACCAAACAGTTGTATAATCAACATCTATGCGAAGAGGCCGCATTCCACCTCATGTGGACCTCCACGACTTTGTGAGGCCCTTCTGCACTATTTCCTTCATCAACCAATGCAACATCATGTTCGGAACAGAACTCCGGATAGTCGGCTCGGGAGAATTCCAAGGGCCTGTAGAGATACCTCTACCGGTAGGCTCTGTTCTCGTACTACAAGGAAATGGTGCAGATGTGGTGAAGCACTGCATACCGGGAGTTCCCTACAAGCGGGTCTCCATCACTTTCAGGAGGATGGGTGAGAGCAAGATTCCGGTCTACTTCCAGCCAGATCCAGAATTAGAGAGTTTGCATCCCTATGAGCTGTAAGCTACATAGTAATAGCACACCTCTAAAGCACACTTACGTTGGATTCTCCTCTGGAAAGTGGCTTAGAAGGTGATGTTATTACCTATGCAGTTTACTTTTCAGACATTGATGAATCGAACAGACAGTTTTGTCAGAATACAAGAAGATATCAGTACAGTCTGTGTTCAGATATATATGGATTTTGTAAAAGTCTATTTTCTGAAAGATGGCATCAGAAATGTTTTGATTGAATTACTTGAAGTACCTTTGACATTTTTAATGGAAATGTCGTATTTTGCCTTCAGTTTTGTGCAATTGATTGCAAACGTCACCAAATCTGAGTTTGACTCGGGTTTAAAAAAAATTGAACGAAGAACGATTTGAATTTAAAAAAAATCCAAATTCAAAATCCAAATAAAGTACAGAACTTGAAAATCAAAACAAAATCAGATCACCAAAACTAAAAAAAACAATAAAAAAACAATGCTCCAAATCCGAAATCCCCAGCCTTTGGCTGTTCTTGAAATCTTTTCGACTCTCCATGATTTATCTCCCTTTCAAGACTGGTACCTAACTTCCAGTTCTCACCCTTTTTTGGGGCTGGTACCTGACTTCCAGTTCCCTCCCTCTGGAGGTCAGTACCCAACTTCCGACTCTCTTTTGAGATTGGTACCTAACTTTCAGTTCTCACCCTTTTTGGGGCTGGTACCAAACTTCCAGTTCCCTCCCTCTCGAGGACGGTACCTAAATTTCGACTCTCTTTTGAGACAGGTACCTAACTTCCAGTTCTCACCCATTTGGGGCTGGTACGTAACTTCCAGTTCCCTCCCTCTCGAGGTCGGCACTTAACTTCTGACTCTCTTTTGAGACTAGTACCTAACTTCCACTTCTCACCCTTTTGGGGCTGGTACCTAACTTCCAGCTCCCTCCCTCTCGAGGTCGGTACCTAACTTCCGACTCTCTTTCGAGACTGGTACCTAACTTCCAGTTCTCACACTTTTGGAGCTGGTACCTAACTTCTAGTTCCCTCCCTTTTGAGGTCGGTACCTAACTTCTGACTCTCTTTCGAGACTGGTTCCTAACTTCCAGTTCTCACCCTTTTTTGGGGCTGGTACCTAACTTCCAGTTCCCTCCCTCTCGAGATCGGTACCTAACTTCCGACTCTCTTTCGAGACTGGTACCTAACTTCCAGTTCTCACCCCCTCTAGGCTGGTACCTAACTTCCAGTTCCCTCTCTTTCGAGGTCGGTACCTAACTTTTGATTCTCTTCTGAGGCTGGTACCTAACTTCCAGTTCTCACCCTTTTGGGGCTAGTACCTAACTTTCAGTTCCCTACCTTTCGAGTTCGGTGCCTAACTTCTGACTCTCTTTCAAGACTGGTACCTAACTTCCAGTTCTCACCCTCTCGGGGCTGGTACCTAACTTCCAGTTCCCTCTCTTTTGAGGTCGGTACCTAACTTCTGATTCTCTTCCGAGGCTGGTACCTAACTTCCAGTTCTCACCCTTTTGGGGCTGGTACCTAACATCCAGTTCCCTCCCTTTCGATTTCGGTACCTAACTTTCGACTCTCTTTCGAGACTAGTACCTAACTTCCAGTTCTCACCCTTTTAGGGTTGGTACCTAACTTCCAGTTCCCTCCCTTTCGAGGTCGATACCTAACTTCCGACTCCCTTCCGAGACTGGTACCTAACTTCTAGTCTTCTTCGTCATCCCGAGATTGTAACCTAGGTTCCAATTCTCATCTTAAACCCTTAAAACCAAACTTAAGACAAACTTCAACCAAAATCTAAACTCGAATCAATTCAAAACTCAAACTTAAAATTTGAATCGAATCTAAAATCTGATCTCTCCAAATATTGTGATTTGGAATTCACATCCTTTCACCAGCGAGAGTTCAGTATCTTCAATCTTGGGGATTGATCACAGAAAAATACATCAAGAAATTCATATCTATTTTTGATGAAATTGCACTTTAAAGAAAGGTATTTTCTTTATTTTATTGCAGGAATGAAGATTTACAAGTGATGGAAGCAAAAAGCATGAAATGGAGCAAATTTGGATCAAAAAGGAGGAAATTCATGCAAATTAAACTAAGTCACCGATGGCAAGATCGAGGCCGCTAACGGCGAGATCGTGAGGAGAATTTCTGAAGGAATTATAACTACCTCGTCGATAGCGAGCCCGAGCCCGCTGACAGCGAGATTGCGCAGTTTGAAGACCTTCTAGAAGCCCCGCTGACGGCGAGGTCGTTTCCCGCCGACAGCGAGACAGTTCAAAATGCATATACATTGAACCTTGACACTTTTTGAAGAGGTGTTTAAGCATCCCTTGGACCTTTGCTTAACTCTATAAATAGAGGCCAAATTCTAGTGTCTGTGTGTGTCTTTTGGTCTTAAAAAAGTTTCTCTAGAGTCTTTTATGTAAGTCTGAGTGTGTTTAGTGAGTTCAATAGTTGAGTGCTATTTAGTTTCGTTGTATCTTAGAAGGAAAAGTCAAAGGAACTTCGAGGAGTACGCTTGGGGAGGAAATTAGGATAAGTATCTTTGTTTATTGTTGTTACTTTAAATGAAATCCATGCTTTGTTCTATTCTCATGCATTCTGAGTAGTTCTCTTAGTCTTTCTCCTTGTTTATGAAAATTATGCAATTGATGAAATTAAATAGAAGCACCTAATATAATATAAATAAATTGTGATAAGTTTTACTTAAATCTTAATTTACTTTCAATCTGGCCAATTGAGTAGTTAAAATATGTTGAATTATCAACTATAGTAAAAATTACGTCCAATATTCAGGAAAGTCAAAAGCCTTGGAAGGAGGGTGCAAATAAATAGGGAAATATTAGTTATCGGACGTAGAATTAGATATTTTAGTGTGACAGACTAAAATACTCAATTCGGTCCTATTGTTTGAGAGCTGAAGTGTAGATGTTAGCCCTCAGGTGAGGGGAATGTGGGAGCTACGAAGTGGCGGCGCGTATCCTCCCAGCCTAACCACAGATTCAGTAATCAAATATAGGATTAGTTAATGTTCTTTACACCTGGACCAAAGGGTAAAAAATAGGAATGCTCCTATTTGTCACAATACAATTCAAAAATTATATTTAAATTCATCATTCACTTAATTTTCTTAAAACAAGGAGAATGATACTTTTTCTGAATTATTTAAATTAACTTATTTCAAGCATTAGTTTACTTTAGTTTATTTTAGTTACTTTGAATTTCCGTTCACTTTATTCGTAAGTAATTCCTTTAAATTTAGCTGATAACAAATCTGTTAAAAACTTCCCTGTGGGATCGATAACCAAGACTCCACTAGAGCTCTGTATTACTTGATACGATGCGTATAATAGCGTAAAATCCACATTATACATTAAATCATATATCTATATTTAAAGCGGGATCAAGTTTTTGGTGCCGTTGTTATAAACATAAATTGCATACATATTAAAAGTGGGTCAAGTTTTTGGCGCCGTTGCCGGGGAAGTAAAGAAATTATTTACTAAAGTAACAAACTATTTTATTTTATAAAATTGTATGCGAAAATTTGGAAACGAAAATTTAATACCTTACGATTCAGAATTAGAGCGTACAATTAAAAGAATTAGAAAACAAAAAAGAGAAATTATAAATTTAACGCAAATGGCAAATATACCTGAAATTAAAAATATCAATCAACCAAGACCATTACGAGACTATGCCAACCTACGTTAGATGAAATTCATTTAACTATTCAAAACCCTGATGTTGCTGCTAATTCATTCGAACTTAAACATGCAATTATCCAAATGGTAAAAAATAATTAATTTAGTGGTTCACCTACTGAAGATCCTAATTTACATCTTGCTAGTTTTTTTGAACTATGTGCTACTTTCAAATATGAAGGAGTATCTAACGATGCTATTAGACTTAGACTTTTTTCTTTTTCTTTAAGGGATAAGGCTAAAATATGGTCAAATTCGTTAGCACCTGGATCTATTAAAACTTGGGGAGAATTATCATAAAAATTTCTATCCAAATATTTTCCGCCATCTAAAACTGCTAAGCTTAGAAACGATATAACTTCTTTTAGTGAGTTTGATGGAGAGTCAATATATGAATCTTAGGAGAGATTTAAAGAACTTCTTAGGAAATGCCCACATCAAGCGTTACCAGATTGTTTAATTATCCAAACTTTCTATAATGGATTAATAGGATCTTTAAGATCAATCATCGATGCTGCTGCTGGAGGATCATTAATGTCAAAACCATTTGATGAAGCCTGTGCACTAATCAAAGAAATCACAACTAATAATTTTCAATGGCCTGCTGATAAAATGAATCCGAAAAAGATAGCTAGTATTCATGAAAATGATGTAATATCTATGTTAGCTTTACAAATTGCTGCTATATCTAAAAAATTAGATCATTTTGGAATGAATTACTCTCTAACTATATCAGAAGAAAATTCATCTGGACAACTTATAGAATCCCAATCTCAATATGAAACAATTAATGCAATTAACAACAAACCCAATAATCCTTATGTAAATTATTATAATCCTGGATGAAAAAATCATCCTAATTTTAATTGGAATAGTAATACAACTAATCAATCATGGATGAATAATATGACACAACAATTAGGAAATCCATCTAATCAAGGAAATCCTAATTATAAACCTAATTATCCACCTGGATTTAATAATAATAACCATCAATTTAAAGATAAGAAATTATCTATAGAAGAATTAATATTAAATATGGGTCAACATTTACAAAATCAAGGAAATCAATTACAAATACAAGGAAACCAATTAGAAAATCAAGGAACAACAATCAAAAATATTGAAACTCAACTTGGACATATCGCTTACCGCACTTAATAATAGAATACTGGAACATTTCCTAGTAATGTGGAAATAAATCCTAAAGACAAGGGAAATGAACAAATTAAAGTGATACAATTACGAAGTGGAAAAGAATTAGAACCTCGAATTCAGAAAGAACTTGAAAGTCAAAAAGAGGAAGTGGAAATTGAAAAGGAAAAGAATCAACAAGATCCAAACTTGGAAAATCCTTTAATACCTATGAAAATTTCTGTTAAAAAACCTCCACCACCATTTCCTCAATGACTAATTCAACATAAAAAAGACAAACAATTTGCTAAATTCCTTGAAATTTCGAAGAAATTAACGATAAATATTCCTTTCATAGAAGCTTTAAAACAGATGCCAAACTATGTAAAATTTATGAAAGATATTCTAAATAAAAAAAGAAAATTTACCGATAATGAAATGGTTGCACTTAGTGAAGAGTGTAGTGCTATTATTCAGAAAAAACTTCCGAAAAATTAAAAGATCCTGGTAGTTTCACTATACCCTGCGCTATTGGAGAAAAATTCTATGGAAAAGCTTTGTGTGACTTAGGTGCAAGCATCAATCTAATGCCTCTATCAATTTTTAAGAGATTAGGATTGGGAGAAATTTGACCTACTTCAGTAACTCTTCAGTTAGCTGATCGTTCTGTTACATATCCTAAGGGAGTTATTGAAGATGTATTGGTAAAAGTGGACAAATTTATCCTCCCTGTAGATTTTATTGTTCTAGATATGGAAGAAGATAAATAAATTCCTATCATTTTAGGAAGACCATTTTTAGCCACTGGAAAAGCTATGATTGATGTTCAGAAAGGAGAATTAACTATGAGAGTAAATGACCAAAAAGTAACTTTTAATATTGCTAAATCAATGAAATATCCTGCGCTAGAAAAAGATGATGAGTGTTTGGGAATGGAAGTACTCGATCATTTACAAGAAGAACATTTTAAGGATTATTATGAAGAAAAATTAGAAAAAGAAAATATTGAATTAATTGAAAAATCTGAGATAAATGAAGAATTAGATTATATTCAAGAGAAATTTGAATTTTTGGATAACACGTAAAACACCGAAAAAAATATAGTTCCATCAATTATTAAACCTCCTGAACTTGAGTTAAAAATGTTACCTAATCATTTAAAGTATGCTTACTTAGGTAATTCTTCAACTCTACCGTTATTATTTCATCTGAATTAAATGAATGTCAAGAACAAAAACTCTTAGATACGTTAAAAAAATATAAGAGAATTTTTGGTTGGACTTTAGCAGATATTAAAGGAATTAGTCCTTAAATCTGTATGCACAGAATTATTTTAGATAATGAACATAAAACTAAAGTAGATCCACAAAGGAGATTAAATCCGATAATGAAAGAAGTAGTCAAGAAAGAAATTTTAAAATGGTTAGATAATGGTATCATATATCCTATTTACGACGATGCTTGGGTAAGCCCAATTCACTGTGTACCTAAAAAAGGAGGGGTGACTGTTAAAGCTAATGAAAATAATGATCTTATTCCTATAAGACAAGTTACTGGATGGCGAATATGTATTGATTATAGAAAATTGAACACAGCGACTAGAAAAGATCACTTCCCTTTACCATTTCTAGAGCAGATGTTAAATAGATTAGCTAGACATAAGTATTTTTGTTTCTTACATGGATATACCGGTTATCATCAAATACAAATTACTCCTGAGGATCAAGATAAAACTACATTTACTATTCCTTATAAAACTTTCACTTTTCGAAGAATGCCTTTTGGATTATGTAATGCACCTGCAACATTCCAGAGATATATGATGTCTATATTTAGTAAATTAATTGATAATGGAATAGAAGTATTTATGGATGATTTCTCTGTATTTTGAACAACATTTGACACATGCTTAAATCATCTTGAAAAAGTATTTGAAGTATGTGAGAAAACTAATTTAGTTCTTCATTGGGAGAAATGTCAATTTATGGTTACAGACGGCATTGTATTAGGGCATAAAATTTCGGAAAAAGGCATGGAAGTAGACCCTGCAAAAATTCAAGTAATAGCTAAATTACCACCTCCAACTACGGTAAAAGGGGTAAGAAGTTTTCTTGGACATGCTTGGATTTTACGGGCGTTATATTAAAGATTTTTCAAAAATTACTAAACCTCTATGCCAACTTCTTGAAAAGGACAAGAAATTTGAATTTACAACTGAATGCTCGAATGCTTTCGAATTATTAAAAGATAAATTAATTACGGCACCTATAATAGTTTCACCTAATCGGGAAAAACCATTTGAGCTATGTGTGATGCTAGTGATTATGCTATAGGAGCAGTTCTTAGGCAAAGATATGATAAGATTTTCGAAGTTATATATTATGCTTAGTAAAACTCTAAATGATGCTCGAAATAAATTATACGATTACTGAAAGAGAATTATTAGCAGTTGTATATGCTTTTAATAAATTTTGGCATTATCTAATAGGAACTAAATGTATTGTGCATACTGATCATTCTGCTATAAAATATTTAATGCAAAAGAAAGATTCTAAACCAAGATTAATTAGATGGATATTATTAATTCAAGAATTTGATTTTGAGATAATTAACAAAAAGGGAACTGATAATCAAATTTCTGATCATTTATTAAGATTAGAAAATCATGAATTATTTAATATTGATAATGAAATTTTAGACAGTTTTCTTGATGAACAACTTTATAATATAAATGAGTTGAAAATACATTGGTTTGCTGATATAGTAAATTATATTGTAAGTGACATTTTACCACCTATGTTAACTTTGCAACAACGGAAAAAATTCATTCACTATATTAAATCATACTTTTAGGATGAACCATACTTATATAAGCAATGTAAGGATCTAATTATTAGAAGATGCGTGCCTTATGAAGAAACTGAACCAATTATTCAAAAATGTCATGACTCTAATTTTGGAGAACATTTTGGAGACGATATAAACTGCATATAAAATTCTACGATACGGATTCTATCGGCTACTACTATTTAGAGATGTATATAGATATATAAAAACCTGCGATAAATGCCAAAGAGTAGGAAACATATCAAGAAAAAATGAAATGCCTATGAATTTTATATTAGAAGTTGAAATTTTTGATGTTTGGGGATTAGATTTCATGGGACCTTTTATTCTGTCATTTGGAAACTCATATATATTAGTAGCTGTTGATTATGTTTCCAAATGGATTGAAGCACAAGCTTTATCTAGGTGTGATGCTAAAAGTGTTTCAAAATTTTTAATGAAAAATATTTTTTCTAGATTTGGAATGTCGAGAGTAATTATCACTGACGAAAGAACTCATTTTAGAAACAAATATATTCACAAACTAGTAGAAAAATATAATATTATGCATAAGATATCAATCGCTTATCATCCACAAACTAGCGGATTAGCTGAAGTTTCTAATCGAGAGATTAAGCGTATATTAGAAAATTATGTAAATCCTAATAGATCAGACTAGTCTATAAGACTAGACACTGCATTATGGGCATACAAGACTGCTTATAAAACTCCGATTGGAATGACTCATTATAGGCTTATATATGGAAAAACTTGCCACTTACCAGTTGAATTAGAACATAAAGCATATTGGGCGGTTAAAGAATTTAATTATAATTTGAAAGAAGCTGGTGAGAAGAGATTGTTGCAATTAAATGAATTAGAAGAATTAAGGAATGAATCATATGATAATGATAGGATTTATAAAGAAAGAATAAAATTATGGCATGATCGGAAGATTAATCAGAGAAATTTTGAACAAGGACAAGAAGTTTTACTTTATAATACTAGATTGAAATTATTTCCTGGGAAATTGAAATCCCGATGGTTAGGACCTTTCACCAAACTCAATTATTTTCATATGGAATTATAGAAATTGAAGATCCAAAAACAGGACATAGATTTAAAGTAAACGGACATAGATTAAAACCATATTTAAAAAGTAGAAGACCAAATTTTAAAGAGGTTTTAATGCTTAGTCAACCTGAACACTAACTAAATTAGGTCAGGCCGACGACATTAAACCAAGCGCTTTATGGGAGGCAACCCATAGTAGTCTTTTATTTTAATTATCTGCAAATTAGTGAGTCTATATTATTAAAACAAATCTTACTACTCAAATTTTTATTAGAATCATCACAAAATTGAACCTATTGGATGAGATCAGAAAATATTCGGACCAGAGCGAAAATGGGCGATTTTTATGAATCTCGCCGACAGCGAGCCCGAGCCCGCTGACAGTGAGATCGTGGATCATTACTTCATTCAATTTTATAACTAAGTCGCCGACGGCGAGGCAGTTGAAAATTTGGTTTCTTAAAGATTTTTCGTGTGGTTTTGGACGGTTCTAAGCCATTCCTTCATAAGAAATTATTCCAAATCCGATTTTACACCATTTTCTTCCTTAGGAACGACTAGAGACCAATCCTTTCCATCCAAAATGGCCTCCAAATTCTTAGAAACCACAAAAACTGAAGTTTTCAACCGGAGAAAATTCATCAGTTCGGAGGCACAACGAATCTTCATCAAAGGCTTGATGAAGAAAAGACTTATTAAAGAAAGAGGATTCGTCAATAGAGGAGTAGAGAATTCTACTACAATAATTGAAGAAATGATCGCACAGCGACATTGGGAGGTATTTTGTTATACGACATCCGCTGTAGTTATACCAGTAGTTAAAGATTTTTACTCTAATTTACATGCTATCAACAATGGAAATGTCTACGTTAGAGGAAGATGGGTAACATTTACTCCTGCAAGGGTAAATGAATTGTTTTCTATAGAAAATACCTCTGTTTGTCAATATTCCAACTTTGTGCCTTCAAGATACAATATGAACGAGATCTACGGATACTGTAACCGACGAACCGGATGATCGGGAGTTACGAGAAGACGGGCATGTCAGTTTTTCTGCATCACTTCTTAACCCTGTCTCAAAGCACTGGCATTTCTCTATATCATCAAAATTATTACCTACCATGAGAGTAAATAAAGTTTCGAAGGAATGCACTATCTTAAACTACTGTATTCAAAGTGGATTACTTATCGATGTTGGATCAATAATAGTAAAGTCTGCCTTAGGATTAATTATGCATGGGTCCGTGCATTGACTTGGATACCCATCTACTATATTTGCTTTATGCAGTCAGTACCAAGTTTCTTATGAGGCTTGGGAAAAAGTACTTTTACCATGGAAACCCCTGGATCCTACTGATATGTTTCCCACTTTGGATAACAATGATGAGATTACCGTTATTTCTGACAGAGCATCACAGAACAATCCTTTAGTAAGGCCCTTTACTGATAAGACTAATTTCATTATGAAGAAGATTAAAGGATTGGAGAAAGAATAGCAAAATGTGATGAATTAAATTGACAATATCTCTGATATGTTTGATCATATTGATTGGAGAACGAAGGAGCACTTTGATCATACTGGACATCTGGATGCCAGTTTATTCATCTACTAAGACAGAAAGGATGGATTAATGAAGAATCTACTGCAGAATTCCCTTTCAGGCCTTTCTACAATTTATTTGTGCACTCGCGTCGCATCGGAAATATCGGAGAAGATGTTAGTTCGGACACTTGAAGAGTAGGAAAGATTTACTATGTTTTTGTTATATTTGTATATATATGTGTGTTTGATTTAGAGTTAGGTTTTATTATGAGTCAAACTTTGATTTGATCATCTAAAAATTGATGAGATTTTATGTAAATTGTTATGTCTCAGCATTTAGAGTGTTGTGGTGTGGATTGCGATGCTGCGTATTATGGATTTGAATATTTAAGTTAAGTATGTGTGAAGTTGTTAGTGTGAAAATTGTAAGTCTCATGGATTTCATATATAAAGTTATATTGTTTGTGTTGTGTGACTTTTTGTGAGTATAAGTATCTAATCTTTGTATTATTATTAAATTAAGTGATCGGAAGATTGATTAAGGGCAATTCGAGGTTGAAAATGATTGACAAATTTCAAAATTTAAAATTTTTGGGAGCTCGCCGACGGCGAGAATTATCTTGCTGACAGCGAGAAAACCCGCTGACAGCAAGACCGAGCTCGCCTACGGCAGATTTTTCCCGAAACTTTTGCCTTATGAAATTAATTAGCTCGCCGACGGCGAGAAAAATCTCGCTGACAGCGAGAACGCGAAAAGACCTATATTTGACCAGTCAATCGACACTATTCATCATCCCTTTCCTCAAATTTTTAAAAAAACTGACCTAGGGCTTGAAAGATCTCGGATTTGAAGCGATTTCAACACTTTTTGACACCGGATTTCATCTTCCCTTGGTAAGAGCTTCACTCCTATGCAAAAATTTTTGATTTTCACCATGAATTTCTTCTACATTGGGATATTTTGAAAAATTTTGAAATGTGAAGAAAATACTTGGAAGAATTTCATAGAAATTGATTTAAATGGATTTTAGTTGTTGTAGGAAGCCTTCTTAGTAATATTTTGGAGTTTAGTTAAAATTTTTGCAAATTTCACAGACCGAGAAATGGCTCCACGACAAAAGCAACGAATAGATTATGAAGAAACTCGATTCATTAATGCAAGAGCACAAACTCGATATTTTCAAAACATTCAAGCAAGAAAATGCATTCAAGATCGAGTTTTCAAGAATCCGAGGAGGAGAAGTGGAACGAGTTATAAAGGAGCGAGGATGGGAAAACTTCTTTTACGTGACCAACGAGCCATTGTGGAAGTGGTGAAGGAATTTTATACAAATTTAACACGAAGTGAAGATGCACGGTTAAGGTTAGAGGATTTTTTGTAGATTTCAATGCTGCTAGAATAAACGCTTATTATGAAGTACGAGACACATACACCGGCGAGTATGAAACTTTTGGAACTATGGAAGGACCACTGGAAGAGGTGATCGACTTTCTCACTGATGGGAAAGGAGTCTGGAAGATAAAGCAGCGGGAACGGGTAAACTTCCCTCTTTCTATGCTAAATGCAACATCTAAAGCCTGACATTACTTCATTTGTTCTACTTTGTTACCTACCTACCACCACAGTGAGGTAACAAGAGATAGAGCAGTTCTGAATTTCTATATTCAGAACCAGAAGAGTATTAATGTAGGAAATGTTATATATAAAAACATATTAGCCACTCGTTAGAAATGAAAGTGGAGGAGGACTAGGACATCTCTGGTCTTATCTATGCACTTCTGCAATTATACGGGGTAGAGGCAAGAGATGATGAAGAATGGATTGAACCTATGAAACCCCTTACTCAGGCTAATATAAAGAAATATGAATCCCACAAAGGATGGAGATCTGGGACAAAGGATTATGTACCATCTTCAAGTAGAGATATACCCTCTACTTGTTATGAACCACCCCCTCAATATACCACTCCTACCCTTCAAGATCCGATGAATGAATTAACCCTGAGTAGAAAGAGTTTTGAGTTATTTGGAGAAAATATGGAAAGAAGAATTGAGCATATAGATCAAAGGATCGGAGGCTTGGAGAGAAGACATGATTATGATAGCGAATATCTCCAGCGACATTCAGAGTACGAGATTGCATACTATGAAGCTGAACGTCGATATAGGAGTGGTGATTTAGATGTTGTCTTTCCTGAGTACCCTCGATATTCACAGTACCAGCCTGCTCAGCCTTCTCAGCCTAGAGATCAGGGAGATGACATAGTTTGGGATTTTAGTGTAGAAGATTAGAGCTTTTGTTTAGTTTGTTTGGTTTGTTTAGATTTGTTGTTTTGCAAACTTTATTATTTTGGATGTGATTAATCCGTACTTTCTATGGACTTTGGACTTAGTATGTTTGTTTGTTTGCTTGAGCTGTCATATCAGATTTCTTATGTGTGTTAAATTAGTTGCAAATTTTTATATATATAGGATGTTAGTCTTTCTTTAATGTATTGTTTATGTTTTAAATGTATGTGTAGTAAAAGATTAAGTTTTCAATTGTTATGTTTGATACTTATTTTAAAATTTCCATCCCTGCACTTTCTTTTAAATATTATATGTGGAAGAATACTAACAGTACAAGTTCTGTAAGTAATGAAAAAGCCTGCGAAAATTTCAAAGAAAAGAAATACCTAAAGCTCAAAGGTATGATGAATTTTATTTATATACTTTCCATTTTTCACTATATAGTATAGATAGAAAAATTTAAGTTTGGGGGAAGGTAAAAATGCAAATTTAATTATTAAAATTGTTCTCAATTTCTATTTTCAAAAATTATTATTAAATGATTTTCTATAGTAATTATCAATTCAATAAACATGAATTACTTTATTTAATTATTATATAAAGTTAAAGAAAATATTTCTAGTAATTCAATTAATTAATGGAATAAGATAATGGTTAAAAGGAATAAGAATACAGTAAACTATTTAAAGTAAGGGAAACTATATTCTAAAAATTGAAAATTCTTAAGTATTTAAGTGAAAAATAAAGGATAGAAACTCAATGAAGTAAAGGCTATGAAATATATATAAGCAAAGAAATATTTTAAGTTTCAAATTTAGGAAGAGAAATTGAAGTTCAAAATTATTAATAGGCTATCCAGATATAGTAATCCTCACTTGAAAAAGAAAGAAAAGAGAAAAGAAAAAAAAAGGAAAAGAAAATAAAAGAAAAATATAAGTGAGGAGAAGCTTGAGGAGATGCCTTATCAAAAATTGGCTTCAATGGAATCAACCTAAAGAGTAAAACTTAATATATTTCTAAACTTATATTTATGGATTGGTACTTTACTAAATAATATTTTCTTGAAATTCCTATCATCTAAATATCTTAAGTAATTCTACTATTTTTAATATAGTCGTTCACGAAATAAATAGAAAGCTAGAAATCTTAGACACGATAACTCAAGTAATCTTATATCTATAAAGTTAATTTAATTACTTAGAAATATTTATATTTAACTTTATTATAATGTTATTTAATTGTAATTCATATTATCTGAGTTGAAAAATTCTATTATAGAAATCATTATTTTTTATTAAAATTACTTGAGGACAAGTAATAATTAAGTTTGGGGGATTTTGATCACAGAAAAATACATCAAGAAATTCATATCTATTTTTGATGAAATTGCACTTTAAAGAAAGGAATTTTCTTTATTTTATTGTTGGAATGAAGATTTATAAGTGATGGAAGCAAAAAGCATGAAATGGAGCAAATTTGGATCAAAAAGGAGGAAATTCATGCAAATTAAACTAAGTCGCCGACGGCGAGATCGAGACCACCGACGGCGAGATCGTGAGGAGAATTTACGAAGGAATTATAACTACCTCGCCGACGAGCACGAGCCCGGCTCGACGGCGAGATCGCGCGGTTTGAAGACCTTCTAGAAGCCCCGCTGACGGTAAGGTCGTTTCCCGCCGACGGCGAGACGGTTCAAAATGCATTTACATTGAACCTAAACACTTTTTGAAGAGGTGTTTAAGCACCCCTTGGACCTTTGCTTAACTCTATAAATAGAGGCCGAATTCTAGTGTCTTTGTGTGTCTTTTGAGTCTTAAAAAAGTTTCTGTAGAGTCTTTTATGTAAGTCTGAGTGTGTTTAGTGAGTTCATTAGTTGAGTGCTATTTAGTTTGTTGTACTAGAAGGAAAAGTCAAAGGAACTTCAAGGAGTCTGCTTGGGGAGAAAATTAAGATAAGTATCTTTGTTTATTGTTGTTACTAAATGAAATCCATGCTTTGTTTTATTCCCATGCATTCTGAGTAGTTTTCTTAGTATTTCTCCTTGTTTATGAAAATTATGCGGATTGATGAAATTAAATAGAAGCACCTAATATAATATAAATAAATTGTGATAATTTTTACTTAAAACTTAATTTACTTTCAATCTGACCAATTGAGTAGTTAAAATATGTTGAATTATCAACTATAGTAAAAATTACATCCAATATTCAGGGAAGTCAAAAGCCTTGGAAGGAGGGTGCAAATAAATAGGGAAATATTAATTATCAGACGTAAAATTGGATATTTTAGTGTGACAGACTAAAATACTCAATTCGGTCCTATTGTTTGAGAGCTAAAGTGTAGATGTTAGCCCTCAGGTGAGGGGAACGTGGGAGCTCTGAAGTGGCAGCCAGTATCCTCCCAGCCTAGCCGCAGATTCAGTAATCAAACACAGGATTAGTCAATGTTCTTTGCACTTGGACCAAAGGGAAAAGAATAGGAATGCTCCTATTTGTCACAATACAATTCAAAAATTATATTTAAATTCATCATTCACTTAATTTTCTGAAAACAAGGAGAAGGATACTTTTTCTGAATTATTTAAATCAACTTATTTCAAGCATTAGTTTACTTTAGATTACTTTAGTTTATTTTAGTTACTTTGAATTTCCGTTCACTTTATTCGTAAGTAATTCCTTTAAATTTAGCTGATAACAATTCTGTTAAAAACTTCCATGTGGGATCGATAACCAGGACAACACTAGAGCCCTGTATTACTTGATACGATACGTATACTTGCGTAGAATCCACATTATACATTAAATCATATATCTATATTTAAAGCGGGATCAAGTTTTTGGTGTCGTTGTTATAAACATAAATTGCATACATATTAAAAGTGGGTCAGGGATATACCCGATACTCCCCAGCGAAAAGTTTTCTTCGCTTTGTGCTAAGTGTGTCACTTGGGACGTCTGTGTTGGTTTCGTTGATCTCTTCGGTCAATGCCAATATGCGCGGTGTGCTCTTTTAGCACACCACACCTATTGGGGGTCGATTTGTTGACCTCATTTTTGGTGAGGTCTTTTCCTTTCTCTTAGTGCTTAGGATCTAGCCATAGGACTTCTCCTTGACTATCCTAGAGGACTAGAATTGGGACCCACCCTTTAGTAATTCAACTACTTCTTGACTCCTATTGGGACCGCACTTGGATGGTTGCGAGCCTACTAAATCACCTTAGAAGGTTAAGACCACCATATGGAGAACCAATAGTGAGTTCCTACAAGGTTGTTCAAGCCTTAGGACTACCTTGGGTGACCTGGTCCTGGTGAGGTCTGGCTTACACACACTGCACTCTCACACACACCGTCCTTACCCATTTCCTCCCCCTGTTTCATGGGAGCACTCATGTGGCTAAATCCAAACCCCTAGCTCTTTGGCTAAGAGGGTTGGATACAACCT
The DNA here is from genome assembly GCA_022702705.1 of Papilionanthe hookeriana x Papilionanthe teres. Classification (NCBI taxonomy): domain Eukaryota; kingdom Viridiplantae; phylum Streptophyta; class Magnoliopsida; order Asparagales; family Orchidaceae; genus Papilionanthe; species Papilionanthe hookeriana x Papilionanthe teres. The sequence goes on from CM040421.1 coordinate 185,674,113, forward strand.
ATGAGATGTTCAGGAAGGAAATTTCTTGGTCCATGGCTCACTTTAAGCTTCACCATGATCAAAATTCAACTTTTGCCAAAGTTCCTGGTTTTGACATTGGGTCCTTCAAACCCACCTAAAATCACCTAATTTCCCCAAATTTTCCAAAATTCCTACAAAATTACCCAAAATTTTCAAAAGTCTTAAAAATCATTTTGAAACAATCCCAACCTCTTAAATCCACCAAAATACCCCAATACTCTCCAAATAACCTCTCAATACCCTAAATACCCCTTTCAGCCAAAAATCTAAAAATTCCAAAAATTCCTAAAAAAAACTCCAGAAAATCCAAAATATTCCCAATTTCATTTTGTTCAACTACACAATATGCTAAATTTTTCAAAATAACCAACGTTTATCAAAATTCCCATTTTGACCCATTTTTAACCTAAATGGACCCAATGTCAAACCAAATTGATCCAATTGACCCCAATCTTGCCCAATTTCAATTCTAAACTTCAATTCAACATTCCCAATACCAATATAAACCAATCCAAGCTCAATTTGATCCACATTTGAGTTCAATTTTAACTTTAAACCAAAACACACAATTTTAACCCGTGACCCAAACCTACCCCAAATTCAGCCCAATTCAACTCATTTTTCCCCCAAATCAACACTAAACTATCCCTAATACATTCCTACACCAAGAACAACATTAATTGGCCCTCAATTTAAACTCAAACTCTACCCAAAATCCCTTTAAAATCAAAACCCCCAAATTTGACCAAAAGTTACGACATACCCAAAATTACCCAAATTGAATCCCCTGAACACAAAATTTTCATCCAATTTCTATACTAAACCTTTTATAACAATCATTTGTACCCTTTTGAATTATAAATTTTCCTTGAAGCAAGTTCTAGCCAAACCTAAATCTAACCTAACCCATGGTGGCCAAATTTAACCAAAATCCCAAAATTCACCTAATTAACCTTTCAGTTGAATTCAAAACATCTCAATGTCTGTTGACCTCATTTTTGATGAGGTCTTCCTTTCTTCTTTTTAGTGCTTAGGATCTAGCCTTAGGCTTTTCCTTTGACTATCTTAGAGGACTAGAATTGGGACCCGCCTTTTAGAAATTCAAACCACTTCTAAACTCCCTGCAAACTCCACAAACTTGACTATAGACCCTAATCACCTAGAGGGTTGAAATCGAAATGTGGAAGTTTAAAGGATGAGTTCCTATAGGACTCTTTGGCCTTAGAGGCCGCTTCAGGTGGCTGGTGCAGTGAAGGGGCTGACTTACACATTACACTTACACACTACATTTCCACACACTTCCTAAAACCACACCCATACCCAACTTGACCTCCGACTCATGTAGGTGATTCACATGGATGGTCCTTAACCCTAAGCCCTTGGCTAAGAGGGTTAGGAACAACATAGTGAATGCCTCGAAATGAGTCCTTTCATGGCTCATATGGGCTTGAAATGGCTTCATGGCTCAACCAAAATGATTTCACCCCACTCAAATTCACCCGATCTTCAATTTCCCAAATTTTCAATTTTTGACCCCGGGACCCTACACCTACTAAACCTACCCAAAACCTCGAAATTACTCCGAATTTTTGCAAAATTTCCAAATTACCTAAAATTTTCCAAAATCAATCCCAAACACCTCCACATCACTCAAATTGATCATCCATACCCAAAAATACCAAAAATTCCAAGAAAACCTCCCAATACCCTCCAAAATAACCCAAAATACCCTTCTTGGCCTAAAAATCCAAAAATTCAAAAAAATTCCAGAAAATTTCAGAAAATCCCAAATATTCCCAATTTCATTTTGTCCAACTACACCATGGGCCAATTTTGTCGATTTACCCTACTTTTGTCAAAACCCCCAATTGACCCATTTTAATACGTGCCAAGCCTCTCCGATAGAAGCTTCACTTCTCGCAGCTAAGATATTTCCCCCTCTTCTTCCTCCCCGAGCTTCTAGCGATTCTTCATTTCATTCAAGTCAATTTCAATAAATGTTAAATTCGCATGGATATGTTCGTCTCTTCAAGATGAGTTCATAGCATAAGAACATTTAATTGGTTACACGTATGAGATATTAGGGTTAGAAGGTGGACGGCCCCTACCACCCGCCGTGACGATGTCCAAGCAGCCCGCTCTGGACGCGTGCATATGATGGATTCGCCAGAATCACGCCGACTCGATCAACGCAGACATGGAATCCGGCGGCCGCATACTACCGAGCCGATACGCACCGAATCGTGAGCGACGTCGGGAGCTTCGACCCGTCGTAGGTTGAGTTGGCGCCGACATGGATAAGTAAGTAAATCTAATTTTTATTATTTATTTAAATACCAAAAACCTCAAAAATTGATATCTTTGCATAGAAAAATCATAAAAATAAAATAAAAATACCCTCTGCCTGCTGAACAAAAGGAGGATAATGGAAAAGGAATTGATCTATTTTGTCGAGTATTTTATTTTTAATTAATTTCAAAAACTATTTTGAGTATTTTAATTCTCCATGCATGTATACATTTCACGTATGGTATTGAGACCAGAAAGTTTTGTAGCCTCCCGACCTGGGAACATTCCTTGAATTTTCCAAGGCCGCAGGCTATCCCCGGCAAGTTATTGCCTTCAAGTTTATGCGCTCGTTTTTATATTTTAATTCCAATAATTAGCATGTTGATCATTAAAATCTAGAAAATCGAAGTACCTTATAACCGGAACTCCTGATTATTATGTGGTTTGGCTTAAATCGTTCAAATGAACTTAATTTTGGCCAAACTTAAAATTGAACTCCTAATTAATTAGGAATAACCACATATCAAAATCATTTGAAATCAATTCTCCATTGATCTTTGGGACTTGAAACCTCACATAAAAATTCAAGTCAATGGAAATAATTTGATCGACTAAATGGATCATTTAAGTTATATGATCATTTTAAAATTCAAAATCCATAAAACCCAAAATATTTTCAAAATTCACCAAATTGATTTTGGGACCTCTCTCGATATCGTAGGAGTCTAGGAAACTAAAATTGGAATTTTCTAAAAATTTTATTTTTAGCCTATTTTTAAATATTTTAATAATTAAAAAATGTTAAAAATCATAAAAACATTAAAATTATAATTTAAATATTTTTATCCCTAACTGGTTTAGGAACCTAAACCAAATATTTGCACTTAGGGATGTCAAATATTAAATTTAATATTTAGTAATTTTAATATTAAAAATGAATTTTTTTAAACTTTCTCACTAAATTAATTCTATTAAATCAAAGAAAAATTAGAAAATTAGAAAATTTATTTCCTTGGGTTCCTTGAGGTTAGAAAGATTTTTAAAAAATATATAATCCATTTTTCAACTTTTATTTTATTCTAAAGTTAATTAACATTCTAAAACTCAAAATAATTATATTAAATAAAATATAATTCAAAAAATGACCAAAATTGGTTCAAGTGGTCCTCTAGTCAATAGAAACGTCCCATAATTTTCCAAAGGTTGTGCAAATTACTTGGTCATGTTTGTTAATTTTCTTGAAAAATCCCTATTCCTATTAAAAATAATTATATAAATTAAATTAAAAATATAAAAATCACATTTTCTTCTTAATGTCTTAATTGACATGTGAGTGAAGCGACATTAAAATTTCAAACTCACTTGAGCCAACTAGTGAGTTATGAAGTTAATAGGCTTAAGAGGGCATGAAAGTAATTAATTAAGGATTTTTAATTTAATAAATATTTTAGGCCTAATGAAAGAGGGGGTAAAATATTTGATTTAATATTCCCTTAGATGATTGAAACTTAAAGGATAAAAGGGTAGAAACCCATCAATCACTTTAAAAATATTAAGATGAAACTCAATTAATTAAATTCATTTGAATTTTGGAAGATTAATTAAAATTTTTGAGCAAACTTTATTAAAAGGATATAACTTAAGAAGACATTAATTCTCCTATTTAAATCCCTAATTGAATTTATACAATGACATTCAATCCTTAAGAATTATAATTTAAATTATTTTTTAAATAAGAAATAATTCATAAATTTAAAATATCAAACAATTTAAATAGTTTATTAAAATTTAAAACTTTAACAATTTAGTAATTAATTAAAATTTAAAATATTAAATAATTTAATAATCAAATCAAAGGAAGCTTAAAGTATTTGAAACTAATCTTAGAATCATTTAATAAGAAAATTAAAAACATTAAATTAAAAAAATGTGAGAATTAAATCAATTTAAGATCAACTTAAATTAGTCATTAAAATCAATCTAATTTTAATATGATTAATTCAAACTCAAATTTAAATCATCAAAACTTAAACTAAACAACTCAAGTATCCCTTTCAATTTAAGTAACTACATTTAAGAGAAAAATTCAAAGTTATCTTAAGTTATCAATTAAATTTTAATTAAAGGATGGTTAACATTCCTTAACAAACCAATTTGCCTAAAAGGCTTTTATTATTATAACTTAAATAAAGCACTTAAATGAAATGTCACTTCACTCACAGGATAATTAAACATCCTAGTTTACCGAGCAAGAGACAAAACTCAACTAAATCCTTGGACGATTAATCTACCCAGGTAAATGAAATTATTTAGACTCAAAATATCCTAAGCATCGAAAAGATATTTAAGACTCGCCTTAAGCACTTTCTCATATGATGGGATGTCTTACAAGAATAATTGAATTAACTATTCTTTTGGTGAAGAAAATCATCCATAAAACACAAAGAACCTAGACGTCATAGGAGTCGACTAGCGTAGGATCAGATTTTGCAGACAACCAAAACCTTCCCTTAGCTTTACCTAGGTACGTGTCGCGTATATTTAAATGCATTAACACGTTTTTAAGTAATCGCTTGGAATGACGAGAAGACCAAATACGCTTTTATTTTATTGCAACTTACTTTATTGCAATTTATTTACTCGTACCACGCTTTACTTTTTCTTGGAATTTTAAACGAGATTGTCACCCCGCATGAAAACTAAACTATAGATAGCCACAAACCGAAACCAAACTAAATTAAAATCAACGAAAGATAAAATTCACCACCACAACATTTCAAAATATAAAACAACTCAAAATTTAATCACAACAGAATTACAAAACTAAAACTCGACTAAATTAAAACGTCTTAAGGATTCTGGAATACCTCGCATGATGTAACCTACGTGTTGGTTAACTGGATTTCCACTGCCTAAATGAAAGTGTGCAACTCATTTAGTCGAGTTTAGCAAATTCATCCGGACTAAGTGAATCCGACAAAAATAACTAAGTGCTCTAATGATGGAACCGTGGGATCTTAACCGGTGTTGTTATAATCAACCTTAAGATTCCCCTTATCAAACATTAAAAATATTTGGACTTTAATACTTTTTCTAAACAAAAACACTTCTCTCATCTCCTTATTTTCACTTTCTAAAACTAAACGTTTGTAACAATAAGGAGCTTGGAGCACAGTGGGCAACACGGCCATCGTCGTGAGCAAAACTAGAATCTACATTAGCAAAACTATTCTTTAGTTTAAATAACTAATCTATAGAACTTCGAAGTAGTTTTCCTAGTGCAATATAAATCCTCAACTTTTCTTTAGGCATTTGCATGATCGTTTTATGCAAATTAAGCCCTAACTGGTCTTAGGAATTTGAGGTAGTCATTTGGTATTACATAAACCCTCACATCTTCAAGGCTACTTGTATGATCATGTCATACAAAAATAAGTCCTAATTAACTAAAATTGCGTGATTGAAACATTAAATAAATTTCTAGAATCGAACCAAACAGATAGTTCGGGAAGTTGTCGAAAGATTCTTCTTGGATCCTCGGGCTTCTCCTACTTTTCTTCCATTTGATTCCTAAAATAGCCGTTCCAAATTTGATCCATTCCCAATTGAAATTTCCAAAATCCAATTGTTTGAAAACCTTAAACATTGAAATTCTTGAGAGCAAAACTAATCGATCATTATCGAGAGTTTTCTTAAATGATTCCCGACATTTATGATGTAATTAACTATAGTGGTCATTTCTTATAAGGAACTTTAAGAACCTGTGTATTATAAACTCGCTTAATTCCTTTGTATTAAGGTGGGGAACTTGCTCATTTATAAATTGTCTGCATCAAATCTGATGTCAATAAAACTTCTAGTTTATTTAATCGAGCCCCATCATCGAGCAAGCAGTTCATTCTTCATGGTAGATACACTGTTTGTGGTGCGGTGCTCGTTTATATAAACTACTTAGGATGTGAGATCGGTTCGATTTCATATCTTAAAATTTTCAAAATTAGAAGTTATTTTCAAAAATCAAATACTAATTTTCAAATTAAATTTAAAATCTGAAAATTCACCGATAATTTCTGTAGGCAACCTCTTTTCAAAATACAACACACAACCTAAAAATATGCCGACACTCACTTTTTAAAAGTGTAAGTATTAATCTGAAAAAAGGTTTCAATAAAGGCTCAATTCTCATTAAGTATAAATCTAAGAATCTTAATTTTTCAAATATGCAACTCCTTTTTACCATAAATATTAAAATCATTTTTCTAATGTTTCCTACAAAATATCTTAACTCTAGAATAATTTCTTCACATAGGATTTCAACTAAGTTATTTTTATAACATTCCTAAAATAAAAAATACAGTAACCTAAAGATAACACAACATACCACAAGTCATTTTAAAACTGATATTAAATTAAATATTGGTTACTGAGTTAAGTAAAATTAGGTTTAAAAAGAATTTTTCTCCCCCTCAAACTTGAATTTTAAATATTTTGCAATTAAATCCATAAAATGTAGTAAGAAGAAAAAGTATTTGAATTCACTAGCTACTACAACATCCTATCAAATTCATATACATGCATAATTAGGATAGTATGATTGCAGGAGAAGGTAAATTTAGCCTAAAACATGCTTGCAATAATATTAAACTAAAAGGAAGTATAATCACTTTAAAATATATTTTTCTTCCAACCCCCAAACTTCATTTTTAACATATATAGCTTTCAATATAGATAATATAAGTAGGAAGAAAAATAATTCAAAAATTCTATCTGCCATACATGTCTATCAGAAACATCTATAATTATTAATCAGGATAGAAATCAAGTAGCAGAAAGTAAATCTAAACTGAGCATGCCAGAATGAAATTCACTAAATAAAAGTTTATCTAGCATAGTTGGTATCAGTATTGGAATATGAAAATTTTCGTCAAGTCTTATACAAAATTGTAACATAAACACAAACACACATAATAAATGAGGTCAATTTTTCCATTAACTCATCCAATCTCGCTACCTTCCTTCCTCTAATGAAATCAATACACTAATAAATTATGTACTTTCTAAATGATTTTAATGATTATAATCCCATAAAAAAGATCATCACTGATATATTGACTCATGGGTTCATGACTTCTATCAAATGAAAACAAAGTGAGAGAAAAGAAGTAACAAAATTGAGATGGACATGTCACTGTTCAAATTCATGATATCTCTTATAATACTCAAGTCTGGGTAAGACCCAAGTCATACTGGACTCGTCAATCCAACTAATATAAGAGAAAATACAAGTCTATCCAAAATAAGAAGTTAAGGATTCACCTCCCTCATGACACTCAAAGATCAAATCAAACCACTAACAATCCAAAAATCTACCAATCAACAATCAAACTGATCAATCCATAATGACACATAAAGATCAAGTTAATCCACTTTATAGAAAAAATAGTACAACACTAACAATCACGACTCTCAGGCATACTAAATCAAAGCACACTGATAACTATAGGTTGCCTCCCATAAAGTGCTTGGTTTAACGTCGCCAGCACGACAAATGATTCCTCCAGGATCAAAATTTTAATTAAGTAATCCTCGATCAATCACCCAATCTTTTTCAGATCCAGGGATTCCTATAAAATCCTTAAATTTTAATTTTTCATTTAACTCTTCCTTTTCAGATTGATTCATATCATTATTCCTCATATTTCATTCTAGATCGAATATTCTTCTATTGATTTTCTGAATTTTCATAATAATATCATCCTTGAATTTTATAAGAAATGGATCTCTATAAGATACTGCAAGATCTCCCAAATTTTAGATCACATTCTCTCTACATAATTCATATTCTCAATTAAAATCTTCTATGTTACTCTTCTGTTTCAAGTTATCTGCCAATTCTTCCACTTGGTATTGAGTGAATGATGAAGGTGGTCTTTCTATATCTATCTTAGTTGAGGAAATATGTTTTTCTAATTCCTTAATAATTTCTTCCATTGGTCGTTCAATCTCCTTATCCTCTTTTCTCAGCTTAAAGTTCTTTTGAAATATATCCTCAAATTCTTGTTCAAGTCTTAGTTCAATAACTTTAACTTGTTTATCATTCAATTCAGGTTTTCTTGTGATTGAGTCAAACCTGAAGATATAAAGACTGGTGGTGTAGATGAATGCCCTAAATAGGTAAGCTTTAAAATTATATGGGGTCCATCCATCTTAAGTTCATGAGATTTTTCAACAAATAGAATTAAAAGTTCACTATTTTTTGTAGCATCCATCATTTCACACCTCTCTTGAACATACATATAGTATTCTTTAGACAACGTTTTCAACTCATCATGAAAGTCCATTCTGATCTCATATGTTAACTTACTTTCAAGACTTTTTTGGAAATGGTCTTTACTTAGATAATCAGTTTCATCAATCCAAAAACAATCATCATCTTTCTCTCAGCTAGATATTTCATAGTCTTTAACACATCAAAAGTGACTTCCTGGTCATTAATATTCATAAGTAACTCACCTTTTGGCACATCTATCATAGCCTGTCCAATAACAAGGAAAGGTCTCACCAAAATAATTGGAATTTCTTATCTTCCTCCATATCTAATACAATAAAGTTCATAAAAAAGATAAATTTATCCACTTTAACAAGCATGTCTTCTATAGCATCTTTTGGGTAAATGATAGATCGATCAGTTAACGGAAGGGTTACTGCAGTGGGAGAAATATCGGCTAAGCCTAAAATTCTAAATATAAATAGAGGCATCACATTAAGGCTCGCTCCAATATCACATAAAGCTTTTCCACATAATCTTTCTCCAATTGCACAAGGAATTATAAAGCTACAAGGATCTTTAAGTTTCTGAGAAAATTTTTTCTGAAATATAGTGCTGCACTCCTCACTAGTGCAACTTTCTCATAATCCACAAATTTCCTTTTCTTGTTTAATAACTACTTCATAAACTTTGCATAACACAACATTTGTTCTAAAGCTTCTGCGAAAGAAATATTTATTGTTAACTTCTTAAGTAATTTCATGAACATAGAAAATTGTTTATCCAACTTACGATGTCTAAGTATTTGAGGAAATGGAGGTGGTGGCCTTTCCAAATTGATTTTAGTTGGAGATATTAATTTTTTAGATCCATAGAAACATGTTCTTCAGGTCTTTTTGTTTCTTTTGTTTCTCTCACAACTCTTTCTCTTTTCTAACCAAATCCTCTATTTCTCTTCAACTTCTTTATTTGATAGCTTCTACTTATTCATTATTTTTCTTATTAGGTTCGCTCTTAGTGTTGCTAGGAAGTGTTTCTTGCCATTTATTGCTAAGTGAATTATCAATTTGTCCCAATTGATTCTCTATGTTTTTAATCGCCTCATTTTAACATGCAACTCGTTTCCCATTTGCAATACCACTTCGTCTATAGTCATCTTCTTATCCTCAAATTGTTGATCATTGTTAGATTTTGGTGGATTTGAAGGTCTATAATTTGTGTTCCCCTGATTATTACAACTTCCATTAGGATTTGCATGATTATTTTCTCATTTTTGGTTTCCACCCCAGTAGTTTGATTCCATTTAAGATAACGATGGTTCTTCCAACCTGGGTTGTAAAAGTTAGAATACAGTTTGTTTATGGTATTTAAAGTCTCATAAAATAAGTTGGAATCAATCATATGCCCTAATGAACTTTCCTCACTTATAGGAGTAAATTGAGGCTGGTTCATTCCAAATTGGTCCAACTTCCATGATATTGCAGCAACCTGAGATGCAAGAATTGTAATTGCATTTGTATCTTGAACACTAGATAACCTTTTAGGATTTACGCTTGTAGAGGGCCATTGAAATTCATTTGTAGCTACTTCTTCAATTAATGCATATGCTTCATCAAATGATTTTGACATTAATGAATCACCAACAACAACATCAATAATGAACCTAAGGGATCCTACTAACCCATTATAAAAAGTTTGAATGATTAATCAATCTAGAAGAGCATGATGTGGACACTTTCTTAGGAGTTCCTTAAATCTTTCCCAGGCTTCGTATATTGATTCCCCTTCATACTAACAAAATGAGATAATATCATTTCTAAGCTTAGTAGTCCTTGAAAGTGGAAAGTACTTAGCTAGGAATTTCGGAGTTAACTCATCCCAATTTTTACTAGAACTAGGTGTTAATGAATATAACCACATTTTATCCTTATCCTTTAGTGAGAAAGGAAAAAATCCTTAGCCTAACAGCATCGTCTGACATGCCGTTATAACGAAATGTAGCACAAAGTTCTAGAAAACTATATAAATGTAAATAGGGATCCTCCGAAGGAATTTCTCCAAACTAATTGTTCTGCACCAGTTGGATAATTGCTAGATTTAGTTCAAACGAGTCAGCTTCTACAAGAGGGTTTTATATACTTGAGTGAATTTCATCTGTCATAGGATTTACATAATCCCTCAATGATTTATGATGATTTTTCAAGTTATTATTTTTAATGTTTTCCATTTCCATTTCTAGTTTTTCAAGTCCTTTATTTTTTTTCCATTTTTCTAACTCAGGACCATAAGGCACAATTCCTATAGATGCTTTATTTTGCTTACATAACGCAACAAACAATAAATTAACAATAAAACAAAAATAATAAAAATATATTTAACACGATAAAATATTTTCACAAACACCCTGTTTTTCACACAAACTGTTTTTTTTCACAACACTTTTTCATAAAAAACACATTTCACACAAAAAAAATCCTAATACATTTCACTAAAGTTTTCCAATTCTAATCCTAATTACTTCAACTAATATTCTCCTAAAATTTTTACCAAAGCATACCTGGCAACGACGCCAAAAACGTGATGTGCCCCCGGCGTGTACTATTTTTTTATGTGTTTTCATGTTTTTATGCATGCACACACATTACAGGTTCTACACAAGTATACGTATCATTCAAGTAGCACAAAGCTCTAGTGGAGGCCTTTTTATTGATCCCACTGGAACGTGAGGTAACAGGACCTTAGTCAAATTCTAGTTTACTACTATCAGACTTTAGTTTGGAAGGTCGATTTAAGTGGTTTTTCTAACAAATACTCCTAAAGGTAAGTCTCAATATTAAAACAACTAAAAACTACTCCTAAAAAAATTAATTATAAAGATAACCGTTTTTGGATGAATTGTTTTGGTGAATTTTGAGATAATAAAATCTATAATTCATATGTAGTGAATTTGATAAGGTTTAGGGAGTAGATACATTAAATATTGTATGTGTCAGATAGGAGAAAACCAATTCCTTACCCCATTTCGAGTGTTATAAATAACATTGGCTAATCCTAGGTTTTGTCTCTAAATCTGTGGTTAGGCTGCGAGGATACTGACTCTCACTCCAGAGCTCCCACTTCCCTTCGCCTTAAGGCTAACTCTTTCTTTAGTTTTCAAACACTAGAACTGAATTGGGGATTTTAGTCTGTCACCATAGAATCTTCAATTCTACGCCCATCAAAGTATATTTCTCTATTTAGTTGCACTCAAACCCCATGAACTTTACCATCGATGAAATTTGAATGTTGTTCCACTTTGTTGAGAATTACATTGCCCTCTTAGGTCATAGTACAGCTACAATGAATTTTAACAATACAACGGGCTCTTATTGTAATGTAAATGAAGTGCAAGTAAAAATCATTACATTTGTAATTTAAACTTCTTCTAGCATGCATCCCAATATCCTAAACATTCATTGCAATAGAAAAGTAGAAAAAAAAATCAAATAATCATCTTATTTCACTTTTTTCAAGAAAGAAGAATGAATAAGAGAAAGACATCACAATAAAAAAATTGATCCTCGAGTCAAAGGAATTTGATATGTCCCATTAAATTCTCCTTGTTAGAGAATCTCTATTTCTCTCCCAAATAGGATAGAACACATGTTCATTAAGGACAATGTGCAAAACGATCTTTTGATATCATGATTGTCGATATGGGGCGGGATACAGTCTCCCTCATCATAAATGTTGATAATACAACTATCTGGGATGCAACTTTCTCGCATTATCTCCTAGGTGACATGTCATCTAATGATCTTGATCATTATAGTAGACCACCGGTCCACTTTCTCGTGTGGTAGAGTCCCTAGAGGGATTCCTTCCTTATCCATAGCATAGTTATATCAACACCCATATTGTATTTTCAACCGCCCTTTGCCACGTATCCATTTATTCGGCTCAAAATAGGTTCTTTTCTTAAGGCACCCAGCTCGGCCTATATCTCGAGCTTCCATCACATGCCCAATAATAGCAGCTTGTTCATCTTCATCAAATACTTTAGCGAACAACTTAATGCCCTCTAAAATATTGATAGTCTGCCCATTAATATGTTTTAATTGCTCAAAAGAGTATTGTTTGATTTTTCAAATTCATCGTAATTCTTCCTCAGAAATGACTCTTATATCAGTCTACCTTTATAACACTGTCAAGTCCAGACTCGATATGTATGGGGTTGAGATAAAAGTGGTCCTTTCAATTGGATTTTCATCTTCGGGCTCCAAAGTTTGTATCCCCAAAACGTGATAGGTTTTTCCGGGGGGATGTTGACCTCATTTTTTTATGAGGTCTTTTGCTTCTCTCTTTAGTACTTAGGATCTAGCCTTAGGCTTTTCCTTTGACTAATCTTAGAGGACTAAAAATGGAACCCACCCTTTAGAAATTCAAACTATACTTAACTCCCTGCAAACCCCACAAGCTTGATTGTAGACCCCTAATCACCTAGAGGGTTGAGATCAAATGTAGAGGTTTAAAGGATGAGTTCCCTATAGGACTTTTTGGCCTTAGGAATACCCTGGGTGGCCTGGTCTGGTGAGGGTTGACTTGCACATACACTACACTATCACACACATTCCAAGTCCTAAAACCACACTCTCACCCAACTTGACTTCCTGACTCATGTAGGTAATTCATATGGATGGTCCTTAACCCCTAAGCTAGAAGGTTAGGAACAACATAGTGAATGCCTCAAATGAGTCCTCTCATGGCTCATATGGGCTTAACATGGCTTCATGGCTCAACCAAAGTGATCCCATTTCACTCACATTTGATTAATCTTTCTTTTTTCAAAATTTCAATTTTTGACCCCCGGGGCCCTGGACCCACCAAACCTACCAAATACCCTTGAAATGACCCAAAATTTGCAAAATTGCTTAAATTACACAAGATCCCTCAAAATCAATCCTAAACACTTCCCACCAATCAAATTGACCATCTTTGGCCAAAAATACTAAAATTTCTAAAAATACCCCTAAGCCCCCCAAAATTACCAAAATACCCTTTTAACCCAAAAATCCAAAAATTCAGAAAATTCCAAAAAAATTTCATAAAATCCCAAATATTCGTAATTTCATTTTGTTCAACTACACCTTGGGCTAATTTTGCCAATTTACCCCACTTTTACCAAAACCCACAATTTGACCCATTTTTAACCCAAGTGAACCTAATGTCAAACCAAACCTCCCCAATTGACCTCAATTTTGGTCCAATTCAATTCTAAACTTCAATTTAATATCCCCAATATCAATTTAGACCAAATTTAACTCCAATTTGATTGACATTTGGGCCCAATTTCAGTTTGAAGCCTAAGGCCCAATTTTGGCCCATGACCGAAACCTAGCCCAAACCAACCCAACTCAACCCCAATTGGCCCCAAATCTTTTCTAAAACCTTCCTAACATCCACAAAAACAAAACGCTAACTTGATTTTCCCAAAATTTGAACCTAAACTCCACCCAAACCTAACCCAAATGGGCCCAAATCCAAAAATTAGAGCCCAACCAAAGTTTAAAACTCTTTGTAACACTCCCATAAACATTTTTCAACACTAATTTTACACCAAATTCAACCTTAGCCCAACCTTAGCCCAAGTTAGCCCAATTTGACCCACTTTGGCCCCTTTACCAAAAAGCCCAAATTGAACCCATTTCAACTCCAAATGACACCAAACCTTATCCAAATCACTCATGATACATCCCTAAACTAAAGAACAACATTTATTTGGCATGGTCCTTTACAAAACTTTCATCCAAAAGTCCATTTTAAAAATCTAAAAGCCCACTTTCTTAAACCTTTTTAAAATTCCACTTCCAACAAATTCAAAAGCCCCAATTTCATTCCAAAGCCCACATGAAATTTTCCCTCATCTCCCTATGATTTAAATCACCCCTAAGTTTCAAAATCATCATTAAACCATTCCATATCAAGCTTCATCCAAATTTCCACCAAAATGCCAAAATTCATAAAATCCCCTTTCATGAAATTGACCAAATCTTTTCCCAAGCCAAATGAAGTCATGGAGCCATGCATAAGCCATATGCAAGCCATGGGAGTCAGTTTACACATCACCATGCCATTAATTGCAAAAGGAGGAGCCTCTTTTAAACCCCCTTAAATGGGTTTTAACCCTTTTAAAGATACACCCTAACCCATGATTAATCTAAATATTCATGGATGGGGAATTCACCACCTTCTCTTGGCTGAACCCACTGATTTCCCTCAGCCCAAAATCAGGCCTTGGGGAGGTGCACCAAGCCTAAAGCATGCATTTGACAAAGCCAAGCACAAAATGAGCCCTTCCCCCTTCCACTTTGATTCAAATCCTTTACACTTTGCATTTGCCAATTGAACTCACAAACCTCAAGCACTGACTTCCCTGACCCTGAGGGTGTCCCATGCCTGGCCGACCGGCCACCACAGCCACCGGAAACCACCAGGCTGAGAGGCTTGATTTGAATCAAAAATTCAATTTGAACTTGCTGAGCTGTCCCATGCCCAAGGGCCACTGTGGTTATTCTTCCCTTGGCCAAGACAGTTGATCCAAGCCATTAAACCCCCCTAGGCGGCCCTCCAGCCACCTCTATTTAAACCCACTCACCTCTCGGCCAAACAAGGTGATTAATCAGACCTTAAGGAAACTCTGCCAAAATTGCTCCAGGACCTTCTCCTAACCCAGAGCAGTTGACCACCAGTGTTCCTTTGCCCTAATCCCCATTAATAGAGCTCAATTTCTGAGCTGAAAATCCACCAAAAATTAGGACACTTTACCACAGTGAGGCAATCTCCAAATTGATTTACCCTACACCTTCACCATACCAAGAGGAGAAGTTCCCCAGCAAAAGCCCCCTCACCAGGCCAGCCATTGCTTCCAACCTCCAAGCTTTGTGATCGGCCTTGGTCACTTTCATACTTAGACAATTCCCCAGAGCCAGGGACTTCATCTTGAGCTTTCTTGGACTCAATCAAAGGTGACACAACCCTCAGATCGAAGCTTCACTTCTCTAAGCAAAGGTATGAACTCGTTCTTCCTCTCAAGCTTTCAGCAACTCTCCATTTTGTTTGGGTTAATTTCATAGCCTATAAACTGTATGGATGTGTTCGTCTCTTCAGTTCGATTCGATGGAGTATAGGAACTCGAAAATCCATTGAGAATCGAGAGAGATATTAGGGTTTGAGTGTGGACGGTCACGGGTGCACACCAGTCATAGATGATGACCAGGAGCCGTTGGATCGGGCGTGTATCAAGCGGACGGTCGAGATCAAGCCGGACAGTGGAATGTTACGTGAATCGCGGGCCCCTGGAGCACTGAGTCAGATGGCGATGCCGAATTACAGAGCGATGCGTGGGCTTTCGATCCGCCAAAGGATGACGCGGCGTCGAGTCGGATAAGTAGGAAATTAGGGTATTTTTGAATTATTTAAATACCAGAACTTCAAAAATTCATATCTTTTCATAGAAAAATCACAAAAATAAAATAAAATAACTCCCTTTCTTAGTGAACAGAGGAGAATAATGTGGAAAAGAAATCAAGTTAATTGGATGAGTATTTTATTTTTAATAAGTTATTTAATGTTTCCAATGTTTTGATTCTCCATTTGCATAGACAATTCACCATGGCATGAGACCATAGGGCTTTTGAAGCCTCTGATCTTGGGAATATTACTTGAATTTTTCAAGGTCAGAGGCCATCTCTGTGAAAAGTTATTGATTTTTCAAGTTCATGTCACTGTTTTAGGTATTTTAATTCCAATAATTAGCATGTTGTAAAATAAATTCTAGAAAAATTTGGTGATATTTCTTAGGACTAGGGGACCCTATGGAAAATATATTTTGAGTTAATTCATTCATAATAACCTTAATTGGCCTAAACTCTCAAAATTGAACTTGAATTAATTGGGGTTAACCACACATCAAATTGACTTAAAAACTATTCTCCATTTCTCTTTAGGATCAGAGGAACCTTACATAAAATTTTGAAATCAATTGGATTTGATTAACCTCACCAAATGAATTGATTAAGCCTCATAAGCAAATTGGAACTTTAAAAATTCATAACTCCAAAAATACTTTTCAAAAATTCACAAAAATGGTTTTGGAGCTTTTCTGATATCAGGGGAGTTGAGGAAAATTAAAATTGGAATTTTCCAAAAAAGTTAATTTTTCACAATATTTTAATATTTTAAAAATTAAAAAATAATAATAAACACAAAAATATTAAAAATCATAAAAATGTCAGATTCTGACTCCTGATCAATTAGGAACAAACCAAGTATTTTTCCTAAGTCCCTAGGATAAGATATTGAATTTTAAAGGCTTAATGTAATTTTTAATAATTAAAAAATGTATCTTTAACCTATTCACTAAAATAATTCTAATAAATCAAAGAAAAATCAGAAAATTATAAATTTTGTTTCTCTGGATTCCTTGAAGTCAGAGAAATTTAAAAAAAATATAAAATTTATTTTCCAACTTTTATTTTATTTTAAAATTAATTAATACTCTAAAACTCAAAATAATTATAATATATAAAATATAATTTAAAAAATCACAAAAATTGGTCCAAGTGTTGCTCTACTCATTAGGAACATCCCATAATTTTCTTAAGAGTAGAAACCTTTCCTTGGTCATGTTGTTGAATTTTCTTTAAAAATCCTTATTTTCTACTAAAAATAATTATATAAATAAATTAAATTCAGAAAAATCACATTTTCACCTCTAATGTCTTAATTGACATGTGAGTGAGGTCACATAAAAATTTCAAATTCATTTGAGCTAAATTTAGTGAGTTATGAAATAAATAAGCCTAAAAGGGTATAAAGGTAATTAAAAATTTTAACCCTTAATTAAAACTTTAGGTTTAATCAAAATGGGAGGTAAAATATTTGATTTTAACTTTCTCTTAGATGATTGAAAGTTAGGGAAATTAAAAGGGTAGAAACCCATTAAACACTTTGAAAATATCAAAATGAAACTCTAATTAATTAAATAATTTAAATTTTGGAAAGAATATATTTAAAATTTGGATTATTAAAATAGGGATATTATTAAGAGGATATTTATTCTTTAATTTAAAAATCCCTAAATAAGTCACTTCAATAATATTTAATTCTTAATTAAAAAAAATTAAGATAATAATCCAAACTAATTAAATTCAAAATTAAAAGAAGATAACCCTTAAACGAATTAAAGCTTAAAATGTTAAATGGTCCAATAATTAAAAATCAAATTTAAAATCTTGGAATTAAGTTAAATTAAATTAAATTAAATTAAGTTAAGTCAAAGTTCAAATTAAATTAAATTAACACCTTAACAATTAAATTAAAATTAAAATATTGAAACTAAAATTAAATTAAGATTAAATTAAAAATTAAATTAAAATTATGTTGAAATTAAATTAAATTAAATTAAATTAAATCAAATTAAACTAAATTAAATTAAATTAAAATCACTTAACAACAAACCTAAATGAAATCATTAAGAGTTAAATCAAAATATATCAATAATTTCAATAGCTCTTTCTATCTAAGTAAATTTAAAACATGAACATCAATCTGAAATACTAAGATAATTGAAAGTGTAAAGATTTAAATTAAATATAAAATAATTTGAACACTATTCCAAACTTAAAATTATTAATTAAATTAAATCACTTTAAATCATTAACTCAGATTTTAATTAAAGATGATTAAAAATCTCAATAAACCAACTTGCCCTTAAAAGCTTTATTTATTATAACTCTTAAATAGAGTATTAAATGAAATGTCACTTCATTCATCAGGTAATCAAATACTCAAGTTCACTGAGCAAGAGACAAAGTTTAACTAAACTCCTGGATGATTAATTCACCTGTGAAACTAAATTTACTTGGACTCAAAATAATCTCGGAAGTATTGAAAAGATGTTTAGGACTCGTCCTAAGCACTTCCTCAATATGACGGGATGTTTTAGAAGAACAATTGAATTTAATTGTTCTTTGATGAAGAAAATCATCCTTAAATCAAACCAAGAACCTAGACGTTATAGCAGATGACTACTTATAGGATTAGGAATTTGGTAGGCAACCAAAACCCCTCCCTTAGCTTTACCTAGGTATCTGTTGAAATATTTAAATGTCTTAACATGTGTTTTAAGTGCAGCTTGGGATGACTGGAAGACCCTCCAGGTACGCTTTTATTTTATTGCAATTTACTTTATTGTAATTTACTTACATGCATTGCGCTTTACTTTTTCTTTCATGATAAATAAGACTGTTGCATGAAAACCAAAACCTTTAGGATAGTCCCTGAACTGAAACCAAAACAAAATTAAAAGTCATTACAAGATAAAATTCACCGCCACAACATTTCAAAATATAAAACAACTCAAAATTTAATTACAAACAGAATAACAAAACTACAATCACAACTAAATTAAAACTTCTCATTGAATGATCCCGAATACCTTGGATGATGTAACCCACGTGTTGCTAACGGGATTTCCCACGATCTAAATGAAAGTGTGGAACTCATTCAGTTGAGTTTTGTAAATTCATCTGGACTAAGTGAATTCGATGAAAATAACGGTGCCAGGATGATGGAACCGTGGGATCTTAATCGGTTCTGTTTAAATAAATTTAAGATTTATTTTAACTAAAATATTAAAATATTTGGATTTTAAGATTTTCTCTAAACTAAAACACTTCTCTCATCTCCTGATTTATGACCTTCTAAAACTAAACCTCTGTAACAACAAGGAGCTCGAATATGCTGGGCAACTCGACCATCTTCATCAGCAAAACTCGGATCTACCTTAGCAAAACTTTCTTAGAATTAAATAACCAAGCCATAGGACTTCGAGGTAGTTTGCCTAGTGCAACACAAATCCTCAACTCTTTGTTAGACATTTGCATGATCTGTCATGTAAATTAAGCCCTAACCGGCCTTAGGACTCCGATGTAGTCATTTGGTACGACATAAAACATCACATCTTTGAGGCTATTTGTGTGATTATGTCATACAAATATAAGTCCTAATTAATTAAAATTGGCAGGATTAAAACATTAAATATACTCTTAAGTTGAAGCCAAACAATAGAATAGCTTAGGAAATAGCCAAGATTCTTCTTGGATCCTCAACTTCTCCTACTTCTCTTCCTTTGGACTCCTGAAAATAAATTGTTCTAAATTTGATCCATTCCCTATTGAAATTTCCAAAACTCAAATCCTTTGAAAACCCTATACTTTGAAATTCTTGGGAACAAAACCATTGATGATTATCGAGAGTTTTCTTAAGTGTCTTCGGACATTTAAGATGTAATTAACTATAGGGGCTTGCCCTTATAGGGAACTTTAAGAACCCAGGTAATATAAACCCTGCTTAATTCCTTTGTATTAAGCAGGGGAACTTGTCGGCTTATAAAATTGGTTCGCAGACCAAACGGATGTCACAAATCTCCTAGTTTATTTGATCAAGCCCCATCATCAAGCAGTGTGTCTATTCTTCGAGATAGATACACGGTTTGTGATGCGGTGCTCATTTATATAAACTATTTGGGATGTGAGATCGGTTTGATTTCATTCTTAAAATCTTCAAATTTAAAAATTATTTTCAAAAATCAAATGCTACTTTCCAAATTATATATATATATATATATATATATATATATATATATATATTTAAATTAAATTTAAAATATGAAAATTCACCGATAATTTCTGTAGGAGACCCCCTTTTCAAAACACATAACCTAAAAATATGCCGACAGTGGACTTTTGGGGACGGAAAATTCAAATTGATCCATATTATCCTCCATAAGTCTCCAGTCTTATAATTGCCTTTCTTCCTGTCGTTTCCATAGCTTGTTGCGATTTTTCCTTTGAGAACAAGTAAAACTTGATGTTAGTTTGTCGATACCAGCAACATATGCTTCCGCAATTCCCTGGGCTGTAGCCATTACTATTGATTTCAGTTTTTCGGTACTGAATTTTTGTTTATGAATGACTGGACTTTATTAGTCCATGATGGCATATTTTTCTCAATCTTTGAACTCTATTACATTTGTCTTGTCTTTAACTTCATCTTGATTAACAAGATATAAAAATGATCCTTGATGTATCAGTTCAATTTGTAGCAGATCAAGGTCAAAATGAATTCTCACTCCTTTGTCAATGTGTCAGCGGTCCAATGCCAAGGTCACACCATTTTGAAAAGTTAAAAGAAGTCTATTGTTAGACATTTCCCTGTAATTGATAGGGTAATATAGCATGTCAGACTAAATTTCATTTTCAAAATGTCTTTGTTCATTAAGAAAAAAATTTTGTTTTTTTTGTTTTTTTGTAGGGATTATGCTTATAAGTACCTACTTAGTAAGCACAATAGAGATTTCAAGAGACCAAGAACAATTTTCATGAACAAGGCAAACCATTTTTATTATTTTCATAGTTCATAAACAGGTCGTGGTTTATAATGTTAATGTCGCACAATATTTTTTCAAGAAACGTCCATTGATTGAGGGTAAGATTCTTTCTCCTTGGCAATCTACCAATTGGCAAGATCCTTCAGAATATGTTTTCTCAGTTACATGTGGGCCCTCCCTATTGGTTTGAATTTTCCACTTATTTTTCAATATGCGAGTATAGGTCTTCGAAGAACTAAAACTTGTTCACCTATTCGAAAGGATCTAGGACGAACCAATATGTCGTGGGCTCGCATCATTTTTGCTTAATAAAGTTTCGGATTTTATTGAGCTTGGAGAAATTTTCCTTCTAAACTTTCAAGTCCTTCAAGTTGTAATTTGGCATTTTCTTCCTCGTTTATTTTATTTGCAACAACAACTCTGAGAGAAGAAATTTGCAACGTGGTAAAATAGCCTCAGAACCATATACTAGAGAAAATGGTGTTGACCGTATTGGTGTTCGGTATGTAGTCCTATAGGCCCATAGACCATCTGTTAATCGTTTAAGCCACTGTCTTGGATGTTGATTAATATCTTTTTTAAAATTTGTACCAATATTTTATTGAAAGCTTTAGCTAAACCATTGCATTTAGGATAATAGATTATGGAATACCTCCAGTCTACCCCATGTCTTTGAGTAAAATTATTCATTTTTATATTTTTAAAAAGGGTAGTCCATTGTCTGATATGACTCTTCAAAGTATTCCAAATGTGTAAACAATATAAGTCTTGAAAAAATGGAGAACTTGTTCTGGTTTAACTTCTCTGAGCGGTATCACTCCTGCCCATTTGGAGAAGTAATCGGTAGCTGCCAGAATAAATCGATGAACTTTAGATGATGGAGGGTCTCTAGGGCCCACTATGTCTGTGCCCCAACATTCAAATGACCAAGATACAATAGTTGGGTGTAATATATTTGATGGTTGGTGCAAGACCACTCCATGTATTTGGCACTGATGACATTTCTTTACGACCGCCATACAACCAGTCATCATTGTTGGCCAGTAATATCCCATTCTTTTATTTTTATTTTCATTTTAGGCCCAAATTAGTATGCACCACATAGACCTGAATGAACTTCTTTAACAATTTCTTGAGCTTTAGCTTGGTTTAAGCATATTAACCACATTTGGTTAAAAGTTTGTTTATAAAGGATATTATTCATTAGAGCATAGGACAATGCTCTTTGTTTAATTTGAGTTGCGATAGAGTTATTTTTGGGTAATCTTCTGGATTGTATATATTGAATAATTAGTTGTCGCCAATCATCCTTTTCTTTGTCAATTATTGTCATTATCATGCTTTCAGTGATTTTATGCAAATTTTCCTTGTCGATTTGAGAAAAAATTTATTGTCCTTTTATAGAGATCAATATGTTGTCTTCTTCTGGACAAGCAAATTCTTTTGAGAGTTTTGCCAGAGCATCTGCTAAAGAATTATCTCGTCTCAGGATTAAAAAAAACATCACATCAGGAATTTGTTGAAGTAATTTCAAGGTGTAACAAGAATATTGTTCTAATTGAAGTTTCAAAGTCTTATATTTTCCTGCAATTTCAATAATGATCAATTGGGCATCTTCGTAGATGTCAATATTCTTGATTTCTATTAATATTTTCAATTTGAGACCGGTTATGAGCGCTTCATATTCTGCTTCATTATTTGTACATGGCTCTGTTAAATTATAGAAAAATGACATCATCGCTTTGTCCGGAGTAATGAAAATTAATCCTACTCCATCTTTATCTGGTATAATTGTCTGTTTGTCTTTGTCTTTTTGAGTAGATGATGCTCCATCAAAATATAATTCCCACCGTTGCATGCTTGAGCTTTTTATTTCTAATATTTGTTCATTAGGTAAATCATCATTGAGAGGTGATCCAGTTGAAATTGGGTGTGCTGATAAGAAATCTGCCAAGATTTGTCCTTTGACAGCACGTAATGGTACAAATGTTATGTCGAACTGGAGCAATATCATTGCCCATCTTGCTAATATTCTAGAAAGTGTCGGTCATATCATTAGATATTGTAGTGGGTTAACTCTTGAAATAAGAGTTACCTTATGAGAAAGCATATAGTGCCTCAGTTTTTGAACTGTAAAAATCAAGGCTAAGCAATGTTTTTCAATTGCGGGGTACTTTATTTCTGTCGGAACCAAACAACAACTCAA
This sequence comes from Papilionanthe hookeriana x Papilionanthe teres, assembly GCA_022702705.1. NCBI lineage: Eukaryota > Viridiplantae > Streptophyta > Magnoliopsida > Asparagales > Orchidaceae > Papilionanthe > Papilionanthe hookeriana x Papilionanthe teres. Next base: position 185,697,327 of record CM040421.1, read on the forward strand.
ATAATATAATGCATTTTCTTTTCCCTCGTCATTTACTTGTGCTAGTAATGCTCCAAGGGAATTATCCAATGTCGCGGTGTAAAGGATTAGAGGTCTTCCTAACACAGGGGCTGCTAAGACAGGAGGTGTTGTCAAGTATTGTTTGATATTTTCAAATGTGTAATGGCATTTTTCATTCCACACAAATTTGGCATCTTTTCTGGTTAGGGCAATGAGAGGCTGATACCTACCTGACAAATTGGAAATAAAGCGTCGTATATACGCTAACTTTCTTTGAAATGCTATCAATTGAGTTGGATTCTTAAGAGGAGGCATATTGAGGATGGCTTCAATTTTGAGGGGAGCAACTTCAATCCCAAGATGTCGAACAACAAATCGTAAAAATTTCCCTGAAGTGGCACTGAAAGCGCATTTTAAGTGATTCATTTTATGATTATATTGATGTAATCCTTCGAAGAAAAATCTTAAATTGTACACATGATCATCTTTTCGTTCACTATTGACAACTAAATCATCCACATAACATTTGACTTGATTGTGTATCAGTTCATCAAAAATTCGTGTCATGGCTCTTTGATAGGTTGCACCAGCATTTTTTAGTCCAAAGGACATAACTTTGTAGTAGTATATCCCTATTGGTGTTCTGAAGGTTGTATTCGCTTCAACTTCTGAAAACAATTTTATTTGATTATATCCTGATGACCCCATAAAAGAAAATATTACATGCTTGGATGCTATATCAATCATTAATTCTGGGATTGGTAAAGGGAATTCATCTTTTGGACATGCTTTGTTCAAATCCCTGAAGTCTATCCAGACTCTTATTTGAACATTTTTTTTTACTGGCATTACATTAGCCAACCATGTCGGATAATTTTCTTCTCTTATAAAACTAGCCTCAATTAATTTCTTAACTTCAGTAATGACTTGTTGTTCTATTTTGACACACATCCTTCTTGGGGCTTATTTAACAGGGATTGCAATTTGATTTATCCTAAGTTTGTGGACTGCGACTTTTGGAGCTAACCCAAGCATTTTGTCATAAGTCCAAGCAAAGCAATGTTTATATTCTGTCAATAATTGAATTATTTCTTTTGCTTCCATGTCGTTGAGAAATGAACTAATGAAAGTTGGTTTCAGATTTTCATCAGTTCCTAAATTTATTTCTTTTAATTCATCAACTGTTGATTTTATTTCCTCTTCCAATTTTGAAGGAGCATCTTTAATTGGGATATCAAATGTTGGTTCAGAGTTAATTTTTTCAATGATGACTAGGCAAAATTTTGTATCATCTAATTGTTCTAGAGTACCAAATCCAATACCTTCCTTAGAGTTAGGGTCTCGTTTATCATTATCCCACATTTGTTCAATAAAATGTGGTTGTTTTAAAGACCATTGTTTGAGCATTAAACTATTTTGAATAAATTTTTGTGCCCAAGGAGAATACAAATCAATAAGGATTTTCATTGATTTTGGAAGATTTTCATCTTCTAATTTTACATAAGTTTCAGTATTAGAAGAAGTAGAACCAACTCTAAAATTATATGGCTTTTTATCATCATCATATACTTCTTTGACCACTAAATTCTCAATTTTAGCAGTAGAGATTGGAGTTAGAGTCATTGAGTGTATATAACGATTAACTTTCTCATACATAGATTCAAATTATTTTTCTTTGTCTTCTTCTTCAAGAGGTATTTTGAATTGTGGCTCTTTTAGAACTACTGATGTCATTTCTTCTTTTGTATTTTCTTCAGAGTCCAGGAGAATATTGAATTTCAATGGTTTCTTCATTGTGACAGTTGGGTTTTCTTTCCTTCGTCCCGGTCCTCAACCTCGGCCTCAGGTATGAGTTTGATGAGAATCACCACCCTTCCCCTTTGTTAAAGAATAACCTTTTTCATTCATTTTCTTGTCTTTGTCTTTTTCTTTTATATTCACCATTGTCTCTCTAGAGAATATCATTTTCTTTATAGCAGCATACTATGCCACATCTTCATGTATACCAATTTCATGGATTGAAAATGGTTGCAGATCTGCTATAATACGACATTCTTGTCCTTTTTGTAAATATTTTATGCATTGATGCAGTGAAGAGGGAACCATTGTATGCTCATGAAGTCATGGTCTGCCAAGTAAGGCATTAAAACAGGTATCAGAGTCGATGATATAGAATTTTGCTGTTGTCATCAAGTCATCTATCTTTAGGAGAAATGTTATTGATCCTAGAGCTCGTTCTCATTGTTGATTAAATCCTTGTAACATAATTGTATCTCTTGATAATTGGGATGCATCGATATCCAAATATGCAAGAGTTCTTAAATTCATTATGTTAATCGAGGCACTGGGTCAATAAGCACCCTTGAGAGCGTCGTGTCATTTATGTTCATTGTGATGTACAGTGGATGATTTTGTTTAGTCGTTCAAAGTAACAAGTCATTATCAGAGAAGGTAATCTTTGTAGATTCTTCTAATGGACAAGCTTCACTTTGAGTGATGCTAGCAAGTTGAGCTAGACAAATGTCTGGATCTGAAAGAGCTTTTATTAATAACTCTCTAATTTCTTTGGAGAGCATGAGAGCATCATAAATACTCAATTTTGCTGGTAATTTTCTTAAATGAGCTAATACATTATAGTCCACCTTATTATGAAAATCACCCTCATTTCTTTTTGGGATTTGTGGATGTATCGGAGGAATGATCTTTTTTCATGTCACTATTTATTTTTATTTCCCTTGGGGAGCCATTCTAGGAGGCAAAACTTTTCCACTTCGCAAGTTAATTTCGACTATTTCATCATGTTCATTGTCTGACTCATTTGTCATTGAGTCTGAAGATTCCAATTTTATAGAAATTGGAGTTTCTTGTAATTGAAGAATGATAGTATCACCTTCATCTTTATCATTTTCAAAGTTATCATTAATGTTATTGTCATTTTGGTTGTCATTAGATTGATCAAGATCATGTACAATTTGAGTATTTTTTATAGGATCAAAATTTGAATGATCATTTTCAGAAGCATCACCTAAAATAGATAAAATGTAAGCAGAACTGGAAGTATTATTATTCACAGTAGTGGTACAAAGGAACTCATACAATGTCAATGGCCTGAGGGATTTTCTCTCTTTTTCCAAGACAACTATCCTAGTAGAAGATGAAGTAACATAAGTGCTAGAAAATATAAGAAGTACAGTAGTCCCCATGTCTAGAAAACCTCTAATCCTCTTTTATTCCTTATTTTTCTTTTATTTTCCTTTCTTGGAAACTTTTATGACTTGAATGTCCGTAAATATCTCCTTAGAAGATTTATCTAGGACAATGTTGTCTATGTTCTTATTATTAGGATTAAGCTTATCAAATGAAATCATATTAACCAAACCTTTGTTCAGGTTCTTTCAAATATTATTTTGGGATTAGTATATTTCCTTTTCTAAAGTTACACTCTAACCAGCTTTTGAAGACAAAGCATTCTTCAATGTTGTGTCCAAGCATTCTGTGGTAAGGACAATAATTGGGATTGTCCTTTATGTCAACTTCTGCTGGCCTTTCAGCTTCGGGAAGCTTAAATTCTGGTATTTTTAGCAGGCTACGAAATATTTTACTGACGACCTCTGTCTTAAATGGATATTCTTTATTCATTCATTCAGCCATCATCCTTTTGTCTGTTGGTACTAGAATCAGTTGTTGAAGTTGTGATTTAGAAAAATTTTGTTGTGATGATGGGTTTTGTTGTTGTTTCTTTTGTTCAGGCTGAACTTGCATTACTTGTTTAACCTTTTCTGCAAAGTTGCCCAGCTTCTTCTAAAATGTCTTGATAGACTTAATCTTTTCAGTCTTTTCCATTACACTCATCTGCTTAGCTTCTTCTTGAACATTTGCAGCTTTGCTGAGCAATTTTTTAATTTTTTTAATTGTGAATCCCTTGAGCATAAATGTTATAGGACCATGGATATTTATAAGCAAGATTTCAACTATGTGTTGTTCTTGGAGCTGAGGTTAACATTTCATGTTGAGATTTCTCCATCATAAAATGTAATCCACTAAACTTTCTCCTGGCTTTTGTTTTTCTACCACTAAATCACCAACTTTCGTATGGTGTTTTGCTCCAGCAAACCGTTGAATAAAAAGACTTTCAAGTTCTACAAAAGTCTTGACAAATCTATTAGGAAGTTCCACATACCAGTCAAAAGCAATTCCTATAAGATTGTTGACAAATTGATAGAGTAGAAGTACATCACTTCGTCCCGCATTATAGTAACTTGCTTTGAAGTGTGCAAGATGCTGACGAGGACTACCAGTCCCACTAAATATTTTAAAGAGAGGAGGAACAAAACCATTAGGATATTGAATAGAATCAAATTCCTCTAGGTAGGGTCTACCTTTTGGAATTAATGGTTTAGCTTTTGCCTGAGCCATTGTTTCTTTTACTTTTTGTTCTACCAATTGTGTAATTTCCTTTTCTAGAATTTCACTTTAGGAAGAATCTTTTTTTCTTTTGATTGCTTTCTTCAATTTCTATTGGCTCTCTTTTATCCTCTAAAATGTGTATGGCCTCTAGCCTAATGATTTCAACAGCAGGAATTGGATTGGTTGATGGATTTTGTATAGCTACCATTAATTCTTCCATTTTTCGTTCGAGATGATTGATTTGTTCATCTCATTGTCGAATAACTGCTCATAATTCTTTTGTCGTGTCTTCTTCACTTAATTCTCGTTCTAAGGAGGTACATCGTGTTTCTACCATATCTATCTTGGCAACTTCCTCATTTGAACTATTCGAAGAATTATCCCTCCTTCGTATTGAGAATTGCTTGATGTCATTTTTCAATTTCTTCAATCTTTCTTCAAATGATTTCATAGGATTTTTTTCATGACTTTACTCCTGAAAACTGTCTACATGGGTACTCATGGTATCCGAGATTCCTCCTGACGATTCTGGTCTCCATGCATTATTCTTGAGTATAGGACGAGATATCATGCGAAGTGTATCATTGTTCTATGAATAAAGAGGGTCTCCATATTGTAGCATTTGAACCAAAGAAGTCATTTTAGCAGATGTGTCTTCTGCTTGTGATATTAATTTATTATGCTTAGTTCTATTTCTTGTAACAACCACATCTTTTATTCTTGGGCCCAGAAGAAGTTTCACTGGTACTCGAGTACAGTGACTGTCTAATGGGAATTGTTGATCCCTTATTAAGTAAGTAGAATCTTCAATTGAAAGAATCTCTTTTCATTGTTGTAGAGACTGCACATCCCATTTTATCTAACAGTCGGGAAATTGAACACCTGTCTTTCCATGCAAATCTTTTAAACACAGAGTATATGGCATGAATTGACGGAGAATTTCTTGGTTAGAAAGTAATTGCCTCATATTAAACAGGTATTGGAATATATCGGTTTTCTTTTGAAAAAGAAGGGCAATATCACAAGATCGAACTTCATATATGGATGGAGGTGGGATGTGATGTGACAGACTTTATATTACAAGAACTCATGAACTTAAATTTATATATTTATAATGATTTTGTGAAGTCCAAACATTCAACGCAAGTATACGTATCGTATCAAGTAATACAGGGCTCTAATGGAGTCCTGGATATCGATCCCACAAGGAAGCGAGGTAAATCAATTTTGAATTCCAATACTTAAATTATGATTAAAGTTTAATGTTTACTTCTACTACAAAAATGCATAAAATAATGACAATTAAAAAACTACAATTACTTCTATATCTATAAAATAGAATTAACTATCAGACACACTGTTGACCTCATTTTTGATGAGGTCTTCTTTTCTTCTCTTTAGTACTTAGGATCTAACCTTAGGCTTTTCCTTTGACTATCTTAGAAGACTAGAATTGGGACCCACCTTTTAGAAATTCAAACCACTTCTTAACTCCCTGCAAACTCCACAAACTTGACTATAGACCCCTAATCACCTAGAGGGTTGAAAACAAATGTGGAAGTTTAAAGGATGAGTTCCTATGTGACTTTTGGCCTTAGGACTGCCTCGAGTGGCCTCGGTCTCGGTGAAGGGGCTGACTTACACACACATTACACTTATACACTACACCTATACACTACACTTTCACACACCCATACCTAACTTGACCTCCTGACTCATGTGGGTGATTCACATGGATGGTCCTTAACCCCTAAGCCCTTGGCTAAGAGGGTTAGGAACAACATAATGAATGCCTCAAATGAGTCCATTCATGGCTCATGTGGGCTTGATATGGCTTCATGGCTCATGTGGGCTTGATATGGCATCATGGCTCAACCAAAATGATTTCACTCCACTCAAATTCACCCAATCTTCAATTTCCCAAATTTTCAATTTTTGACCCCCGGACCCTACACCCGCTAAACTCTACCCAAAACCCTCGAAATTACCCAAATTTCTCAAAAATTTCCAAATTACCCAAAATTCTCCAAAATCATTCCCAAACATTTCCACATCACTTAAATTGATCATCCATACCCAAAAATACCAAAAATTCCAAAAATACCTCCCAATACCCTCCAAATACCCAAAAAACCCCTCTTGGCCAAAAGATCCAAAAATTCAGAAAATTCCCAGAAAATTCCAAAAAATCCCAAATATTCCCAATTTCATTTTGTCCAACTACACCATGGGCCAATTTTGTCAATTTACCCTACTTTTGTCAAAACCCCAATTTGACCCACTTTAACCCAAAGTGAACCCAATGTCAAACCAAACCTACCCAATTGACCCCAGTTTTGGTCCAATTCAATTCTAAACTTCAATTCAATATCCCCAATACCAATCTAGACCAAATCCAAGTCCAATTTGATTGACATTTGGATCCAATCTCACTTTTGGCCTTAAAGCCCAATTTGGACCCATAACCCAAACTCACCCAATTCAACTCCAATTAACCCCAAATCTTTTCTAAATCTTCCTTAACATTCCCACAAACAAAACACTAACATGATTTGCCCAAAATTTAGACCCAAACCCCACTCAAACTCAACCCAAAGCTAAAAGGCCCTATTTTGACCTAAACCCAAACCTAACCCAAATGAGCCCAAACCCCAAAATCAAAGCCCAACCAAAGTCAAAACCTCTTTGAAACACTCCCATAAACATTTCTCAACATTGATTTTACATCAATTTCAACTCTAGCCCAACATTAGCCCAACTTGGACCACTTGGACCTACATAGGCCCACTTACCAAATAAACCCAAATTCAAACCAATTCAACTCCAAATCACACCAAATTGACTCCAAGCCCTTCATAGAACATCCCTAAACCAATTATGACATTTATTTGACAAAGTTCTTCACAAAATCTTTACCCAAATGCCCATCCTAAAATCAAAAAGCCCATCCCCTTAAACTTTCCTAAAAGCCCCCTTCACCACATTCAAAAGCCCAAATCCATCCAAAGCCCACATGGCACTTCCCCTCATCATCCATTTAATCAAAATCACCCCTAAGTTTCAAAATCATCAATTAAACCATTCCAAATCAAGCTTCATGCAAATTTTCACCAAAATATCCAAAATTCTTAAAACCCATTTCCATGAAATTGACTCAACTTTCCCCAAGCCAAAGACAAGCCATGCAAGCCATGGACAAGCCACATGAAGCCATGGAAGGCTTCGACATGCGACCATGCCATTAATGGTAAAAGGAGGGGCCCCTTTCCTAATCTTTCATTAAGCATTTTTTACCTTAAGCATGTCACACACTAAACCATGTTTAGCCACCTCATCATGGATAGAGACCACACCACTCTCCCTGGGCGACCCAACCGATCCTCTCAGCTCAAAATCGGGCCATGGGGAGGTGCACCCAACCCAAACCAATGGGTCGACCAAATTAAGGCCAAAATGACCCCCTCCCCATTCCATTTTAATTCAAAGCCTTTACACATGGCAATTGACAATTGATTGCACAAACCTCCAGCCCCGACCCACCCGGACCCGAGGGTGACCCATGCCCGCAGGCCACCGCCCGGATCGCCGGAAAACACCATGGCCGAGACCTCGGGAGGAGCCAAAGTTTGGAATTCCCACTTGTCGAGCCGCCCCATGCCAAATGGTCACTACGGCCGTTCTTCTCCTCACCAGAGCAGCTGATCCCACGCCTCAACTCCCCCTGGAAGGCTCTCCAGCCTCTCCTATTTAAACCCCTCACCCTCACGGCCATAAAGGAGAGTTGCACAAACCTTGCCGAAACTCTGCCATAATTGCTCCAAACCCTTCTCCACCCTTAGAGCAGTTGATCCCCAGTGTCAATTTGCCCTAATCCCCACTGATAAAATCCAATTTCCCAACTGAAATTCCACCCAAAACCAGGACACTTCTCCACAGTGAGCCAATTCCCAAATTGATTGGTTCTACACCTTCACTAGTACCAAGGGAAGGTGTCCACCAACAAAAGCCCCATCTCCGTGCCACCCGGCTGCTCCAGCCTCCAAGCTTTGTGATCGGGCTTGGTCGAAATCACATCTAGACAATTCACCAGACCAGGAGACTTCATCTGGAGGTTGCTAGGATCCAATCGAAGGTGCAACAACTCTCAGATCGAAGCCACACTTCTCTGAGCAAAGGTATGAGCTGATTCTTCATCCCGAGCTTCTGGAGATTCTCCATTTCAAATGCCTTAATTTCAATGCATGATAACCATATGGATGTGTTCGTCTCTTCAAGACGAATCCATGTAGCATAAGAACATAAAAATCCATCGAGTATCGAGTGAGATCTTAGGGATTTAGTGTGGACGGCTCTCGGGTGAGGACGCTCGGGGACGATGAACGGATGCTGTCCATTCAATACACGCGCGGACGGACGGCTCAGATGGCGTCGGACCAGGAGATGGTACAAGAACCGCGTGGCCCGGGCTGCTGACTCAGGTGGCGGCGTCGAATGGGAGCGCGACACGCGGCGTTTCGGAGATGCCGAGGATGAGTTGGTGCCGCGTGGATAAATAGAAAATTAGGGTATTTTCTTATTTATTTAATTCCCTAAACTTCAAAAATTCATAACTCTGTGTAGAAAAATCAGAAAAATAAAATAAAAATACCCTCTTGCTCAATGAACAGAGGAGAATAATGTGGAAAAGAAATCATTTAATTTCATCAAGTATTTTATTTTTTATAATTTATTTACTCCCTGCATACTTTTAATTCTCCATGCATGTATACAATTCACCATGGCATGAGACCATAGTGGCTTTTGAAGCCTCCGAATTTGGGAACATTCCCCGAATTTTCCAAAGTCAGAGGCCATCCCTATGAAGAGTTATTGATTTTTCAAATTCATGTTGCTATTTTGAGTATTTTAATTCCAATAAATAGCATGTTGTGAAATAAATTCTAGGAAAATTTGGTGATATTCCTTATGACCAGAGAACCCTAGGAAAAATAGGTTTTGAGTTAGTTCATTTAAAACAACCCTAATTGGTTTAAACACCCAAAATAGGTCTCTAATTAATTAGAGTTAACCATGCATCAAATTGACTTGAAATCAATTCTCCACTGACCTTTAGGATCAGAGAAATCCACCATAAAAGTTTGAGGTCAATTAGACTTGGTTAGCTCTACTAATTGGGTTGATTAAGCCACTTAGTCATTTTAAACTTTAAAAATTCATAACTTTTAAAATACCTTTCAAAAATTCACCAAATTGGTTTTGGAGCCTCTCTAATATCAGGGGAACCTAAGAAAATTAAAATTTCAATTTTCTAAAAAAGTTGATTTTTAATAATATTTTAATATTTTTAATAATTAAAAAATAATAAAAATCACAAAAATAATAAAATTCTCCAAAATGTCACATTTTGAATTTTAATCACTTAGGAACAAATCCCACATTTTTCTTAGGTCTATTTAGTGAGATATTAAATTTTAAAGCTTTAAGGTAATTTTAAAATTAAAAAAAATGTATTTTCTAGCATTTTCACTAAAATAATTATAATAAATCATAGAAAAATCAAAAAATTGCAAAATTTGCTTCTCTGATTCCCTTGATATCAGAGAGATTTTTGAAAAATACAAAATTCATTTTTCAACATTTATTTTATTTTTAAATTAATTAACACTCCAAAACTTAAAATAATTATAATAAAAATAATATAATTCAAAAAATCATCAAAATTGGTCCAAGTGGTCCTCTGGTCATTAGGAATGTCCCCTAATTTTCTTAAGGACAGAAACTTTTCCTTGGTCATGTTATTAAATTTTCCTTGAAAATCTCTATTTTCTACCAAAAATAATTATATAAATAAATTAAATACAGAAAAATCACATTTTCTCCTCTCATGTCTTTATTGACATATGAGTGAAGTTACATAAAAATTTCAAGTTCATTTGAGTTCAATTTAGTGAGTTATGAAATTATTAAGCTTAAAGGGTAAAATGGTAATTAAAAATCTTAATCCTTAATTAAAACTTTAGGTTTAATAAAAAATTAACAAGTAAAATATTTGATCCTAATCTGATTTGGATGATTGAAATTTAAATAATTAAAGGGTAGAAACCCATTAAACAATTTTAAAATAATTAAACCTTAATTAAATAATCGATTAAATTTGGAAGAATAATAAAATTGGAATTATTAAAATAGGGATATTATTAGGAGGAGATTTATTCTTAAATTTAAAAATCCCTAAATTAATTATCTCATTAATATTCAATTCTTAATTAAAATGATAACTCAAATTCAAAACATTAAAAGACTTAATCATTAAACTAAAATTAAATTATTAAACTCTTTTAAAAATTTCAATTAAAATTAAAAAATAAAATTAAATTAAATTAAATAAATTAAATCAAATTAAATTAAATTAAATTAAGATTAAAAATTAAATTAAATTAAAGATTAAATTAAATTGAATTAAACAAACAAATTAAATTAAATTAAATGAATTAAATTAAATTAAAATTAAAATTAAATCAAATTAAATCAAATTAAATCAAATTAAATTAAATTAAATAATTAAATTAAATTAATTAAATTAAATCAAATTAAATTAAATTAAACAAATTAAATTAAATTAAATTAAATTAAATCAAATTAAATTAAATTAAATCAAATTAAATTAAAACTAAATCAAATCAAATTAATTAATGTAACATCAAATCAAATTAAATTGAATTAAATTGAATTAAATTAAATTAAAACTCAATTAAATTAAATTAAATTAAATTAAATATAACATCACCTAAAACAGAAAGAAATTAAATATAAAGCAACTTGAACACTATTCCAAATTTAAACCCATTAACATAAATCAAATCATTTGAATACCAATTTACCCTCAAAGCTTTAGTTATCATAACTCCTAAATAGAACATTAAATGAAATGTTACTTCACTCATAAGATATTCAAATGTCCTAGTTCACTGAGCAAGTTAACAAAACTTGAATTCCCGGACGATTAATTCGTTTGTATAATTAAATTCATTCGACTTAAAACTATCCTAGAAATATTGAAAAGATGTTTAAGATTTGTCTTAAGCACTTCCTCGATATGATAGGATGTTCATAAGAACAATCGAACTTAATTATTCTTTCGATGAAGAAAATCGTCCTCAAACCAAAACACAAAGACCTAGACGTCATAGGAAACGACTAGCTATAGGATTAGGAATTTGGTAGAAAACCATAACCCTTACCTTAGCTTTTACCTAGGAACATGCTTAAATATTCTAACTGTGTTTTAAGTGCAGCTTGGGATGACGGGAAGACCCTCCGGTACGCTTTTATTTTATTGCAATCTACTTTCTTGCAATTTACCTTCTTGCAATTTATTTAATCGCATCGCACTTACTTTTCTTGCATGATAAACAACCGTTGCATGAAAACTCACACCTTTAGGATAGACCCTAAAACCGAAACCAAAACTAAGTTAAAACTCATTGCAAGAAAAAATTCACCACCACAACATTTCAAAATATAAAACAACTCAAAATTTAATCACAAACAGTAACACAAAACTACAATTACAACTAAATTAAAACGTCCCGTTGGATGATCGGGAATACCTCTGATGATGTAACCTACGTGTTGCTAACGGGATTTCCCACGGCCTAAATGAAAGTGTGGAACTCATTCAGACAGTTTAGCAAATTCATCCGGACTAAGTGAATCCGATAAAAATAATGATGCCTAAGGATGGAACCGCGGGATCTTAACCTGTGTCGTTATAATCAACTTTAAGATTTGTTTTAATTAAAACATAAAAAAAACTTGGAAATCAAGATTTTCTCTAAACCAAAACACTTTTCTCATCCCCCGATTTATGATTTCTAAAACTAAACCTCTCGCAACAACAAGGAGCTCTTGAGCATGGTGGGTAGCACGGCCATCGTCGTCGCAAAAACTCGAATCCACATCGCAAAACTTTCCTAGAACTAAACAACAAAGCCATAGGACTTCGAGGTAGTTTGCCTAGTGCAACATAAACCCTCAATCTTTGTTAGGCATTTGCATGATCGGGACATGTAAATTAAGCTCTAACCGGTTTTAGGATTCCGAGGTAGTTGTTCGATACGACATAAACCCTCACATCTTCGAGGCTATTTGTATGATTCTATCATATAAATATAAGTCCTAATTAATTAAAATCGGCAAGACCAAAACATTTAAATAAATATTAGGACTTTCCTAAATCCAAGCCAAACAATGAGATAGTCGGGAAATTACCGAAGTTCGCTTCGAATCCGTGATTTCTCCTACTTTTCTTCCTTTGGAATCCCAAAACAAAATGTTCCAAATTTGATCCATTCCCTATCGAAATTCCAAATTTCAATCCTCGAAAACCTTAAACTTTGAAATTCTTGAGAGCAGAATTATCGATTATTATCGAGAGTTTTCTAGTGATTCCCATCACTTAAGATGTAATTAACTATAGGGGCTTGCCCTTATAGGGAATTTTAAAGAACCTAGGTTATATAAACCCTGTTTAATGTTTTCATATTAAGCTGTGGGAATTTTGTTCGGCTTATAAAATTGGTTCGCAGACCAAACGGATGTCACAAATCTTCTAGTTTATTTAATCGAGCCCCACCGTCAAGCAAGGTGTCTATCCTTGGGGATGATACACGGCTCGTGGTGCGGTGCTAGTTTATATAAACTATTTGGGATGTGAGATCGTTTTAATCTCATATCTTAAAACCTTCAAATTTAAAATTATTTTCAAAATCAAATACTACTTTTCAAATTATTTATTTTAATTAAATTAAAAATTCGCCGACAGCTTCTATTAGGCGACCCCCTTTTCAAAATAGAAACACACAACCTAAAAATATGCCGACAGATTTCTGGCGACTCCGCTGGGGAAAATTCCTCTCTCCATTTTAATCAGATAATTCTGCTTTCAAAAATCGGTAGTGTATCCATGTCCCTCGTGGATCAAACTACCCTTCTTTCCGTTGGAATACTATGTTCATTTCTATCTTGAATAAGTATAGCCTAACATTCTCTCGGATTTAGAGCCACTCGTTTAGACACCCCTAAACAGAGAGGTTCCGAGATCCTTTTACCTCATTCCTGAGGTGGGGTGGACCCCCAATAGGTGTTAGTTTAGGAGTAATCCTTCGAGTCGAGAAGTCTTGCTTAAGACTTTCTTTTCCAACTCCGAATCGGATTCCTTACCTTCTCTACACCTTTGAACATTCCGTTCTAAATAAACAAACCCTCTAATAAGTGACTCTTTTAACAAATGATTCCCTCTTATAAATACATGAACAAGAATGAGTTCGGACTCTTTCAATTCCTTTCTTTTTGTCCTAAAGAAAAGAAGCATAGCTTCGGACCGACAACCGAATCTACCCCGCGAAATGGAAGCCCCGAAACTGATTTTCTCATTCACCAACGGACTGGACTTCGTTGTCTATAAGGATGAGCTGCCCGACAATGGGATCATCCGGTTTGGACAAGGATTTGAAAACACGAATGTCAAAGTCACCGACGTCTCCCTCTTTGCACTGACAAACAAGGTATCTGAAGCTGAGGAGCCGCTGCTTGAGTTCAACCTTAGGTCGACCCAGGAGTTCCCTCCTCTGCAAAGGATCCCGACTAGGAGGAGTACTGCCGTCCGCAGGAGGACTGTTCTTACTACCCCAACTGGTCTAGTTGCTTCGCACCTACCCCGACTTCGCCAAATCAAAGGGGAAAGAAATCCGTAACTATGGTAAACCCGTTACCGCGGAGGGTACGGATCTTCTCGTAAGGCCTTCTCGTTTTCGAAATCGGGTCCAGCTCAAAGATTCCATCACCGACAAGGACCCAAAGAAGAAACAAGCAGAAGGATCGCCGCAGAAGCTAGAGCCGCCGAAATCGCTTTCCTAGAGGAAATTCCGTAGCCGCCGTAATATACACCGCCGCGTAATATACACCGCCGCTCGACTACATACCACTCTTGGGAGGAAGCGAGTTCCATCCCTCTCCGCCGCAGAGGATGAGAAGAATGTTCGCAAGATTGCTACCACATTACCTCGACCCGCATACTACAACGATAACCGCAAGAAAAGAACTAGAACTACGCCGTTTGCTCGACCGCAAACTTTGGTAGAAAAATTAGCAAGGAAGGAAAACCGCCCCGTATCGGAGATTCTACGAAGGATAGGGCGGGTGCCGTCCAATCCCGTCTTGGGCCCCGAGTAGAGCCCGCCGTCATGACGTAAAAGCCAAGCAAGAGAATGAAGGCTAGCCCGCCCGTCATAGTCTCGGGATTACGGATTAGGGAGGATACCACCTTCCAAAGCATTCGGCCGACGCACCATCCGGTCCTAGACCTTCCGCCTGCTAGAAGGATGGTGATGGCGTCCCACTACGGGGCGATTAAGATTGAAACAAGCAGCTCGAGAAAGAAAGTCTCGCCGGAGGCCGGAATCCGAAGAAAGTGCTACCGCGATAAAGGGGACTCGTGAAAAAGGGACCCGGCAGCTATCGCATGACAACCGCAAGGACACACAGAAAGCTCCGCTAGAAGACGCCATGGAAAAGTTGAGAACCGATATCCGACGGTTGGTAAAAGAAAGAGAAGAAAAGTTCGGAGATGAAATCGATTCATCGGAATTCATGGACGATGAATATGCATAAATCAATATGGTTGAGACACGAGCTTCATCGCCTTCGCAAGGTGCTCCCGCAACCGCGAGAAGCGAGGAGCCGGAACCGATGAGAAGGCAGCTTCGGGAAAAAGACGACACGATCGCTCAAATGGCGAAAAGGATGGAAGAGATGGCCGTAGCTCCGGCCACTCTCCGCAGTCAAGTACAACCACATGCAGAGACACCCCCGCAGGTCATTCACATCAGTAGACGGAGGAAAGGAGATTACATCCGTCAATGGGGATGATCAGCCGAAAAAGGATACAACACAAAGTATGATCCCCGAAAAGGATATCAAGAACTTGGTAGAACAGCAGAAAGCGAGAAGCATTAGCACAATCGAAGAACGGGACATCCATTCGGACGGCAGACCTTACCCGTAAGAATTCGACGCCGTCCAATACCCGAAAGGCTTCGTACCACCTCCGTTCAAGACTTTCGACGGAACCGGGAACCCCCGACAAGCATGTCGGACACTTTCGTGCCAGCTTGTTGCAATGCCGGCGGAGCGATGCACTACTCTTCCGACGGCTCGTCGGCAGTCCGTCGGAATCGCTTTCGACCGGTATGCGAATTACCAAATGGTTCGGTGAAGACATTCTCAGAGCTAGAGAACCTCTTCATCAAGCGATTCGTCGGAGCTCAGCACCACATCACTATAGGTGATTTAGTGGTAGAGAAACAAAGGCCGAATGAAACTTTGGTGGATTACATACTTCGATGGAGAAACTTAAGCATGAAATGTGAACCACAACCGCAAGAACAACATGCAATGCAGCATTTACTTAAAAGCATTCACGGCCCGATAAAGCACTTCTCCTCAAAGGATTCACTATTAAGACTTTCGAGAAGTTGTTAAGCAAGGCCGGAAGCTTGCAAGAAGAGGCGAAGCAATTAAGTTTCACCGACAAGACGGACAAGCGTAAGCCGGTGAAGACCTTCGAAAAGAAATCCGGGATCATTGCAGCGAGTTGATAAAGGCAAGCAACCGATGCAAATACCACCGTAACGACCGCAGCAGAACCACAACAGAATGCCAATGAACCTCGGTCCAGCTGATCGTCGTCTCCGCAGTATGAACAACCGTCTCGTCCGCAACGTACATCGAGGGAGCTTCCGAGCGGGGAATATCCGTTCAAGAATGAAGCAAGTACCGAAAATATTCCGTAGTCCGATGAAGACTCCGCATTTCCACCTGCCGAACCTAAAAGACCGCGAGGAAGTCAACAAGAACGGTGATCCCAACTTTCGCCCCTACCATCTGGATGCTCGAGCACGAAGATGAATATTGCATTACCTTTAAAAGTTGGCTCAACGACAACCTTCTGAAAGGGAATATAACAATCCCGAAGGAATACATGAAGGAACCCCTGAAAGGAGGTTCCGTCAATGTTATCTCAACTGATCCCGTCATTCCGATAGATCACTATGCAACTGACGATGGATGGACTACCGCCTGGACGAGGTCTTCGAAGAAGATTTTAGACAACATCCGAACCGCTTCGGTGCGAGCTTCAATTCGTAGTTCGAGACCCGTTAGCTCGGTACTATCATTTGCGATAGAAGAACCACCTCAACGAGAGGCGATCGAAGAGAAGAAGAAAATCGACGAAGAAGAGAGGACCGAGACTCCTAAGGCTGACTCAGAGGCCGCTTATCCTAGGATAGTTGTTTCCGATTCGGGGAGAAATCCCTCGAACCTCTCGATTTTGTATGATTATCTCGCTCACTTCGGTGGGATCATATAATGATAAGGGTGATGACGTTGGCTACGTTTTGACTGTTTCTAATGATTACGTAACTAGCGACAATCCGGACATCGACTTCGATACCAACAACAATTCTCAAATCATACATGATCTCGACGAGCAAAATAACGAAGAAGACATCCATCAAGGAGGCTACGAGAGCTCAACAAGCAACGAATCTATCTACGAGTTTCGAGGAGCTCCAGTCACAATAGAGTTAGAGCCTTCAGATTCTGAAGATAATTCGGAAGAGCCTGTCATTCCGATTCAGGAGGAGACACCGACAAGTTCAACACTAGATTTAGAAGAAATTACAGAAGTCAACTTGAGAAGTGGAAAAGTTCTGCCTCCAAGAATGGGTCCAAAAGACAAAGGAAAGCAGGTGGTTGTTCAAGAAGAACCAACCCCAGCAGAAGAAATACCCATTCGAGAAGAAGCCGAGACGCATGAGAACAAAGTGGACTACAACGTGTTAGCCCATCTTAGGAAACTACCGGCCAAACTGAGCATTTACGATGCTCTCATCTTATCAAAGGAGATGAGAGAAGCTCTGATCAAGGCCTTACTAGATCCGGAAATTTGCTTAGCTCAAATGGCCGGAGATTCCTTAGATGAGGTTTGCTCGTTAAAGGAACAGCGAGGCGTTACCTTCACGGACAATGACCTACTACTGGGACGAGCAGATCACAACCGACCATTGTACATTTCAGTTACAATCGGGAAGTTTACGCTCTTCGTAGTATTGGTGGATCCAGGAGCATCAATCAATATAATGAGTCTTCGAACACTAGCATATTTGGAAATTGATGCTCGCGAGCTCGAAGCAGATAACATGGTATTAAGAGGATTCAATCAGAAAGGAGAAAGAGCCCTCGGATCAATAACGCTACTGATGAAGACCGGTGACTTAGCAAAGACAACCGCAAAATTTCACATAATTGATTCAGAAACGTCATTCAACGCTCTACTGGGCCGACCATGGATACATGAAAACAGGATGGTACCATCATCTCTACACCAGTGCATCAAATACTACGATGGAGGGGATCAGTGCATCAAAGGCGACTTACAACCATTCTCCGTACATGAGATTGGAATCCATGAAGATGCGACTTATTATGCACCGCCAAAGAAAACAATCTTCTCCAGAGATACCGTAACAAATGAAGCAAAGAAAGTTCGGGACAACGAAGAACTCTGAAATTCTAGTCCAACGCTCACTCACCACTCCTTCCGGCAAGATGGTGAAGGTTTCTCCACAACTCGCATCCGAGGTCGAGGCCGGGGACGAGGCCGTGGTAGAGACGTTAGGACAGTTGGACGAGAGAAACCGCCCATCAATGTTGATCGGGAAGATAGTTCCGAAGAAGAAAAAGAAATCAAACAAGAAGCAGCGACAATAAGTCAGAAGAAGCCGCAATTCAAGATCTCTCTCAAAGATGAGAAGAACGAAGAATACAAATCAATGTACGAGAAGATTAACCACTATGTACATACTATGACCCTGACCCTGACCCTGATCCATTCTAATAAGATCGAGGGTATGGTGGTCAAAGAGGTACGTAACGACGGTGCAAGGCCAATCAAATTCTACCGTGGTGCTTCTTCCTCCAAAATCGAAAATAATGTACAATTCGAAGATGTCACTTCATCGAATTAATGGAATTACCTTTTGAGTGGTACTCTCCCTGTGTTCAAAATTTAATTCAACGTGGTTTCTTACCTCGACAATGGACAAAAGACCAATCACAACATTTTGAAAAATTATGGAATAACTCCGGTCGTCCACCCAATTCAAAGCATGGTCTCGGATTCGGCACAATAAGGTCAGTTGACGATACTGAATTTTGCTTGGTTGTCACTTGCGAATCCAATGAAAACTGCATGGAAACTACAGACGAACTCGAAGATTTACAAATTGGAGATGCTCCACCAGAATTCGAAGAAGAAATTAAATCTACAATAAATGAGTTAACGGAAGTTAACTTAGGTACTAGCGAAGAGCCTAGACCTACCTTTGTTAGCTCCTTACTCAACAAAGAAGACTCCGAAGAAATAATCAAATTATTAATGGAATTTAAGGACTCGTTTTGCTTGGAACTACGATGAAATGCTAGGATCGGCTCCGGAGGTTGCGGCTCATAAGCTAGGAGTGGATCCTACTTCCGTTCCAGTCGGACAAGGTCCCAGAAGAATGCGTCTAGAAATTGAACAACAAGTCATAACCGAAGTTAAAAAGCTAATAGACGCTAAATTTGTCCGTGAAGAACAATACCCGACTTGGTTAGCCAATGTGGTGCCACGTAAAGAAGAATGGTCGGATCGAACTTGTGTGGACTTCGCAGATTTAAACAAGGCATGTCCAAAGGATGAATTCCCTCTACCGATCCCGAACCGATGATCGACATTGCTTCGACACATGAAATATTCTCGTTCATGGATGGATCTTCGTGGATACAACCGGATAAAAATGGCTCCGTGAAGATGAAAAGCTTACAAGCATTCGAACGCCGATCGGAGTATTTTGCTACACAAGAATGCCATTCGGATCGAAGAACGCAGGAGCAACCTACCGGAGAGCAATGACAAGAATTTTTGATGATCTCATCCACAATCAAGTCGAATGCTACGTGGACGATGTGGTCATCAAAAGCAAAGTAAAGGAAAACCACTCGTATGATTTGAGAATTGTTTTCGAACGATTAAGACAATTTAACCTTAAGATGAATCCCTTAAAATGCGCCTTCGGCGTTACCTCCGAGAAATTCTTAGGATTCGTTGTCCGACATCGTGGAATTGAAATCGACCCGGAAAAGATTAAAGCTATCTTAGAAATGCCGCCTCCCAAAACCTTGAAACAATTATGATCTTTTCAAGGGAAGTCGGCATATCTTCGACGCTTTATCTCAAACTTGTCGAGTAGGTGTCAGCCTTTCTCGGCACTAGTTAAAAAGGACGCCAAATTTATTTGGGAAGAGAAATGCCGTGAAGGCCTTCGAGGACATTAAACAATATTTAATGACACCTCCTGTCTTAGTAGCCCGATCTCGTGTAGACCGCCGATACTTTACACCGCGGCTTTAGACGACTCTCTCGGAGCCTCGTTAGCCCGAGTCAATGATGAGGGTAAAGAAAATGCTCTTTACTACTTAAGCCGTCGTTTACTTCGACGGAAGTAAGGTATCCCGCAATTGAAAAGCATTGTTTGGCCCTGATCTTCGCCGCTCAAAAGCTCAGGCACTACATGCTTTTTCATAAGGTCAATCTGATCTCGAAGTTTAATCCATTGCAATACTTGATGACTCGTCCAACACTTTCCGGAAGACTTGCCAGATGGTCAATGATATTATTGCAATTCGATATAACTTTCGTGTCTCTGCGTGCCGTAAAGGGACAAGTCTTAGCAGACTTCCTCGCAGCACACCCTTTGCCGGCAGAATCTCCTCTCAATGACGATTTGCCAGATGAACAAATAATGAACCTAGAAGACCTTGATGATCGACATTGGGAATTGTATTTCGATGGAGCATCTTCAGCACACAAAGACGAAGAATCGCAAGTGATAGTGCCCGGTAAGGCAGGAATCAGGCTAATCTTTATAACGCCGGAGCGGGGATGTTAAGATACTCCTACCACTTGACAGAACCGTGTACAAACAATGAAGCGAGAATATGAAGCCCTCATAACGGGATCTGGAATTAACTATTCAAATGGGGATAACGAGACATCAACATCTACGAGGATTCACGATTAATCATTCAACGAGATCACGGACAATAACAGAATTTTAAAGCCAAGACTCGAGCAATACTTCCAGTATGCCATACAGTTGTTGGAACAGATTCCAAATGTGACAATCTACAAAATTCCCAGAAAAGAAAATGCTTTAGCAGATGCTTTAGCCCGTCTCGCAAAAGAATTTGCCTGTTTGCAAGATGAATCAGTGGAAGTGTCAGTTCACGGACGTCAGGTCCTATCACAGCTTGACATGGACACAATACACAAATCAGAAAAAGAAGAAGAATCAGTGGCAGCAGTGACAGAAAACACAAAAGATTGGCGACAGCCATTGATAGATTACCTGCAAACAAGAAAGCTACCAGACGATAGGTCGCTAGCCCATCAGATCAAGAAAAGAACTCTGTCCTACGCATTAATAAACAACACATTGTACAGAAGGTCTTTTGACCAAATGTGGCTAAGGTGCCTAAGTGGGTCCGAGGCTTGTGAAATTGTTAAGGAGGTGCATTCAGGACTCTGTGGCGCTCACCAGTCGGGTCCGAAGATGAAAATGAAAATTAAAAGACTAGGGTACTACTGGCCCTCGATGATGACCGACCGCATGAAAATCGCCAAGAGCCGTCACCAATGCCAAGTGCACGGAGTGGTTCTACACCAACCTCCAAATGTGCTACATCCGACAATTGCGTCGTGGCCATTTGAATGTTGGGGCACAGATATAGTGGGTCTGATAGAACCACCATCTTCAAAAGGACATCGCTTCATTCTTGCGGCTACAGATTACTTTTCCAGTGGGCAGAGGCAGTTCCACTTAGAGAAGTGAAAGCACACCACGTGCTGCGGTTTTCAAGAACCAAGTTGTCTACCGTTTCGAGTGCCGCGCGTAATTATCTCAGATAATGGGTCAGCATTCAGAAGCACGCAAATCAACAATTTTGTTAGGAGACACGGAATCGACTGGCGATACTCAACAATTTACTACCCAAGAGCAAACGGCCTCGCTGAGGCTTTTAATAAAACTCTCGTTCAAATCTTAAAGAAAATTTTGGATGATAATAAGAGGAATTGGCCCGAGAAGTTGTTAGAAGCCTTATGGGCCTACCGGACAACCTTCAGAACGCCTACTCAAGCTACACCTTACGCTCTGGTGTATGGGTCCGAGGCAGTGTTACCTTTAGAGGTTCAACTTCCTTCACTCAGAATTGCGGTTGCAAACAAGATCACGACGGAAGAGAACGCCAAATTACGACTAGAAGAATTAGAAAGCCCGGAAGGGAAAAGACTTGCAGCGCAACGAATTTAGAACTATACCAAGCTAAGATGGTTCAAGCCCATGACAAACTGGTCCGCCCAAGAACCTTCAAAGTTGGTGACTTAGTTCTCGTTCTCAAGAGACCTATTCTTGCACACCGCAAGATAGGAGGAAAATTTGAACCCACTTGTGGTTGAAGCAGTATACTCAGGAGGTTCCTACCAGTTAGTGAATTGCCAGGGAGAACGACATATGCTTCCGATCAACGGACGATACTTGAAAAAGTATTACGCTACCTGATGTTTCGAAGGAATGAATTCTTCATCCCTAAGAAACACGGGCAAAGTAATTACTTATGATTGGGTCCGAACCCAAAAATAATAAAATGTGTTAAAATAAATAAGATCGTGATAATAAAGTTTTCCTTGTTTTCTTTTCCAAATCAAGATCTCTTTCCTGATCTTATCCTACTTCATTCCTGTTAAATTTGAAAATAAAAAAATATATATAAAAAAATGTCTTTAATAAACATTTTCTTAATGTTCTTGTTCTTAGTACAGCCCCCCGATCCTTTTCCTTGTCTTTTCGCAGGGAAATGTCGAACGGCGATTGGTCCCGAACTTTAAGAATGGCGTAAGCCTTGCACTCGATGAAAAGAGGGTGAAAGATGGAGCGATAATCGAGATCGACTCGGATTTCGCACCGACGAGCCTACAGAGATGAGGAAAGTGACCGGGTCCCGCTAACCGAGAAGAACTACCCGGAAAACAGTGATGAAAGTGGGTGGCCCAAGCCACCAATCCAACAACAAGAAAAGAAAAGCAAACACCGAAGAAGATAAGAAAATGAAATCTGTAGTCGCTACAGCAGAGGGCAGGCTTGTCAGCGCCGCGTCCACAGAGATTCATGAAGTGTGGAGAGCTACTCTCACAGCAACGCAACGAAGAAATAAGAATCGCCGTATCCGTAAGATGTTAACAAAACTAGCCGTGGACCAGCACGACGAGACAGTTGCTAACGCCAGTACATACACTTCAAGGACACCGGTTCACCGAGAACCCGAAGAAAGGAGGCCAGCTCCGGGATAACGAAAGAATCGTGGAAATCTCCAGAAGATCGAAAAAAGAAGGCTACCACGCCACCGGATAGAACCACCAATAATGCATGACCTTTTTGCTGAAGCAACCCCGGGGGATGTCCCGACGTGCATCATCCCTGAGGAGCCGAGATATGCAGGAGAACATGAAGGGATTGAACCATATATCCCACAATATGTCACAAGGCCTCGCCATCTGCAGATCATTCCGGAATATGAGCTGGAGAGAATGCAAAATTTTGAAAAGAAAACCTTTGAATACTTCGAGAGAATTAAAGGAAGAAGAATCAATATACTAGAGGGCCTCGAGCTACATACCGACGTATTCTCAGAATATGAACAACAGCAAATCGTGGATTGTATCCGGGATTTGAAAAGAATGGGCCGAGCAGGCCGCCTAAGGAGAACACATACTCGAACCCCGAGATGGATGTCGTGGAAGGGAAGAATCACAATACAATGCGGATGCTCGCTACAACTTTCGTCGAAGATAGGAAGGAAACCCACCGGAATACTCCGTCATGGGCAAGTAGATCCGATGCCATTAGTCATCAAGAGAATGGTAAAAAGATTGATAACATGGAGGGTACCGCCAGCAGATTGCATACCCAATAGCTGCATTATCAACATCTACAAACGAGGTGACCGCATACCCCCACATATAGATCACCACGACTTCGTCGGACCTTCACTGCACGCCTCTTTCCTAAACGAGTGAGACATCATGTTCGGATTCGACCTTCGGATAACGAGCCCGGGTGAGTTCCGAGGGCCGATAAAGATACCTTTACCGGTAGGTTCCTTCATGATACCGAAGGGCAACCGGAGCGAGATATCGCTAAGCATTGCATACCAGAGTGCCGATGAAGCGGATCTCAGTTACTTTCAGGAGAATGGACGACAGCAAGACACCTTACCATTTCCAGCCAGACCCAGAGGTAGAAAGCCTCCGGCCTTACGAGCTGTGAGTTACATGGGAGATATCACACCTCCAACGTACATCCAGCCGGAATCCTTGCCAAGGATGGCTTGGAAGGTGATGTTATTAACCATGTACCCCACTATTCAGACATGGATTTTTGACAGATGCTTCTTTTGATGGATCGCCAAAGATCATACATAGTCCGTTTTGAGTTTACATATATTCCAGATCGAGTTGTATGATGTATCTTCAATATGATTGGAATGAAAGTGACCATGTCACATTTTTGGCCTTCACCTCTTATGTGCAAATTGATTGGGAAACGCCATTAAAGTTAAATGAACTTCGAACAAAGAACAGAAAAGAAATAAAAAAAAGGGATAAAAGAAAACTTTCTTTAAAAATCTAAAAAATGACGAACACCAAATTCACATGAACATTAAATAAACGATAAAATAAAATTTAAACCATTAAAAGATAAACGAAATCAACATGAATGTTAAATCAAATCACAAATCAAATTCTCAATCAAATTTCAAATTCAATCTTTCCAAATTCCGAATCAAATTTCAATCTTTTCAAATCACAAATCAAATTCTCAACCGAATTCCAAATCCACTCCCGATCAAGTTTCAAATTTGATCTTCCAAATTTCAAATCAAATCTTAAATCAAATTTCAATCGAGTTCAAACTCATCCTTCCAAATCTCAAATTCAATCTTTCCAGATTTCAAGTCTCAATCAAATTCAAATTCAATTTCTTCCAGATCTCGAATCAAATATCAATCAAATCAAAATTTAAACTTTTGGGTCGAGGATTTTTACATCCAAGACTGCACTGTTTTAGGATTCTTTTCCTATTGCACTGAAATACATCAAATTCAAACTTTTGGGTCGAGGATTTTACATCCAAGACTGCACTGCTTTAGGATTCTTTTCCTATTGCACTGAAAAACATCAAATTCAAACTTTTGGGTCGAGGATTTTTACATCCAAGACTGCACTGCTTTAGGATTCTTTTCCTATTGCACTGAAATACATCAAATTCAACCTTTTGGGTCGAGGATTTTACATCCAAGACTGCACTGCTTTAGGATTCTTTTCCTATTGCACTGAAATACATCAAATTCAAACTTTTTGGGTCGAGGATTTTACATCCAAGACCGCATCGCTTTAGGATTCTTTTCCTATTGCACCGAAATACATCAAATTCAAACTTTTGGGTCAAGGATTTTACATCCGAGACCGCACCGCTTTAGGATTCTTCCCTATTGCACCGAAATACATCAAATTCAAACTTTTGGGTCGAGGATTTTACATCCAAGACCGCACTCGCTTTAGGATTCTTTTCCTATTACACCGAAATACATCAAATTCAAACTTTTGGGTCGAGGATTTTACATCCAAGATCGCACCGTTTTAGGATTCTTTTCCTATTGCACTGAAATACATCAAATTCAAACTTTTGGGTCGAGGATTTTACATCCAAGACTGCACTGCTTTAGGATTCTTTTCCTATTGCACTAAAATACATCAAATTCAAACTTTTGGGTCGAGGATTTTTACATCCAAGATCGCACTCGCTTTAGGATTTTTTTCCTATCGCACCGAAATACATCAAATTAAACCTTTTGGGTCGAGGATTTTACATCCAAGACCGTACCGCTTTAGGATTCTTTTCCTATTACACTGAAATACATCAAATTCAAACTTTTGGGTCGAGGATTTTACATCCAAGACTGCATCGTTTTAGGATTCTTTTCCTATCGCACTCGAAATACATCAAATTCAAACTTTTGGGTCGAGGATTTTACATCCAAGATCGCACCGCTTTAGGATTCTTTTCCAATTGCACTCGAAATACATCAAATTCAAACTTTTGGGTCGAGGATTTTACATCCAAGACTCGCACTGCTTAGGATTCCTTTCCTATTGCACTCGAAATACATCAAATTCAAACTTTTGGGTCGAGGATTTTACATCCAAGACCGCACCGCTTTCGGATTCTTTTCCTATTGCACCGAAATACATCAAATTCAAACTTTTGGGTCGAGGATTTTACATCCAAGACTGCACTGCTTTAGGATTCTTTTCCTATTGCACTGAAATACATCAAATTCAAACTTTTGGGTCGAGGATTTTACATCCAAGACAGCACTGCTTTAGGATTCTTTCCTATCGTACCTTGAAATACATCAAATTCAAACTTTTGGGTCGAGGATTTTACATCCAAGATCGCACTCGCTTTAGGATTCTTTTCCTATTGCACTGAAATACATCAAATTCAAACTTTTGGGTCGAGGATTTTACATCCAAGACCGCATCGCTTTAGGACTCTTTTCCTATCGCACCGAAATACATCAAATTCAAACTTTTGGGTCGAGGATTTTACATCCAAGACCGTACCGCTTTAGGATTCTTTTCCTATTGCACTCGAAATACATCAAATTCAAACTTTTGGGTCGAGGATTTTACATCCAAGATCGCACTCGCTTTAGGATTCTTTTCCTATTGCACTGAAATACATCAAATTCAAATTTTTGGGTCGAGGATTTTACATCCAAGACTGCACTGCTTTAGGATTCTTTCCTACGGCACTGAAATACATCAAATTCAACCTTTTGGGTCGAGGATTTTATATCCAAGACTGCACTGCTTTAGGATTCTTTCCTACGACACTGAAATACATCAAATTCAACCTTTTGGGTCGAGGATTTTATATCCAAGACTGCACTGCTTTAGGATTCTTTTCATATTGCACTGAAATACATTAAAATCAAACTCTTGAGGTTAAGGATTTTACATCCAATACTGCATTTCTCTGAGATCTCTTCTCATTGCAATGATTCAATCTAATCAATTCAATTTTCTTTCGAGGTTGAAGATGTTACATCTAAAACCTCGTAATTCCAATTTTCATTTCAAATTAAATCCCTCAAATTAATTTCGACAAAACTTCAATCTAAATCGAAACTCCAAACTAAAATCTAAACTCACACATCAAAACTTAAATTGAAACAAAATAAAATCTAAATCGAAACTCCCTGGTCATGTGATTTGGGATTCACCTCCTTTTCCTTTCCCCAGCGAGAGTTCAGGAATCTCCAGTTTCAGAGATATACTTGCTACTCCCCAGCGGAACTCTTCTACTTCGTCCTAAGTTCGTCACTTGGACATCTGTGTTGGTTTTGTTGATCGCTTCGGTCAACACCAATACGCGCGGTGTGCTCCGTCGACTCACCACACCTATCGGGGTCCATTTGTTGACCTCATTTTTGATGAGGTCTTCTCTTCTTCTCTTTAGTACTTAGGATCTAGCCTTAGGCTTTTCCTTTCGACTATCTTAGAAGACTAGAATTGGGACCCACCTTTTAGAAATTCAAACCACTTCTTAACTCCCCGCAAACTCCACAAACTTGACTATAGACCCCTAATCACCTAGAGGGTTGAAATCAAATGTGGAAGTTTAAAGGATGAGTTCCTATAGGACTCTTTGGCCTTAGATCTGCCCAGGTGGCCTGGTCCGGTGAAGGGGCCGACTTACACACACATTACACTTATACACTACACACTATACACTACACTTTCACACACCCATACCTAACTCGACCTCCGACTCATGTGGGTGATTCACATGGATGGTCCTTAAACCACTAATCCTCGGCTAAGAGGGTTAGGAACAACATAGATGAATGCCTCAAATGAGTCCCTTCATGGCTCATGTGGGCTTGATATGGCTTCATGGCTCAACCAAAATGATTTCACTCCACTCAAATTCACCCGATCTTCAATTTCCCAAATTTTCAATTTTGACCCCGGGACCCTACACCCGCTAGCTTCTACCCAAAACCCTCGAAATTACCCAAAATTCTCAAAAATTTCCAAATTACCCAAAATTCTCCAAAATCATTCCCAAACATTTCCACATCACTTAAATTGATCATCCATACCCAAAAATACCAAAAATTTCAAAAATACCTCCCAATACCCTCCAAATACCCAAAATACCCCTCTTGGCCAAAAGATCCAAAAATTCAGAAAATTCCCAGAAAATTCCAGAAAACCCCAAATTTGACCCATTTTAACCCAAAGTGAACCCAATGTCAAACCAAACCTACCCAATTGACCCCAATTTTGGTCCAATTCAATTCTAAACTTCAATTCAATATCCCGATACCAATCTAGACCAAATCTAAGTCCAATTTGATTGACATTTGGATCCAATCTCACTTTTGGCCTTAAAGCCCAATTTGGACCCATAACCCAAACTCACCCAGATTCAACTCCAATTAACCCCAAATCTTTTCTAAATCTTCCTTAACATTCCCACAAACAAAACACTAACATGATTTGCCCAAAATTTAGACCCAAACCCCACTCAAACTCAACCCAAAGCTAAAAGGCCCTATTTTGACCTAAACCCAAACCTAACCCAAATGAGCCCAAACCTCAAAATCAAAGCCCAACCAAAGTCAAAACCTCTTTGAAACACTCCCATAAACATTTCTCGACATTGATTTTACATCAATTTCAACTCTAGCCCAACATTAGCCCAACTTGGCCCACTTGGACCTACATAGGCCCACTTACCAAATAAACCCAAATTCAAACCAATTCAAATCCAAATCACACCAAATTGACTCCAAGCCCTTCATAGAACATCCACTAAACCAATTATGACATTTATTTGACAAAGTTCTTCACAAAATCTTTACCCAAATGCCCATCCTAAAATCGAAAAGCCCATTCCCCTTAAACTTTCCTAAAAGCCCACTTCACCACATTCAAAAGCCCAAATCCATCCAAAGCCCACATGGCACTTCCCCTCATCATCCATTTAATCAAAATCACCCCTAAGTTTCAAAATCATCAATTAAACCATTCCAAATCGAAGCTTCATGCAAATTTTCACCAAAATATCCAAAATTCTTAAAACCCATTTCCATGAAATTGACTCAACTTTCCCGAAGCCAAAGACAAGCCATGCAAGCCATGGACAAGCCACATGAAGCCATGGAAGGCTTGACATGTGACCATGCCATTAATGGTAAAAGGAGGGGCCCCTTTCCTAATCTTTCATTAAGCATTTTTTACCTTAAGCATGTCGCACACTAAACCATGTTTAGCCTCCTCATCATGGATAGAGACCACACCACTCTCCCTTGGGCCGGCCAATCGATCCTCTCGGCCCAAAATCGAGGCCATGGGAAGGTGCACCCAACCCGAACCAATGGGTTGACCAAATTAAGGCCAAAATGACCCCCTCCCCATTCCATTTTAATTCAAAGCCTTTACACATGGCAATTGCCGATTGATTGCACAAACCTCCAGCCCGACCCACCTGGACTCGAGGGTGACCCATGCCTGCCGGCCGGTCGCACGGATCGCCGGAAAACACCATGGCCGAGACCTTGGGAGGAGCCAAAGTTTGGAATTCCCACTTGCTGAGCCGCCCCATGCCGAATGGTCACTATGGTTGTTCTTCTCCTCACCGAGAGCGGCCGATCCCATGCCTCGGCTCCCCCGGAAGGCTCTCCAGCCTCTCTGACTCAAACCCCTCACCCTCACGGCCATAAAGGAGAGTTGCACAAACCTTGCCGAAACTGCGCCAAAATTGTTCCAAACCCTTCTCCACCCTTAGAGCGGTTGATCCCAGGTGTCGATTTGCCCTAATCCCCACTGATAAAATCCGATTTCCCAACTGCAATTCCACTCAAAACCGGGACACTTCTCCACGGTGAGCCAATTCCCAATTGATTGGTTCTACACCTTCACCGGACCGAGGGAAGGTGTCCACCGGCAAAAGCCCCATCTCCGAGGCCACCCGGTTGCTCCGGCCTTCGAAGCTTTGTGATCGGGCTTGGTCGAAATCACATCTAGACAATTCACTGGACCGGGAGACTTCATCCGGAGGTTGCTGGGATCCAATCGAAGGTGCAACAACTCTCAGATCGAAGCCACACTTCTCTGAGCAAAGGTATGAGCTGATTCTTCATCCCGAGCTTCTGGAGATTCTCCATTTCGAATGCCTTAATTTCGATGCATGATAGCCAGTATGGATGTGTTCGTCTCTTGAGAGACGAATCCATAGAAGCATAAGAACATGAAAATCCATTGAGTATCGAGTGAGATCTTAGGGATTTAGTGTGGACGGCTCTCGGGTGAGGACGCTCGGGGACGATGAACGGATGCCGTCCATTCAATACACGCGCGGACGGATGGCTCAGATGGCGTCGGACCAGGAGATGGTACAAGAACCGCGGGGCCCGGGCTGGCGACTCGGAGTGGCGGCGTCGAATGGGAGCGCGACACGCGGCGTTTCGGAGATGCCGAGGATGAGTTGGCGCGCGTGGATAAATAGAAAATTAGGGTATTTTCTTATTTATTTAATTCCCTAAACTTCAAAAATTCATAACTCTGTGTAGAAAAATCGAGAAAAATAAAATAAAAATACCCTCTTGCTCGGTGAACAGAGGAGAATAATGTGGAAAAGAAATCATTTAATTTCATCAAGTATTTTATTTTTTATAATTTATTTACTCCCTGCATACTTTTAATTCTCCATGCATGTATACAATTCACCATGGCATGAGACCATAGGGCTTTTGAAGCCTCTGAATTTGGGAACATTCCCTGAATTTTCCAAAGTCAAAGGCCATCCCTATGAAGAGTTATTGATTTTTCAAATTCATGTTGCTGTTTTGAGTATTTTAATTCCAATAAATAGCATGTTGTGAAATAAATTCTAGGAAAATTTGGTGATATTCCTTATGACCGAGAGAACCCTAGGAAAAATAGGTTTTGAGTTAGTTCATTTAAAACAACCCTAATTGGCTTAAACACCCAAAATAGGTCTCTAATTAATTAGAGTTAACCATGCATCAAATTGACTTGAAATCAATTCTCCAGCTGACCTTTAGGATCGGAGGAATCCACCATAAAAGTTTGAGGTCGATTAGACTTGGTTAGCCCCACTAATTGGGTTGATTAAGCCACTTAGTCATTTTAAACTTTAAAAATTCATAACTTTTAAAATACCTTTCAAAAATTCACCAAATTGGTTTTGGAGCCTCTCGATATCAGGGGAACCTAAGAAAATTAAAATTTCAATTTTCTAAAAGAGTTGATTTTTAATAATATTTTAATATTTTTAATAATTAAAAAATAATAAAAATCACAAAAATAATAAAATTCACCAAAATGTCACATTTTGAATTTTAATCACTTAGGAACAAATCCCACATTTTTCTTAGGTCTATTTAGTGAGATATTAAATTTTAAAGCTTTAAGGTAATTTTAAAATTAAAAAAAATGTATTTTCTAGCATTTTCACTAAAATAATTATAATAAATCATAGAAAAATCAGAAAATTGCAAAATTTGCTTCTCTGATTCCCTTGATATCAGAGAGATTTTTGAAAAATATAAAATTCATTTTTCAACATTTATTTTATTTTTAAATTAATTAACACTCCAAAACTTAAAATAATTATAATAAAAATAATATAATTCAAAAAATCACCAAATTTAGTCCAAGTGGTCCTCTGGTCATTAGGAATGTCCCCTAACTTTCTTAAGGACAGAAACTTTTCCTTGGTCATGTTATTAAATTTTCCTTGAAAATCTCTATTTTCTACCAAAAATAATTATATAAATAAATTAAATACAGAAAAATCACATTTTCTCCTCTCATGTCTTTATTGACATATGAGTGAAGTTACATAAAAATTTCAAGTTCATTTGAGTTCAATTTAGTGAGTTATGAAATTATTAAGCTTAAAGGGTAAAATGGTAATTAAAAATCTTAATCCTTAATTAAAACTTTAGGTTTAATAAAAAATTAACAAGTAAAATATTTGATCCTAATCTGATTTGGATGATTGAAATTTAAATAATTAAAGGGTAGAAACCCATTAAACAATTTTAAAATAATTAAACCTTAATTAAATAATTGATTAAATTTGGAAGAATAATAAAATTGGAATTATTAAAATAGGGATATTATTAGGAGGAGATTTATTCTTTAATTTAAAAATCCCTAAATTAATTATCTCATTAATATTCAATTCTTAATTAAAATGATAACTCAAATTCAAAACATTAAAAGACTTAATCATTAAACTAAAATTAAATTATTAAACTCTTTTAAAAATTTCAATTAAAATTAAAAAATAAAATTAAATTAAAATTAAATTAAATTAAATAAATTAAATCAAATTAAATTAAATTAAATTAAGATTAAAAATTAAATTAAATTAAAGATTAAATTAAATTGAATTAAACAAACAAATTAAATTAAATTAAATGAATTAAATTAAATTAAAATTAAAATTAAATCAAATTAAATTAAATTAAATCAAATCAAATTAAATTAAATAATTAAATTAAATTGAATTAAATTAAATCAAATTAAATTAAATTAAACAAATTAAATTAAATTAAATTAAATTAAATCAAATTAAATTAAATTAAATCAAATTAAATTAAAACTAAATCAAATCAAATTAATTAATGTAACATCAAATCAAATTAAATTGAATTAAATTGAATTAAATTAAATTAAAACTCAATTAAATTAAATTAAATTAAATTAAATATAACATCACCTAAAACAGAAAGAAATTAAATATAAAGCAACTTGAACACTATTCCAAATTTAAACCCATTAACTTAAATCAAATCATTTGAATACCAATTTACCCTCAAAGCTTTAGTTATCATAACTCCTAAATAGAACATTAAATGAAATGTTACTTCACTCATAAGATATTCAAATGTCCTAGTTCACTGAGCAAGTTAACAAAACTTGAATTTCCGGACGATTAATTCATTTGTATAATTAAATTCATTTGGACTTAAAACTATCCTAGAAATATTGAAAAGATGTTTAAGATTTGTCTTAAGCACTTCCTCGATATGATAGGATGTTCATAAGAACAATTGAACTTAATTATTATTTGATGAAGAAAATCATCCTCGAAACCAAAACACAAGACCTAGACGTCATAGGAAATGACTAAGCTATAGGATTAGGAATTTGGTAGAAAACCATAACCCTTACCTTAGCTTTACCTAGGAACATGCTTAAATATTCTAACTGTGTTTTAAGTGCAGCTTGGGATGACGGGAAGACCCTCCAGGTACGCTTTTATTTTATTGCATTCTACTTTCTTGCAATTTACCTTCTCGCAATTTATTTAATCGCATTGCACTTACTTTTCTTGCATGATAAACAACTGTTGCATGAAAACTCACACCTTTAGGATAGACCCTAAAACGAAACCAAAACTAAGTTAAAATTCATTGCAAGATAAAATTCACCGCCACAACATTTCAAAATATAAAACAACTCAAAATTTAATCACAAACGAACACAAAACTACGATTACAACTAAATTAAAACGTCCTGTTGGATGATCGGGAATACCTCGGATGATGTAACCTACGTGTTGCTAACGGGATTTCCCACGGTCTAAATGAAAGTGTGGAACTCATTCGGTTGAGTTTAGCAAATTCATACTGGACTAAGTGAATCCGATAAAAATAATGATGCCTGGAAGGATGGAACCGTGGGATCTTAAACGGTGTCGTTATAATCAACTTTAAGATTTGTTTTAATTAAAACATAAAAAACACTTGGAAATCAAGATTTTCTCTAAACCAAAACACTTTTCTCATCCCCCGATTTATGATTTCTAAAACTAAACCTCGCAACAACAAGGAGCTCGGAGCATGGTGGGCGGCACGGCCATCGTCGTCAACAAAACTTGAATCCACATCGACAAAACTTTCCTAGAACTAAACAACAAAGCCATAGGACTTCGAGGTAGTTTGCCTAGTGCAACATAAACCCTCAATCTTTGTTAGGCATTTGCATGATCGGGACATGTAAATTAAGCTCTAACCGGTTTTAGGATTCCGAGGTAGTTGTTCGATACGACATAAACCCTCACATCTTCGAGGCTATTTGTATGATTCTATCATATAAATATAAGTCCTAATTAATTAAAATTGGCAAGACCAAAACATTTAAATAAATATTAGGACTTTCCTAAATCCAAGCCAAACAATAGGATAGTCGGGAAATTACCGAAGTTCGCTTCGAATCTGTGATTTCTCCTACTTTTCTTCCTTTGGATTCCCAAAACAAAATGTTCCAAATTTGATCCATTCCTTATTGAAATTCCAAATTTCAATCCCTTGAAAACCTTAAACTTTAAAATTCTTGAGAGCAGAATTATTGATTATTATCGAGAGTTTTCTTAGGTGATTCCCATCACTTAAGATGGAATTAACTATAGGGGCTTGCCCTTATAGGGAATTTTAAAGAACCTGGGTAATATAAACCACTGTTTAATGTTTTCATATTAAGCGGGGAATTTTGTCGGCTTATAAAATTGGTTCGCGAGACCAAACGGATGTCACGAAATCTTCTAGTTTATTTAATCGAGCCCCACTTAGTCAAGCGAGTGTGTCTATCCTTAGGGATAGATACACGGTTTGTGGTGCGGTGCTTAGTTTATATAAACTATTTGGGATGTGAGATCGGTTTAATCTCATATCTTAAAACCTTCAAATTTAAAATTATTTTCAAAATCAAATACTACTTTTCAAATTATTTATTTTAATTAAATTAAAAATTCGCCAGACGACTACGTTAGGCGACCCCTTTTCAAAATAAAAACACACAACCTAAAAATATGCCGACTGATTTACGGCGACTCCGCTGGGGAAAATTCCTCTCTCCATTTTAATCAGATAATTCTGCTTTCAAAAATCGGTAGTGTATCCATGTCCCTTGTGGATCAAACTACCCTTCTTTCCGTTGGAATACTATGTTCATTTCTATCTTGAATAAGTATAGCCAACATTCTCTCGGATTTAGGAGCCACTTGTTTAGACACCCCTAAACGGAGAGGTTCCGAGATCCTTTTACCTCATTCCTGAGGTGGGGTGGACCCCCAATAGGTGTTAGTTTAGGACTAATCCTTCGAGTCGAGAAGTCTTGCTTAAGACTTTCTTTTCCAACTCCGAATCGGATTCCTTACCTTCTCTACACCGTTGAACATTCCGTTCTAAATAAACAAACCCTCTAATAAGTGACTCTTTTAACAAATGATTCCCTCTTATAAATACATGAACAAGAATGAGTTCGGACTCTTTTCAATTCCTTTCTTTTTGTCCTAAAGAAAAGAAGCATAGCTTGGGACTGACAACCAGAATCTACCCTGCAGAAATGGAAGCCCCGAAACTGATTTTCTCATTCACCAACGGAGCGGACTTCGTTGTCTATAAGGATGAGTTGCTCGACAATGGGATCATCCGGTTTGGACAAGGATTTGAAAATACGAATGTCGAAGTCACCGACGTCTCCCTCTTTGCAGCGACGAACAAGGTATCCGAAGCCGAGGAGCCGCTGCTCGAGTTCGACCTTAGGTCGACCCGGGAGTTCCCTCCTCCGCAAAGGATCCCGACTAGGAGGAATGCTTGCCGTCCGCGGGAGGACGCATTCTTACTACCCCCTCTGGTCTAGTTGTTTCGCACCTACCCCGACTACGCCAAATCAAAGGGGAAAGAAATCTAGAACTATGGTAAACACTGTTACCAGTGGAGGGTACGGATCTTCTGTAAGGCCTTCGTTTTCGAAATCGGGTCCAGTTCGAAGATTCCATCAACGACAAGGACCCAAAGAAGAAACAGAAGTAGAAGGATCGTCAGAGAAGCCAGAGCTGCTGAAATTGCTTTCCTAGAGGAAATTCCAGAGCTGCCAGAATATACACCGCTGCCAGAATATACACCGCTGCCTAACTACATACCACTCTTGGGAGGAAGCAGGTTCCATCCCCTCTCGCCGCGAGAGGATGAGGAGAATGTTCGCAAGATTCGTTGCCACATTACCTCGGCCCGCATACTACAACGATAGCCGGAAGAAAAGAACTAGAACTACGCCGTTTGCTCGACCGCAAACTTTGGTAGAAAAATTAGCAAGGAAGGAAAACTGCCCCGTATCGGAGATTCTACGAAGGATAGGGCGGGTGCCGGTCCGAATCCCGTCTTGGGCCCCGAATAGAGCCCGCCGTCATGACGGAAAAGCCGAGCAAGAGAATGAAGGCTAGCCGCCTGTCATAGTCTTAGGATTACGGATTAGGGAGGATACCACCTTCCGGCATTTGGTCGACGGACCATCCGGTCCTAGAACCTGTCTGTCGCTAGAAGGATGGTATGGCGTCCCACTACGGGGCGATTGAGATTGAAACGACGGCTCCGAGAAAGAAAGTCTCGCCGGGAGAGTCTGGAATGCGAAGAAAGTGCTACTTGCGATAAAGGGGACTCGTGAAAAAGGGACCCGGCGGCTATCGCATGACAACCGCAAGGACACACAGAAAGCTCCGCTAGAAGACGCCATGGAAAAGTTGAGACC
This sequence comes from Papilionanthe hookeriana x Papilionanthe teres, assembly GCA_022702705.1. NCBI lineage: Eukaryota > Viridiplantae > Streptophyta > Magnoliopsida > Asparagales > Orchidaceae > Papilionanthe > Papilionanthe hookeriana x Papilionanthe teres. Next base: position 185,733,595 of record CM040421.1, read on the forward strand.
CGATATCCGACGGTTGGAAAAAGAAAGAGAAGAAAAGTTCGGAGATGAAATCGATTCATCGGAATTCATGGACGATGAATATGCAGAAATCAATATGGTTGAGACACGAGCTTCATCAGCTTCGCAAGGTGCTCCTGCAGCCGCAGAAAGCAAGGAGCCGAGGCGATGAGAAGGCGGCTTCGGGAAAAAGACGACACGATCGCTCGAATGGCGAAAAGGATGGAAGAGATGGTCGTAGCTGCGGCCACTCTCCGAGTCGAGTACAACCACATAGAGAGACACCCCCGAGAGGTCATTCACATTGTAGACGGAGGAAAGGAGATTACATCCGTCGATGGGGATGATCGGCGAAAAAGGATACAACACAAAGTATGATCCACGAAAAAGATATCAAGAACTTGGTAGAACGGCGAGGTGCGAGAAGCCTTAGCACAATCGAAGAACGGGACATCCATTCGGACGGGTAGACCTTACCCGGAAGAATTCGACGCCGTCCGATACCCGAAAGGCTTCGTACCACCTGCTGTTCGAGACCTTCGACGGAACCGAGAACCCCCGACGGCATGTTGCACACTTTCGTGCCGAGTTGTTGCAATGCCGGCGGGAGCGATGCACTACTCTTCCGACGAGTTCGTCGGCGGTCCGTCGGGAATCGCTTTCGGCTGGTATGCGGGAATTACCCGATGGTTCGGTGAAGACTTTCTCGAGCTAGAGAACCTCTTCATCGAGCGATTCGCTCGGAGCTCAGCACCACATCACTATAGGTGATTTAGTGGTAGAGAAACAAAGGCCGAATGAAACTTTGGTGGATTACATACTTCGATGGAGAAACTTAAGCATGAAATGTGAACCACAACTGCAAGAACAACATGCAGTCGGCATTTTACTTAAAAGCATTCACGGCCCGATAGCACTTCTCCTCAAAGGATTCACTTATTAAGACTTTCGAGAAGTTGTTAAGCAAGGCCGGAAGCTTGCAAGAAGAGGCGAAGCAATTAAGTTTTCCGACAAGACGGACAAGCGAAGCCGGTGAAGTCCTTCGAAAAGAAACCCGGGATCATTGCGACGGTTGATAAAGGCAAGCAACCGATGCAAATACCACCGAACGGCCGCGACGAACCACAACGGAATTACCGGCAACCCGGTCCAGCTATCGGTCGTCTCCGCGAGTATGAACAACCGTCTCGTCCGCAACGTACATTGAGGGAGCTTCTGAGCAGGGAATATCCGTTCAAGAATGAAGCAGTACCGAAAATATTCCGTGGTCTGATGAAGACTCCAGATTTCCAGCTGCCAGAGCCTAAAAGACCAAAGGAAGTCAACAAGAACGGTGATCCCAACTTTTGCCCCTACCATCGGATGCTTGGGCACAAGATAGAAGATTGCATTACCTTTAAAAGTTGGCTCAACGACAACCTTCGGAAAGGGAATATAACAATCCCGAAGGAATACATGAAGGAACCCCTGAAAGGAGGTTCCGTCAATGTTATCTCAGTCGATCCCGTCATTCCGATAGATCCCTATGCAGCCGACGATGGATGGACCACCGCCTGGACGAGGTCTTCGAAAAGATTTTAGACGGCATCCGAACCGCTTCGGTGTACGCTTCGATTCGAGTTCGAGACCCTGTTAAGCCGGTACTATCACTTGCGATAGAAGAACCACCTCGACGAGGAGGCGATCGAAGAGAAGAAGAAAATTGACGAAGAAGAGAGGACCGAGACTCCTAAGGCTGAGACTAGGGGCTGCTCATCCTAGGATAGTTGTTTCCGATTAGGGGGAGAAATCCTCGAACCTCCGATTTTGTATGATTATCCGCTCACTTCGGTGGGATCATATAATGATAAGGGTGATGGCGTTGGCTACGTTTTGATCGTTTCTAACGATTACGTAACTAGCGACAATCCGGACATCGACTTCGATACCAACAACAATTCTCAAATAATACATGATCTCGATGAGCAAAATAACGAAGAAGACATCCATCAAGGTGGCTACGAGAGCTCAACAAGCAACGAATCTATCTACGAGTTTCGAGGAGCTCCGATCATAATAGAGTTAGAGCCTTCGGATTCGAAGATAATCCGGAAGAGCTCGTCATTCCGATTCGGGAGGAGACACCAACAAGTTCGACACTAGATTTAGAAGAAATTACGGAAGTCAACTTGAGAAGTGGAAAAGTTCTACCTCCAAGAATGGGTCCAAAAGACAAAGGAAAGCGGTGGTTGTTCAAGAAGAACCAACCCCAGGCGGAAGAAATACCCATTCGAGAAGAAGCCGAGCACGCATGAGAACAAAGTGGACTACAACGTGTTAGCCCATCTTAGGAAACTACCGGCCAAGCCGAGCATTTAAGATGCTCTCATCTTATCGAAAGGAGATGAGAGAAGCTCGATCAAGGCCTTACTAGATCCGAGAAATTTGCTTAGCTCGAATGGCCGGAGATTCCTTAGATGAGGTTTGCTCGTTAAAGGAACGACGAGGCGTTACCTTCACGGACAATGACCTACTACTTGGGACGACGAGATCACAACCGACCATTGTACATTTCGAGTTACAATTGGGAAGTTTACGCTCTTCGAGTATTGGTGGATCCGGGAGCATCAATCAATATAATGAGTCTTCGAACACTAGCATATTTGGAAATTGATGCTCGCGAGCTCGAAGCAGATAAAATGGTATTAAAAGGATTCAATCAGAAAGGAGAAAGAGCCCTCGGGTCAATAACGCTACTGATGAAGACCGGTGACTCAGCAAAGACAACCGCAAAATTTCACATAATTGATTCAGAAACGTCGTTCAACGCTCTACTGGGCCGACCATGGATACATGAAAACGGGATGGTATCATCATCTCTACACCGGTGCATCAAGTACTACGATGGAGGGGAACGGTGCATCAAAGGCGACTTACAACCATTCTCCGTACATGAGATTGGAATCCATGAAGATGCGGCTTATTATGCACCGCCAAAGAAAACAATCTTCTCCGAGAGATACCGTAACAAATGAAGCAAAGAAAGTTCGGGACAACGAAGAACCCGAAATTCTAGTCCAACGATCACTCACCACTCCCTTCCGGCGAGATGGTGAAGGTTTCTCCATAACTTGCATCCGAGGTCGAGGCCGGGGACGAGGCCGTGGTAGAGACGTTAGGACGAGTTGGACAGAGGAAACTAGCCATCAATGTTGATTGGGAAGATAGTTACGAAGAAGAAAAGAAATCAAATAAGAAGCGGCGACAATAAGTCGAGAAGAAGCTGCAATTCAACATCTCTCTCGAAGATGAGAAGAACGAAGAATACAAATCAATGTACGAGAAGATTAACCACTATGTACATACTATGACCACGACCCCGATCCATTCTAATAAGATCGAGGGTATGGTGGTCGAAGAGGTACGTAACGACGGTGCAAGGCCAATCAAATTCTACCGTGGTGCTTCTTCCTCCAAAGCTGAAAATAATGTACAATTCGAAGATGTCACTTCATCGAAATTAATGGAATTACCTTTTGAGTGGTACTCTACACGTGTTCAAAATTTAATTCAACGTGGTTTCTTACCTCGACAATGGACAAAAGACCAATCACAACATTTTGAAAAATTATGGAATAACTCCGGTCGTCCACCCGATTCGAAAGCATGGTCTTGGATTCGGCACGGTAGGGTCGGTTGACGATGCGAATTTTGCTTGGTTGTCACTTGCGAATCCAATGAAAGCTGCATGGAAACTACGGACGAACTCGAAGATTTACAAATTGGAGATGCTCCACCAGAGTCGAAGAAGAAATTAAATCTACAATAGATGAGTTAACGGAAGTTAACTTAGGTACTAGCGAAGAGCCTAGACCTACCTTTGTTAGCTCCTTACTCGACAAAGAAGACTCCGAAGAAATAATCAAATTATTAATGGAATTTAAGGACTTGTTTTGCTTGGAACTACGATGAAATGCCGGGATTGGCTCCGGAGGTTGCGGTTCATAAGCTAGGAGTGGATCCTACTACGTTCCAGTCAGACAAGGTCCCAGAAGAATGTGTCTAGAAATCGAACAACAAGTCAAAGCCGGAGTTAAAAAGCTAATAGACGCTAAATTTGTCCGTGAAGAACAATACCCGACTTGTTTAGCCAATGTGGTGCCGATCGGAAAGAAGAATGGTCGGATCGGAATTTGTGTGGACTTCGGAGATTTAAACAAGGCATGTCCGAAGGATGAATTCCCTCTACCGATCCCGGAGCTGATGATCGACATTGCTTCGACACATGAAATATTCTAGTTCATGGATGGATCTTCAGGATACAACCACATAAAAATGGCTCCGAGAAGATGAAAAGCTTACGGCATTCGAACGCCGATCGGAGTATTTTGCTACACGGTAATGCCATTCGGACCGAAGAACGCGGGAGCGACCTACCGGAGAGCAATGACAAGAATTTTTGATGATCTCATCCACAATCAAGTCGAATGCTACGTGGACGATGTGGTCATCAAAAGCAAAGTAAAGGAAAACCACTCGTATGATTTGAGAATTGTTTTCGAACGATTAAGACAATTTAACCTTAAGATGAATCCCTTAAAATGCGCCTTCGGCGTCACCTCCGGGAAATTCTTAGGATTCGTTGTCCGACATCATGAAATTGAAATCGACCCAGAGAAGATTAAAGCTATCTTAGAAATGCCGCCTCCCAAAACCTTAAAACAATTACGATCTTTTCAAGGGAAGCTGGCATATCTTCGACGCTTTATCTCGAACTTGTCGAGTAGGTGTCGGCCTTTCTCGGCACTAGTTAAAAAGGACGCCAAATTTATTTGGGAAGAGAAATGCCGGAAGCCCTTCGAGGACATTAAACAATATTTAAAGACACCTCTCGTCTTAGCGGCCCCGGTCTCGGGTAGACCGGCGATACTTTACACCGCGGCTTTAGACGACTCTCTCGGAGCCACTGTTAGCCTGAGTCGATGATGAGGGTAAAGAAAATGCTCTTTACTACTTAAGCCGTCGTTTACTTCCGACGGAAGTAAGGTATCCCGCAATTGAAAAGCATTGTTTGGCCACGATCTTCGCCGCTCAAAAGCTCGGGCACTACATGCTTTCTCATAAGGTCAATCGATCTCGAAGTTTAATCCATTGCAATACTTGATGACTCGTCCAACACTTTCCGAACGGACTTGCCGGATGGTCGATGATATTATTACAATACGATATAACTTTCGTGCCTCGCGTGCCGTAAAGGGACAAGTCTTAGCAGACTTCCTCGCAGCACACCCTTTGCGGCGAATCTCCTCTCGATGACGATTTGCCGGATGAACAAATAATGAACCTAGAAGACCTTGATGATCGACGTTGGGAATTGTATTTCGACGGAGCATCTTCGGCTACACAAAGACGAAGAATCGCAAGTGATAGTGCCGGTAAGGCGGGAATCGGGCTAATCTTTATAACGCCGGAGCGGGGGATGTTAAGATACTCCTACCACTTGACGGAACCGTGTACAAACAATGAAGCGGAATATGAAGCCCTCATAACGGGATTGGAATTAACTATTCGAATGGGGATAACGGACATCAACATCTACGGGGATTCACGAGTTAATCATTCGACGGATCGACGGACGGTACGAGAATTTTAAAGCCAAGACTCGAGCAATACTTCCGGTATGCCATACGGTTGTTGGAACAGATTCCAAATGTGACAATCTACAAAATTCCCGGAAAAGAAAATGCTTTAGCAAATGCTTTAGCCCGTCTCGCAAAAGAATTTGCTGTTTGCAAGATGAATCGAGTGGAAGTGTCGGTTCGCGGACGTCGGGTCCTATCACGGCTTGACATGGACACGATACACAAATCAAAAAAGAAGAAGAATCATTGGCGACGGTGACGAGAAAACACGAGAAGATTGGCGACGGCCATTGATAGATTACCGCAAACAGGAAAGCTACCGGACGATAGGTCGCTAGCTCATCGGATCAAGAAAAGAACTGCGTCCTACGCATTAATAAACAACACATTGTACGGAAGGTCTTTTGACCAAATGTGGCTAAGGTGCCTAAGCGGGTCCGAGGCTTGTGAAATTGTTAAGGAGGTGCATTCGGGACTCGTGGCGCTCACCGGTCGGGTCCGAAGATGAAAATGAAAATTAAAAGACTAGGGTACTACCGGCCCTCGATGATGACCGATCGCATGAAAATCGCCGAGAGCCGTCACCAATGCCAAGTGCACGGAGTGGTTCTACACCAACCTCCAAATGTGCTACATCCGACAATTGCGTCGTGGCCATTTGAATGTTGGGGCACGGATATAGTGGGTCCGATAGAACCACCATCTTCAAAAGGACATCGCTTCATTCTTGCGGCTACGGATTACTTTTCCAAGTGGGCGGAGCAGTTCCACTTAGAGAAGTGAAAGCACACCACGTGCTACAGGTTTTCAAGAACCAAGTTGTCTACCGTTTCGGAGTGCCACGCAGAATTATCTCAGATAATGGATCAGCATTCAGAAGCACGCAAATCAACAATTTTGTTAGGAGACACGGAATCGACTGGCGATACTCAACAATTTACTACCCAAGAGCAAACGGCCTCGCTGAGGCTTTTAATAAAACTCTCGTTCAAATCTTATAGAAAATTTTGGACGATAATAAGAGGAATTGGCCCGAGAAGTTGTTAGAAGCCTTATGGGCCTAGCGGACAACCTTCAGAACTCCTACTCAAGCTACACCTTACGCTCTGGTGTATGGGTCCGAGGCAGTGTTACCTTTAGAGGTTCAACTTCCTTCACTCAGAATTGCAGTTGCAAACAAGATCACGACGAAAGAGAACGAGAAATTATGACTAGAAGAATTAGAAAGCCTGGAAGGGAAAAGACTTGCAGCGCAACAGAATATAGAACTATACCAAGCTAAGATGGTTCAAGCCCATGACAAACTGGTCCGTCCAAGAACCTTCAAAGTTGGTGACTTAGTTCTCGTTCTCAAGAGACCTATTCTTGCACACCGCAAGATAGGAGGAAAATTTGAACCCACTTGGGAAGGACCGTTTGTGGTTGAAGCACTATACTCAGGAGGTTCCTACCAGTTAGTGAATTGCCAGGGAGAACGACATATGCTTCCGATCAACGGACGATACTTGAAAAAGTATTACGCTATCTGATGTTTTGAAGGAATGAATTCTTCATCCCTAAGAAACACGGGCAAAGTAATTACTTATGATTGGGTCCGAACCCAAAAATAATAAAATGTGTTAAAATAAATAAGATCGTGATAATAAAGTTTTCCTTGTTTTCTTTTCCAAATCAAGATCTCTTTCCTGACCTTATCCTACTTCATTCCTGTTAAATTCGAAAATAAAAAAAAATATGTCTTTAATAAACATTTTCTTAATGTTCTTGTTCTTAGCACAGCCCCTGATCCTTTTCCTTGTCTTTTCGCAGGGAAATGTCGAACGGGCGGTTGGTCTCGAACTTTAAGAATGGCGTAAGCCTTGCACTCGATGAAAAGAGGGTGAAAGATGGAGCGATAATCGAGATCGACTCGGATTTCGCACCGGCGAGGCCTACGATATGAGGAAAGTGGCCGGGTCCCGGTTAACCGAGAAGAACTACCCGGGCAAACGAGTGATGAAAGTGGGTGGCCCAAGCCACCAATCCAACAACAAGAAAAGAAAAGCAAACACCGAAGAAGATAAGAAAATGAAATGCGTAGTCGCTACGGCGAGAGGGCGAGCTTGTCGGCGCCGCGTCCACGAGAGATTCATGAAGTGCGGAGAGCTACTCTCACGACAACGCAACGAAGAAATAAGAATCGTCGTATCCGTAAGATGTTAACAAAACTAGCCGCGGACCGAGCACGACGAGACGGTTGGTAATGCCGGTACATACACTTCAAGGACACCGGTTCACCGGGAACCCGAAGAAAGGAGGCCGGCTCACGGGATAACGAGAAAGAATCGGGGAAATCTCCGGAAGATCGGAAGAAAGAAGGCTACCACGCCACGGATAGAACCACCAATAATGCATGACCTTGTTGCGAAGCAACCCCGGGGATGTCCCGACGAGCATCATCCCCGAGGAGCCGAGGTATGCGGGGGAGAACGTGAAGGGATTGAACCATATATCCCACAATATGTCACAAGGCCTCACCATCTGCAGATCATTCCGGAATACGAGCTGGAGAGAATGCAAAATGTTGAAACGAAAACCTTTGAATACTTCGAGAGAATTAAAGGAAGAAGAATCAATATACTAGAGGGCCTCGAGCTACATACCGACATATTCTCAGAATATGAACAACAGCAAATCGTGGATTGTATCCGGGATTTGAAAAGAATGGGCCGAGCGAGGCCGCCTAATGGAGAACACATACTCGGAACCCCGGAGGATGGATGCCGGGGAAGGGAAGAATCACAATACAATGCGGATGCTCGCTACAACTTTCTTGAAGACAGGAAGGGAAACCCACGGGAATACTCCGTCATGGGCGAGTAGATCCGATGCCATTTGTCATCAAGAGAATGGTAAAAAGATTGATAACATGGAGGGTACCGCCGCAGATTGCATACCCAATAGGCTGCATTATCAACATCTACAAACGGGGTGATCGCATAACCCCACATATAGATCACCACGACTTCGTCGGACCTTCGCACGCGTCTCTTTCCCGAACGAGTGTGACATCATGTTCGGATACGACCTCCGGATAACGAGGCCGGGTGAGTTCCGAGGGCCGATAAAGATACCTTTACCGGTAGGTTCCGTCATGATGCCGAAGGGCAACGGAGCAGATATCACTAAGCATTGCATACCAGGAGTGCCAGTGAAGCGGATCTCAGTTACTTTCAGGAGAATGGACGACAGCAAGTCACCTTACCATTTCCAGCCAGACCCAGAGCTAGAAAGCCTCCGGCCTTACGAGCTATGAGTTACATGGGAGATATCACACCTCCAACGTACATCCAGCCGGCATCCTTGCCAAGGATGGCTTGGAAGGTGATGTTATTAACCATGTACCCCACTATTCAGACATGGATTTTTGACAGATGCTTCTTTTGATGGATCGCCAAAGATCATACATAGTCCGTTTTGAGTTTACATGGATTGTATGAAATATATTCCAGATCGAGTTGTATGATGTATCTTCAATATGATTGGAATGAAAGTGACCATGTCACATTTTTGGCCTTCACCTCTTTTGTGCAAATTGATTGGGAAACGCCATTAAAGTTAAATGAACTTCGAACAAAGAACAGAAAAGAAATAAAAAAAAGGGATAAAAGAAAACATTCTTTAAAAATCTAAAAAATGACGAAAACCAAATTCACATGAACATTAAATAAACGATAAAATAAAATTTAAACCATTAAAAGATAAACGAAATCAACATGAATGTTAAATCAAATCACAAATCAAATTCTCAATCAAATTTCAAATTCAATCTTTCCAAATTCCGAATCAAATTTCAATCTTTTCAAATCACAAATCAAATTCTCAACCGAATTCCAAATCCACTCCCGATCAAGTTTCAAATTTGATCTTCCAAATTTCAAATCAAATCTTAAATCAAATTTCAATCGAGTTCAAACTCATCCTTCCAAATCTCAAATTCAATCTTTCCAGATTTCAAGTCTCAATCAAATTCAAATTCAATTTCTTCCAGATCTCGAATCAAATATCAATCAAATCAAAATTCAAACTTTTGGGTCGAGGATTTTTACATCCAAGACAGCACTGCTTTAGGATTCTTTTCCTATTGCACTAAAATACATCAAGTTCAAACTTTTGGGTCGAGGATTTTACATCTAAGACTGCACTGCTTTAGAATTCTTTTCCTATTGCACTGAAATACATCAAATTCAAACTTTTGGGACGAGGATTTTTACATCCAAGACTGCACTGCTTTAGGATTCTTTTCCTATTGCACTGAAATACATCAAATTCAACCTTTTGGGTCGAGGATTTTACATCCAAGACTGCAATGCTTTAGGATTCTTTTCCTATTGCACTGAAATACATCAAATTCAAACTTTTGGGTCGAGGATTTTACATCCAAGACTGCCCTGCTTTAGGATTCTTTTCCTATTGCACTGAAATACATCAAATTCAAATTTTTGGGTCGAGGATTTTACATCCAAGACCTGCACTTTTAGGATTCTTTCCTACGGCATCTGAAATACATCAAATTCGACCTTTTGGGTCGAGGATTTTATATCCAAGACTGCACTGTTTTAGGATTCTTTCCTACGGCACTGAAATACATCAAATTCAACCTTTTGGGTCGAGGATTTTATATCCAAGACTGCACTGCTTTAGGATTCTTTTCATATTGCACTGAAATACATCAAAATCAAACTCTTGAGGTTAAGGATTTTACATCCAATACCGCATTGCTCTGAGATCTCTTCTCATTGCAATGATTCAATCTAATCAATTCAATTTTCTTTTGAGGTTGAAGATGTTACATCTAAAACCTCAGAATTCCAATTTTCATTTCAAATTAAATCCCTCAAATTAATTTTGACAAAACTTCAATCTAAATCGAAACTCCAAACTAAAATCTAAACTCACACATCAAAACTTAAATTGAAACAAAATAAAATCTAAATCGAAACTCCCCCAGGTCATGTGATTTAGGATTCACCTCATTTTCCTTTCCCCAGCGAGAGTTCAGGAATCTCCGGTTTCAGAGATATACTTGCTACTCCCCAGCGGAAACTCTTCTACTTCGTCCTAAGTTCGTCACTTGGACATCTGTGTTGGTTTTGTTGATCGCTTCGGTCAACACCAATACGCGCGGTGTGCTCCGTCAGCTCACCACACCTATTGGGGGTCCATTTGTTGACCTCATTTTTGATGAGGTCTTCTCTTCTTCTCTTTAGTACTTAGGATCTAGCCTTAGGCTTTTCCTTTGACTATCTTAGAAGACTAGAATTGGGACCCACCTTTTAGAAATTCAAACCACTTCTTAACTCCCTGCAAACTCCACAAACTTGACTATAGACCCTTAATCACCTAGAGGGTTGAAATCAAATGTGGAAGTTTAAAGGATGAGTTCCTATGGGACTCTTTGGCCTTAGGACCGCCTCAGGTGGCTCAGTGCAGTGAAGGGGCTGACTTACACACACATTACACTTATACACTACACCTATACACTACACTTTCACACACCCATACCTAACTTGACCTCCTGACTCATGTGGGTGATTCACATGGATGGTCCTTAACCCCTAATCCCTTGGCTAAGAGGGTTAGGAACAACATAGGGAATGCCTCAAATGAGTCCCTTCATGGCTCATGTGTGCTTGATATGGCTTCATGGCTCATGTGGGCTTGATATGGCTTCATGGCTCAACCAAAATGATTTCACTCCACTCAAATTCACCCAATCTTCAATTTCCTAAATTTTCAATTTTTGACCCCGGGACCCTACACCCGCTTAGCTCTACCCAAAACCCTTTAAATTACCCAAATTTCTCAAAAATTTCCAAATTACCCAAAATTCTCCAAAATCATTCTCAAACATTTCCACATCACTTAAATTGATCATCCATACCCAAAAATACCAAAAATTCCAAAAATACCTCCCAATACCCTCCAAATACCCAAAATACCCCTCTTGGCCAAAAGATCCAAAAATTCAGAAAATTCCCAGAAAATTCCAGAAAATCTCAAATATTCCCAATTTCATTTTGTCCAACTACACCATGGGCCAATTTTGTCAATTTACCCTACTTTTGTCAAAACCCCAATTCGACCCATTTTAACCCAAAGTGAACCCAATGTCAAACCAAACCTACCCAATTGACCCCAATTTTGGTCCAATTCAATTCTAAACTTCAATTTAATATCCCCAATACCAATCTAGACCAAATCCAAGTCCAATTTGATTGACATTTGGATCCAATCTCACTTTTGGCCTTAAAGCCCAATTTGGACCCATAACCCAAATTCGCCCAATTCAACTCCAATTAACCCCAAATCTTTTCTAAATCTTCCTTAACATTCCCACAAACAAAACACTAACATGATTTGCCCAAAATTTAGACCCAAACCCCACTCAAACTCAACCCAAAGCTAAAAGGCCCTATTTTGACCTAAACCCAAACCTAACCCAAATGAGCCCAAACCCCAAAATCAAAGCCCAACCAAAGTCAAAACCTCTTTGAAACACTCCCATAAACATTTCTCAACATTGATTTTACATCAATTTCAACTCTAGCTCAACATTAGCCCAACTTGGCCCACTTGGACCTACATAGGCCCACTTACCAAATAAACCCAAATTCAAACCAATTCAACTCCAAATCACACCAAATTGACTCCAAGCCCTTCATAGAACATCCCTAAACCAATTATGACATTTATTTGACAAATTTCTTCACAAAATCTTTACCCAAATTCCCATCCTAAAATCGAAAAGCCCATTCCCCTTAAACTTTCCTAAAAGCCCACTTCACCACATTCAAAAGCCCAAATCCATCCAAAGCCCACATGGCACTTCCCCTCATCATCCATTTAATCAAAATCACCCCTAAGTTTCAAAATCATCAATTAAACCATTCCAAATCAAGCTTCATGCAAATTTTCACCAAAATATCCAAAATTCTTAAAACCCATTTCCATGAAATTGACTCAACTTTCCCCAAGCCAAAGACAAGCCATGCAAGCCATGGACAAGCCACATGAAGCCATGGAAGGCTTGACATGTGACCATGCCATTAATGGTAAAAGGAGGGGCCCCTTTCCTAATCTTTCATTAAGCATTTTTTACCTTAAGCATGTCACACACTAAACCATGTTTAGCCACCTCATCATGGATAGAGACCACACCACTCTCCTTGGGTCGACCCAACTCGATCCTCTCGGCCCAAAATCAGGCCATGGGAAGGTGCACCCAACCCAAACCAATGGGTTGACCAAATTAAGGCCAAAATGACCCCCTCCCCATTCCATTTTAATTCAAAGCCTTTACACATGGCAATTGCCGATTGATTGCACAAACCTCCACCTCGACCCACCTGGACTCCGAGGGTGACCCATGCTGCAGCCGGCCACCGCTCTGGATAGCCGGAAAACACCATGGCCGAGACCTTGGGAGGAGCCAAAGTTTGGAATTCCCACTTGCTGAGCTGCCCCATGCAAAATGGTCACTATGGTCGTTCTTCTCCTCACCGGAGCACGGTGATCCCATGCCTCGACTCCCCCGGAAGGCTCTCCAGCCTCTCCTATTTAAACCCCTCACCCTCACGGCCATAAAGGAGAGTTGCACAAACCTTGCCGAAACTCTGCCAAAATTGTTCCAAACCCTTCTCCACCCTTAGAGCAGTTGATCCCCAGTGTCAATTTGCCCTAATCCCCATCGATAAAATCCAATTTCCCAACCGAAATTCCACCCAAAACCAGGACACTTCTCCACAATGAGCCAATTCCCAAATTGATTAGTTCTACACCTTCACCGGACCGAGGGAAGGTGTCCACCAGACAAAAGCCCCATCTCCGGAGCCACCTAGTTGCTCCAGACCTCCAAGCTTTGTGATCGGGCTTGGTCGAAATCACATCTAGACAATTCACCGGACCCAGGAGACTTCATCCGGAGGTTGCTTAGGATCCAATCGAAGGTGCAACAACTCTCGGATCGAAGCCACACTTCTCCGAGCAAAGGTATGAGCCGATTCTTCATCCCGAGCTTCGGAGATTCTCCATTTCAAATGCCTTAATTTCAATGCATGATAACCGTATGGATGTGTTCGTCTCTTCAAGACGAATCCATGGAGCATAAGAACATGAAAATCCATTGAGTATCGAGTGAGATCTTAGGGATTTAGTGTGGACGGCTCTCGGGTGAGGACGCTCGGGGACGATGAACGGATGCCGTCCATTCAATACACGCGCGGACGAACGGCTCAGATGGCGTCGGACCAGGAGATGGTACAAGAACCGCGGGGCCCGGGCTGCTGATTCAGGTGGCGGCGTCGAATGGGAGCGCGACACGCGGCGTTTCGGAGATGCCGAGGATGAGTTGGCGCCACGTGGATAAATAGAAAATTAGGGTATTTTCTTATTTATTTAATTCCCTAAACTTCAAAAATTCATAACTCTGTGTAGAAAAATCAGAAAAATAAAATAAAAATACCCTCTTGCTCGAGTGAACGAGAGGAGAATAATGTGGAAAAGAAATCATTTAATTTCATCAAGTATTTTATTTTTTATAATTTATTTACTCCCTGCATACTTTTAATTCTCCATGCATGTATACAATTCACCATGGCATGAGACCATAGGGCTTTTGAAGCCTCTGAATTTGGGAACATTCCCTGAATTTTCCAAAGTAAGAGGCCATCCCTATGAAGAGTTATTGATTTTTCAAATTCATGTTGCTGTTTTGAGTATTTTAATTCCAATAAATAGCATGTTGTGAAATAAATTCTAGGAAAATTTGGTGATATTCCTTATGACCAGAGAACCCTAGGAAAAATAGGTTTTGAGTAAGTTCATTTAAAACAACCCTAATTGGTTTAAACACCAAAAATAGGTCTCTAATTAATTAGAGTTAACCATGCATCAAATTGACTTGAAGTCAATTCTCCACTGACCTTTAGGATCAAAGGAATCCACCATAAAAGTTTGAGGTCAATTAGACTTGGTTAGCCCCACTAATTGGGTTGATTAAGCCACTTAGTCATTTTAAACTTTAAAAATTCATAACTTTTAAAATACCTTTCAAAAATTCACCAAATTGGTTTTCGAGCCTCTCTGATATCAGGGGAACCTAAGAAAATTAAAATTTCAATTTTCTAAAAAAGTTGATTTTTAATAATATTTTAATATTTTAATAATTAAAAAATAATAAAAATCACAAAAATAATAAAATTCACCAAAATGTCGCATTTTGAATTTTAATCACTTAGGAACAAACCCCACATTTTTCTTAGGTCTATTTAGTGAGATATTAAATTTTAAAGCTTTAAGGTAATTTTAAAATTAAAAAAAATGTATTTTCTAGCATTTTCACTAAAATAATTATAATAAATCATAAAAAAATCAGAAAATTGGAAAATTTGCTTCTCTGATTCCCTTGATATCAGAGAGATTTTTAAAAAATATAAAATTCATTTTTCAACATTTATTTTTTTTTTAAATTAATTAACACTCCAAAACTTAAAATAATTATAATAAAAATAATATAATTCAAAAAATCACCAAAATTGGTCCAAGTGGTCCTCTGGTCATTAGGAATGTCCCCTAATTTTCTTAAGGACAGAAAATTTTCCTTGGTTATGTTATTAAATTTTCCTTGAAAATCTCTATTTTCTACCAAAAATAATTATATAAATAAATTAAATACAGAAAAATCTCATTTTCTCCTCTCATGTCTTTATTGACATATGAGTGAAGTTACATAAAAATTTCAAGTTCATTTGAGTTCAATTTAGTGAGTTATGAAATTATTAAGCTTAAAGGGTAAAATGGTAATTAAAAATCTTAATCCTTAATTAAAACTTTAGGTTTAATAAAAAATTAACAAGTAAAATATTTGATCCTAATCTGATTTGGATGATTGAAATTTAAATAATTAAAGGGTAGAAACCCATTAAACAATTTTAAAATAATTAAACCTTAATTAAATAATTGATTAAATTTGGAAGAATAATAAAATTGGAATTATTAAAATAAGGATATTATTAGGAAGAGATTTATTCTTTAATTTAAAAATCCCTAAATTAATTATCTCATTAATATTCAATTCTTAATTAAAATGATAACTCAAATTCAAAACATTAAAAGACTTAATCATTAAACTAAAATTAAATTATTAAACTCTTTTAAAAATTTCAATTAAAATTAAAAAATAAAATTAAATTAAAATTAAATTAAATTAAATAAATTAAATCAAATTAAATTAAATTAAATTTAGATTAAAAATTAAATTAAATTAAAGATTAAATTAAATTGAATTAAACAAACAAATTAAATTAAATTAAATGAATTAAATTAAATTAAAATTAAAATTAAATCAAATTAAATTAAATTAAATCAAATTAAATTAAATTAAATAATTAAATTAAATTGAATTAAATTAAATCAAATTAAATTAAATTAAACAAATTAAATTAAATTAAATTAAATTAAATCAAATTAAATTAAATTAAATCAAATTAAATTAAAACTAAATCAAATCAAATTAATTAATGTAACATCAAATCAAATTAAATTGAATTAAATTGAATTAAATTAAATTAAAACTCAATTAAATTAAATTAAATTAAATTAAATATAACATCACCTAAAACAGAAAGAAATTAAATTTAAAGCAACTTGAACACTATTCCAAATTTAAACCCATTAACATAAATCAAATCATTTGAATACCAATTTACCCTCAAAGCTTTAGTTATCATAACTCCTAAATAGAACATTAAATGAAATGTTACTTCACTCATAAGATATTCAAATGTCCTAGTTCATCGAGCAAGTTAACAAAACTTGAATTCTGGACGATTAATTCATTTGTATAATTAAATTCATTTGGACTTAAAACTATCCTAGAAATATTGAAAAGATGTTTAAGATTTGTCTTAAGCACTTCCTCGATATGATAGGATGTTCATAAGAACAATTGAACTTAATTATTCTTTGATGAAGAAAATCGTCCTCAAACCAAAACACAAAGACCTAGGCGTCATAGGAAATGACCAGCTATAGGATTAGGAATTTGGTAGAAAACCATAACCCTTACCTTAGCTTTACCTAGGAACATGCTTAAATATTCTAACTGTGTTTTAAGTGCAGCTTGGGATGACGGGAAGACCCTCCAGGTACGCTTTTATTTTATTGCAATCTACTTTCTTGCAATTTACCTTCTTGCAATTTATTTAACTGCATTGCACTTACTTTTCTTGCATGATAAACAACTGTTGCATGAAAACTCACACCTTTAGGATAGACCCTAAAACTGAAACCAAAACTAAGTTAAAAGTCATTGCAAGATAAAATTCACCACCACAACATTTCAAAATATAAAACAACTCAAAATTTAATCACAAACAGAACACAAAACTACAATTACAACTAAATTAAAACGTCCTGTTGGATGATCGGGAATACCTCGGATGATGTAACCTACGTGTTGCTAACGGGATTTCCCACGGTCTAAATGAAAGTGTGGAACTCATTCGGTTGAGTTTAGCAAATTCATCCGGACTAAGTGAATCCGATAAAAATAATGATGCCGGAAGGATGGAACCGTGGGATCTTAACCGGTGTCGTTATAATCAACTTTAAGATTTGTTTTAATTAAAACATAAAAAACACTTGGAAATCAAGATTTTCTCTAAACCAAAACACTTTTCTCATCCCCTGATTTATGATTTCTAAAACTAAACCTCCGCAACAACAAGGAGCTCGGAGCATGGTGGGCAGCACGGCCATCGTCGTCAGCAAAACTTGAATCCACATCAGCAAAATTTTCCTAGAACTAAACAACAAAGCCATAGGACTTCGAGGTAGTTTGCCTAGTGCAACATAAACCCTCAATCTTTGTTAGGCATTTGCATGATCGGGACATGTAAATTAAGTTCTAACCGGTTTTAGGATTCCGAGATAGTTGTTCGATACAACTTAAACCCTCACATCTTCGAGGCTATTTGTATGATTCTATCATATAAATATAAGTCCTAATTAATTAAAATTGGCAAGACCAAAACATTTAAATAAATATTAGGACTTTCCTAAATCCAAGCCAAACAATAGGATAGTCGGGAAATTACCGAAGTTCGCTTCGAATCTGTGATTTCTCCTACTTTTCTTCCTTTGGATTCCCAAATCAAAATGTTCCAAATTTGATCCATTCCCTATTGAAATTCCAAATTTCAATCCCTTGAAAACCTTAAACTTTGAAATTCTTGAGAGTAGAATTATTGATTATTATCGAGAGTTTTCTTAGGTGATTCCCATCACTTAAGATGTAATTAACTATAAGGGCTTGCCCTTATAGGGAATTTTAAAGAACCCAGGTAATATAAACCCTGTTTAATGTTTTCATATTAAGCGAGGGAATTTTGTCGGCTTATAAAATTGGTTCGCAGACCAAACGGATGTCACAAATCTTCTAGTTTATTTAATCGAGCCCCACCGTCAAGCGATGTGTCTATCCTTAGGGATAGATACACGGTTTGTGGTGCGGTGCTAGTTTATATAAACTATTTGGGATGTGAGAACGGTTTAATCTCATATCTTAAAACCTTCAAATTTAAAATTATTTTCAAAATCAAATACTACTTTTCAAATTATTTATTTTAATTAAATTAAAAATTCGCCGACAGCTTCTGTTAGGCGACCCCCTTTTCAAAATAAAAACACACAACCTAAAAATATGCCGAAACACACAAAGCTATATATTTGAAAGGTTTTGATATATAAGAAAAGTATCTTTCCTCTTGCAATGAGAATATGATTTATGGATGATATGGAAAGATTATATAATGATATTGTGCCAAATAGGAGCATAATTGATTCTTTACCCTAAAAAGAGTACCCCCCTCATCTAAGCAAGAAAATATCATTAACATATCCTAAGTTTAGTTTCTAAATCTAACGCTAGGCTGGGAGGATACCGACTGCCACTACGGAGCTCCCATTCACCCTTTACCTAATGGCTAACCGTCGAGTATAATTGTTAATCTTAGGACCAAATTGGGGATCTCAGCCTGTCACCCTGAAACCTCTAATTTGACTTCCATAAAAACACATTTCCCTCTTTATTTTCACTCAATTTCCAAGAACTACGCAATTCATCCATGGAAATTGAATGGGTTTTTCATTGTTGTTGTAAGACATTAATTCCTTTCAGAGTTAATGTTTCACAACATATTTTAACAATCCAATTGGCCAGATAAAAAATGTAAATTAAGTTCTGAATGAAAAACCATCCCAATTTCTTTAATACTTGAAAAACACTTCAAATCCACATAAACACATCATTACATCTCTATGCAAGAAGAAAGACAAAGGAGACTACTCAGAATTCATAGAGAAAACACAATAAAACATGGATTTTATATATAAAAGAAAAGTCATACAAACCACAAAAGAAAATACAACATATCTCTTTCTCTTCTCCAATGCAATTCCCTTGAAGTTCCTTTGAATCCTTCTCTATCTTCTTTGCAACACGTGATTCTCTCTTTAGAATTGAAAGGAATAAGCAATTTCTCACTTTACTCCTTCTCTTTCACTCCTTAGAGAAGAATCCCTCTCAAATTATCACTTCTACACTCTTCTCTCCTAAGCTCTAACACTCAAAACACACTAGACTCTCTACAATACACAAAACACACAGTACACACACTAATTTTCATCCAAAAATAGTTACTTATAAGTTAGGAATGAAATCCCAAGAGTTTCCATAGGCATCCCTTCAAAAGTCTCCAAAACTCTTCACATTTGAAGTCCACCAACATTGGGACCGACGGCACCTGATAGGGCACCGGCAGCGCTGTATCGTCGAATTAATTCTAAGCTCTCTGAAAATGGCGTCGGCGGGGCCCATTCTGGTGCCAGAACCTATTTTCCTCCTTTTTGTTCCTTTTTGCTCTGAATTCGTTCATTTTCGCTTCTTTTCGCTCCAATAACCTAAAATTATCATATCTACAACAAATCATGAAAAATTCTTTTCTTTAAAGGGCAATATCACCAAAAATAAGTAAAATTAGATGGCAAAAATAGCATATATTTTGGGTGCCTCAAAATCCCCCAAACTTTAACTATTACTTGTCCTTAAGTAATCCTTTTACTACATAAAAATGTAACTCTAGGCAATGCATTATTCATCTGTAAGATACTAAAATTTTTCATTCAGAAGAATATATTGGTTAGATTTTTAGAGAGAAATTTAGTAACTCAGGTCAACACTACAGGTATAAGAATATT
Source organism: Papilionanthe hookeriana x Papilionanthe teres (assembly GCA_022702705.1). Taxonomy (NCBI): domain Eukaryota; kingdom Viridiplantae; phylum Streptophyta; class Magnoliopsida; order Asparagales; family Orchidaceae; genus Papilionanthe; species Papilionanthe hookeriana x Papilionanthe teres. The sequence goes on from CM040421.1 coordinate 185,753,511, forward strand.
CAGTAATCAAGTCTAAGAGTTCTAGTCTTCTATTTATTTCAAGATAAATTATAATTTGACACATTAAAGTACCTTAAAAGATTATGTGAAAAAGGAGTTCATGTAAACTTCATCAGAATGTAAGCTAATACTTAAAATATAAATTCAGAAATGAAATCAAGTTCTCCCTTCAGGGTGACTCATGTGAAGCCAATTTTTGATTAAGCATCTCCTCGAACTTCACCTCATAAACATTTTTCTTTCTTTTCTCATTTTTTTCTTTTTTCTTTCTTTTCTTTTGGGGTTGTTTTTTAATCCATCATTTCCTTTCTTTCTTTTTTCTTCTCCTTTTTTTAATGAGGATTACTATATCTAGATATTTTGTAATGATTTTGAACTTCACTCTCCTCTTTCTAAAGTTCAAATCTTGAAATACCTCCTTACTTTATAATTAGGTATAAGTTTTATTCATCATAAAGTCACAATCTCTTCTTAACACACAATACTTTAAGTCTCTTAACATTTCAAAAATACAGTTTTCTTTACTTTAAATAGTTGACTATAATCAAATCCTTTCATACCAAATATCTTACCTCTATAAAATTAGCCTTTATTACTAAAAACTTTCATCCCATCTTTCTATAATATTCAACTAAAATAAAAAGTTTTAGTTACTTACAGTGAGGGTCAACTGCCAGAAGTTATGCTAATAATTTTTGAAAATATAATAATTTAGAACAAATAAGAGTTAATATTTTTCTACCCTCCCCCAAACTTAAATTTTTCAATAAATTTGAAACTGTAGAGAGTAAAAGAAACTAACCTTTCTGTGCTGGGATTTTGAAATCTTCACCAGCTATCTGGTATTAGTCAAAATTTACAACTAGCAGGCATGAAAAGTTAGTAACAGTGATATATAAATATTTTAAACATTTGCATGGGTAAAGAGAAATTAACTTTAGACATATAAACATCCAACAAGACACTACAATACTAAACAACTATCACACACTAGCACTCTGTAATCTCAGCTGTTCCATAATATCAGATAATATTGGGGGCTCAGATGTTGATGGAACGTCATGACTAGTAGTAGGAATATTAGTACTCCTACTCTTAACTTGGGCTCCTACATGATACTCATAAGTACGCATAATAGTCTTTGTAATTGGTCTCAGTGGAATAGTTATCATTTCAAAACTGCTGAACTCTACTCTAGACTGAACATACAAGGCATGAACTAGGGCAGGATGTCCTAATCCTCAAGTGGTCTCACCTCTAGCAATAGTCTGAATGTTCTTAATGATAATAGTTCTAATATCAATCTTCTTCGTCCTTTGAATACAAAAATTCAGAATTGCTCTATCCTTTGTAACTTCACTGTGGTGATAAGAAGATAACAGTCTTACAAAGATGAAATAGTGCCAAGCTTTTGATGCAACATTTAACTTCGAAGCAGGAAAATTACTCATCTGTTTTTCACTTATTTTCAATTCCCCTCTTCCATCCGTTAGAAAAGAAATCATTTCCCTCAAATTAGCCTCACGAGTATCAAAGTTTTCATATTCACAAACAAATGGTTCCCAAGTCTGATAAAAAGCATTGATTCGTTGAGGAGTAAATTCAACCATTTTTCCTCTAACTAACACATACTTAGTTTCAGTCCAGGTCACATTTGAATAGAACTCTCTAACAACTCTCATAACATCATTTGTAGTAAAATAACAAAATAGTTCCCAATTCCGTTCACCAATTAACTGTTCTACAGATCCACAAATCCAAATACTATTCTAAACAAGTAAGAGCAAATTTCATCATAGGAAATCTTAAAATTTTTCAAAAATCTAAAAATTCCAATCTAAGCAATGTGAGAGATTTCCGTGGTGAAATTCAAAAATTTTTAACTTAAAGTGAAGCTCTTACCAAAAGAAGTGTAGATTTGGTCTCAAAAAGCTTTGAAATCACTTCAAATCCGAAATCTAGCAAGCCCTAGGTCTTCAAAATCGTGAAAATGGAGGAGGAAGATGAAAGCAATGGAAAAACCGCGGGTCCCAGGGTAAAAATCGCGAAATAGAGGGTTTTTGGCCTTTTATTGTACTCGGGCGCTGGTGACGCTCTATTTATTTAAATTACCAAAACTCTCTGGATTTGAGCGTCGGCGGCGCCAGTCTAAAACTTTTTCTTGGTCCGAAAATTTTTTCTTAATTTCGATCGTTTCCACCTCCACAACGACATTTAATACATCAATAAGCATCTATTTCATCACATAAGAAATAACTAACACAATTCTTAAACAAACATTACAAAACATACTTCCATACATAAAATCCACATTACATTATAAACACTAAATATGTTCATCAAATTATCCAACAATTCTTTAGATGTTTAGTGTTGCAAATAGTCTACGATAGGCAAACACTAAAATCTAAGCACACACCAAGAAATTAAGCGTAGCAAATCCAAATTCAAATTACAGAGCAAATCAAAGTACTAAACACAACAAATAGAATTAAGCAAAGTAAATTACACACACAAACATAAGCACAATCCGAATATCACTCCACATCGGTCTCAGAACTTTCTTCCTCTCTAATATCACGAATAAATTGCTGATGCACGAACAAGTAGTAGAAGGGATGGAATGGGAATTCATCAGATGAATCTTCAGCAATCACCGTGTTCTTCTTCATCAGTTTAACCAAACCCATCTCAATCCGACCAGTATGATAAAACTGTTCTTTCATCCTCCAATCTATATGGTCAAAGAAATCAGAAATATTATTGATTGCATTCATAACATTTTGTACCTCCTTCTCCAACTTTTTGATCTTCTGCAGTATTGTTCTGGAACTTTCAGGAAAATACGGTTGAATAGGTTGTGATGTCTGAATTGGTTGATCAGCAAGCAGATTCATATCGTCTTCATATCCTACTATTTAGTAGTCATAAAGATTAGTTGGATCAATAGGCCTCTAGGGAAGAAAAACATTTTCCCAACACTCATATGAAATTTGTGATTGACTACGTAACAGAAATATGGTGGACGGGTGTCCAAGCCCATATTTAGATCCATGAACAATTAATCCCAAAACTGATTTCACAATTATATTACCAATGTCAATCGGCCACCTAGTTTGAATACAGAAATTCAAAATGGCACTTTCCTTTGTTACCTTGCTAATTTTCAAAATTGTAAATAACCTTGCCGAAATAAAGTAATGCCAATTTTTTGACACCAGATTTAAAGATGCAGAAGGGAAACTAACATATTCATTTTCTCTAACTTCCCATTCTTCATTCTCATCCGTCAAATAACGACACACATCATTCATATTATCTCTTGTGGCATTGAAATTAGCATAGTGTCAAATAGGTGCATTCTCAATCATGAAAGGATCATTAATTCTAGCAGGAGTGAATTGTACGAACCTACCTCACACAAAGACGAATCCTTGGTTGATCCCGCGCAGATTTGCGTAGAATTCTTTCACAACCAGAATGACTACAGCAGCGGTAGTGTAACACAACACTTCCCAACGTCTTTCCTTAATTATTTTTTCAATCTTTGTAGTAGGATTATCCATACCTCGATTTATAAAGCCTCTTTCCAAGATAATCCTCCTCTTCATCATCACTTTGTTGAACAATCGTTGCGCCTCAAAACTTACAAACTTCCTTCAGTTGAAAATGACAGATCGAGAGGTTTCTATAGAGTAGGAATCCATAGAACATGAACTGGGAATGGTAGTTTTCTTTTTTTTGGAGTTTGGAAGTCTAAAATAGAGTTTAGGGAGTTATAAGGACGAAGATCCCGCTAAAAACTGCAAAAACTCACATTTTAAAACTCAAAAATTGTCAATAGGTTTCGGGCGTCGGCGGTGCTCAATAGAGCACCGGCGGCGCTCAAACCTGAAATTCAGTAAATCCTCTCTGTAATTGGGCGCCGGCGGTGCCCATTCTGATGTCGGCGGCGCTAGTGGTCAAAAACTTCACTTAACTTCATTTGGCCCAAAATATTCTAATATCTTAATTCGATCCAATACTTATCCATTTTGAATGTATTTATGAGTGATTAGGATTCATAAATAACTATCTAAAAAGCAAAACTACAACAAATAAGCAAACACACCACAAAGATACATATGGGTTGCCTCCCATAAAGCGCTTGGTTTAATGTCGTCAGCCCAACAAACCATTCAGTTAATTGAGATGACTCGGTATTAAAACCTCTTTGAAATGTCTTATCCTAATTTCCTTACAAGAGAAGATTCTAGAATGTCTTATCCTAGAAGCTCTATATAAGGATAATGAGAATTTGGTAATTAGATATTTTTAGATGGAATATCTATTCTGAGCTCTTTAACTCTTCTATAGGAGCAAGCTCCTATAATTAATTACATCTTAGGCAATTATGATGGTTGAATAAAACTTTTGATTAATGTTAATCACTTATTTTCTAAGAAGTTTTAAGGAAAGAAATATTAATTTTCATTCCTAAGGGTAATGTGTCTTATTACCCTGAAAGATTGATTTTTTCAATTTTTGTTTTATTTTTGTTTTGTTTTTTGTCATTTTTTTATTTTTATTGTTTTGTAAATGTCATTAATTTACAGTCTTGCAATTTGTTGTCTATTTTGGTGGCTATCCTAAAAGTTTTAGTTTTGTTTTTTCTTAGTTCTGTCAGTTTAATGTTGCTTGTTTTGTTTTGTTTTGTCAATGTAGTTGTTTTAATGTGATTGTGATTTTATTTTTTTTATTGTTGTTCGTCTCATCTGCATAATTTCATTCTACAAAACAAAGTTATCATACCTTATAACATGCAAAGGAAATCTAAAACAAAATTAATGTTGTTATTTCATCTTGATTATCCTGCAAAACAGAGTCAGCACAACCTGTAATATGCAAAGAAAATCTAACACTTATTCTTAACCTACAAGAAAATAAGTGTTAGTTAAATGTAGATTTAAGTTGTATTTTAATGTTAAAAAGTTAGATTTTTATATTAGATGTCATTGCAATCTAAAAATGATATTTTTAATCAAAAATTTTATTTTAGATTCTATGTCAATTGAATCTAAAATGTTAAGTCTAATATTGATCAGACTTAAAAGTTTGATTTTAATATTTTAGATTCTATGTCATTTGAATCTAAAATTGATTTTAATATTTGAGATTCGATGTCATTTGAATCTAAATATATTAAGTCTTAAAATCTAACAAAAAGATATATTTTAATATTTTAGACTCCATGTCATTTGAATCTAAAAATATTAAATTGATAAGAAGTTGGATAATTAGATTCCACGTCATTTGAATTTGATATTTTTGTTTTCATCATATTGGCTAATTTAGGTTTAATTTAGTTTTAACCAAAGTTAAGTTAGGTTCAATAAGGGTTGAACAGAAAATTTATGTTGAGTTCGACTTACCTTTAAGTTATGTTAAACCTATGTTTAGGTTTGATTCAAGTCTAATTAGACTTAAATTAAGGTTGACTAAGATTCATGTCAAGTTGAATCTAAGTTAGTTATAAGTCTAATATGCGTTTAACTTAAATTAGGTTGAGTTGACATAGTTTCATATTAAGGTGAATCTAAGTAAAAATTTAACTTAAGTCCAATATATGTTGGATTTAAATCAAATTTAGATTGACTTAGATGCAGGTTATTTTAAACCTAAGTTAGGTTTTACTTAAGTCTTGATACCGGTTAGACTTAAGTTTACGTTGACTTAAACTCATGTCAAGTTAAATCTAAGTTAGGTTTGATTTAAGTCTAATGTGGGTTAGACTTAAGTTTAGGTTGACTTAGATTCATGTCAAGTTGAATCTATGTTAGGTTTGATTTAAGTCTAATGTAGGCTAGACTTAATTTTAGGTTTACATAGATTCATATCAAGTTAAATCTAAGTTAGGTTTGATTTAAGTCCAATGTGGGTTAAACTTAAGTTTAACATTGTTTAACTTAGATTCATGTTATGTTGTAGATAAGTTATATTTTGACTCGAGTACAATATGGATTGCACTTAAGTTCAGTTTTGTTTAACTAAGATTCGTGTCATATATAGCATAAGTTAAGTTTCATTTAACTTAGATTCATGTCATATTGAATCTAAGTTAGGTTTCTTTATCCTAGATTCATGTTATGTGTTGAATCTAAGTTAGATTTTGTCTTAAGTCCAATATGGATTAGACCCAAGTTAGATTTAGTTTTTAACTTAGATTCATATCATGTTTGAACCTAAGTTAAGTTTGACTTGAGTCCAATATGGGTTGGACTTAAATTTTAGCTTTTGGCCTAGGGTTAAATCTTAGTAGTTTAGTTAATTCTAATGTATTAGAATTAATTAGGTTTTGGGTGTGATTAAACATTAATTAGCTAAGGCTTAGTAGTTTAGTTAAGTATAATGTGATAGATGTAATTAGATTTTAAGTTTGATTAAACCTTAGTTGGTTAAGGTTCAATCGTTTAATTAATTTTAATGTGTTAGACTTAATTAGGGTTTAAATTTGATTAAACCTTAGCTGATAAAGGTTTAATAGTTTAATTAAGTCTAATGTGTTAGACTTACTAAGGGTTTAGGTTTGATTAAACCTTAGTTATGTAAGGTTTAATAATTTAGTTAAGTTTAATGTGTTAGGCTCAATTAGAGTTTAAGTTTGGTTAAACCTTAATTGATTAAGGTTTAATAGTTTAATTAAGTACAATATGATAGACTTAATTAAGGCTTAGGTTTGATTAAACCTTAGTTGGTTAAGGTTTAATAGTTTAATTAAGTCTAATGTGTTAGTCTTAATTATGGTTGAAGTTTGCTTAAACCTTAACTTGTTAAGGTTTAATAGTTTAATTAAGTCTAATGTGTTAGACTTAATTAGTATTTAGGTTTAATTAAACCTTAAGTAGGTAAGGTTTAATAATTTAATTAAGTCTAATGTGTTAGACATAATTAGAGTTTAAGTTTGGTTAAACCTTAGTTGATTAAGGTTTAATAATTTAATTAAGTCTAATGTGATGGACATAATTAAGGCTTAGGTTTGATTAAACCTTAGTTAGGTAAGGTTTAATAATTTGATTAAGCCTAATGTGTTAGACTTAATTATGGTTTATGTTTGATTAAACCTTAATTGGTTAAGGTTTAATAGTTTAATTAAGTCTAATGTGTTAGACTTAATTATGGTTTATGTTTAATTAAACCTTAGTTGGTTAAGGTTTAATAGTTTAATTAAGTCTAATATGATAGACTTAATTAGATTTTAGGTTTAATTAGGGTATTTGATTAAGCCTAATGTGGTTAAGGCTTAATGGTTAATTAGGTCTAATGGGTTAAACCTATTGATGTCTTTAAGATTTGATTGAGTCTGATTAGAATTTGACTTTAAGATTTGATTAGGATTTGATTTTAAAATTTGATTTGTATTAAATCAATGTAATTAAGTTTAATATATCCTTAAACTTAATTAAAAATTGATTTTGAATTAAACCTAATGTAATAAAGTTTAATATGTACTTAAACATAATTAAAGTGTGATTTTGTATTAAACTTAATGTAATTAAGGTTTCATACATTAAGTAAGTTTCATATGTCCTTAAACTTGATCAAAATTTGGATTTTGTATTAAACCTAATTTAATTATGGTTTAATGGGTTAATTAAGTTTAATATGTCCTTAAACTTAATTAATTTTTATTTGTATTAAACCTAATTTAATTAAGGTTCAATGAATTAATTACATTTAATATGTCCTTAAACTTAATTAAAATTTTGATTTTGTATTAAACCTAATGTAATTAGGGTTTAATGTGTTAATTAAGTTCAATATATCCTTAAACTTAATTAAAATTTTGATTTTGAAACTTAACAAAAATTTTGATTTTGTATTAAACCTAATGTAATTAAGGTTTAATGAGTTAATTAAGTTTAATATGTCCTTAAACTTGATTAAAGTTTTGATTTTGTATTAAACCTATTGTAATTAAGGTTTAATGAATTAATTGAGTTTAATATGTCCTTAAACTTAATTAAAATTTTAATTTTCTACTAAACCTAATGTAATTAAGGTTTAATGGGTTAATTAAGTTTAATATGTCCTTAGACTTATTTAAATTTTTGATTTTCTATTAAACCTAATGTAACTAAGTTTTAATGAGTTAATTAAGTTTAATATGTCCTTAAACTTAATTAAATTTTTTATTTTTTATTAAGCCTATTGTAATTATGGTTTAATGGGTTAATTAAGGTTTTAATTAGGTCTAATTTGATGTCTTAGACCTAATTAGGGTTATCTTGAGTCTATTTTAGGTTTGACTCAATTTTGACATAGCTCATTGTGGAATGGGTTAAGTATGATGAGGAGAAGAATTTTTAGGGTTTTTCAAATTATTAATTTATAATTAATAAATAACCCTAAAAGGAATTTATCATTTTAAATTTTCTAATGGCTAAGAATTTTCACCTTAAGGTTAATGTCTGTCACCCTAAGTTACTTGACCATTTTCCCATTTAATTTCTTAATTTCTGAATTTTTATAATTATTGTTAAAAATAATTACAAATCTTCATGAAAATTAGGAAACTATGTTTTAGAGAATTACCTTAACATTGGAAAAATCAGAAAAGGCAACTAAGGGTCTAGAGATAAATCCCTAAAAATTTCATATGTTTATTACTTGTAAATATTTTTTAATAATTAAAATACTCCAGAGAGTATTTAATTAATTAAAAATCAAATATAAGTCCTTAATTGATGATTTTAATTCCGTATTATTCCTCTCACTACCCTGAGTTCAGAGGTATTTCTGTTTTATTTTTGTGATTTTTGTGTGCAAAGTTATGAATTTCTGATTAGTTTAAAGTTTAACTAATTTATTTAAATCCTTAACTAATCCAAAATAACCAGACTATGTCGCGTGTCATCGGATCAATCAAAACGTGGTAGATCCTGTGCGGGAATCCGAACAACAGAGTTTGTGAGATTTAATCTCAGTCGTACATATCCAAAACACGGGAACGGACGATCTAGGTTCATCGTTTTTATCTGTTCTGATCCCGCAGGCCGTCCATGATCTAGAAACAAGATCTCTCTCAATTCTTAATTAAATCAAGCGAAATTCATTTCTATAGGATCGTTGTGAGACGAAGAACCCATCCTCACCTTGATGGATGAGTTTTGAAATGATTTCTTTTATAAAGTGTGAAACCCGAACACCATTAAAGAGGAAAATACATACCTTGTCCTTAGTCAATTTGAATTCAATTTGAATGGTTCTGAAGCTTCATCTTGACCTCAGGAAGCTTTACCTCAAGCTAATTTGATGTCAATTTAGGTCTCTATATGATTTTGATCAAGAGGTGCTTGGTTTAAATAGGCTTGATCAATCAGTGGCTTAAGGGCTATGAGGATGCCCAATTTTTATTGGGCATATGATCTCACAGTCCCTAGATGGATTTAGGAAAGTTAATTTGAATTTTGGAAGATTTTGGTTTCACACTCCCAAAATGTCCTGGTTTTGGGCTTTCTCGGGTTAGAAAAATTGAAGGGATTCAGTGGACTTTGTAGCTTGATTTTAGGTGGGACTGACCCAACGAAAAAAGGTTAAGATTTTCATGTCTATTTTATACTGATTTTGATGATATTGCACTTTAAAAAAAGGTATTTTTGTTGTTTTTCTGCAGGTATGAAGATTTAAGGATAAAGGAGCAAAAATATGCAAAAAAGAGTGAATTTGTAGCAAAAAGGACCAAATTATGCAAAATTGACCTAGGGCGCCGACGACAAGGTCGATGGCGCCGACGGCATGATATTCCCGAGAGTTCAGAATTAATTCCATGGAAGGCCGCCGATGGCGGAGATCGAGGCCGCTGACAGTGGGGCCTGTTTAAAAATACTTTTTCTAGAAGGCCGACGATGGCGAGCTCGAGGCCGCCGACGGCGGGATCGATGGATTTTTTCATAAATACGTCATATGTGGACGATTTTCAAGGGGGTGCTTGCAAAACCCTTAGAGACACTTCTACAAGTTTAAAAAGAACGATTTGAGGCCGAAAAAAGTGTCTCCTAAGTGTCACAAAAGATCTCCTACGTGATTACTAGTGAGTCCAAAGTGTTTTATAGAGTCTATTAGTGAGTCATTAGTGTAGTTATTAGTGAGAAGTGAGTTCAAATAGAGATTTTGTGAGGAATTCTTTGAAGGATTGTAAGAATGGAAGGGAAGTGAGAGATTTCTTCTGCATTGTCATTTCGAAATAGAATTCCATGTGTTGTAAGAAAGGAAGAAATCCAGAGGAACTTCAAAGAGTTTGCTTGGGAAGAAATTTGAGATAAGTAGTGTTTATTCATTATAGTTTGTAGAACTTTACATTTTTATATGAAATCCAAGTTTTATTGCATCCTTTCCATGAATTTTGAGTACTTGTTCTGTCTTTCTCCTTGTTTTGATGTTTTAGTGAATTAATAAAATAAATTAGTGTATTAAACAAACATATAAAGAAGTTGTGATGAAACTATACCTAAACTTACTTTACTATACGAATTGGTCATTTGTATCGTTAAAATCTATGAAGAATTTTTAAAACCTGACCGTGGGCTAAGAATTCTTAACTAGTATGTATCACAGTTCTGTTTGAAAGGTAGACGAGTAAATCCTTGAAAGAAAAAAATGCATATAAATAGGGAAATAATATTTATCAGGCGTAGAATTGGAGATTTAGAGTTACATGCGAAAATCCTCAATTCGGTCCTATCGTTTGGGCGCTGAAGTGTAGATTGTTAGCCCTCAGGTGAGGGGAACGTGGGAGCTCCGAAGTGAGAGCTGATATCCTCCCAGCCTAGCCGCAGATTCAGTAACCAAGTAATAGGACTATTCAATGTTCATTATACCTGGACCAAAGGGTAAAGAATAGGTATGCTCCTATTTGGCACAACACATATAAAACTAATTCTAATTATCATTTCACTTAAATATCTTAACAAAGGAGAAGGATTCTTGCTTATATATATTTGAACTTAACCTTAGCAGTATTAGTAATCAGTTAGTAAAACTAGTTTAAAATATAAGAACTTATTTTCGATTGCATATTAGTGATAGATAAGCAAATTTGATTAGTTGTCTTGGTTTATAATCCTAGTCCGTAGGCTTTAATATTTTTTCCTTATGGGATTGATAACCAAAACTCCACTAGAGCCCTGTATTACTTGAGCGATACGTATACTTGCATTTAAAGATAACTCTGCGATAAAAAGTTTATAATTTTTAATTATTACTAAAATTAAAATTGCGCTCTTGATCAAGTTTTTTGCACAGTTGCTTAGGATTTACATCTTGTAGTAGTGGTGTTGAATTCTTATATTTATAAGTAAATTTAAAATCGCGGGAGTCAAGTTTTTGGTGTCGTTGCTGAGGAATAATATAATTAAAGTAACGGACAAATTAGGACTGTTAGAAAACTTTTATAGAATTGCAACTTTTTTAGTTAAATGTTTTAATTGTGAATTGATTTCGATTGTATGCGCAAATCTGATTCTGAAAATATTATACCCTACGATTCGGAATTAGAACGCACTGTTAGGAGAATTAGAAAATTAAGAAAAGAATCTATAAATTCTGAAATAATGGAAAATAACATAAACAACCAAAGAATAGAAAATGAAAATCAATCTAGACCATTAAGAGATTACGCTAACACTACATTAGATGAAATTCACTTAACTATCCAAAATCCTGATGTAGCCGCTAATTCATTTGAGCTTAAACCTGCAATTATCCAAATGGTACAAAACAATCAATTTGGTGGAACTTCAAATGAAGATCTTAATTTACATCTTGCAAGTTTCTTAGAACTTTGTGCTACTTTTAAATATGATAGAGTGTCGGATGATGCTGTCAGACTTAGACTCTTTCTATTTTCACTAAGGGATAAGGCTAAGGCTTGGTTAAATTCATTAGTACCTAGATCTATTAGAACTTAGGGAGAACTATCTCAAAAATTCTTATCGAAATATTTTCCACCATCTAAGACTGCTAAGCTTAGAAACGATATCACATCTTTTAGTCAGTATGAGGGAGAATTGATATATGAATCTTGGGAAAGATTTAATGAACTTCTTAGGAAATGTCCACATCATGCTTTACCAGATTGGTTAATTATTCAAACAATTTATAATGGATTAGTAGGATCTCTTAGATCAATAATTGACACTGCTGGTGGAGGATCTCTACTGTCTAAACATTTTGAAGAAGCTTATGCATTAATAGAAAAAATGGCTACCAATAATTTTCAATGGCCTGCTGAAAGGGTAAATCCTAAGTGAGTAGCCAGTATTCATGATTCTGATGCTTTAACAATGATAGTTTCTCAATTTGTTGCTCTTTCAAAGAAAATAGATCAATATGGAATGAATCATTCTAAAACACCTCCAGTGTTAGAAGAAAATTCATTAGGACAAATCATTGATGCTCAATCTTCATATGAAACTATAAATGTGATAAATAATAGACAAAATAATCCTTATTCAAACTATTATAATCCAGGTTAGAAAAATCATCCAAAATTTATTTGGAATAATCAAAATAATAATGTTAATCCAAAGTGGGGGAGCAATCCAGTAAACCCATTAGGAAATATAAACAATCAAAGTAATTCCAATTATAGACCTTCTAATCCACCATATTTTTATAATAATTCCCAATTTAAGGAGAATAAGTTATCTATGGAAGAATTAGTTTTGAATTTGGGTAATCAATTACAAAATAAAGGAAATTCTATTAAAAGCATAGAAAACCAATTAGGGCAAATTGCTTCTGCATTAAGCAATAGACCTGTTGGAACTTTACCTAGTAATGTTGAAGCAAATCCTAAAGATCAAGGAAATGAACAAATCAAAGCTATTCAATTGAGAAGTGGAAAAGAGTTGGAAACAAGAGTTCTAAAAGAAACTGTAATTGAAAAGGAAAAAGAAGAAACTGAAGGAGAAAATGAAAGTTTATATTCTGATTTTACTCTAAAACCTATGAAAATTACTGTTGAAAAACCACCTCCACCATTTCCTCAAAGATTAAAGCAACAATATAAAGGAAAAAGATTTGCTAAATTCTTAGACATTTTGAAAAAATTGTCAATAAATATTCATTTTGTTGAAGCTTTAGAACAAATGTCTGATTATGTTAAATTTATGAAGGATATATTCAACAAAAAGAGGAAGTTACTAGATCATGAGACTGTTGCACTCAGTGAAGAGTGTAGTGCTATAATTCAGAAAAAACTTCCTGAAAAACTTAAAGATCCTGGTAGTTTCACTATCCCATGTGTTATTAGTGAAAAATTTTATGGGAGAGCATTATGTGATTTGGGAGCTAACATAAATTTGATTCCTTTATCAACTTTTAAAAGGTTAGGAATTGTAGAGTTATCACCAACTTCTGTAACGCTACAGTTAGCTGATCGATCTATTACACATCCTAAGGGAGTTGTAGAAGATGTTTTGGTCAAGGTTGATAAGTTTATTTTTTCCTGTAGACTTTATCATTCTAAATATGGAAGAAGATAAAAAAATTCCAATCATTTTAGGAAGACCATTCCTAGCTACAGGAAGAGCTATGATAGACGTTCAAAAAGGGCAATTGACTATGAGAGTAAATGATCAAGAAGTAACCTTTAACATCTCAAAGTCAATGAAATATCCATGAATTGAAAAAGATGATGAATATTTTAGAATGGATATATGTGATTATCTAAGAATAGAATATTTCAAGGAAAATTATGAAGAAAAAGAAGATATAGAAAAAGATAATTTTGAAGAAATTGTAAGCGAAGAAGCTGATTATATTCAAGAAAGATATGAAATGCTCAATTCAACTGCACCAGAAAATGAAATATTAATTCCATCTGTTGTAAAACCCCCTGAACTTGAATTAAAGAATCTTCCAATTCATTTGAAGTATGTATTTTTAGGAGAGTTTTCAACATTACCAGTAATTGTATCATCGGACTTAAATGAATTATTCAAGAACAAAAATTAATGGATACATCAAAAAATATAAAAGAGCATTTGGATGGACTTTAGCTGATATTAAAGGAATTAGTCCTTCAATTTGTTTGCACAGAATATTATTAAATGAAGAACATAAACCAAGATTTGACCCTCAAAGGAGACTGAACCCTATAATGAAAGAGGTAGTTAAAAAAGAGATTTTAAAATGGTTAGATGCTGGAATTATATATCCTATCTCGGATAGTACTTGGGTAAGTCCAATTCATTGTGTTCCCAAGAAAGGAGGAATAACTGTTGAAGAAAATAAAAATTATGAATTAATACCTATCAGACAAGTTTCTTGATGGCATATTTGTATTGATTATAGAAAATTAAATGCTACCACCCGAAAAGATCACTTTCCTCTTCCTTTCTTAGACCAAATTTTGGATAGACTTGCTGGACACAAGTACTATTATTTTCTGAACGGATATACTGGTTACCATCAGATACCTATTGCTCCTGAGGATCAAGAGAAAACAACTTTTACTAGTCCTTATGAAACTTTTGCTTTTAGAAGAATGCCTTTTGGACTATGTAATGCACCTGCAACATTCTAAAAATGTATGATGTCTATTTTTAGTAAATTAATAGAAAATGGAATAGAAGTATTTATGGATGATTTCTCTGTGTTTGGAACATCAATTGATGCATGCTTAAATCATCTCGAGAAAGATTTGGAGCTATGTGAAAACAGTAACTTAGTTCTAAATTGGGAGAAATGTCAATTTATGGTTGCAGGAGGAATTGTATTAGGACATAAAATTTCAAAAAATGGCATGGAAGTAGACCCTGCAAAAATTCAAGTAATAGCTAAATTACCACCTCCTATTACAGTGAGAGGGGTAAGAAGTTTTCTTGGACATGCTGGTCTCTACAGGCGTTATATTAAAGATTTTTCAAAAATTACAAAACCTCTATGCCAACTTTTAAAAAAAGACAAAAAATTTGAATTTACTGAAGAATGCTTAAATGCCTTTAATTTATTAAAGGAAAAATTAATCACAGCACCTGTAATAGTTTCACCTAATTAGGAGAAACCATTCGAACTAATGTGTGATGCTAGTGATTATGCTAAAATTAACTATACATTTACTGAAAAAGAGTTACTGGCTATTGTGTATGCTTTTGATAAATATAGATCATATTTAATTGGAACTAAATGTAATGTGCATACTGATCATTCAGCTATTAAATATCTGATGCAAAAGAAGGATACCAAACCAAGATTAATTAGATGGGTACTTATAATGCAGGAATTTGATTTTATGGTGATTGATAGAAAAGCAACTTAAAATCAAATTGTTGATCATTTGTCGAGACTGGAATACATGAATTATCAGATACTGACAATGAAATAATAGACAGTTTCCCTGATGAACAACTTTATAATATTAAGGAGTGGAAAATACCCTGGTATGTTGACAGTAAATTATTTAGTAAGTGATATTTTGCCACCAATGCTAACATTGCAGCAACAGAAAAACTATTTTCATGATTCAAAATCATATTTTTTGGATGAACCATATTTATATAAACAATGTAATGACATTATTATTAGGAGATGTGTGTCTTATGAAGAAACTGAACAGATTATTCAAAAATGTCATGATTCTGATTTAGGAGGACAATTTGGGATTGATAAAACTGCATATAAAATTTTGGAAGCTGGATTTTATTGGCCTACTCTTTTTAGAGATGTTTAGAGATATATCAAAATATATAATAGATGCCAACGAGTAGGTAATATATCTAGAAGAAACGAAATGCCTCTGAATTTAATATTAGAAGTTAAGCTTTTTGATGTTTAGGAATTAGAATTCATGGGACCATTTATTCCTTCTTTTGTGAACCTATATATTTTAATTTTGGTTAATTATGTATCAAAGTGGATTGAAGCACAAGCTTTACCTCTTTGTGATGCTAAAAGTGTTTCAAAATTCTTAATGAAAATTGTTTTCACAAGATATGGTATGCCAAGAGTGATTATCACTGACGGAGGATCCCATTTTAGGAATAAATATATTCATAGATTGGTAGAAAAGTTTAGTATTGTTCATAAATTCTCTACTGCCTATTATCCTCAAACTAGTGGTTTAGTTGAAGTTTCTAATTGTGAGATCAAACAAATTTTAGAAAAGACTGTAAATCCTAATAGAGTACATTTGACTGCTAGACTAGATACTGCATTATGGGCATACATGACTGCTTATAAAACTCTTATTGGTATGACTCCTTACAGGCTTATATATGGAAAAACTTGTCACTTACCAATAGAATTAGAGCATAAAGCATATTGGGCGATTAAAGAATTTAATTATAATTTGAAAATTGCTGGTGAGAAGAGAAGGTTGCAATTGAATGAATTAGAAGAATTAAGAAATGAATCTTACAATAACAATAGAATTTATAAGGAAAAACTGAAGTTAAAATATGATCGGAAGATTAACTAAAAGAACTTTGAACCAGGACAAAAAGTTTTGCTTTACAATACAAGGTTGAAATTATTTGCTAGGAAACTGAAGTCTCATTGGTTATGACCTTTTATTTGGACTCAAGTTTATACTTATGGAGCAATTGAAATTGAAGATCCTAAGACTGGGAATAGATTTAAGTTAATGGACAAAGATTAAAACCATATTTTGAAGGTAAAAGACCAAATTTTAAAGAGGTTTTAATGCTCAGTCAACCTGAATAAAGCCTAAATAGGTCGGGCTAACGACGTTAAACCAAGCGTTTTATGGGAGGCAACCCATAGTTATCTTTAAATAGTTGTGTCTTTGTTTGAAACTATAGTTAATTTGTATTAATATTAAGTACTACTACTCATATTTACCCTTTGATTATCATAGAATTTGAATCCATAGAGAAAATTTGGAACGTATTGGACCACGGTGTTTTTATGAAAATTTTTTTCTAGGGCGCTGACGGCACGCTCGAAGCCACCGACGGCGGGGTTTTCCCGAGAACTCTGGTATTTAATTGCATAAGGCTCCCCAACGGCTCCTTCGAGGCCACCGACAGCGGGATCGGCGAGTGGACAGTTTTTCGAGTTCAAATTGACGGTTTTTGGCTATTTTTAGCAGATTCGACCTTTATAAACTCCTATGGACGGTTCCTAAACACTTAAAATCCCCAAAAATGAATGGATACTCTCTCAAATCCTTCTCAAATGGCATCCCATTCGATTAATAACCCAAGATTTCGAGTGTACAACTGGAGAAAGTTCGTCAATGCGGAGGCGCAATGACTTTTCAACACGGTAATTTTGAAGAGGAGATTGACTAAAGAAAGAGGATTTGTCAATAGAGGAAAAAGTAATCCTTCAACACCAATTGAAGAATGATTGTGCAGAGAAGATGGGAAGAGTTTTGCTACACTACTGTCGCAGTAGTCGTTCCAGTGGTTAAAGAATTCTATGTCAATTTAAATGGAATCAACCAAGGAAGCGTTTATGTGCGAGGTAGGTGGATTACATTCATTTTTAAAGTATTAATGAGTTGTATATGCTTGAGAATGTTCCAGTCTATTATTATTATAATTTCATGCCGACGAGAGAAAAGATGAATGAAATATACTAATATTTGATGGATGAAACCGATTACTGGGAAATTAGAAAAAACGGGTATGTTAGTTTCTCTACAACACTTTTAAATTATGTATTGAAACATTGACACTTTTTCATCTCTGCGAAGTTATTGCCAATGATGAAAATTGGAAAAGTCACGAACGAAAGTGCAATTTTGAACTACTACATTCAAATGGGATGGCCCATTGATATTGGATCGATTATTGTGGAATATGTTTATGGCCTGATCGTTCAAGGATCATCCCAAGGGCTTAGACATCCTTCCACAATTTTCTCGATTTGTAGTTTGTTTCAAGTTTTGTATGAAGTTTGGGAGAAGATAATGCTACCCTGGAAACCATTAGACCCAACTCAGATGTTCCCAGCCAATGATGGAGAGAGTGATGTAGGCTTGATTATAGATTAAGCATCGCAGAATTCTGTTCCAGTTCAATCATTAGTAGCAGAAAAGACACCAATGCTCTTGCATAAAATCAAGAATCTGGAGAATCAGGTACAAAACTTATCGAGTACAGTTAGCAACATTTATGATTTCTTCGATCATATCGATTGGAGAATGAAAGAACATTTTGATCATATTAGGCAATTCGAAGCGAGTTTAGTGCGATTAATGAAAAGGATGGGATTGATCGATGAAGATTCAACTGAAGAATTCCCATACCGACCTTTTTACATCATGTTCGTCCACGTTCAAGCAATGGGAGATATCAGAGGAGAGACTAGCACTAGTTCTGAAGAGTAGTAGACTTGATTATGTTGTGTTTGATTTGAACAATTTTGTATTTGAGTGTGTTTGAATTCTTTAGTTTGCTTTTTAATCTTAGTATAGATAAGATTAAGTTTGAAATGTTTGTTTTCAGCAGTTTGAGTGTTGTGGTTTAGATTGTGACACTGATTAGATAAATTTAGGTTGAAAGAATACCTACTTATGTGTGTTATATATTATGTGTTGCAAACACTTGGATTTTATATATAAATGTGAAGTTTGTTGTGTGTATGTTCTTTTGTGTTTATTTGTGTTAATGCATCACTTAATAACTTAAAATAGATAATAAAAAGGATCAAATGAATGACGACGAGACTTAAAAATTGATTGAAATCACAAAAATTTGAAAAATGTTCAATTTTTGAGAATCTCGCCGACGGCGCGCTCAAGGCCGCCGACGGTGCGATTTTCCTGAGAAGAATAGGATTTAATTCACATAGAGCCTGCCGACAGCGCGATCGCAAAAAATTCCTATTTACCACGATATTGACCGATCAAATGCCACTATTTATCTTCTTCTTCCCCTTTGTACCCAAAAAGTTGACCTAGGGCTTAAGAGATCTTGGATTTGGAGCGATTTCAACAAAATCTAACACAGGATTTCATCTTCCCTTGGTAAGATCTTCACTCCTATATAAAAATTTTTTATTTTCACAATTAATTTCTTCCAAATTAAGAAATTTTGAAAAAATTGAAAATGTGGAGAAAAGACTTGGAAGGAATTCATCGAAATTGATTTAGATTGTTTTAAACCCCCTTTAGAAGTTATTATATTGTTATTTTGGAGATTAGTTTGGAATTTTTATGGTTTGGTAGATCGAACTATGGCTCCAAGACAAAAGAGAAGACTTGAATTTGATGAAACTTGATTCGTTAATGTGAAGGCACAAGCGAGGTACGATTCAGTCTACAAAAGTAAAAAGTGTATACAAGATAGAGTTTTCGAGAATCCTGGAGGAGAGGTAGAATGAGTAATTAAAGAAAGAGGATGGGAGAACTTCTGCTATACAACTAACAAGGCTACTATTGAAGTTGTTAGAGAGTTCTACTCCAACCTTACTCAACTTGAGGACGTACCAGTCCAAGTAAGTGGATTTTTTGTTGAATTTAATGCTAATTGCATTAACACTTTTTACAAGCTTCGCGACTATTTTTCTAGCGAGTTTGAAACATTTGGAACAATGGAAGGTCCGTTGAATGATGTTATCGACTTTCTCACTGATGGGAAAGGTGTTTGGAAAATTAAAAATCATGAATAGATTAACTTTCCATTGTCCATGATGAATGCCAATGTTAAGGCATGGCATTATTTCATCTGTTCGACTCTACTACTGACTTACCATCATAGTGAAGTTTCTAGAGAGAGAGCTATTCTGAATTTCTGTATTCAAAACAACCGAAGCATTATTGTGGGGAGAATAATCAATAAGAATATTATGGCTACTACGAGGAGTGAGACAAGTGGATATTTAGGGCATCCTGGCCTCATTTATGCACTTTGTCAGCTATCTGGATCCTCATGTTTGGCCTCTTGCTTCTAAAATCTAGAGGTTTGGCCTTAAGCATATGAAAATTCCATGTAAAACAAAGAAACATTTTGAATTTCTATGTGGTAGGGTTCAATTTCTAGAATTCTAAAAAAGTTCACCAAGAAATCCTATGGCTAGACCCTAGGTTGTTTAAAGAGAGACTAAACCTCAACCAACAGTGAGGTCAACACCTGGGCCTCTAGGGGTTCCCAAATTCACGACATTGTCAGCGAACCCTGTCTCGCTTGGGCTACATGCATAATTTCCCATTGTAATAACGCCCCCAAACATGCGGTTGAGTTTCTCCTCAAATTCAGGCTCGATTCCAGAAATCTTAAACATCTTTGCAACGGGAACCACCTACATAGAAATTAATAAACACCCACGTAAGAATAAACTATAAATTTGACAAAAAAACAATGTATACAAACAATGCTCACCACAAGTCATTCAGGTCACAATTCATCGGGTGCATCAACGTTTCACTTCATTGGATCCCAACCGAGCCATAAATCCCCTCTTCAATTCCTTCCAAATTTTCCAGTCATTCTTCATTTTATTCCACTTGTTCTTCATGTGCAACCTGTCATACTCTCTACTTGTACATTCCTTGAAATTTCTGATGAGGAATGGGTTTATCCTATGAGACCAATTAGTAAAGGAAATATTAAGACTTATACATCCATGAAGAGTGGAGATCAGGGAGTGGGAGCAAAGAACCTTCTACTAGTAGAGACACCCCTTCTACTAGCTATGACCCTCCTGCCTCTAGTCCCCCTACTTTGTATAATATGATGAATGCCACGACCCTGCAGAAGAAAAGTTTTGAATAGTTGGATGAAAAGCTGGATAGAATTGATCACATGATTGAAGGGCCAGAGAGAAGACATGATCATGATAGTGAGTATCTTCAGAGACATTCAGATTTTGAGATGGCTTATTATGATGCTCAGGCTAGATACTAGCAAGGAGAGCCAGATGTGACTTTTCCAGAGTGCCCCAAGTATACTCAATATCAGCCCAATCCTCCTGCTGACCAGGGTGATGAAGACATTCAGTGGGATTTTGATGCATGATGATTTGATAGTGATGTGTTGTATGTGTATGTGTTTGTTTTTGTTTTTTTCTTTTGTAGAACTTGTATATTATATTTTGTGGACTATGCTTTATTTTCTGTGAAATTTGATAGTTTGGTAGTATGCATTTTTATTTTTTGGATGTTTGTAATAGTAATTGTACTTGTGAACTGTTTAGTTTAAAATAGTAAACTGTTTGTTTTGCGTTGTGAAATGCATATGTCCTGTGTATTGTAGTTAGTTGGTTTTATTTGATGTTCAGTTTTATATACTTGTTTTAAAATTTCATTACCCAAGAAAATATTTAAATTTTTATGTGTGTAGAAAGGTTTTTAAATATAACAGGTCACTTGAAGAGAGAAATTTTGAAAAGAACCTGCAAAGTTCAAAAAGACAAAACTGCCTAAAGTGCAAAGGTATGAATTTCATATTTAGAATTTTTCTTTCACCCATGTACTAATTCTATTTATAGAAAATTTTAAGTTTGGGGGAGGGAAGTGATCTACCGAAAAAATACCACTTTTATGCCTTATTTATGATTCAATTCTTAAGGATATTACGCATTAATGAAAGGCATTTTCATGTTTTTGGATGTAGATGATTAAAAAAGAGTCTAAGAAGGAAAAATAAGGAAAAAGGAGAAAAATGGAGCAAAATGGAACTTTTGGAGAGAAATATTGGAATTATTGGCCTGGAGCCTAGGCGCCAGAATCCTGCGCCTAAGCGCCAGCTCGATACAGTCGATGTTAAGATTTTTTGATGACTTTGGGCATTTATTTTGATGGAGTTAAGTAGTTATTGGAGCTTATAGAAGACTAGAAGTTACTCCTAATATATAGGACATGTGATACAATGCATTTGGACACAAGGAAACAGTTTAAATCGTGAAGAGGTGCGGAGAACTGGTCAAGGAGTCCAGAGCCTAGGCGCCAGATCCCGGTGCCTAGGCACGACAGTTACCTTCTAGAAGATGCATTGAATTTGGATGAATTTTGAAGAGGTGCCTTAAGCAACCCCTAGTCAAATTTAGAGCTCTATAAATAGGAGCCCATTCTACAGAAAAAATAGCACCCACACTCCCCTTAGGCACTGCATAGTCCCTAAGCACCTTCTCTCTCCACTCTAGTTTTATTTAGTCTCTTCCACATTTAGGGTGCCACTTTACTTTGTATCTAGTAAGTTTATTTTGAGTGTTTATTGTATTTTCTTTTGTTGTTGGAGTCTTTCATCAATGCTTTGGAGTCAGTAGAAGTCAGCTGTTGACCTCATTTTTGATGAGGTCTTCTCTTCTTCTTTTTAGTACTTAGGATCTAGCCTTAGGCTTTTCCTTTGACTATCTTAGAGGATTAGACTTGGGACCCACCACTTAGAAATTCAAACCACTTCTTAACACCCTGCAAACTCTACAAACTTGACTGTAGACCCCTAATCACCTAGAGGGTTGAAATCAAATGTGGAAGATTAAAGGATGAGTTCCTATAGGACTCTTTGGCCTTAGGACTGCCCTGGGTGGCCTGGTCTGGTGAAGGGGCTGACTTACACACACACTACACCTATACACTACACTTTCACACACATCCTAAAACCACACCCATACCTAACTTGACCTCCTGACTCATGTAGGTGATTCACATGGATGGTCCTTAACCCCTAAGCCCTTGGCTAAGAGGGTTAGGAACAACATAGTGGATGCCTCAAATGAGTTCCTTCATGGCTCATGTGGGCTTGATATGGCTTCATGGCTCAACCAAAATGATTTTATTCCACTTACATTCACCTAATCTTCAATTTCCCAAATTTTCAATTTTTGACCCCCGGGACCCTACACCCGCTTAGCCTACCCAAAACCCTTGAAACTACCCAAATTTCTCAAAAATTTCCAAATCACCCAAAATTCTCCAAAATCATTCCTAAACATTTCTCTCCACTCAAATTGACCATCCATACCCAAAAATACCAAGAATTCCAAAAATACCTCCCAATACCCTCCAAATACCCAAAATACCCCTCTTGACCCAAAAATCCAAAAATTCAGAAAATTCCCAGAAAATTCCAGAAAATCCCAAATATTCCCAAATTCATTTTGTTCAACTACACCATGGGCCAATTTTGTCAATTTAGCCCACTTTTATCAAAACCCCTAATTTGACCTCTTTTAAACCCAAAGTAAACCCAATGTTAAACCAAACCTATCCAATTGACCCAAATTCTGGTCTAATTCAATTCTAAACTTCAATTCAACATTCCCAACACCAATCTAGACCAAACCCAAGTCCAATTTGATTGACATTTGCATCCAATTTCACTATTGGCCTTAAAGCCCAATTTGGACCCATGACCCAAACATAACCCAAACTCACCCAATTCAACTCCAATTAACCCCAAATCTTTTCCAAATCTTCCTTAACATTCCCACAAACAAAGCACTAACATGATTTGCCCAACATTTAGACCCAAACCCCACTCAAATTCAACCCAAAGCTAAAAGGCCCAATTTTTACCTAAACCCAAACCTAACCCAAATGAGCCCAAACCCCAAAATCAAAGCCTAACCAAAGTCAAAACCTCTTTGAAACACTCCCATAAACATTTCCCAACATTAATTTTACATCAATTTCAACCCTAGCCCAACATTGGCCCAAGTTAGCCCAATTTGACCTATATTGGCCCATTCACCAAAGAAGCCCAAATTCAACCCAATTCAAACCCAAATCACTCCCAATTTGCTCCAAGTCACTCATGACACATCTATGAGCTAAACCCAACAATTAATTGGCCCAATCCTTTGCCAAAATTTCATCCTAAAATCCATTTTAAAATCCAAAAGCCCACTTCCCTAAACCATTTTAAAAGCCCATCTAAAATCATTTCAAAGAGCCCAAAATCTACCCTAAAGCCCACATGACATTTCCATTTGCCATCCATTTAATCAAAGCCATTACCTAAGTTATAATCCCATCATCAAATAATTCCTAATCAAGCCTCATGCCAAATCACCCCTAAATACCAAAATTTTTCTTAAATCCATTTCCATGAAATTGACTCAACTTTCCCCAAGCCAAAGACAAGCCATGCAAGCCATGGACAAGCCACATGAAGCCATGGAAGGTTTGACATGTGATCAAGCCATTAATGGCAAAAGGAGGCCCCCTTTCCTAATCCTTCTTAAACCCTTTTTTACCTTAAGCATGTCACACACTAAACCATGCTTAGCCACCTCATCATGGATGGAGACCACACCATCTTCTCTTGGCTGACCCAAGTGATCCTTTTCAGCCCAAAACCAGGCCTTGGGTGGTGAACCTAGCCCAAAATCATGGGTTGACTCATTTGAACCCAAAATGGTCTTCCCCCATTCCATTTCAATCCAAGCTCTTTACACATGGCATTGGCCGATTGACCGCACTAAGCTCCAACTCGACCTCCCCGATGACAACGAGTGACTGACCACTGCCGGCCAGCCACCACAACCGCCGGAAACCACCAGGCTGAGAGCTCACATGTGAGCCCAAGCTTGGAATTCTCACCTGCTGAGCTACCCCATCCCCAGTGGCAATTGTAGCTGTTCTTCTCTTGCCAAGAGCAGCTGATCCCAAGCCCTAACTCTCCCTGGGAGGCCCTCCACCCTCTCCTATTTAAACACCACCCCCTCTCGGCCATGAGGGGTGCTGAACCAGACCTTACTGAAACTCTGCAAAATTGCTCCAGATCACTCTCCATACTTAGAGCAGTTGATCCCTAGTGCCAATTTACCCTAATCCCCACCAACAGAACCCAATTTCTCAGTCAAAATTCCACCTAAAACCAGGACACTTCTCCATAGTGGATCAATCCTCAAATTGATTGGTCCTACACCTTCACCAGACCAAGGTAAGGAGTCCACTGGCAAAAGCCCCCTCTCCAGGCCACCCAGTAGCTCCAGCCTCCAAGCTTTGTGATCAGCTGTGGTCGAAATCCTACCTAGGCAATTCACCAGACCAGAAGACTTCATATGGAGCTTGCTGGGATCCAATCGAAGGTGACACAACCCTCAGATTGAAGCCACACTTCTCTGAGCAAAGGTATGAGCTAATTCTTCATCCTGAGCTTCTGGAGATTCTCCATTTCGAATGCTTTAATTTCAATGCATGATCACCATATAGATGTGTTCGTCTCTTCAAGACGAATCCATAGAGTATAAGAACAAGAAAATCCATTGAGTATTGAGTGAGATATTAGGGATTTAGTGTGGACGGCTCTCGGGTGAGGACGCTTGGGGACGATGAACGGATGTCGTCCATTTAATACACGCGCGGACGGACGGCTCAGATTAGGTCGGATCAACGGATGATACGCGGAAGGCGGGACCCGGGCTGCTAACTCAAGTGGCGGCGTTGAATGGGAGCGCGCCACGCGGCACTTCGGAGATGTTAAGGTTGACGCGGCGCCGACTCGGATAAATAGAAAATTAGGGATTTTTTGATTTATTTAATTCCCCTAAACTTCAAAAATCCATAACTTTGTGTAGGAAAATCAGAAAAATAAAATAAAAATACCCTCTTGCTCGGTGAACAGAGGAGAATAATGTGGAAAAGAAATTATTTAATTTCATCAAGTATTTTATTTTTAATAATTTATTTACCCTCTGCATTATTTTAATTCTCCATGCATATAGGAAATTCACCATGGCATGAGACCATAGGGCTTTTGAAGCCTCTGAATTTGGGAACATTCCCTGAATTTTCCAAAGTCAGAGGCCATCCCTATGAGAAGTTATTGATTTATCAAATTCATGTTACTGTTTTGAGTATTTTAATTCCAATAATTAGCATGTTGTGAAATAAATTCAAGGAAAATTTGGTGATGTCTCTTATGACTAGAGGACCCTAGGAAAAATAGGTTTTGAGTTAACTCATTTAAAATAACCCTAATTGGCTTAAACACCCAAACTAGATCCCAAATTAATTAGAGCTAACCATACATCAAATTGACTTGAAATCAATTCTCCACTGACCTTTAGAATCAGAGGAACCCACCATAAAAATTTGAAGCCAATTGGACTTGGTTGCCCTACTAAATGGGTTGATTAAGCCATTTAATCAATTTAAATTTCAAAAATTCATAACTTTCAAAATACCTTTCAAAAATTCACCAAATTGGTTTTGGAGCATCTCTGATATCAGGGGAATCTAAGAAAATTAAAACTTCAATTTTCTAAAAAAGTTGATTTTTTGTATTATTTTAATATTTTAATAATTAAAAAATAATAAAAATCACAAAAATAATAAAATTCACCAAAATGTTACATTTTGAATTTTAATCACTTAGGAACAAATCCCATATTTTTCTTAGGTCTATTTAATGAGATATTAAATTTTAAAGCCCTATGGTAATTTTAAAATTAAAAAAATGTATTTTCTAGCATTTTCACTAAAATAATTATAATAAATCATAAAAAAATCAGAAAATTGCAAAAATTGATTCTCTGATTTCCTTGATATCAGAAAGATTTTTAAAAAATATAAATTTCATTTTTTAACCTTTATTTTATTTTTAAATTAATTAATACTCCAAAACTTAAAATAATTATAATAAAAATAATATAATTCAAAAAATCACCAAAATTGGTCCAAGTGGTCCTCTGGTCATTAAAAATGTCCCATAATTTTCTTAAGGACAGAAACTTTCCCTTGGTCATATTATTAAATTTTCCTTGGAAATCTCTATTTTCTACTAAAAATAATTATATAAATAAATTAAATACAAAAAAATCACATTTTCTCCTCTCATTTCTTTATTGGCATATGAGTGAAGTCACATAAAAATTTCAAGTTCATTTAAGCTCAATTTAGTGAGTTATAAAATTATTAAGCTTAAAGGGCAAAATGGTAATTAAAAATTTTAACCCTTAATTAAAACTTTAGGTTTAATAAAATTAACAAGTAAAATATTTGATTTTAATATGATTTGGATGATTGAAATTTAAATAATTAAAGGGTAGAAACCTACTAAACAATTTAAAATAATTGAAATAAACCTTAATTAAATAATTGATTAAATTTGGAAGAATAATAAAATTGGAATTATTAAAATAGGGATATTATTAGGAAGAGATTTATTCTTTAAGTTAAAAATCCCTAAATTAATCATCTCAATAATATTTAATTCCTAATTAAAAATGATAATTCAAATTTAAGTTTTAGAATGTTAAAGGACTTAATCATTAAATTAAATTAAAAAGTTAAATTATTAAACTTTTTTAAAATTTTCAATTAAATTAAAATTAAAAATAAAATTAATTTAAAGATTAAAGTAAATCAAATTAAATAAATTAATTAAATTAAATTAAATTAAACTAAATTAAATTAAAAAAATGTTAAATTAAATTAAGTTAAATTAAATTAAAACATATTAAATTAAATTAAATTAAATTAAATTAAATCAAATTAAAATTAAATCAAATTAAATTAAATTGAAGGAAATTGAATTAAATTAAATTAAATCAAGTTAAATTAAATTAAATTAATTTATATCAAATCAAACTAAATTGAATTAAATTAAATTAAATTGAATTAAAATTAAATTAAATTAAATTTAAATTAAATTAAATTAAATAACATCACCTAAGACATAAAGGAATTAAATATAAAACAACTTGAACACTATTCTGAATTTGAACCCTTTTAACTGAAGTTAAACTAAATCATGAACCATTTGAACACCAATTTGCCCTCGAAAGCTTTGGTTACCATAACTCCTAAACAGAACATTAAATGAAATGTTACTTCACTTATAGGATATTCAAATGTCCTAGTTCATTGAGCAAGATAATAACAAAACTTGGATTCTCGGACGATTAATTCATTTGCATGATTAAATTTGTTTGGACTTAAAACAATTCTAGTAATATTGAAAAGATGTTTAAGATTCTTCTTAAGCACTTCCTCAATATGATAGGATACTTATAAGAACAATTGAACTTAATTATTCTTTGATGAAGAAAATCGTCCTCAAACCAAAACACAAGAACCTAGACGTCATAGGAAATGACTAGCTATAGGATTAGGAACTTGGTAGAAAATCATAAACATTCCCTTAGCTTTACCTAGGAACTTGCTTAAATATTCTAATTGTGTTTTAAGTGCAGCTTGGGATGACGGGAAGACCCTCCGAGTACGCTTTTATTTTATCGCAATTTACATTATTGCAATTTCTTTAATTGCATCGCACTTACTTTTCTTGCATGATAAACAACTCGTTGCATGAAAACCCACACCTTTAGGATAGTCCCTAAAACTGAAACGAAAACTAAGTTAAAAGTCATTGCAAGATAAAATTCACCGCCACAACATTTCAAAATATAAAACAACTCAAAATTTAATCACAAACAGAACACAAAATTACAATTATAACTAAATTAAAACGTCCTGTTGGATGATCGGGAATACCTCGGATGATGTAACCTACGTGTTGCTAACGGGATTTCCCACGGTCTAAATGAAAGTGTGGAACTCATTCAGTTGAGTTTAGCAAATTCATCTGGACTAAGTGAATCCGATAAAAATAACGATGCCGGAAGGATGGAACCGTGGGATCTTAACCGGTGTTGTTATAATCAACTTTAAGATTTGTTTAATTAAAACATAAAAACACTTGGAAATTAAGATTTTCTTTAAACCAAAACACTTTTCTCATCTCCTGATTTATGACTTCTATAACTAAACCTCTGCAACAACAAGGAGCTTGGAGCATGGTGGGCAGCACGACCATCGTCGTCGTAAAAACTTGAATCTACATCAAGCAAAACTTTCCTAGAATTAAACAACAAAACCATAGGACTTCGAGGTAGTTTGCCTAAGTGCAACATAAATCCTCAACCTTCACGTTAGGCATTTGCATTGCAAACTAAGCCCTAACCGGTCTTAGGATTCCGAGGTAGTCATCCGATATGACATAAACCCTCATATCTTCGAGGCTATTTGTGTGATCATGTCATACGAACATAAGTCCTAATTAATTAAAATTGGCAAGATCAAAACATTAAATAGATATTAGGATCTTCCTAAATTCAAGCCAAACAGTAGGATAACCGTGAAATTACCGAAGTTCGCTTCGAATCTATAATTTCTCCTACCTTTCTTCCTTGAAATCCCAAAATAAAATCTTCTAAATTTGATCCATTCCCTATTGAAGTTCCAAAATTCAATCCCTTGAAAACTTAAACTTTGAAATTCTTGAGAGCAGAATTACTGATTATTATCGAGAGTTTTCTTAGGTGATTCCCGTCACTTAAGATGTAATTAACTATAGGGGCTTGCCCTTATAGGGAATTTTAAAGAACCTGGGTAATATAAACCTCGTTTAATGCTTTCATATTAAGCGGGGAATTTGTCGGCTTATAAAATTGGTTCGCGGACCAAACGGATGTCACAAACCTTTCTAGTTTATTTAATCGAGCCCCATTATTAAGCAGTGTGTCTATTCTTCGGGATAGATACATGGTTTGTGGTGCGACGCTCGTTTATGTGAACTATTTAGGATGTGAAATCAGTTTGATTTCATATCTTAAAAATTTTCAAATTTAAAATTATTTTCAAAATAAAATACTACTTTTCAAATTATTTATTTAAATTAAATTAAAAATTCGCCGACAACTTCTGTTAGGCGACCCCTTTTCAAAATAAAACACATAACCTAAAAATATGCCAACATCAGCGGATCACTTGAGGGAACACTTCAGATAAGTATTTGTACTTTGGTTCAAAGTTTTAGAAATATGTTTTGTTGTGTGATTTCATTATGTTCTGAGTAGTTAGTTTTCTTTCTCCTTTCAACTATGAAAAGATAATAAATTAATTAAATTTTGTAGGAGAATTAAAATTAAAATATTTAAAATATTGTGATGATATTAATATCTGATCTTAGTTTACTTTTTAAATTGGCCATTTAAATTGTTAAAACCTGTTGAACAATTTTGAGACCTATCCGGAGATAAATTCTTAACTAGTAGATATCACATGAATCCTTTTGTAGTCAAAGGCTTTATGCGGGTTATTCAAGGTGAAGTGCAAATAAATAGGAAGATGTGATTTATTGGGCGTAAAATTCATTAGTTTTTGGAGTGATAGATTAAATTCTAATAATTTGGTTTATAGAAAGGGAACGGGTCACTGGTAGGGCCGACCATAGCCACTCTTGAACATCTAGTAGTGTGAGCCTAGATTAACACATTCTAGTAATAAAACATTCTGAACTGATCTATAGATTAGTCAATGTTCTTTGCACCTGGACTAAAGAGTAAAGAATAGGAATGCTTCTATTTGGCACAATACCATAATCTAAATTCCCCACAAAAGATAATTATTCTAAAAATCTTGAATTAGTTGAAAAGGAGAAAATCATTTTCATACTTGCATTGAATTTTAATTACTGCTTACTTTACTTTATTGTTGATTACTGCTTACTTGCTTATAGTAAAAACTGTTAGTAAATTAAATTTGAAAATAATATACATACATACATATATATACTCGTTAGTAAATTAAATTTGAAAATAATATACATACATATATACATATATATATATATATATATATATATATATATATATATATATATATATTACTTTTATTTTAATAAATTACAAAATATTTCTTAAATTTCTTACTTTTTATCAAAACACTATCCCTGTAGGATCGATAACCAGGACTCCACTAAAACAATGTATTACTTGAATGATACGTATACTTGCGTTTAAAATTGTGACTTTTACAATAATTAGAAAATTTAAATATAAATTCATAAGTAAAATTAAACCTCGCACATCAAGTTTTTGAAGCCATTTACCAGGAATTAAATATTCTAAAAAGTGGAATCAAATTCTTGTATTTAAAAGCATATATAAAGTCGCATCGCATCAAGAAGAAAAATCTTAACTACTATATGTTCTCAAATAATATATTTTCAAAAATTATTACAAGATTTTTGTGATAAAAAATAATTTAGATAACTATGTTTAGATTTTATCTAAATATTGTTAAAGATTCAAGGAAATATTTTTGATAATGAAAATTAATTTTGTAGATTAACATATTTAGTATAAGGGGATAAGACTATAGTTAACAATTCAAAGTAAAGAAAACTATATTTTGAGATATTGAGAATCTTAGGAATTTAGTTGAGAAAGAAAGGATTGAGATTCAAATAATGTAAAAACTATGAAGTAAATATAAGGTAAATAATGTTTGAATGTTTCAAATTTAGGGAAAGAAGAGTGAAGTTCAAAATTATTAACAAGCTATCCAGATATAGTAATCCTCACTTAAAAAGAAAAAAAAGAAAGAAAAAGAAAAATGATTGAAAAACAATCCCTGAAAAGAAAAGAAAAAGAAAAGAAAATAAGTGAGGAGAAGCTTGAGGATATGCCTTATCAAAAATTGGCTTCACTTAGATTAACCTAAAAGGAAAACTAAAAGCAATTCTGAACTTATATATATGATTAGTTTTCTTACTTATAGTTTCTTCATGAAATTTTTATCTTCTGAATACTCTAAGTTAATTAATATTGCAATATATAGTTATTCTTGAAATAAATAGAAGACTAGAACTCTTAAACTTGATGACTAGATAGCCTTAAACCTATAGAATTAATCTAATTATTTGAAAATTTTTCTAAGATTTCTTATTACAATATTTATTTAAATCGAAATTATAGTACTTCTGAATTAAAACTTTACCACAATGAATCATAACTTTTATGTAGTATTAAAGATTACTTGAGGATAAGTAATAATTAAGTTTGGGGATTCTGACCCAAGGAAAAACGTTAAGATTTTCATGCTTATTTTTTACTGATTTTGATTATATTACACTTTAAAGAAATATATTTTTGGTGTTTTTTTCCAGGTATGAAGATTTAAGGATAAATGAGAAAAAATATGCAAAAAAGAGAGAATTTAGAGAAAAAAGGACCAAATTATGCAAAATTGACCTAGGGCGCCGACGGTGAGGTCTATGGCGCCGACGGCGTGATTTTCCTGAGAGTTCACAATTAAATCTAAGGAAGGTCACCGACGGTGGAGATCAAGGCTGCTGACGACGGGGACTGTTTAAAAATACTGTTTCTAAAAGGCCGCCGACAGCGAGCTCGAGGCCTCCTGATCTATCTAGAAAATACCCCTTTTTATGCCTTATTTATGATTCAATTCTTAAGGATATTATGCTTTAATGAAAAGTATTTTCATGTTTTTGGATGTAGATGATTTAAAAAGAGTCCAAGAAAGAAAAAGAAGGAAAAAGGAGCAAAAAGGAGCAAAAATATAGCTTATGGAGCAAAATTTTGGAATTATTGGCCTGGCGCCTGATGACTAAGTGCCAGTTTGATACAGACGTTGTCAAGTTTTTTTTTGATGACTTTTGGCAGTTATTTTGAAGGTGTTAAGCGGTTATTGGAGATTCTCGAAGACTGGAAGTTACTCCTCATATATAGGACATGTGATATAATGTATTTAGACACAAGAAAATGGTCTGGATCGCGAAGAGGTGCTACCCAAAGTGAAGAGGTGCGAAATACCTGGTCACGGAGTCCGGCGCTTAGGACGGTTACCTTCTATAAGATACATTAAATATGGACTAATTTTAAAGAGGTGCCTTAAGCAACCCCTGGTCGAATTCAGAGCTCTATAAATAGGAGCCCATTCTACAGAGAAAATCGCACTAAAACCCCTCTCTTAGTACACATACCCATTTTAGCATCTTCTCTCTCATCTCTAGTTTTATTTAGTCTCTTCCATACTTAGGGTGCCACTTTATTTTGTATCTAGTGAGTTTATTTTGAGTATTTGTTGTGTGGTATCGCTGCTGGAGTCTTTCATCATTGCTTTGGAGTCAGTAGAAGTCAGCGGATCTCTTGAAGGAACACTTCAGACAAGTATTCCTACATTAGTGTTTTATAAATATATTTTGTTGTGTTATTTCAATGAGTTCAGAGTAGTTAGTTATCTTTCTCCTTTCAACTATGAAAAGATTATAAATTAAATAAATTTTGTAGGAGAATTAAATATAAAATATTTTAAAACATTATGATGATATTAATAAGTGATCTTAGTTTACTTTTTAAATTGGTCATTTAATTTGTTAAAACTTGTTGAATAGTTTTGAGACCTATCCAGAGATAAATTCTTAACTAGTAGATATCACATGAATCCTTAGGTAATCGCAGGCTATACGTAGATTGTTTAAGGTGAAGTGCAAATAAATAGGAAGATATTATTTATTGGGCGTAGAATTAATTATTTTTTAAAGTGACAGACTAAATTCTAATAATTTGGTTTATAGAAACGTAACGGGTCACTGGTAGGGCCGACCATAGCCACCCTTTGACATCTAGTAGTGTGAGCCTAGATTAACCCATTTTACTAATAAAACTTCCTGAGCCTAACTATAGATTAGTCAACGTTCTTTGCACCTGGACCAAAGGGTAAATAATAGGAATGCTTCTATTTGGCACAATACCATAATATTAATTCCCTACAAAATTTAATTAATCTATAATTCTTGGATTAGTTGAAAAAGGAGAAAGTCATTTTTATAATTACATTGAATTTTAATTACTGCTTACTTTACTTTCCTACTTATTGCTTACTTTCTTTTAGTAAAAATTATTAGTTAATTAAATTTGAATATATATATATATATATATATATATATATAATGGGTATATATAAATTGCTTTCAAAAATTTCAAAATATTATTTATATCTCTTACGTTTTATTTCCCTATCCTAGTGGGATCGATAACCAGGACTCCACTAGAGCCCTATATACTTCGTTTAAAATTGTGTCTTTTACAATAATAAAATCTAAATATATATAATAAAATTAAACCTCGCACATCAAGTTTTTGAAGCCATTTGTTGGAAATTAAATATTATAAAAAGTGGTATCAAATTCTTGTATTTTAAAGTATATTTAAAGTCGCATCGCATCAAGTTCTTGGCGTTGTTGCCTGGGATAGGATAAGAAAGAATAAAAAAAGTGAAAGGATAGAAAATAATAAAAAAAAGTAAAAAAAAACATAAAACAAAACAAAAATATTTTCCTTAAATTTTTATGCATAGTTCTGGATCTGACGGATTACTACCTTTTGATTCTAAATTAGAAAGAACAATTAAAAGAATTAAAAAAGGAAAACAAATTACAAAACATCAAAAAATGGCTAACTTACATAACAATAATCAAAATCTAATCGAAATTAATGAACAAAATATTTATAAATTATTAAGGGAATATGCAAACCCTACAGCTGATGAACTTCATGTTAGTATTCAAATTCCAGTTGTAGATCGTAATTCTTTTGAGCTTAAACCTTCCATTATTCAAATGCTTCAAAACAATCAATTTGGAGGAACACCTAATGAGGATCCAAATTTACACCTTGCTGGTTTTTTAGAGCTTTGTGATACAGTTAAATATAATAATGTTTCTGATGATGCTATTAGGCTTAGACTTTTTCTTTTTTCCTTAAAAGATAAAGCAAAGATGTGGCTTAATTCATTAGCAACTTATTCTATTAAAATATGGGCAGATATGGAACAAAAATTCCTTGCTAAATATTTTCCTCCTTCTAAAACTGCTAAATTGAGAAATGATATTACTTCATTTATGTAATTTGATGGAAAAACAATTTATGAAGCTTGTGAAAGATATAAAAAACTATTAAGAAAATATCCTCATAATGCTTTAACAGATTAGTTAATTATTCAAACATTTTATAATGGACTAATTGGATAACTAGATAATTTTGCTATTAATATATCGCATGTAAGTAATGATAATTCTGCAAATTCTGATAATACTCAAACAATGGAAACTTTGCAAGCTATTGCTAGTAAAACTAATAACCCTTATTCTAATTATTATAATCATGGTTAGAAAAATCATCCTAATTTTAATTGGAGTAATGGATATCAAGTTAATCCAAATTGGAACAATCAAGGAAATTCAAACTGTAGACCAACTTATCCTCCTGGTTATAATAATTAGCAGAAAAAGTTGTCCGTAGAAGAATTGATCTTACATCTAAGCAATCAGCTACAAAGTCAAAGCACTAATATTCGTAATATTGAGAATCAAATGGGTCAAATTAGTAATTTCATTAATTACAGACCTCAAGGAACACAACCTAGCAATGTCATAATTAATCCTAAAGGATCTGGAAAAGAACATGAACAAGCAAAAGCTATACAACTCAGATGTGGAAAAGAATTAATAGAGAAAACATGGAATGAGATTGAAAAAGAGAAAGAAGGTGGAGAGATTAAAAAACCTAAAGATACCCTTTCTCCAAGTAAAGATCATACAGTTGTACCTATTGAAGTGAGAGTTGAAAGAACACCACCACCTTTCCCTCAAAGACTTAAACAACAGAAGCTTGATCATCAATTTTCTATGTTCTTTAAAATTTTTAAGAAACTTACCTTCAACATTCCTTTTGTTGAAGCTTTGGAGCAAATGTCAAGCTATGCAAAATTTATGAAGGATATTTTAAGCAAGAAGAGAAAATTTCAAGCTTATGAAACTATTGCATTAAGTGAAGAATGTAGTGCAATAATTTAGAAGAAATTACCTCAGAAACTTAAAGATCCTGGAAGTTTCACAATACCATGTGATATTGGATAAAAATTTTGTGGATAAGCCTTATGTGATTTAGGAGCTAGTATTAATCTCATGCCATTTTCAATTTTTTGAAGGTTAGATTTAGGAGATATTTCTCCTACTAATGTAACTCTTTAGTTAGCTGAACGATCGATCACTTATCCTAAAGGAGTTGTAGAGGATGTTCTTGTTAAGGTAGATAAATTTATCTTCCCTGTGGATTTCATTGTTCTAGATATGGAAGAAGATAAAGAAATACCTATCATTTTAGGGAGACCTTTTCTAGCTACCGGTCGAGATATGATTGATGTGTAAAAAAGAGAATTAACAATGAGAGTTAATGATCAAGATATAACATTCAATGTTTTGAAATCAATGAGGTATCCTGAAAAAGAAAAATGCTATCAAATGGATATTTTTCATTATATGATTGAAAAGCATTACGAAGAAAAATGTAAGGTCATTTCTGATGATAAAGATAAAGGATCTATGTTATTTGATGAGTCATTAAATGAAGAAAATTTATTTGAAGAAGCTCATTATATTCATAAAAATTGGAAAATTTTATACACAACTAAAAATGATATACTTTTACCCTCAATTGAAAAAGCCCCTGAACTGGAATTAAAAATGTTACCTCCACATTTGAAGAATGCATTTCTTGGAGATTCATTAACTTTCCCTATAATTATATCTTCAGAATTAAGCAAAGATCAAGAAGTAAAATTAATAGGAGTTCTGAAGAATTATAAGAAAGCTTTTGGTTGGACTATTGCAGATATAAAAGGAATAAGCCCTTCAATCTGTATGCATAGGATTTTAATGGAAGAAAATTGTAAACCCACTATTGAATTCCAAAGAAGATTAAATCTAATTATGAAAGAGGTTGTTAAGAAAGAGATTTTGAAATGGTTAGATGCTGGAATTATTTATCCTATATCGGATAGTTAATGGCTAAGTCCTATTCATTTTGTTCTGAAAAAAGGAGGAGTAACTGTCATTGTTAATAAAAATAATGAATTAATCCCAACAAGACAAGTTACTGGATGGAGAATTTACATTGACTATCGAAAATTAAACAAAGCCACTAGAAAGGATCATTTTCCTTTACCTTTCTTAGATTAAATGTTGGATAAACTAGCTGGACTCTCATATTTCTATTTTCTGGATGGATATTCTGGTTATCATCAATTACCCGTTGCTCCTGAGGATCAAGAAAAGACAACATTTACAAGTCCTTATGGAATATTTTCCTTTAGAAGAATGTCTTTTGGTTTATGCAATGCACCTGCAACTTTTCAAAGATGTATGATGTCAATATTCTGTGATTTGATTGATAAAGGAATTAAAGTATTTATGGACGATTTTTTAGTTTTTGGAACTTCTTTTGAATCTTGCTTAGAAAATATAACAAAAGTTTTGAAGAGATGTGAAGAAACAAATTTAGTCCTAAACTGAGAAAAATGTCAATTTATGGTCACAGAAGGCATTGTACTTGGACATAAAGTTTCATAAATAGGGATGGAAGTTGATCAAGCAAAAGTGAAAATTATTGTTGAACTACAACCACCTACTACTGTTACTGATGTAAGAAGTTTTCTGGGTCATGCTGGATTTTATAGGAGATATATAAATGATTTTTCTAAAATTGCTTAATCTCTTTGCCATTTATTAGAAAAAGAAGCTAAATTTGAATTTAATGAAGATTGTCTGAATGCGATCAATATTCTGAAAGAAAAATTAATCACTTCACTTGTCATTGTTGCACCTGATTGGAATAAACCTTTTGAATTAATGTGTGATGCAAGTGATTATGCAATCAGAGTTGTATTAGGACAAAAGTATGAGAAGATTTTAAAAGTTATATACTATGCTAGCAAAACTCTTAATGAAACTCAAGTAAATTGCACTACTACTGAAAAAGAGCTTTTAGCAATAGAATATGCCTTTGATAAATTTAGACCATATCTTCTTAGAACAAAATGTATCGTGCATACTGATCATTCTGCTATTAAGTATTTAATATCTAAAAAGGATGCTAAACCTAGATTGATCAGATGGGTTTTACTTTTGTAAGAATTTGATTTTGAAATTGTGAACAGAAGAGGGACTGACAACCAAATTGCTGATCATTTATCAAGAATCAAAAATAATAATGAGAAGATTTATGAAGAAAATATAAATGAGAAATTCCTGGATGAGCAATTATATGTCATTCAAGGATTACAAATGCCTTGGTATGCTGATATAATTAACTACTTGGTTAGAAATATTTTACCATATGGGATGAATAGTAAATACATTAAGAAATTCAAGAATGATTGTAAATCATATATTTGGGAAGATCCCCATTTATTTAAATTAAGAAGAGATTTTGTGATTCGAAGATGTGTACCTTATGAAGAAAATTTTGCAATTTTTCAAAAATGTCACAATTCTGAATTTGGAGGACACTTTGGAGTTGATAAAACTGCATTTAAAATTTTAAATTCTGGATTTTATTGGCCTACTTTATTTAAAGATGTTGGACATTACGTGAAAACATTAATCGATGTCAAAGAATGGGAAATATATCCAGAAAAGATGAAATGCCTCTAAACTTTATATTAGAAATCGTATTATTTTATGTTTGGGGTTTAGACTTTATGGGACCTTTCGTACCATCATCTAGAAAGATTTATATTTTATTAGCAGTTAATTATGTTTCAAAGTGGATCGAAGTTGTAGCTTTACCTAACTGTGATTCCAAAATTGTTTCAAAATTTTTAAAGAAAATGATTTTTACAAGATTTGGAATGCCTAGGATAATTATCACAGATGGGGGAAGTCATTTCAAAAATATAAGAATTCAATCATTGCTGGAGAAATTCAGAATTAAGCATAGAATTGCAACTGCTTATCATCCTCAAACAAGTGGAATGGCTGAAGTGTCAAATAGAGAAATTAAAAGAATTTTAGAAAAGACTGTTAATCCTAAAAGAACTGACTGGGTTGATAGACTTGATTTTGCATTATGAGCTTATAGAACAGCTTATAAGATACTATCGGAATGTCACCTTATCGGTTAATTTATGGTAAACATTGTCACTTACCTGTTGAATTGGAGCATAAAACTTATTGGGCGATAAAGGAGTTCAATTATAATTTGAATACTGCAGGAGAAAAATGATTATTGCAACTGAATGATATGGAAGAGATAAGAAATGAGTCTTATGAAAATGCAATAATTTATAAGGAAAGAATGAAGAAATTGCATGACAAAATGATTTCAAGGAAAATATTCGAGCTGGACAAGAAGTATTATTATTTAATGCTCATTTAAAACTTTTTCCTGGAATATTAAAATCTAAATGGATGGGACCATTTATAATTGAGAAAGTATACTCTTATGGAACTGTGGATATTAAAGATCCCAATACTAGAAAAGTATTTAAAGTTAACGGATTAAGACTAAAGTCTTATATGGGAGAAAGGAAATTAAATTACTAAGAGGCTTAAGAGCTGAGTCTACCCAATTAATTCAATTAATTAGGTCTTACTGACGACGTTAAACCAAGCGCTTTGTGGGAGACAACCTATATTTATTAGTTTGAGTTTAATTATTGCCTTGGTCTTGACTGAATTTGAATATAACTTCTAGAAATAGAAGGCTAACGAGTCAGTATTGGCTTAAGCTAAACATTTTCTTGAAGTATATAGAAATTAGACTTAGACCACTCTATGTCAAATGTGAGTAAAAAGGAGATCAAGTTAACCTTCATTTGTGATTGTTTGTGATTTGAATTTTTCGTAATTGTGTTTGTGTATTGATCATACCCGTTTGTTAGACCTATTTTTACGACCGAAACTTTACAAAATTTCACAATAGGTGAATCGGAGTCGATCGAGGTTCCGGTACCTAGGCTCCAAAAGTTGGCGCCTAAGCACCAGAATAACTAGCGTATCAATGATCCGGCGCCTAGGCGCCAGATTCCGGTGCCTAAGCTCCGCGGTTACAGATCGTGGAAAAATCGAAATTCTTCAGTTTCTCACACGAAATCTCTTTATATATAGCTTATTTTTTGTCCCCAATCCCATAGAAACACTAATTTCGACCAGAGAAATTCATTTTGGAGGAGTTAGGAAGGATTTGGAGACAATGGATAGAGGAAATCATGGAAATGAGGTAAGAGACAAATCTCCTAAAGATCCTCAACCTTATTTTAATGGTTTTATTATTGTTAGTCTGGAGAAAATGTTTAGTCGAATGGATAAGATTGAAGCGGAACTTCAAAGTATTGGTAATCATCTCCATGAGATGTACCACTAATATGAACACTTGGAATGACAAACCAAACTTCAATCTGAACATATGGCTGCTTATCATGACACTCAAGTAGAAATGTATGCGAAGAACAAGTGGATTGATGAAAAGATGGCTTTGGAATTTCTGAGGGCGTTGGTGTTTTATCCCTTCGGTCCTAGTGAACTTCATTAAGAAAGAGATGGAAATTGAAGATCGGTGTTAAATAGATTCTATATGTGTTTTAGGTGTGATCGAGCCTTGTGTTAGTGTGTTGAATATCTCATTTGTGTATTTGCTTAAATTGTTCAATGTGTGTTGTTGGATTTGAATGTTTGCTTTGAATATGTTGTTTTTTGTGTTATTTATAGAACGATGAACCTTGATACAAGTCTTGTATTGAAAGTTATTGAATTTGGAATGGATATTAGGATTTAAAATTGAAGAATTTGGATACGTTTATGTGGATCTATACTATCATTTTAAATTGATTATGAAAAAAATTGGAGGTTCTAAAATGGATTAATACTCTCATAAGAGTAATTAGGAGTCAAATTTGATAAGATTTGGTGGAAAATATTTAATTTAAATCGAATTTTTTGAAAGTTGAACCCGAAAAATCATCTTCATAAACCCCCCCCACGCTATTTTTGACGCCTAAGCTTCCTTCTCCACTATTTTTCGTGAAAATACCACCTAGAGATCCCATTTAGAGCTAGATTTTCAAGTTTTTGGACTTGAAATCACCCGATTTCTTCATTTTGAGGTTAGATCTACATTCTAAACTCATTATTTTTTATT
The DNA here is from genome assembly GCA_022702705.1 of Papilionanthe hookeriana x Papilionanthe teres. Taxonomy (NCBI): domain Eukaryota; kingdom Viridiplantae; phylum Streptophyta; class Magnoliopsida; order Asparagales; family Orchidaceae; genus Papilionanthe; species Papilionanthe hookeriana x Papilionanthe teres. Next base: position 185,794,194 of record CM040421.1, read on the forward strand.
TTAACCATGGATTTTGCTCTCATTTAGAAAAACCAAAATTTTGAGAAAAATTTTGATTTTTTTATGCTTAAATCCATGAATTTTTAAGCTTTTTCAAGTTTGAATAGCTTAAATTAGTTTACTTTCCTGATCCGTTGAATTTATTTTGCGTTTTTTCTTTCACGTTTAGATGGCACCCAAATCTAAGCGATGAAAGGAATGAGAAAATTTTGATCGTAGCAAGTTTGTCACTGCTGCTGCACACTTCTGATACAATGATTTTGCTACGACTCGAAAGTTTATCTCGGAGCAAAGTTTTTATAAACTTGGAGCAAGAATTGAGGAAACAATCGTTGCACTCAACTAGCAACGATTATGCTATTTCACTGCTTATTGTTATCCCGGTGGTTAAAGAATTTTATGCTAATTTCGTGGATGCGGAAGAATACGAGATTTTCGTTCGAGGAGTTGGAGTAGGATTCACTCATGAACTCATCAATATTTTCTATGGCTTGCTGCCAAACATAGAGTGTTATTACTCAAGTTTATCTCCATCTGAGGGAGATTTGGATATGCTCATTGCTTACCTGACTGATAGTACTGGAGCCTGGAAGATTCGGAATGGAAAAAGGGTAAATTTTTCATCTTATATACTTTATGGTGTTTCCAAGGCATGGCACTACTTTATTTTTGCTCATCTCCTTCCGTCCAATAATCTGAGCGAAGTTACCAAAGATAGAGTTATTTTGAACTACTGCATTCAAGAGAGGAAGTCTATTGATGTAGGGAGCATTATTTATTATTCTGTAGAGGCTACTGCTCGTTCTAGCACATCTATTGGACTTGGTTTTCCATTTCTGATCTATTCTCTATGTCAAAGTGCTGGAGTTATTGCTGAGCTTTCTGAGGAAAAGCTCAAGTCGACGAAGCCTATAGAAAGGGAAAGCGTCAGCATTTATGATCTACTGCGAGGTAAGAGTTCTACTATACCTACTAGTTAATTACCTACTTCAGGTAGAGCTTCTACTTTTAGACCATCTACTTCTACTGAGCCATCATCTACTTTTTGGGAAACCATGCATGATCAGTTCATAGAGCAGCTATGAGTTATTCTTAACTTACTGTAAAGTAGATACGATAGACAAGAAGACTGATCATCTTTCTGAGTATACACAAAGAAAAAGTGATTACGATGGTGAGTATTCAGAGTCTTTAGTGAGATTTTTTAAGGGTGAGCATGATGTTCAATTCCCTACTTGTACCAGATTTTTACCCTATGTTGATCCTAAGGATATGGAGTTCTCTTTTGGTGATGATGATGATGAAGCTACAGATAGTGATTAGTAGCTTGACTTATCTCTAGAGATTGTTGTTTTTTTAGAGTATTTTCTTGTTTTTTTTTGTTGTTTTGTTGTGGTGTTATTTGTGAACTTTTTTATGTTAAAACTGTTTTTATATTATCTAATGTGTGTTTAAGACTGAGATGTGAATGAATTTCTATAAAATTTTATTTCTGTTTCAGCCTACTGTTTAGTGTTCATGAATACTTAGTAAATTTGCATGTTCTAAAATAAAAAATTAAAAAAAATTAGAAATTAACTCCTGGTTTGCAAAACATTTCTAGATATGCTCAATCATTTTTTTTATATTCATATTGGAGCATGTGTAGAAGTAGAAGTTAGTTTTTCCTTACTACATCATTATTGTACTTAGATTAATTCATGTTTATTTCTTTCTCTCATGCTTTAGAAAATTTCATGATTCATATTTATACTAAAGCTGAAGTTTAGGGGAAGGGAAAGTATCTATCAAATTTAAATATTATTTGTCCTTAAGGAACTAATATATTCTTCAAAAATATATTAACATAACATAAATGAAAAATCTATTTAAGATTAACTAAATTTTTGAATTTATGAAAAATTTAGTAAACTTAACTAAAATTTCAAAAATTTTGGTTGATTTTAAGAATAGAATTATTTAGCTTAAAGAATAATATGATAAAATTTTTTCTATTTATAGTAAAGATATTTGTATTTTTGAAATACTAAGGAATCTAGATTATTGCTTGAAAAGGAAAAGATTGAAATAAATTTTGAAAGTAATTAATTATTAATGTCATATTTATTAAGTAAGAATGTATAAGTTTTTGAAAATACGTTAAGGATAGTGAAGTTCAAAATCATTAACAGACTATCCAAAAATAGTAATCCTCACTTAAAAAAAAAGGTTGAGGAGAAGCTTGAGGAAATGCCTAATCAAAAATTGGCTTCACTCGAATTATCTTATAATAAGAAAACTGATTACATTTTTAACTTAATTTCTATGTACATATAATTTTACTAGAAAAATATTTCATGAAAATCTTTTCCTTTTAAATACTCTATGTGACCTTGATATGATAAACTACAATTATTCTTGAAATAAATGAAAAATTGGAAATCTTATGATTAGGAAGCTAAATGTTCTTTAATTCTTAAAATTAAACTTAATCAGTGAAATTTGGTTAATGATTTGCTAAAGCATTTATAAAACAAAAATTTATAAGGAATCTTAAATATTTTTAACTTCATTCCAAATGTTATCTATTTTATGTAATTAAAAGGGTTACTTGAGAACAAGTAATGTTTAAGTTTGGGGGAATTTAATCTATCTAGAAAATACTCATTTTGATGCCTTATTTATGATTCAATTCTTAAGGATATTATGCTTTAATGAAAGGCATTTTCATGTTTTTGGATGTAGATGATTTAAAAAGAGTCCACGAAAGAAAAGAAGGAAAAGGAACAAAAAAGAACAAAAATGGAGCTTATGGAACAAAATTTTGGAATTATTGGCCTTGCGCCTAGACGCCAGAGTCCGGCGCTAAAGCGCCAATTCGATACAGACGCTGTCAAGTTTTTTTTATGACTTTGGGCAGTTATTTTGACGGTGTTAAGCGGTTATTGGAGTTCTAGAAGACTAGAAGTTACTCCTAATATATAGGACATGTGATACAATGTATTTGGACACAAGGAAATGGTCTGGATCGTGAAGAGGTGCGACCTAAAGTGAAGAGGTGCAAAAGACCTGGTCACGGAGTCCTGCGCCAAGGTGCCAGATCCCGGTGCCTAGGCGCGACGGTAACGTTACATTGAATTTGGATGAATTTTGAAGAGGTGACTTAAGAAAACCCTAATCAAATTCAGAGCTCTATAAATAGGAGCCCATTCTACAGAGAAAATAACACCAAAACACCCCTCTTAGTACACATACCCATTTTAGCATATTCTCTCTCATCTCTAGTTTTATTTAGTCTCTTCCATACTTAGGGTGTCACTTTATTTTGTATCTAGTGAGTTTATTTGGAGTGTTTGTTGTGTGTTATCGCTGCTGGAGTCTTTCATCATTTCTTTAGAGTCAGTAGAAGTCAGCGGATCTCTTGAAGGAACACTTCAGAAAAGTATTTGTACTTTAGTTCAAAATTTTATAAATATGTTTTATTGTGCTATTTCAATGAGTTCTCAGTAGTTAGTTATCTTTCTCCTTTCAACTATGAGAAGATTATAAATTAAATAAATTTTATAGGAGAATTAAATATAAAATATTTTAAAATATTGTGATGATATTAATACCTGATCTTAGTTTACTTTTTAAATTGGTCATTTAATTTGTTAAAACCTGTTGAAGAATTTTGAGAACTTTCTGGAGATAAATTTTTAACTAGTAGATATCATATGAATCCTTAGGTAATCGCAGGCTATACGCGGATTGTTTAAGGTGAAGTACAAATAAATAGGAAGATATTATTTATTAGGCGTAGAATTAATTAGTTTTCAGAGTGACAGACAAAATTATAATAATTTGGTTTATAGAAAGGTAACGAGTCACTGGTAGGGCCGACCATAGCCACCCTTGGACATCTAGTAGTGTGAGCCTAGATTAACCCATTCTACTAATAAAACATCCTGAGCCTAACTATAGATTAGTCAATGTTCTTTGCACCTGGACCAAAGGGTAAAGAATATGAATGCTTCTATTTGGCACAATATCATAATCTTAATTCCCTACAAAAGTTAATTAATCTATAATTCTTGGATTAGTTGAAAAAGGAGAAAGTCGTTTTTATAATTGCATTGAATTATAATTACTGCTTACTTTACTTTCCTACTTATTGCTTACTTTCTTTTAGTAAAAATTATTAATTAATTAAATTTGAATATATATATATATACATATATATATATATATATATATATATATGTATGTATATATATAAAAGGTATATATAAATTGCTTTCAAAATTTTCAAAATATTTTTTATATCTCTTACTTTTTATTTCCCTATCCCTGTGGGATCGATAACTAGGACTCCACTAGAGCCCTGTACTACTTGAACGATACGTATACTTGCGTTTAAAATTGTGACAATTACAATAATAAAATCTAAATATAAAATAATAAAAATAAACCTCGCACATCAAGCTTTTGAAGCCATTTGCTTGAAATTAAATATTCTAAAAAGTGGTATCAAATTCTTGTATTTTAAAGCATATTTAAAGTCGCATTGCATCACCGCTGACGGCGGGATTGACGGATTTTTCCAGAAATATGTCGAATGTGGACGATTTTTGAAGGGGTGCCTGCAAAACCCTTAGAGACTCTTCTACAACTTGAAAAAGAACGATTTGAAGGAGAAAAAAGTGTCTCCTAAGCGTCACAAAAGATCTCCTACGTGATTACTAGTGAGTTCAAAGTGTTTTATAGAGTCTATTAGTGAGTCATTAGCGTAGTTATTAGTGAGAAGTGAGTTCAAATAGAGATTTTATGAGGAAATCTTCGAAGGATTGTAAGAATGGAAGGGAAGTGAGAGATCTCTTCTGCATTGCTATTTCGAAGGAGAATTCCGTGTGCTGTAAGAAAGGAAGAAATTCAGAAAAACTTCAAAGAGTTTGCTTGGGAAGGAATTTGAGATAAGTAGTGTTTATTTATTATAGTTTGTAGAACTTTACTTTTTTATACGAAATCCAAGTTTTGTTGCATCCTTTCCATGAATTCTGAGTAGTTGTTCTGTATTTCTCCTTGTTTTGATGTTTTAGTCAATTGATTAAATGAAATAGTCTATTAAACAAAAATATAAAGAAGTTGTGTTGATAATATACCTAAACTTACTTTACTATACGAATTGGCCTTTTGTATTGTTAAAATCTGTGAAGAATTTTTAAGACTTGACCGTGGGCTTAGAATTCTTAACTAGTATGTATCACAGTTTTCTTTGAAAGGTAGACGAGTAAATCCTTGAATAGAGAAATGTAAATAAATAGGGAAATAACATTTATCTGGCATAGAATTAGAGATTTTAGAGCGAGAGGATAAAATCCTCAATTCGGTCCTAGCATTTAGGTGTTGAAGTGTAGATTTTTAGCCCTCAGGTGAGGGAAATGTGGGAGCTCCGAAGTGAGAGCCAGTATTCTCCCAACCTAGTCACAGATTCATTAAACAAGCAGTAGGACTAGTCAATGTTTTTTATACGTGGACCAAAGGGGAAAGAATAGGTATGCTCGTATTTGGCACAACACATATAAAACTAATTCTAATTATCATTTCACTTAAATATCTTAACAAAGGAGAAGGATTCTTGCTTATATATATTTGAACTTAACCTTAATAGTATTAGTAATCTGTTAGTAAAACTACTTTAAAAAATAAGAACTTATTTTCGATTACACATTAGTGATAGATAAGCAAATTAAATTAGTTGTAATTTTATCTTGGTTTATCTAATCCTAGTCCGTATGCTTTAATATTTTTTCCCTGTGGGATTGATAACCAGGATTCCACTAGAACTCTGTAGTCTGTATTACTTGAGCGATACGTATACTTGCGATTAAAGGTAACTCTGTGATAAAAAGTTATAATATTTAATTGTTACTAAAATTAAAATTACGCTCCTGATCAAGTTGTTGGAACAGTTGCTTAGGATTTCTATCTTGTAGTAGTGGTGTCGAATTCTTATATTTATAAGTATATTTAAAATCGTAGAAGTCGGGGACCAATTGCCTAGGCCCAAAAGAGTATTTTTGATGTTGAGGGTCCAGGGATTTGAGCAGTTTTTGGCTATCTCCAATGTTGGTCTCCTCTCTTGGATGCTCTCGGGTTTGCCCTATTTATAGCTATTGCAATGACCATAGTTGAGCTTAGCTTGTTTAGGCTTCGTCTAGGGGAGTTTTTAACTTCCCTATTAATGCTTGGAGATAAGATTTTGGCTGTTAGGATGATGCATTGGAGTTTTCCATGCTTAGCCATCATTAGGATTTAACCATGGTGAAGGTTGAATTCAAGTTTTGTCTTGCTTTCATTGGATAATTTGGGAGGTGTGTAGATTGGCTAAAATGCCTTAGATCAGCCTTTCCCACATGTATTTTACTTATTATTCAATGTATTAAAGGGAGAGGTGACACCTTAACTTCATTCCTCATCCATGTCATAGGTTGGTCATAATGTGTTTTAACCATGGTAAAGAGGGAGCTCAAGCTTTGTTCTTTTTCTATTGAGTGGCCTACGAGGTGTGTGATAAGACATTAGGATGGCCAACCACCTCACTCCATGCAAGTGGATAAATCATACTTTGAATTGAAGGGATCATGCCACTTCATTTTTGTGTAATGATGACCCTTAACCTAAGGTTAACTATGATGGTGAATTGATTTGTCCCATGGTTAATTTATGTCATAATGGGTTATAATGAGTCATGGGTGACCCACTAGTGTTTCTCAACAATTTAATTTTGATTTTAAAATAAATTATGGAATTTTTATGTTGCATATGATGTCATATGTAAAAATGTTATTTTATGGCTTTTTAATTGCATTTCCATTTTTAATTAATTATGTTATTAATTAAAAATATTGGAAATTTTTTTATTAGCCAATAAACTAATCAAAATAATTTTAGAATTAATTATTTGATTAATTTCATCATTTTTTGTTCAAAATTGGGTATTTTGACCAAGTTTGATAAATGTTGACTAGAGTTGACCAATGTTGACCCAGGTTGACCTAAGTTGACCAATTCTAGTTCAAAGGTGTATAATGTGACCCACCCAACCTTGTCATGGTTGGTTTGGTCATAAAGTCCATGGGTTGTCATTAAGTGTTTGATTTTATCATGTTGACCAATTTTAGGGTTTAAGTCAATTCAAGGGTCAGTGTGGTGACTTTTGGATTAGTCTTTGGTCACTTTGACCAATGTCAAGTTGATTATGTCAATGTCTGTCTCTGAAGTCAGTTTTGTGATCAAGGGACGTGGGTTAGCCATTTTGACCAATTTTAATCCTTTTAGGTCATGAACCAATCAAATTTCAATTACTTATGTCAAAGAATGACCAATAAGGCCAATGTAATAATCTTTGGGTCGTGGTTTGACCATTTTGACCTAATTGGTCTTTTTAGATCATGAGGTGTCCAATGAGATGAATGTGGTGGTTTTTAGGTCTTGGGTTGATGATTTTGGCCAATTTTGACTTTTTGGGTCAAATATTGACCATTTGGGTCAATAGGATGGTCATTGAATCAAACATTGACTATTTTGACCAAAATTGAATTTTTAGTCAAAGGTTGACCTATTAGGTCAATGGGTCGGTCATTGGGTCAGAGATTGAATTTTTTGAAAAAATTGACTTTTTGGTCAAAGGTTGACCTATTGGGTCGATGGATTGGTCATTGGGTCAGAATTTGATCATTTTTTACCAAAATTGACTTTTTGGTCAAAGGTTGACCTATTGGGTCAATGTGTGGTCATTGGGTCAAAAATTGACTATTTTGATCAAATTTGACTTTTTTGGTCATAGATTGACTTATTGGGTCAATGAGTGGTCATTAGGTCAAAAATTGACTATCTTAACCAAAATTGATTTTTTGGTCAAAGGTTGACCTATTGGGTCAATGAGTGGTCATTGGGTCAAGGATTGACTATTTAGACCAAATTTAACTTTTTAGGTCAAATTTTGACTAATTAGGTCAAATTTTGACTAATTAGGTCAAATTTTGACCAATTAGGTCAATAATTAATCATATCAAGGTTTGCCATTACTGATTTGATCAATTTAAGATGTCATTTAGGTTAAAAAGGATTTATAGGGTAGTCATTGGGTTTAGTGACTATCATTGAGATTCGGTGAGTTAAAATTGGTAGATTCCTTGCCTCAACATGGTTTAGAAATGATTCTCACAAAAGTGAGGTCAACACTTGACTTGGTCAATTTGGCCAGGTTTGGGTGGTATTGGGTCTTGGTTCAAATTAGGGGCAATGGGGACAAGGTTAGGCTAGGTTGGGTTTGGGCTTGAGTTGGATCCAATTAGTGGTTCAGTTTGGTCTGAAGAATGTTATGAAGAGTTGTGAACATGAATTGGGTGGAAATTTTGGGATTAGGAGGTTCAATTTGGTGACATTTTGTTATGTGGCTAATTTGGGGCAAAATTGGTTATTTTAGCTTGGGTTGAATTTGGGTGAGGCATGAGTTCAAATGTGGGTCAATTGGTGGAACAATTTGGTTTGTAGGAATGTTAGGAAGAGTTTAGAATTTAATTTTGAGGCAATTGACTTGGCTTTGGGGTTCAATTTGGAGGAATTTGGTCATATGGTCAAATTTGGGGCTTTTTGATTTGGGTTGAAATTGGGCTTGAATTTGGTTTAGATTGAGATTGGACAAAACCAATTTTGGTGTGGGATTGAAATTGGGTAAAAATTAGGGTCAATTTGGTAGACATTGGGGGTGATTTAGGCATTTTGGGTCTTAGGGTCAATTAAGGGATTTTGGTCAAAATAAGTTAATTTGGTCAAATTGGGCTCAATAGAGTGGTTTTTAATTGATTTTGGGAACTTTTGGAATGATTTTAGCATTTTTTGGGAAATTTTGGAATTTTTTGAAATCTTAGGTTATGAGGGGTATTTTAGTAATTTTGGCTAATTTTGAAGCTATTTGGGAATTTTGGTCAATTTGGAGTATTTTGGTTAATTTTGGTGGTGAGGAGTCTTTTGAAATGAGTTTAGAAAAGAATTTGATAATTTTGGTAACTTCGGGATTTTTTGGGAGAAATTAAGGTTTAAGGGCAATTTGGGTAATTTGGTGAAGTTTAGGGTAAGGGGTTAAGAGTTAGAATTTTCGTAAAATTGGGTGCCTATGGAGAATGTTAACCTACTTGAGCCATAAGACCAAAGGAAATCCCCTTTTGGATCCTCTATGTGCTGGTCCTAGTCGCCTTAACCATAGGGTAAGGGCTTGAGGAAACCACACACATAAATTTCCAAAAGACTAGGGGATCAAGTTTGGGGAAGTTGGTTTGGGGTAGAGAGTGTAAGTGTAGAGTTTATGTGTGTTTGTGTGAGAGCCTGACCCAGACTAGACCACCCAAGATTTTCCCTAAGGCTTGACCATCCTATAGGGGATTCCCTTTGAGCTTCCTTATGCTTAGCCTCATCCTACTAAGTGCTAGAGGTTAGCCTTAAGTATATGAAACTCCAAGTGAAGTAAAGAAACAGTTTTAATTTCTAAGGGGGAGGGTTCCATCACTAGTCTTCTAAGATAGTCATCAGAAAGGTCCTATGGCTAAACCCTAGGCTCCTAAAGAAATACTAGACCTCAACAAAAGTGAGGTCAACTATACAATCTGAAGACAACATATCATTGGTAAGACACGAGACAGGATTTGATTTGATTTAAGAGTGTCAGTCAAAGGAATCAATGATGAGTTTGAACTAAAAGATAAATGATGGATTTAATTAATGGGATTGATGGGAAACCCTAAGCTAAGGATAAAGTTCAGTAGGAAAGGATTTCTAGATAAAACTAAGACCCTATACTCTTTAAGGAATTCTATAGGCCGATTAACCAAAATTTTTGGGAATAACATCACTGGTGAAGATGCCCATGACTTTTCGACATCCAAAGAATGTTGGTATTTTTCAACTATGACCGGTCTCATAACCAAGAATCCCACTTGAGTGTCGAAGCATGGAGGCTTCATAGTTTTGGAGTAGTCTGAAATACCTTCTTCAGTAACCATGGGTATCTTCATTTTATGGTATTCCCACTAGTGTCAGGGGATAGGTTTGTTATTTTGCATGTCATAGTGCTTAACACTATGTACCTAAACTATCACACGCTTCTATACTCAGACTAACCTAGGGTAAGTGTGTGGCCCTCAGTTTAGTGTAAGTTAGCTAGCCTAAAAATGGAATAGTGAAAGGTGATAGTATCATTGTCAATAGAATCTGTTTGTTCATTTATCCGGAAGCATTGTTATTACTTTAGATTTGAACATACATTTAACAAATTGACTGATGATAATTCTATTTTTGAGGCATATATTCTATTAGTACCTATAGATGGGTGTACTCGGAATATATTTTAGGTATATCGGCATGTACTAAGGGAATACTTCCCCAATCCATATGTAGGAATCATATTCCCTCAAAAAGATGATAGTATTATTAGAAGGTTGTTGATGATTATAAAATCAAAATAATAATTTCACCTAATGATTTTAACTAAGATATAATGCAAAGCAAATGCTGCCAATTGGATGTACTTATGCTGACTCTCATATATACTCTACAAAATGAGTCGATCGAACTTGATGAGAGCAGGCTTCTAACTGCAAGGCAGCAACCCGCTGCTCACATTCTCCATTTCACTCTACTGTTACCCGTGCATCAATTCGCTCCACAAAAACCAGTCATACCACCTCTCACCTCCCGCCCAACTCACTGTCGAGACCTTGTTATGCTCTCCCTTACACCAAATGGTAACCTCTGAGGAACACCACCATTCCTACAGAGAAGGGGCTGATCTTCTAAAACTACCAAGGCAGTCAGCCTAATGTCTTGATCCAGGTCTATGAAGCTGAGGATAGACCAACCGGCTCGAAGAATCAAATGGCGATTTGAGCAAGGAGGAGATCAACAAGATGATTAAACAAGCACCAATGTATCAATTTAAACATAGGCACTTATATTATAGTTAACATTCAAGAGATGAAGATATACTTTAAAGACAGCAAATTCTAGTGCAGCAATCAATTTCAATAAAAGTTACCATCAAGCCTCCAGAGCAGAAAAACGCAAGTAATAATCCATCGTATGAATCAACAATACAAGCTGAACTTGAAAAACTCATAAGAACATGACACTAAACAAATAAAAATGTAACACTGTTAAAATAGCAGAAGAAAGAACATTAGCATCACCAGAGCACGCAAGAACACAAACCAACATAAGAAAAACAACTTTATTTAAACCAAATCACACGAAGTAGAACAACACTGTTTAATAAGACTCCAACAAGCTGTTTAATAAGACTCCAGCATGAGTAAGACAACACAGTTCTAACAGAAGCCTAAAAGGACGCATGGTGCCAACCATAGCTAGCAGCAGCAGTGAACCGCCATCTATAACTAACACAAAGGCGGTCTTAGTCGTTTGACACTCAACACTTTGACAACTAAAATGCTCTCCAGGAGCTCAGCTGTTGAACGACATTTGCCCTAAGACCTTCTTGCTGGCCGGACGGGAAGAGATGGCATCCCACCAGGCCTTCACATGAGGATAAGAATTGATGAGGGAGCCATGTGGCGTGGTGGTGATCAGGTAGTGCCCATAGGAAAGGTGATGGAGGTCAGCGAGGCTGTAAAAGTCACCTGCAAGAAACTTTGTCTTTGAAAGCTTGGCCTCATAGACAGCAAGCACCTTACCCAGCTTCTCCACCTCTGCTGCCACCACCTTCTCATCAGTCTTGCCTCCAAAGAAGACAGGAAGAAAGAGATGCTGGAAGACTAGGGTTGAGACAGGTCCATTGAAGTGCTGTGATTCCACTTCAATCCACTGATCCACTGCTACTGAATCAATGAAGCTATCTTCTTTAAGTAGATCAGTTCCCTTGCCATATTTTCGTACCAAGTACCGAGTGATAACTCGAGATTCTGCAATCACAATATAGAATTTGATACGCATTAGCCAATCAACTCACATAATACAGTATCAAGTCAATAGAGAAGTCTACTTCTGAAACCATATATAAATAATGATTTAGCATTTGAATATTTCTTCAATTCATTATTTTGTATGGATCATGCTTCATAGAACTGTCCTTAGTTGCACAAAGATGGAATCAATAAAATATGAATTTCAGGTAAGTTCTTAAGTGCCCATAGCAAGGATCAAGTCAATCAAAATTTATAATGACCCGGAATATTGAGAACCAAAATCCTACCATGCTACCCAGACAGCGAAAGTAAAATCTAAATAATCAATTATCTAATATAAATTTGTTCACGTAAAATATTACGGTAAAGAAGAATACACAAGAAGAGCAACCAGCAGCAAACGGATCCATATGTCTATTTCAAAAGCTGCGTTAGAAAAAAGACCATTTATTACGTATTCCAACAAAGGAACCAAAACGTAACCCGCTTTATTTAAATCCAAAATCTTGACACCAATAATTTAAGTAACTATTCAAAGATATAGACAAGAAGCCATCAATTCTCACATCATCACGTGCCGTAGGAGAATCACCCAAACTAGTTCCAAGATAACAAATCTGTAAATATCACCTTGATTTGCATTTTATTGTTTCATCTACCAGAAATCAATTTCTATTTTCCACATCATAAAACTATGACCCATTTTTTATTAATTGTTCTACCAATCAGAAAATCATATTCTGCTGAATTTTATCGAAACATTCGAGGTGCACTACAAATCGAATAATAAATCTTTCTTGTTGGACGATGATATAAAATTTAGTAATACAAATCCAAAGAAAGTGAAGCGAAATTAATTAATCTATGCCATAAAGATAAAGTAGTACGAACAGAAAAATCCCTCACCAAATAGAACAAGATCGCCGTCCTGGAGTGCAGGAATCTGGCCAAAGGGCTGCACGCATAACAAAAATTATATAAGTACAGGAGTAAGAGTATCAAATCAACCACTAAGGTAAGATGGATTAAGCAGTTTATTTGCGGGGAAGGAAAGAAGAATATGGATACATTTCTGTCGGTATGAGGAGGCCTCTTGTGCTCGCCTGTGTTCAAGTCGATGGGTACGAGCTCGTATTTCAAGCCGAGCTCTTCGATGCAAGCAAGCACGCGCCCCGTGCAGGTCGAAACAGGGCTTCCGAATACCTTGAGAACCATCTCTAATGCTGACTCTTCTTCTCAATCTCTTCCTTCACTTTAGATTATGGCTCTTGATTTGAATGAAGAAAACCCTCTCTGGTTATACCCTTTTATAGCAAGTGCTGCCCAATAACGCGGCGATGTGTGTGGTTGAATGGTCCATTCAAATAAATTTAGTTTGACCGTGGAACGTCGTAATTCTGAATGTACAATTCAAATTTTACTAAAAATAAAAATTTTGTTGAATTTAAATTAAACAAATTCGAATCAAATTTATTATTTAAACAAATGTATATATATATATACATATATAAATTATAAGTTCTTGTCCACATAACGAGAGGCGTCTCAGCACAAAGCAATAAAACGCCTTGGACTAGTAGAAAAGTCTCGTGTGTGAATTAAAGAATGGAATACATATTTCTAAGCAATTGAAATTTGGATGTTGCCTTTTTATAAAATGAAATGGATGGATCAATCGACCAAGCAATGCTCAACAAAGGAAGCCAAATGAAGACAATAACTAGATGTTGGAAAATTTCATTTGATAATGGTGTTAGATATTAGGTAGTGGATATCAAATAGTCGGCATCATTTCAGATGATATAGGAGATTGAACATTAAATGTTAATAGGATTGAGTATCTTAGAAAAATTATGCCTAATTCACTATAATTCTATGGATTTGAGTAAGTTAAATTAAGTTTTTAACGCATTTCTTAAATGATGATAGAATTTCAAATAAAGTTGTCTACTATACTTAAATCTTGTCCAAATTATCCTATTGTTCTAATTAAATAATCTTTATTCAAATTAACCATAATCTTTATTTAATAAAGAAATTCTCAATTTAACTATATTCTAATTCCTACAAACACTGTGATTTAACAAGTGGTGAGGTACACTTTAGATTTGCACTTTATATCACTAATTTATCACTTCACATGAGCTACAACTATCTTCTAATGTCAGTCAAGAACAAATTTAGTTTTTAGTCATCGCTGAGATCACACAAAAACCTAATTCACCATAATTCTACGGATTTAAGTAAGTTAAATGAATTTATTCACACATTTCTTAAATGATGGTAGAATATCAAATAGAATTATGTTTACAATATTTAAATCTAGTCCAAATTATCCCATCCTTCTTCTTTACTTTCGTTGAGGTTAATAGATCACCTTAAATTTGAAATTACTATATGACCAATATAATTACTCAATTAAATTAAAGAAAAATGAACAATGTTTTAAAGTTTAGCTCAAACTTTTCATGTTATGTAAAAATTAAATAGGGAGATCCACATACCCAAAGTACAAGTACTTAACATCAAAATAGATTTATCGAAGTAGTGAAACATTTTTATATTTATCAGTTATAATATTTTGTGTTGTATAGTATTTTTTTTTCATTTTAATGAGTATATTAAACCTAAAATAAGTTTTTATATAGTATGAAAAACTTCAAATTACTATTATAAATGTTGCATAAAATTATTTTGTGATACAAGATTACTATTTGATTTGTATTACTTAACTTTGCAAATTTTAATTTTAGTTGTGCATACTAACATTTTATAATTTCTACAACATGTTTGATGATACTCATATATATTGACACTAATGATATGTTTACTCTTTTGTATTAAGAATATTTATGTGAAATGTTAAAGAAAAAATTATAAATGTTAAACAAAAAATTATAAAATATGTTAATAAAGTAATAAATTTTTATTTTATTTTATATGATATTTTTTATTACATTTTAAAATAGATGCTGCATTGTTAATTGAGATATGTCAGTCGTTGTCATTAATTCTCTTATTTATACTATTTTTGGCAGAGATACTAAGTACTATATCAATATATTTTTTAGTTCAATTAAAATAAATACATATTTATTTCTCTTTTGTGTATTGAAAAATTTAATAGATTTTAAGTAGCAGGCTGAGTTGTGGTTGCTCACAATTGTTTTATTTTTTTGGTGTTTTTTTTTAAATGGAGAGTGTTCGGTTCAGTAGAAACTATTAGTTACTATTGGTCTTTAGTATGTTGCGAACTTTGATCAAATTTATTGATAGCCATGATAATACATGCATTTTATTAATTAAGAGATTTTATCATGATTGTATATATTTAGATGTTGCTAGTTAAGATTACGTCTCGACAAGATGAAGCCTCATGATTGTTCTCTTTCAATAGTTTTCCATCAAAAAGAAATTATCATTCACTATTCTCTTTATATTTTATCAATAATATGTGGACATTAATTAAAAAACTAAGTTAAATAACCTTTTACAATAAAAGAATAGTCTTGCATTCATTAAGATCATGGGTATAAAAATGAATCTACCACGTAAAATTATCAACACTATTTATGAAAATTCGAAGGCTCGTTAAGCTATTTGGACGTCTAAAATTAGTTATGAACGCATTGCATAATTTTGTAAAAGGTTATTGATCAGTCATCAACAAATTTTTAATTATTCAACACGAATCTCGAGATATTAACTCCCGAGATAAATATTTGAATAATAAACACTTAAATTTCAGTTAAGAGTCATTCAGATCTCCGATCTCAACAAACTTATAGTTAAACTGACTGGCCCGATCAGACAGACCCAATAATATAAAAAATAGTGCAATCTAAGTCAAATCCAGCTCAAATCAAGTCATTAAACTACACTTGGAAGATTTCTAGACACATTTGGAAGATCAAACTGACGTCGAATCTAGTAAGTTTATAATAGAATCGAGTGTCTCGACAAAACAAATCCAACAAGCCCAAGATTTTTGAATTTTGACATCGTTAAATCACTCAATTGTCCATCAAATGTCATTTGATCAAAGGAAGTTTTCCAAACTCTCTGATCAACATGGTTCATATTCTAGCGTCAATTGCACCCATAAACTATAAACCGAGTGCCACTCCTTAAATGAAGGGGAGGCTTGAAGCTTCTGAGAGAAGTTAAAACTCTGAGAAGGAGCTGAAGTCTAGCAGTATTACTGTCATTGTAGATCACCGCCGGCCACTGTAGACCACCGCCGACCCTCGTCAACCACTGCCGGCCGTCATCGACCATTGTCAAACACCGCCGATTGTCATGACCATAGTCGATTGTCATCGGCAACCGTCGACCACCGCTGACCGTCATCGAGACACATTGATAGTCGTCGACCACCTTCGACCATCATTGACCATCTCAATCGTCGTCGACCACCGTCAACCGCCGTAAAACATCATCGACACCCGATGATCGTCTTCGACCACTATAGATAATCATTGACCATCGTCAACCACAATCGACCACTTTTGACATTCATCGTCCACCATCGATCGCCGCTGACCACCGATGACCGTCATCGCCACCCGTTGATCGTCGTCGACCACTATCGACCTTGTCGACCACCACCTACTGTCATCGACCATCGTCGATCGTCGTCGACCACCACTGACCGTCTTCGACCACCACTGATCGTTGTCAATACCCGCCGATTTCCGTCAACCGCCGCCAACCATCGTTGACCATTGCCGATCACCGTCGATCGTTGCCGAAAATCATCGACACCCGCCGATCGCCGTCGACCACCACAACCAAATGTCGTCAGTCAACATGTATCTTGGAAAATCTAGTAACCCTTTACTTTCTGTGAATCAAGAGTTTTCTGTAATCATCAACCTATAGTGGATTTTTACAACTAGGGCAGACACCGTGATTTTTTTCCTTCTTAGAAGTTTTTCTACGTAAAATCTTCAGGTGTCATTACTGATTGTTCTCTTTCACCCGAGTGTTTGCTAAGTTCTCGTACAACACTAAGACGATAATCCACCACAAAATTTCTTGCACGCATCAGTTATTATATTAACTTCTTAACTCTAAGCATTTCTACATTTACATTATCAAAAAATTCAAATGTTCTAAAAATAATTATCTAAATAGTAAAAAATTTGATCAAGATTTAGGAGAAGACCCTTTACGTTTTTTCATTCTAGATCAAGCCTTCGTTCGGACGACTCGTCGCAGCGACACCGACTCATCGAGTTTCATCCAATTTTGGAAAGCGCTGCCGAACATTGTGGAAGCATTCATAGCTTTTCCTATCTTTGTCTGTAATGTCTATTTCTCCGTCAATCAAAACTGCCTATTGATGTCGTTAATTTATCTTTCTTTTTTACCTTGAAACATTGCTAGGAAGGCTTGATTTTTTTTTTTAAATGTTTTCTTCTTGTTTGGTTGATAACATTATCTTCCTAATATGCTTGTAAATAATAGAAATAAAGTCCTTGCTAAACTAAAACATTTGAATCATCATTTTAATTCAGTACTTTTTTAATCAATGCACAATGAAAAAAATTCTAGAAATACAAATAGATATTAATGGTGAGCTTAAATGATTGACATTTAGACCTTATTTTGAATGAGAATGATAATATCCCTTCTAGTCTCTCCATATTTTTAGAGATTATTCATATGATAGGATTTTTTTCAGGCTCCACTTGGGTATGTAAATGTTCTGACGCACGCTCAAGCTCTAGGCTTGATTAATGTCTGGTCACAATTTTTTAAATTAATTTTTAATTAAGTTTATTTTTGTTATTTTTAACTTGAAGGTTGTTAAATAAGCAAATTTTAACATATTCCAACATTTTTATTTATGTTCATGAACAAACTCGTTTGTTATTCAATAAATAATTTATTAAATCCTCTATAATTATATATTTCATAGTTAAATAGGAGCATTTACATATCATTGAATTTGTAAATATTTACATATTTGTTGACCTCATTTTTCACTCCACATTTTCTTACCTTTTATCCAGTCTCATTGAGACAATAGACATCAGTTCTTATTTCACTAGATGTCAACATTAATCTCAAATAAGCTATGGTCCGGAGCCTACTTGAGATGAATCTCAAACTAAGCCCTAATTTAACAATTTTAAATTTTATTTAAACAAATTAAGATCAATCACGCAAAAATAGAAGCAAATATAACCAACTTCAACTAAATCTTAAAACTAACTTGAAAAAAATTATTTTAACTAATATGAACACAAAAATTATTGTTTCTTCCACAAATCGTCGTATTGGTTGAAACTTCATTATGAAAGTTGCATGATGTTTATTATCACATATAAAGACCATGCAAATAAGTTTAACGACTACATGACTCAATTATTATGTAAAAATTGTTTCTTCAAATTTTCATGCTGGATAAACACTTTATGCACCGTAGAATTATATTTTTTTCCACGGGCCAATCTAATGATCAAAATTCCATTTTGTAAGTTCTATGATGTTTATATTGACATATAAGAAGCATGTAAACCGGTTTGATAATGATCAGAGATACTTGTTATGTAAAATTTTAAAATTTAGGTCTTCATACATGGAATATGGTCCAACATAAATCTTTTTTCACTAAATCATTATTATTCAAAACGAACTATGTGAGTGCATCTGAATCGCCAAATTCCTTTTAATGAACCCCATAATTCCTTTCAAAATGGACTTCGATTGGGGCTAGTTAACCTTATACTAATCTAGATAATAATTTCAATAATAAAAAAACAATCCAAATAATTAACTTAAAATAAAATTAAATAAAAATCAAACTTCAACTAAAGTGAATGTGAACTAAAATAACTTATTTTAATCAATTAAAACCTATTAAAAAATATCAACTCGAAATCAACCAAAAAATTTTTTCTCTCTTGGGGTGAAGCCCATTCTTTAACCTGAAATATCATGAGATGGCCATCTCTTTAACCAAAGCTAATTTCTCTGGTGTTTTCTCTACATTTTTTGAACCAAATGAACCGAGGTTTAAATTTTAGCCATAATTACCCCCAACCGTTAATAACACCTAACCAATTTAAATTGAAATATCTTGAGCTAAAGGTCATTCCCTTCATCAAAATCTAATTGCGCCACTGATTACTTGTTTTTTCTCATTCAAACGAGCTTAGGTTTTATTTTTAGCGATAACCACCATAATCACCCTTTTCAAATTCAAATTTTCCTCCCTCATTTTTAAAAGTTTCCCTCAAATCCTTCTTTACTGCATCCTCCAAAACTTTCCCACACTTAGGCCCTCACACAACCAAAAATCTCATTGTCTTCTTTCCATTCGCTTGACGAAAACACCTTCGCTCTCCCTCTCCTCTCCAAAACAAGCCCCTCCCTTCTCCTCTCCTATTCTCCCCTTCAAAATGATCCCCTTTGGTCTCTCATTTCTCTCCCTTTCATTCCTCCACTAAAGTTAAGGCTAACATCGAGGGAAACAAGAGTAATCCATCATCCAAACAAAGAGTTTCATCTATTCTGACCAATTCAAATTATTATCTCACCAGTATCTCATTTCAATAAATAGTATCGATTGATCATGTAGGATTATGTTGTTGATTTCCTTAGATTTTTCCCTCTTTTTTCTTTTTCTCCTTTTTCTCGTTTCATATCTCATTGGCTTATCTTCACTATAATTCTCATCATTTCTCTACCAAAACACAAACCCATGCCCACTTCCCATCCTCACCCTCATTTCTTACTTCCTTTTTTCGCTCTTAGCTTACCTAAAACCCTTATTACTTCCCGCAACTTTAACTTGCCTAAAACCCACGTACTTTCCTCACCCTTAGCCTACCCAAAATCACATCTTTCCATCAACCTTAGCCTACGCAAAAATCACTTCCTTTCCTCTCCTTTATCCTACCCAAATCCAATTCGTTCCCTCACCCTTAGCCTACCCAAAACTCAATTCCTTCCCTCACACTAGGCATACCCAAAACCCTCTTCACTTCCCCTAACCATAGCCTAACCAAAATTCACTAACTTATCTCAGCCTTAGTGATCACAGAAAAATACATCAAGAAATTCATATCTATTTTTGATGAAATTGCACTTTAAAGAAATGTATTTTCTTTATTTTATTGCAGGAATAAAGATTTATAAGTAATGGAAGCAAAAAACATGAAATGGAGCAAATTTAGATCAAAAAGGAGGAAATTCATGCAAATATAACTACTTCACCGACGGCTAGATCGTGAGGAGAATTTCTGAAGGAATTATAACTACCTCGCCGACAGCGAGCCCGAGCCCGCCGACAGCGAGATCGCGCGGTTTGAAGACCTTCTAGAAGCCTCGCCGACGGCGAGGTCGTTTCCCGCCGATGGCGAGCTAGTTCAAAATGCATATACATTGAACCTGGACACTTTTTGAAGAGGTGTTTAAGCACCCCTTGGACCTTTACTTACCTCTATGAATAGAGGTCGAATTCTAGTGTCATTGGTGTGTCTCTTGTGTCATTGGAGTGTCTTTTGAGTCTTAAAAAGGTTTCTCTAGAGTCTTTTATGTAAGTCTGAGTGTGTTTAGTGAGTTCATTAGTTGAGTGCTATTTAGTTTGTTGTACTAGAAGGAAAAGTCAAAGGAACTTTAAGGAGTCTACTTGGGGAGGAAATTAAGATAAGTATCTTTGTTTATTGTTGTTAACTTTAAATGAAATCCATGCTCTGTTTTATTCTCATGCATTCTGAGTAGTTTTTCTTAGTCTTTCTCCTTGTTTATGAAAATTATGCGGATTGATGAAATTAAATAGAAGCACATAATATAATATTAAAATAAATTGTGATAATTTTTTATTCAAAACTTAATTTACTTTTAATCTGGCCAATTGAATAGTTAAAATATGTTGAATTATGAATTATAGTAAAAATTACATCCAATATTCAGGGAAGTCAAAAATCTTGGAAGGTGGGTGCAAATAAATAGGAAAATATTAATTATCAGACGTAGAATTTGATATTTTAGTGTGAGAGACTAAAATACTAAATTCGGTCCTACTGTTTGATAGCTGAAGTGTAGATGTTAGCCCTCAGGTGAGGGGAACGTGGAAGCTCTGAAGTGGCAGCCAGGTATCCTCCCCAGCTAACTGCAGATTCCGCAATCAAACATAGGATTAGTCAATGTTCTTTCGCACTGGACCAAAGGGTAAAGAATATGAATGCTCCTATTTGTCACAATACAATTTAAAAATTCTATTTAAATTCATCATTCACTTAATCTTCTAAAAACATGGAGAAGGATACTTTTTGTGAAGTATTTAAATCAACTTATTTCAAGCATTAGTTTACTTTAGTTGCGATAGTTACTTTTAATTTCTGTTCACTTTATTAGTAAGTAATTCCTTTTAATTTAGCTGATAACAAATCTGTTAAAAACTTCCCCGTGGGATCGATAACCGTGACTCCACTAGTAGCCCCGTATTACTTGATACGATGCGTATACTTGCGTAGAATCCACATTATACATTAAATCATATATCTATATTTAAGGCAGGATCAAGTTTTTGGTGCCGTTGCTGTAAACATAAATTGCATACATATTAAAAGTGGGTCAAGTTTTTGGCGCCGTTGCCGGGGAAGTAAAGAAATTATTTACCTAAGTAACGGACTATTTTATTTAATAAAATTGTATGCGAAAATTTGGAAACGAAGACTTAATACCATACGATTCAGAATTAGAGCGTACAATTAAAAGAATTAGAAAACAAAAAGAGAAATTATAAATTTAACACAAATGGCAAATATACCTGAAAATGAAAATATAAATCAACCAAGACCATTAAGAGATTATGCCAACCCTACATTAGATGAAATTCATTTAACTATTCAAAACCCCGATGTAGTTCGCTAATTCATTCGAACTTAAACCCGCAATTATCCAAATGGTACAAAATAATCAATTTAGTGGTTCACCTACTGAAGATCCTAATTTACATCTTGCTAGTTTTTTAGAACTATGTGCTACTTTCAAATATGAAGGAGTATCTAATGATGCTATTAGACTTAGACTTTTTCCTTTTTCTTTAAGGGATAAAGCGAAAATGTGGTTAAATTCGTTAGCACTTGGATCTATTAAAACTTGGGGAGAATTATCACAAAAATTTCTATCCAAATATTTTCCACCATCTAAAATCGCTAAGCTTAGAAATGATATAACTTCTTTTAGTCAGTTTAATGGAGAGTCAATATATGAATCTTGGGAGAGATTTAAAGAAATTCTCAGAAATGCCCACATCATGCGTTACGCAGTTGGTTAATTATCCAAACTTTCTATAATGGATTAGTAGGATCTTTAAGATCAATCATCGATGCTGCTGCTGGAGGATCATTAATGTCAAAACCATTTGATCAAGCCTACGCACTAATCGAAGAAATAACAACTAATAATTTTCAATGGCCTGCTGATAGAATGAATCCGAATAAAATATATAGTATTCATGAAAATGATGCAATATCTATTTTAGCTTCACAAATTGCTGTTGTCTCTAAAAAATTAGATCATTTTGGGATGAATTACTCTCCAACTATAACAGAAGAAAATTCATTTGGACAACTTATAGAATCCTAATCTCAATATGAAACAATTAATGCAATTAACAACAGACCCAATAACCCTTATGGAAATTATTATAATCTTGGATGGAAAAATCATCCTAATTTTAATTGGAATAATAATACAACTAATCAACCATTGATGAATAATATGACACAACAATTAGGAAATCCATCTAATCAGGGAAATCCTAATTGTAAACCTAATTATCCACCTGGATTTAATAATAATAACCCTCAATTTAAAGATAAGAAATTATCTATAGAAGAATTAATATTAAATATGGGTCAACATTTACAAAATCAATGAAATTAATTACAATACAAGGAAACCAATTACAAAATCAAGGAACAGCTATTAAAAATATTGAAACTCAACTTGGACATATCGCTACTGCACTTAATAATAGAATACCTGGAGCATTTCCTAGTAATGTGGAAATAAATTATAAAGACAAGGGAAATGAACAAATTAAAGCGATACAATTACGAAGTGGAAAAGAATTAGAACCTCGAATTCAGAAAGAACTTGAAAGTTAAAAACAGGAAGTGGAAATTGAAAAGGAAAAGAATCAACAAGATCCAAACTTAGAAAATCCTTTAATACCAATAAAAATTTCTGTTGAAAAACCTCCACCACCATTTCCTCAACGACTAATTCAACATAAAAAAGACAAACAATATGCTAAATTCCTTGAAATTTTGAAGAAATTAACGATAAATATTCCTTTCGTAGAAGCTTTAGAATCGTATGCCAAACTATGTAAAATTTATGAAAGATATTCTAAATAAAAAAAGAAAATTTATCGATAATGAAATGGTTGCACTTAGTGAAGAGTGTAGTGCTATTATTCAGAAAAAACTTCCTGAAAAATTAAAAGATCCTGGTAGTTTCACTATACCCTGCGCTATTGGAGAAAAATTCTATGGAAAAGATTTGTGTGAGTTAGAGCAAGCATCAATCTAATGCCTCTATCAATTTTTAAGAGATTAGGATCGGGAGAAATTTCACCCGCTTCGACAACTCTTCGCTAGTCGATCGTTCTGTTATATATCTTAAGGGAGTTATTGAAGATGTATTAGTAAAAGTGGATAAATTTATCTTCCCTGTAGATTTTATTGTCTTAGATATGGAAGAAGATAAAGAAATTCCTATCATTTTAGAAAGACCATTTTTAGCAACTGAAAAAGCTATGATTGATGTTCAGAAAGGAGAATTAACTATGAGAGTAAATGACCAAAAAATAACTTTTAATATTGCTAAATCAATGAAATATCCTGCGCTAGAAAAAGATGATGAGTGTTTTCGAATGGAAGTGCTCGGTCATTTACAAAAAGAACATTTTAAAGAATATTATGAAGAAAAATTAGAAAAATAAAATACTGAATTAATTGAAAAAGCCAATATAAATGAAGAATTAGATTATATTCAAGAGAAATTTGAATTTTTGGATAACACAGAAAATACTGAAAAAAATATAGTTCCATCAATTATTAAACCTCCTGAACTTGAGTTAAAAATGTTACCAAATCATTTAAAATATGCTTACTTAGGTAATTCTTTAACTCTACCAGTTATTATTTCATCTGAACTAAATGAATCTCAAGAACAAAAACTTTTAGATACGTTAAAAAAATATAAGAAAAATTTTGGTTGGATTTTAGCAGATATTAAAGGAATTAGCCTTCAATCTGTATGCACAGAATTATTTTAGATAA
This sequence comes from Papilionanthe hookeriana x Papilionanthe teres, assembly GCA_022702705.1. Classification (NCBI taxonomy): domain Eukaryota; kingdom Viridiplantae; phylum Streptophyta; class Magnoliopsida; order Asparagales; family Orchidaceae; genus Papilionanthe; species Papilionanthe hookeriana x Papilionanthe teres. The sequence goes on from CM040421.1 coordinate 185,818,441, forward strand.
TGAACATAAACCTAAAGCAGATCCACAATGGAGATTAAATCTGATAATGAAAGAAGTAGTCAAGAAAGAAATTTTAAAATGGTTAGATAATGGTATTATATATCCTATTTCGATGATGCTTCGGTAAGCCCAATTCACCGTGTACCTAAAAAGGAGGGGTGATCGTCAAAGCTAATGAAAATAATGATCTTATTCCTATAAGATAAGTTACTTGGATGGCGAATTTGTATTGATTATAGAAAATTAAACACGACCACTAGAAAAGATCACTTCCCTTTACCATTTCTGCATCGCATGTTAGATAGATTAACCGGACATAAGTATTTTTGTTTCTTAGATGGATATATCGGTTATCATCAAATACAAATTGCTCCTAAGGATCAAGATAAAACTACATTTACTAGTCCTTATGGAACCTTTGCTTTTTGAAGAATGTCTTTTGGATTATGTAATGCACCTGCAACATTCCAGAGATGTATGATGTCCATATTTAGTGAATTAATTGATAATGAAATAAAAGTATTTATGGATGATTTCTCTGTATTTGGAACAACATTTGACACATGCTTAAATCATCTTGGAAAAGTATTTGAAGTATTTGAGAAAACTAATTTAGTTCTTAATTGGAAGAAATGTCAATTTATGGTTACAAAGCGGCATTGTATTAGTGGCATAAAATTTCGGAAAAAGGCATGGAAGTAGACCCTGCAAAAATTCAAGTTATATCTAAATTACCACCTCCAACTACAGTAAAAGGGGTAAGAAGTTTTCTTGGACATGCTGAATTTTACAGGCGTTATATTAAAGATTTTTCAAACATTACTAAACCTCTATGCCAACTTCTTGAAAAGGACAAGAAATTTGAATTTACAACTGAATGCCTGAATGCTTTTGAATTATTAAAAGATAAATTAATTACAAGCACTTATAATAGTTTCACCCAATCGGGAAAAACCATTCGAGCTTATGTGTGATGCTAGTGATTATGCTATAGAGCAGCTTCTTGGCAAAGATATAATAAGATTTTCAAAGTTATATACTACACTAGTAAAACTCTAAATGATGCTGAAATAAATTATACATTTACTGAAAGAGAATTGTTACCAGTCGTATATGCTTTTAATAAATTTCGGTATTATCTAATAGGAACTAAATGTATTGTGCATACTGATCATTATGCTATTAAATATTTAATGCAAAAGAAAGATTCTAAACCAAGATTAATTAGATGGATATTATTAATGCAAGAATTTGATTTTGAGATAATTAACAAAAAGGGAACTGATAATCAAATTGCTGATCATTTATCAAGATTAGAAAATCATGATTTATCTAATATTGATAATGAAATTTTAGACAGTTTTCCTGATGAATAACTATATAATATAAATGAGTTAAAAATACCTTGGTATGTTGATATAGTAAATTATATTGTAAGTAACATATTACCACCTATGTTAACTTTGCAACAACAGAAAAAATTCATTCACGATACTAAATCATACTTTTGGGATGAATCATAATTATATAAGCAATGTAAGGATCTAATTATTAGAAGATGAGTGCCTTATGAAGAAACTGAACCAATTATTCAAAAATGTCATGACTCTGATTTTGGAGGACATTTTGAGATGTATAAAACCGCATATAAAATTCTACAACTGGATTCTACCTGGCCTACTCTATTTAGAGATGTATATAGATATATAAAAACCTCGCGATAGATGCCAAAGAGTAGGAAACATATCAAGAAAAATGAAATGCCTCTGAATTTTATATTAGAAGTTGAAATTTTTGATGTTTGGAGATTAGATTTCATGGGACCTTTTATTCCGTCATTTGGAAACTCATATATATTAGTCGCTGTTGATTATGTTTCCAAATGGATTGAAGCACAAACTTTACCTAGGTGTGATGCTAAAAGTGTTTCAAAATTTTTAATGAAAAATATTTTTACTAGATTTGGAATGCCGAGAGTGATTATCACTGACGGAGGAACTCATTTTAGAAACAAATATATTCACAAACTAGTAGAAAAATATAATATTATGCATAAGATATCAATTGCTTATCATCCACAAACTAGTGGATTAGCTGAAGTTTCTAATCGAGAGATTAAGCGTATATTAGAAAAGTCTCGTAAATCCTAATAGATCGATCGGTTTATAAGACTAGACAATCGCATTATAGGCATACAGGACTGCTTATAAAACTCTGATTGGACTGACTCCTTATAGGCTTATATATGGAAAAACATGTCACTTACCAGTTGAATTAGATCATAAAGCATATTGGGCGATTAAAGAATTTAGTTATAATATGAAAGAAGCTGGTGAGAAGAGATTGTTGCAATTAAATGAATTGGAAGAATTAAGGAATGAATCATATGATAATGATAAGATTTATAAAGAAAGAATGAAATTATGGCATGATCATAAGATTAATCAGAGAAATTTTGAACCAGGACAAGAAGTTTTGCTTTATAATACTAGCTTAAAATTATTTCCTGGGAAATTGAAATCTCGATGGTTAGGACCTTTCACCATAACTCAAATATTTTCATATGGAACTATAGAAATTTAAGATCCAAAAATAGGACATAGATTTAAAGTAAATGGACATAGATTAAAACCATATTTCGAAGGTAGAAGACCAAATTTTAAAGAGGTTTTAATGCTTAGTCAACCTGAACACTAACTGAATTAGGACTGGCTGACGACGTTAAACCAAGTGCTTTATGGGAGGCAACCCATAGTAGTCTTTTATTTTTAAATATCTATATATTAATGAATCTATATTATTAAAACAAATCTTACTACTCTAATTTTTATTAAGAATCATCACAAAATTGAATCTATTGGATGAGATCAGAAAATATTCGGACCAGAGTGAAAATGGGCGATTTTTACGAATCTCGCCGACAGAAGCTCGAGCCCGCTGACAGCGAGATTGTGGATCATTACTCCATTCAGTTTTATAACTAAGTCGCCGACGGTGAGGAACTTCCCGCCGACGGCGAGGCAGTTGAAAATTTGGTTTCTTAAAGATTTTTCGTGTTGTTTTGGACGGATCTAAGCCATTCCTTCGTAAGAAATTATTCCAAATCCAATTTTACACCATTTTCTTCCTTAGGAACGACTAGAGACCAATCCATTCCATCCAAAATGGCCTCCAAATTCCTAGAAACCACAAAAACTGAAGTTTTCAACCGGAGAAAATTCGTCAGTTCGGAGGCGCAGCGAATCTTCAACAAAGGCTTGATGAAGAAGAGACTGATTAAAGAAAGAGGATTCGTCAATAGAGGAGTAGAGAATTCTACTAAAAAAATCGAAGAAATGATCGCACAACGCATTAGGAGGTATTTTGTTATACAACATCCGCTGTAGTTATACCAGTAGTTAAAGAGTTTTACTTTAATTTACATGCGATCAACAATGAAAATGTGTACGTCAGAGGAAGATGGGTAACATTTACTCCTGCAAGGGTAAATGAATTGTTTTCTATAGAAAATACCTCTGTTTGTCATTATTCCAACTTTGTGCCTTCGAGATACAATATGAACGAGATCTACAGATACCTAACCGATGAACCGGATGATTGGGAGTTACGAGAAGATGTGTATGTCAGTTTTTCTGCATCACTTCTTAACCCTGTCTCAAAGCACTGACATTTCTTTATATCATCAAAACTATTACCTACCATGAGAGTAAATAAAGTTTCAAAAAAATGCGCTATTTTAAACTACTGTATTCAAATTGGATTACTTATCGATGTCGGATCAATAATAGTAAAGTACGTATCGAGATTAATTGTGCATGGGTCGGTGCATGGACTTGGACACCCATCTACTATATTTGCTTTATGCGATCGATACCAAGTTTCTTATGAGGCTTGGGAAAAAGTATTTTTACCATGGAAACCCCTGGATCCTACTTGATATGTTTCCCACTTTGGTTAACGATGATGAGATCACCGTTATTTCTGACAGAGCATCACAGAACAATTCTTTAGCAAGGCCCTTTACTGATAAGACTAATTTCATTCTGAAGAAGATTAAAGAATTGGAGAAAGAATTACAAAATGTGATGAATTCCATTGACAATATCTCTGATATGTTTGATCATATTGATTGGAGAATGAATGAGCACTTTGATCATCTTGGACATGCTGGAGGCTAGTTTTATTCATCTACTAAGACAGAAAGGATGGATTAATGAAGAATCTACTGCAGAATTCCCTTTCAGGTCTTTCTACAATTTATTTGTGCACCTGCGTCGCATCAAAAATATCAGAGAAGATGTTAGTTCAGACACTGAAGAGTAGAAAAGATTTCTATGTTTATGTTATATTTGTATATATATGTGTGTTTGATTTGAAGTTAGGTTTTATTATGAGTCGAACTTTGATTTGATCATCTCAGATTTGATGAGATTATTTGTAAATTGTTATGTCTCAGCATTTAGAGTGTTGTGGTTTGGATTGCGATGCTGAGTATTATGGATTTGAACATTTAAGTTAAATATGTGTGAAGTTGTCAGTGTGAAAATTGTAAGTTTCATGGATTTCATATAAAAAGTTATATTATTTCTGTTGTGTGACTTTTTGAGAGTATAAGTATCTAATCTTTGTATTATTATTAAATTAAGTGATCAAAAAATTGATTAAGAGCAATTCGAGGTTGAAAATGATTGACGAATTTCAAAATTTTAAAATTTTTGGGACCTCGCCGACAGCGAGAAAACCCGTTGACAGCGAGACTGAGCTCGCCGACGGTGGATTTTTCCCGAAAATTTTGCCTTACGAAGTTAATTAGCTCGCCGACTGTGAGAAAAATCTCGCTGACAGCGAGAACGCGAAAAGACCTATATTTGACCAGTCAACCGACATTATTCATCATCAATTTCCTCAAATTTTCGAAAAAACCGACCTAGGGCTTGAGAGATCTCAGATTTGAAGCGATTTCAAGAATTTTTGACACCGGATTTCATCTTCCCTTGGTAAGAGCTTCACTTCTATACAAAAATTTTTGATTTTCACCATTAATTTCTTCTACATTGGGATATTTTGAAAAATTTTGAAATGTGAAGAAAATACTTGGAAAAATTTCATAGAAATTGATTTAAATGGATTTTAGTTGTTGTAGGAAGCCTTCTTAGTAATATTTTGGAGTTTAGTTAAAATTTTTGCAAATTTCACAGATCGAGAAATGACTCCACGACAAAAGCAACGAATAGAATATGAGGAAACTCGATTCATTAATGCAAGAGCACAATCTCGATATTTTCAAAACTTTCAAGCAAGAAAGTGCATACAAGATCGAGTTTTCAAGAATCCAAGAGGAGAAGTGGAACGAGTTATAAAGGAGTGAGGATGGAAAAACTTCTGCTACGTTACCAACAAAGCAGCTGTAGAAGTAGTAAAGGAATTTTATACAAATTTAACACAGGCTGAAGATGCACCGGTTAAGGTTAGAGGATTTTTTTTAGATTTCAACGCTGCTAGAATAAATGCTTATTATGAAGTACGAGACACCTACATGAGCGAGTATGAAACTTTTGGAACTATGGAAGGACCACTGGAAGAGGTGATCGACTTTCTCACTGATGGGAAAGGAGTCTGGAAGATTAAGCAGCGGGAACAGGTAAACTTCCCTCTTTCTATGCTAAATGCAACATCTAAAGCCTGACATTATTTTATTTGTTCTACTTTGTTACCTACCTATCACCATAGTGAGGTAACAAGAGATAGAGCAGTTCTGAATTTCTGTATTCAGAACCAGAAGAGTATTAATGTGGGAAATGTTATTTATAAAAACATATTAGCCACTGCTAGAAATGAAAGTGGAGGAGGACTAGGACATCCTGGTCTTATCTATGCACTTTGTCAATTATCTGGGGTAGAGGCAACAAATAATGAAGAATGGATTGAGCCTATGAAACCCCTTACTCAGGCTAATATAAAGAAATATGAATTCCACGAAGGATGGAGATCTGGGGCAAGGGATTATGTACCTTCTTCAAGTAGAGATATACCCTCTACTAGTTATGAACCACCCCCTCAGTACACCACTCCTACCCTTCAAGATCTGATGAATGAATTAACCCTGAGTAGAAAGAGTTTTGAGTTATTTGGAGAAAATATGGAAAGAAGATTCGAACATATAGATCAAAGGATCGGAGGCTTGGAGAGAAGACATGATTATGATAGCGAATATCTCCAGCGACATTCAGAGTATGAGATTGCATACTATGAAGCTGAACGTCGATATAGGAGTGGTGATTTAGATGTTGTCTTTCCCGAGTGCCCCGATTATTCACGTACTCAGCCTTCACGACTCGGAGATCAGGGAGATGACATAGTTTGGGATTTTGATGCAGAAGATTAGAATCTTTGTTTAGTTTATTTAGTTTGTTTAGATTTATTGTTTTGCAAACTTTATTATTCTGTGTGTAATATTTCAGTACTTTCTGTGGACTTTAGACTTGGTATGTTTGTTTGTTTGCTTGAGCAGTGATATTAAATTTCTTATGTGTGTTAAATTAGTTGCAAATTTTTATATATATAGGATTTTAGTCTTTCTTTAATGTATTGTTTAAATTTTAGATGTATGTGTAGTAATAGATTAAAGTTTTCTTTGTTATGATTGATACTTATTTTAAAATTTCCATCCCTGCACTTTCTTTTTAAATATTATATGTGGAAGAATACTAACAGTATAGGTTCCGTAAGTAATGAAAAAGCCTCGCAAAAATTTCAAAGAAAAGAAATACCTAAAGCTCAAAGGTATGATGAAATTTTAATATATACTTTCCCTTTTTCACTATATAACATAGATAGAAAAATTTAAGTTTGGGGGAAGGTAAAAATACAAATTTAATTATTAAAATTGTTCTCAATTTCTATTTTCAAAAAATTATTATTAAATGATTTTCTATCGTAGTTTTCAATTCAATAAAAACGAGTTAATTTATTTAATTATTATATAAAGTTAAAGAAAATGTTTCTAGTAATTCAATTAATTAATGGAATAAGATATTTGGTTAAAAGTAATAAGAATATAGTAAACTATTTAAAATAAGGGAAACTATATTCTAAAAATTGAAAATTCTTAAGTATTTAAGTGAAAAAGAAAGGATAGAAACTCAATGAAGTAAAGACTATGAAATATATATAAGCAAAGAAATATTTTAAGTTTCAAATTTAGGAAGAGAAATTGAAGTTCAAAATTATTAACAGGCTATCCAGATACAGTAATCCTCACTTGAAAAAGAAAAGAAAAAAAGAAAAGAAAAGAAAAAGAAAAGAAAAGAAAAAAAAAGAAAAGAAAAATATAAGTGAGGAGAAGCTTGAGGAGATGTCTTATAAAAAATTGGCTTCAATGGAATCAACCTAAAGGGTAGAACTTAATTATCATTCTAAACTTATATTTATGAATTAATATTTTACTAAATAGTGTTTTCTTGAACTTCCTATCATCTAAATATCTTAAATAATTTACTATTTTTAAATATAGTCGTTCCTGAAATAAATAGAAATCTAGAAATCTTAGAGCTGATAACTAAATAATCTTATCTCTATAAAGTTAATTTAATTACTTAGAAATATTTCTATTCAACTTTATTATAATGTTATTTAAATTTAATTCATATATTATCCGGATTGAAAAATTCTATTATAGAAATCATTATTATTATTTATTTAGTATTAAAATTACTTGAGGACAAGTAATAATTAAGTTTGGGGGATTTTGATCACAGAAAAATACATCAAGAAATTCATATCTATTTTTGATGAAATTGCACTTTAAAGGAAGGTATTTTCTTTGTTTTATTGCAGGAATAAAAATTTATAAGTAATGGAAGCAAAAAGCATGAAATGGAGCAAATTTGGATCAAAAAGGAGGAAATTCATGCAAATATAACTACTTCACCGACGGCGAGATTGAAGCCGCCGACGGCGAGATCGTGAGGAGAATTTCTGAAGGAATTATAGCTACCTCGCCGACAGCGAGCCCGAGCCTTCCCACAGCGAGATCGCGCGGTTTGAAGACCTTCTAGAAGCCTCGCTGATGGTGAGGTCGTTTCCCGCCGACGGTGAGCTAGTTCAAAATGCATATACATTGAACCTAGGCACTTTTTGAAGAGGTGTTTAAGCACCCCTTGGACCTTTACTTTCCTCTATAAATGGAGGCCGAATTCTAGTGTCATTGGTGTGTCTCTTGTGTCATTGGAGTGTCATTTGAGTCTTAAAAAAGTTTCTCTAGAGTCTTTTATGTAAGTCTGAGTGTGTTTAGTGAGTTCATTAGTTAAGTGCTATTTAGTTTGTTGTACTAGAAGGAAAAGTTAAAGGAACTTCAAGGAGTCTGCTTGGGTAGGAAATTAAGATAAGTATCTTTGTTTATTATTGTTAACTTTAAATGAAATCCATGCTTTGTTATATTCTCATACATTCTAAGTAGTTTTTCTTAGTCTTTCTCCTTGTTTATGAAAATTATGCGGATTGATGAAATTAAATAGAAGCACATAATATAATATTAAAATAAATTGTGATAATTTTTTACTTAAAACTTAATTTACTTTCAATCTAGCCAATTGAATAGTTAAAATATGTTGAATTATCAACTATAGTAAAAATTACATCCAATATTCACGGAAGTCAAAAACCTTGGAAGGCGGGTGCAAATAAATAGGGAAATATTAATTATCGGACGTAGAATTTGATATTTTAGTGTGACAGACTAAAATACTCAATTCGGTCCTATCGTTTAGAGTCGAAGTGTAGATGTTAGCCCTCAGGTGAGGGGAACGTGGGAGCTCTGAAGTGGCAGCGAGTATCCTCTCAGCCTAGCCGCATATTCAGTAATCAAACATAGGATTAGTCAATGTTCTTTGCACCTGGACCAAAGGGTAAAGAATAGGAATGCTCCTATTTGTCACAATATAATTTAAAAATTCTATTTAAATTCATCATTCACTTAATTTTCTAAAAACAAGGAGAAGGATACTTTTTCTGAAGTATTTAGATCAACTTATTTCAAGCATTAGTTTACTTTAGTTGCGATAGTTACTTTTAATTTCCATTCGCTTTATTAGTAAGTAATTCCTTTTAATTTAGCTGATAACAAATCTGTTAAAAACTTCCCTGTGGGATCGATAATCAGGACTCCACTAGAGCCCTGTATTACTTGATACGATACGTATAATTGCGTAGAATCCACATTATACATTAAATCATATATCTATATTTAAGGCGGGATCAAGTTTTTGGTGTCGTTGCTATAAACATAAATTGCATACATATTAAAAGCGGTTCACTTAGCATACCCATAACTTACTTCTTTCTCATTTGCTTAGCCTATCCAAAACTTATCAATCCATCTCCTCTCTCTTTCTTACCCTTAGCCTACTTGGAAACTTGATACACCTAAAATATATAGTATTTGTATGCACATTTTATACCTATTTTTAATGATATTGCACTTTAATGGAAGGTATTTTGTGTTTTTCTTACAGGTATGATGAAAATGGATGGTAATGATGAAAGGAGCAAAATTAGATCAAATTTGAAGCAAAAAAAATGAAAAATAAAAAATTTGGCACTGGGGCTAAGAGCCGCTGGGCCGGCACTTAGCCGCCATAGTTAAAAATCGAGATTCAAATGGATTTGGCGCCAATTTAAAAGGGGATGGGAAGCAACTCTTGGTGGTAACATCCATAACTTCCTTTAGGCGGCAAGTTTGAATGAAGGGGTGCGTTCCTTGGTAGATACATCGAATCTGGACACATTTTGAAGAGACACCAAGGCACCTTTTGGTTTACTATTTAAAGAGAGTCTTAGGAAAGATTTAGAGGAGGCAATTTGAGGAGACTCTTCCACTGCATTTTGAACAGTACTTCCATTTTTCTTCCACTGCATTTTAAATGTTTTTATTTAGAGTAGGAGTAGAGAGTAGAAAGGAGAAAATGGTTGGACTGAAGTATTCTTCTTCCCACTTCTTTTCTTTCTTTTAGTTTAGTTTTTATTGAAGTCTGAAGTCTGTATTCTGAGTTAACGGTGTTGGGAGACTTGCTCTGAGAAGTAGTTTAGCGAAGAGTCAAAGTTTCAGAGGAACTTCCTTAGCCTTGTGGAGAGGATTTTCAGATAAGTTTTTACTTTTATTTAGTTTATTAATACTTGTTTTCATTTATTATTTTTCTTATCGTTGTTTTTAATTTCAAATCAATGTGTTTTTATATTTTCTCAATGCATTCTGAGTAGTTTACTTTATCTTTTTCTTTCTTAAATGGAGAAGTAATTAATTTAAAGAGAATTGTTGTGGAAAGTATAAATGTTTAAAAGTTGGAAGAAGTTGTGAAGATTGATTTTAGAAACTTTGTTTAGTTCTTAATTTGCCCTGTTAAGTTGTAAAATTTCTTGAGATTATGTAAGATCCAATGCAGTATTGTCTCATAAAAGTTAGTAAGAATCACATGAAATTATATGGGTGAGAACTGTAGTCCATATAATTGAATGTAGTATTAGAAGATATTTTTATAAAATGGAGTAAAATTAGAGGATTTTTGAGTGACAGGCTAAAACCCCCTAATTTGGTTTGAAGTTTGGAGTTTTGTTATGAGACGTTAGCCCCCAGGTGGTGGGAATCAAGGGAACTCTAGAGTGAGAGACTGGTATCTTCCCTGCCTAACCATGTTCAAAATAATATAAATTTCAAATTAACATATGTTCTTTATAGAACCAAGTAAGGGTTAAGAACACATTTGCTTCTATCTGTCACAACAGAAATTTGAATACTTCCACAAAAAATACTTTAAGAATTATTACTACTTCATGAAAGGAAAGAAAAAGATATTCTAGTTAATAATATTTTACATCCAGTGTTATTAGTTATTGTAATTTTAATTTCTTGATTTGCATTGTATTAAGAAAATTAAAAAAAAGACATATCAACCTTCAAAACTTTTCAAAATCAAGACATACTTTTTCAAAAATAATTAAAGAAAATAAAAAGATAATTTCTCTGATTCCTTTAAAGATTTCACATTTTCCCTGTGGGTTCGATATCTCTGGGCTTAATCAGAAAGTCCTATATTACTTGATAAACGATACGTATACTTACATAGTATCCCATATTATAAAATCATTATTTTCATAGCTTAAATCATCAGTGCATTTATCCAGCTGAACCAAGTTTCTGGCATCCGTTGCACTTATATCTATCGGGGATCAAAACCCTAATTCCACACACACCTTCTTCCTCCCTTCACCAATACCCAAAATCCTGGCCCTATATTCACCTCTCTCTTGCCTTCACCACTATCCAAAATCCTACCAAATGCATTCACTTTTCCTCCACACTTCACCAATACTTGAACCATAATTCCACACTCACCTCTCCCTTCTCCTTACCACTACACAATTACTTCACCAAAATCTCCTCTCCTCTCTTTCTTTTTAGCTTGCCAGAAAGCCCTATAAAAGTATCAAAAAAAGAGAAAAACAAGGGAACTGTAATGTGGTTTATGGTCTGTTTTATGTTAATTTTCATATTTTAGTTTATGTGCTTGTTCAATCTCTATGTTGTGGTGTTTTTTTCATAAAAATCTTTATGTGATGATGTATATTCCATGCAAATCCAATTGGCTTAGGTTTTCCTTTCATGCAAAGCCTTAAGATACTTCTATGTACAATACAAAGTCTCCATATAATAACATTTCATGCAAAACCTCGTATGATACTTTTATATATTCCATGCAAAACTCAGTGTTATAGCCTTCCATGATACTTTTATATATTCCACACATCACACATTTAGCAAAAGAGGAGCCTAGGGCATCACTAAATGCATCATTTTAGAGCAGACTTCGTCGAAATTTGTTGGATTTGAATTCCTTAATGTATGACCACTACTCCTAAAAAAAAATTTATTATTTTCACAATGTATTTTGAGTACATTATTGAAAAATCCAAAAATCACTATTCATGGTGAAAATTTGAGAAATTGCTTGGATTTAGTGGAGTTTGCCTTTGGAAGTTGAGTTAACTAGTTTAGTTTATATTTGGAATTTATGGTGAATTTTTTGTAAATTTTTAGAGATGGCTACAAAGTCAAAATGCTCGAAAGAAAAAGTGAAATTTGATTCCGATAAACTTTTCAGTTCTAGAGAAGAGAATCTTTACGTCGATGCACTCGCATTGCGGAAGTTGATTCCATAATGAATTTTTAGCAAGCTAGGATGAGATATTAAGGAGATGATTGCTAGAAGGAGTTGGTAAAGATACTGTTGCTTCTTTGCTGTTGCAGTTTTTCTATGGTGAGAGAGTTCTATGCTAACTTGTCAGCAGTTGAATAAAATTTGGTGATGGTTAGGGGGCAATGTACGGCTTATTTTTAGGTTGTATGTTTTGAAAAGGAGGTCGCCTATAGAAATTGTTGGCAAATCTTAAATTTAATTTAAATATATATATAATTTAGAAAGTAGTATTTGATTTTAAAAAAAATAGTTTTAAATTTGAATATTTTAAGATATGAAATCAAACCGATCTCACATCCCAAATAGTTTATATAAACGAGCACTACATCACAAACCGTGTATCTATCTTGAAGAACAAACACACTGCTTGACGATGGGGCTAGATTAAATAAACTAGAAGATTTGTGACATCTGTTTGGTCTGCGAACTAATTTAATAAGCCGACAAGTTCCACTGCTTAATATAAATGAATTAAGCAGGGTTTATATTACCTGGGTTCTTAAATTTCCCTATAAGGGCAAGCCCCTATAGTTAATTATATCTTAAATGACAGGAATCATTTAAGAAAACTCTTGATAATGATTAGTGGTTTTGCTCTCAAGAATTTCAAAGTTTAAGGTTTTCAAAGGATTTGAGTTTTGGAGATTTCAATAGGGAATGTATCAAATTTGGAATAATTTATTTCAGGAGTTCAAAGGAAGAAAAGTAGGAGAAGCTGAGGATCCAAGAAGAATCTTGGCAACTTCCCAAACTATCCTATTGTTTGGCTTCAATTTGGGAGTTTATTTAATGTTGCAATCCTGCCAATTTTATTTATTTAGGTCTTATATTTGTATGATATAATCACACAAATAGCCTTGAAGATGTGAGGGTTTATGTCGTACCAAACGACTACCTCGGAGTCCTAAGACCAGTTAGGGCTTAATTTACATGACATAATCATGCAAATGCCTAACGAAGAGTTGAGGACTTATGTTGCACTAAGAAAATTACCTCGAAGTCCTATGACTTGGTTATTTAAAACTAAGAAATGTTTTGCTGAAGTAGATCCGAGTTTTGCTGAAGACGATGGCCGAGCTGCCCGCCATGCTCCGAGCTCCTTGTTGTTGCAGAGGTTTAGTTTTAGAAGTCATAAATCAGGAGATGAGAGAAGTGTTTTAGTTTAGAGAAAATCTTAAAATCCAAGTGTTTTTTAGTGTTTTAATTAAAACAAATCTTAAAGTTGATTAAACAAAACCGATTAAGATCCCACAGTTCTGTCATCCCAGCACTGTTATTTTCATCGAATTCACTTAGTCCAGATGAATTTGCTAAACTCAACTGAATGAGTTACACACATTCATTTAGACCATGGGAAATCCCGTTAGTAACACGTAGGTTACATCATCCGAGGTATTCCCGATCATTCAATGAGACGTTTTAATTTAGCTGTAGTTGTAGTTTTGTTGTTCTGTTTGTGATTAAATTTTGAGTTGTTTTATATTTTGGAATGTTGTGGCGGTGAATTTTATCTTGCAATGACTTTTAATTTAGTTTTGGTTTCACTTCAGGGACTATCCTAAAGGTTTTTGTTTTCATGCAACAGTCTTGTTTAACATACAAAAAAAGTAAAGTACAGTGCATGTAAGTAAATTGCAATAAAATAAAAGCGTACCTGGAGGGTCTTTCCGTCATCCCAAGCTGCACTGAAAACACATGTTAAGGCATTTAAATATTTCAACAGATACCTAGGTAAAGCTAAGGGAAGGGTTTTGGTTGTCTACCAGATTCCTAATCCTATAACTAGTCATCTCCTATGACGTCTAGGTTCTTGGTTTGGTTTTAAGGATTATTTTCTTCATCAAAGAACAATTAAATTCATTTTTTCTTCTAAAACACCCCGTCATATTGAGGAAGTGTTTAGGACGAGTCCTAAACATCTTTTCAATATTCCTGGGATTATTTTGAGTCCAAGTAAATTTAATTGCACAGGTGAATTAATCATCCAGGAGTTTAGTTAAACTTTGTTTCTTGCTCAGTGAACTTAGGTATTTGATTACCTGATGAATGAAGTGACATCTCACTTAATACTCTATTTAAAAGTTATAATAATTAAAGTCTTTAAGGGCAAATTGGTTTATCGAGAATCATAATCATAATTAAAAGTTTGAGTTACTGGTTTAAAGTGTTTTAATTTAATAATTTTAAGTTTGGAATAGTGTTCAAATTATTTTAGATTTAATTCTTAATGATTTCATTTAGGTTTGTTGTTAAATGATTTTTTTTTAATTTAATTTAATTCAATTTGATTTTAATTTAATTTTAATTTAATTTAATTTTAATTTAATTTTAATTTTAGTTTAATTAAATTTATTTAATTTTTAATTTAATTTAATTTTGATTTAATTTAATCTTAATTTAATTTAATTTTAATCTTAATTTAATTTAATTTTAATTTTAATTTAATTTAATTTTAATTTAATTTTAATTTTAATTTTAATTTAAATTTATTAAAATTTAATTTTATTTTAATTTTAGTTTTAATTGTTGATTTGGATTATTATTTTAATTTTTAATTAAGAATTAAGTATTGTTAAATTTATTTATCTAGGGATTTTTAAATTAAAGAATAAATATCCTCTTAATCATATCCCTATTTTAATGATCCAAGTTTAAATATATTCTTTCCAAAATTTAAATTATTTAATTAATTAAAGTTTCATTTTTGATATTTTCAAAATGTTCAATGGGTTTTTACCCTTTAATTTCCCTAATTTTCAATCATCCAAGAGAAAATTAAAATCAAATATTTTACCCACCCTATTTTGATTAAACCTAAAGTTTTAATTAAGGGTTAAAATTTTTAATTACCTTTATGCCCTTTTAAGCTTATTTATTTCATAACTCACTAAATTAAGCTCAAATGAATTTGAAAATTTTATGTCACCTCACTTATATGTCAATTAAGACATTAGAGGAGAAAATGTGATTTTTCTGAATTTAATTTATTTATATAATTATTTTTAGTAGAAAATAAGGGTTTTCAAAGAAAATTCAACAACATTACCAAGGAAAGGTTGCTGTCCTTAAGAAAATTATGGGAAATTCCTAATGATTAGAGGACCACTTGGACCAATTTTAGTAATTTTTTGAGTTATATTTTATTTATTATAATTATTTTAAATTTTAGAGTATTAATTAATTATAAAATAAAAATAAAGTTGAAAAATGGATTTTATATTTTTCTTAAATCTCTTCCACCTCAAGGAGTTTAGAGAAACAAATTTTATAATTTTCTGTCTTTTCTTTGATTTATTGGAATTATTTTAGTGAAAAAGGTTGAAAATTAATTTTTAAATATTAAAAATTACATTAAGCCTTTAAAATTCAATATTTTATCCTAGGGACTTAGGAAAAGTATTTGGTTTGTTCCTAAGTGATTAGGAATCAAAATATGACATTTTTATGACTTTTAATATTTTTATTATTTTTATTATTTTTTAATTATTAAAATATTAAAATATTGTGAAAAATCAACTTTTTTAGAAAATTCAAATTTTAATTTTCCTGAACTCCCCTGATATCAGAGAAGCCCCAAAACCATTTTTGTGAATTTTTTAAAAGTATTTTTGGAGTTATGAATTTTTAAATTTCATTTTGCTCATGAGGCTCAATCAATCCATTTGGTAGGGTTAATCAAGTCCAATTGACTTCAAATTTTTATGTGAGGTTCCTTTGATCCTAAAGATTAGTAGAGAATTATTTTCAAGTTAATTTGATGTGTGGTTAACCCTAATTATTTCAAATTCAATTTTAGGGGTTTAGGCCAATTAAGGCTATTATGAATGAATTAACTCAAAATTTATTTTTCATAGGGTCCTTTAGTCCTAAAGAACATCAACAAAATTTCCTAGAATTTATTTTACAACATGCTAATTATTGGAATTAAAATACCAAAAACAGTGACATGAAATTGAAAATTCAATAACTTTTCACAGAGATGGCCTCTGACCTTGAAAAATTCAGGGAATGTTCCCAAGATCAGAGGCTTCAAAAGCCCTATGGTCTCATGCCATGGTAAATTGTCTATGCAAATGGAGAATCCAAATACTGAAAATAGCAAATAAATTATTAAAAATAAATACTCATCCAATTAACTTGATTTCTTTTCCACATTATTCTCCTCTATTCACTGAGCAAGAGAGTATTTTTATTTTATTTTTGTGATTTTTCTATGTAAAGATATGAATTTTTGAAGTTCTGGGCATTTAAATAATTCAAAAATACCCTATTTATCTACTTATTCGACTCGGCGCCAACGCAACATCGGCAGCTCCGAAAGCCCATGCGGCGCATTCTCTTTCGATGTCGCCATCTGACTCAGCACTCCAGGGGCCCGTGGTTCATGTAACATTCCCTAGTCCGGTGCAATCTAAACCGTCCACTCTATATACGCGCGATCCAACGGCTCCCGGTCATCGTCTACGACTGGTGTGCACCCGTGAACGTCCACACTAAAACCCTAAGATCTCACTCGATTCTCAATGGATTTTTGTGTTCTTATGCTCTATGGATTCGTCTTGAAGAGACGAACACATCCATACGGTTTATAGGCTACGAAATTAACTTGAACAAAATAGAGAATCACTGGAAGCTCGGGAAGAAGAGTGAGTTCATACCTTTGCTCAGAGAAGTGAAGCTTCGATCTGAAAGTTGTGTCATCTTCAATTGAGTCCAGGCAAGCTCCAGATGAAGTCTCTGGCTCTGGGAAATTGTCTAGGTAGGAAAGTGACCAAGGCCAATCACAAAGCTTGGAGGCTCGAAGCAATGGCCGGCCCGGTGAGGGGGCTTTGCTGGGGAACTTCTCCTCTTGGTCCGAGTGAAGGTGTAGGACCAATCAATTTGGAGATTGGCTCACCGTAGTGAAGTGTCCTGTTTTTTGGGTGGATTTTCAACTCAGAAATTGAGCTCTGTTAATGGGGATTAGGGAAAAGGAACACTGGGGATTAACTGCTCTGGGTTAGGAGAAGGTCCTGGAAAAATTTTGGCAGAGTTTCCTTAAGGTCTGGTTCTTCTTTTTTTCTTTTTGCCCGAGAGGGTGGTGGGTTTAAATAAAAATGGCTGGAAGGCTTCCCAGGGGCAATTGGAGGCTGGGATCAGCTGCTTAGGGGAGGAGAAGAAGAGCTCTGGTGTCCATTAGGGTTGGGACAGCTCAGCAAGGGAGAATTGAATTTTTTGGCTCACATGGAGCTCTCGGCCATGGTGTTTTCCAGCCGCTGTGGTGGCTGGCTAGCCAGGCATGGGTCACCATCTGACTCAGTGGGGTCAGGAGTTGAATTTGGTGAAGTCAATTGGAGTTTGACATGTGTACAGGGGCTGAATTGAAATGGAATGGGGAGAGGCTCATTTTGAGTTTAAATCAGTCAACCCATGGTTTTGGGCTAGGTTCACCACCCAAGGCATGGTTTTGGGCTGAAAAGGATCAGTTGGGTCAGCCAAGACAAAATGGTGTGGTCTCCATCCAAGGTGAGGTGGCTAAGTATGGTTTAGAGTGTAACATGGATGAGGTTAAAAAAGCTTAATGAAGGTTTAAGAAAGGCCCCCCTCTTCTTTCCATTAATGTCTTGGTGAGGTGGAAAGTGGCTTCCATGGCTTCCCTGTGGCTTGTACATGGCTCAATGGCTCACATTTGGCTTGGAAAAAGTTTGGTCAATTTCATAAAAGGGGATTTTATGAATTTTGGCATTTTTGGTGGAAATTTGGATGAAGCTTCATTTGGAATTGTTTGATCATTGGTTTAGGACTTAGGGATGATTTTAATTGAATGCATGATGTAGAGAAATGTCATGTGGGCTTTGGATGAATTTTTGGGCTTTTGGATTTGGTGGAAGTGGGCTTTTAGAATGGTCTAAGAAAGTGGGCCTTTAGGAGTGAAAATAATTTGGTGGATGGAAATTTTGTGAAGGATCAAGCCAAATAAATGTTGGGTTTAGTTTAGGGAGGTGTCATGAGTGATTTGGAACAAGTTTAAAGTGATTTTAAATTGAATTGGGTCTGATGTGGGGTCTTTTGGTAAAGGGGCCAAGGTGGGCCAAATTGGACTAACTTGGGTTAATGTAAGATTAATGTTGAGAAATGTTCATGGGAGTGTCACAAAGAGTTTCCAACTTTGGTTGGGCTATAATTTTGGGATTTGGGCCCATTTGGGTTAGGTTTGAGCTTAGGTCAATTTAAGGGATTTTGGTTTTGGGTTAGGTTTGGGTGGAGTTTAGGTTCAAATTTTGGGCAAATCAAGTTAGTGTTTTATTTATGGGGGTGTTAGGAAGGCTTTAGAAAAGATTTGGGGCCAATTGTAGTTGAATTGGATGGGTTTGAGCTAGGTTTAGGTCATGGGCCAAAATTGGGCCTAATGCTTCAAATTGAAATTGGGCTCAAATGTCAATCAATTTGGACTTGTATTTGGTTTAAATGGATATTGGGGTTGTTTATTTGAAGTTTAGAATTGAATTGGACCAAAATTGAGGCCAATTGGGGTGGTTTGGTTTGACATTGGGTTCACTTGGGTTTAAAATGGGCCAAATTGGGGGTTTTGGTAAAAGTGGGGTAAATTGGCAAAATTGTCCCATGGTGTAGTTAAACAAAATGAAATTGGTAATATTTGGGATTTTTTGGAATTTTTTTGGGAATTTTCTGAATTTTTGGATTTTTGGGCTAAGAAGGGCATTTTGGGTATTTGTAGGGTATTGGGGGGGTACTTTTGGAATTTTTGGTATTTTTGGCTATGAATGATCAATTTGAGTGGGGGGATATGTTTGGGATTGATTTTGAGGAATTTTGGGTAATTTAGGTGATTTTGTAAATTTTGGGTAGTTTTAAGGGCTTTTGGTAGGTTTAGTAGGTGTAGGGCCCCAGGGGTCAAAAATGGAAATTTTAGAAAAATGAAGATTGGTCAAATTTGAGTAAAATGGAATCACTTTGGTTGAGCCCTAAAGCCATATTAAGCCCATATGAGCTATGAGAGGACTCATTTGAGGCATTCACTATGTTGTTCCTAACCCTCTTAGCCAGGGGCTTAGGGATTAAGCACCATCCATATGAATTTCCTACATGAGTGAGGAAGTCAAGTTGGGTGAGAGTGTGGTTTTAGGACTTGGAATGTGTGTGAGAGTGTAGTGTATGTGCAAGTCAACCGTCACTGCACTGTGCCATCTAGTGGTATTCCTAAGGCCAAAAAAGTTCTATAGGGAACTCATCCTTTAAACCTCCACATTTGATTTCAACCCTCTAGGTTATTAGGGGTCTACAATCAAGGTTGTGGGGTTTGCAGGGAGTCAAGAGGTGTTTGAATTTCTAAAGGGTTTGTTCCACTTCTAGTCCTCTAAGATTAGTCAAAGGAAAAGCCTAAGGTTAGATCCTAAGTACTAAAGAGAGGAGCAAAAGACCTCATCAAAAATGAGGTCAACAGGCAATAAGTGGATTTTTCACCCGCGGTAATTAATATTTTTTACCGAATACCTCCTACGATGTTTTTTTTATGCGAATTATAATCGTTAAGAGGGAGAGTTAGATAAGATTATGGCCTTCCTTACTGATGGAAGAGGTTTGTGGAAGATTACAAATGAAAGAAGAGTGAATTTTCAAGCCTCTAAGTTGAATGCCACCTCAAAGGCATGACATTACTTCATCTCATCTCAGCTTCTGCCTTCAAGTCAGGTTAGTGAAGTTGCAAGGGGGAGAGCTATTCTGAACCATTGTATTCAGCAGGGAAAACCTTTCGATATTGGATCTTTTATTTTTTATTATATTTTGATCTATGCAAGTACAAAAGGTATAGGATTTCCTTCCCTGATTCATTCACTTTGTGAGCAGTTTGGTGTTAAGTCTGAAACATAGTAAGAGGTTCTTCAGCCACTTAGACTTATTACCAGTGTAAATGTGAACACTTACACTGTAAATTCAGTAGGAAAGTAGGATCTGCTAGAGCTTCCAATGATTCTGCTTCTGCTGCTTCTACTCCTCGTGCTTCTAATGCACATGCATCATCCTCTAGAGATTCACAAACTGGATTATTACAAAAGATTTTGAAGAAGGTGAGTCATACCAGAGAGCATGTTGGAGATATGAATGTAAGATTGAAAATATTGAAAGTTATATTGTAAAACTTGATGAATATGAGGAGAATTATGAGCAGCACATGAACAGAGTGATTACATGAGATCATAGTGCTGAGATGCCCCCAAATCCTTTTTTAAATACCTTATGTGCCATCCAGAGATTGGAATGAGATGATGAAGATGAGGATGATGAATAGGATTGTTATGTTGAGTTTGTGATGTTGTGATTTTCTTATGTGTTGTGATGTTTTTTTTTATTTAATGTTCTCATATGTGACGTGATGTATTTTGGTGTGAACTCTGATGTTGTGTAGATTATAGTTAGATTATTTCTTTTATGCACATTCAGATGTTTTATGTAATAATATGTGATGTGTTTGTGGTAGTAAATGTTTTTATGTGTTTCTAGTGTTTGAGTTTTTAGTATTGTCTAATTTAATTCCAATAAATATTAGAAAAAATTAGAACACTATTAGAAAACACTATTTATATAGCATGTTTAAACTTTTCAAAATTTGCTACCATTTATTTTCTAGTATGTTGTGATTTGTGTTATGTTAAGTTGTTGTGTATTTACTTTAAAAACCTCTACTATTGTAGAAGTCCTTGGAAATTTTGAAATTTCTATTTTATGAAAAACTAGAAAACTGAATTTGATCTACTGTTTACTCATTGTTTTTAAACAGTTATACTTGTATATTTAGAATATTAAGATTCCTGCAAGCATGTTATTCTATTTTTTTTAATTCTTATCCATGTATCATTTTTTTTGCTTAAATGTTTTATTCTGATTAAAAATTAAAGTTTGGGGGGAATTTATAACCAAATTTTCAAAAACTAAAATTTTATTTGTTCTCAAGAATACTAAAATAAAATTTAACTTTCGATTCAATTGAAAATAATTATGTATATGAAGTTATATTAGGGAAGCAAAATTTTGAATATAGAAATGAGTAAGAGAATTTAGTTAAAATTTATAGTAATGATGAAAAATTTAAAGTTAAAATATTCTTAGTAAGAAGTATTGTATTTTTGAATAAACAGAAGATTTAACTTTTTTATTTTTCAAAGCTTAAATTTCTTTTTTTGAGAAATAATTTTCAACACTATTATTATGATTTTTAAGTGAAATATATATATCAGATCTTTGTTGTAAATGAAAGGGTGGAATTAAAAATCATTAAAGGCCTATCCAAATACAATAATCCTTGTCTTATAAAAAGAAGGAAAAAAAAGGGAAAAGAAAAAGAAAGAGAAGAAAGAGAAAAAGAAAAAGAGAGAAAAATAGTATGTAAAAGGAAGGAGAAGCTTGATGATTTAAGGGCCTAATCAAAAATTGGTTCCATACATAAAGTTTAAAATATAAGTTATGAGAAAATCTAAAGCTTAAGGTTATAATATAGTAGGTAAAATTATTTCCAAATGAAAATTTTTAAGTGAGAAAGATGAAACGCTTGAATCCAATATTTTGAAAAATCTACAAGTATTCCTGAATTAGATAGAAACTAATATTTTTCATCATCCTTTACTTAAGAAACTTTTAAACTTTAAGTTGGTCTCATTTACTAAATTTTTTTCTAAATTGGACTATTTCATTTCTAGAACAAAATTTTGAAACTTTTCTAAAGAAATTCATTTACATAATTTGCATGTTAAGATTTTCTATGTGAAGGACAAGTTACATTTTAAGTTTGGGGGATTTTGATATATAGTGTTTTTAAAATATATAGTGTTTTTAAATACATTTTTATACCATTTTTTGATGATATTGCACTTTAATGGAAGGTATATTTGCATTTTTCTTGTAGGTATAATTAAAATGACTAACTATGATGAAAGGAGCAAAAGATGATCAAATTTGGAGAAAAAATTGAAGAATGAAAAATTTTGGCCTTTAACGCCTAAGCGCCGGACCCTTGGCGCATAAGCGCCACAGTTAAAAAATACAAATTAACTCAAATTTGGTGGCATTTTCAAGGGGAGTATGAAGCAACTTTTGGTTTAAACTTCCTTAACTTATTTTGGGCGGTAGATTTGAATGAAGAGATGCATTCTTTGGTGGATACATTTAATCTGGACATGATTTGAAGAGACACCAAAACACATTTTGAAAAATTTTAAAAAGAAGACTTGAGGATCAGAAAAATGGGTTGTTGTTAGAGGGTGTGATTAGTGTTAAGAGTCAAGTTTATGTTAGAGAGTTATTGAGAGCAAACTTTTCTACTTCATCCTTTTTTATTATCAATTGTATCTAGTTTTTATTAAGAGTAGAATAGAGATTTGGAGTCCACAGAGTTGGACGCCAAACTCTATTGTGTCTTGTAAAGGAAAAGCAAAGTTTCAAAGGAACTTCAAGAATCTTGTGGAGAGGATTTTCAGATAAGTGTTTATCTTTGTTTTACATTTGATTTTAAAGCAAGACTTGTTATGCTTTCACTATGAATTCTACTTTCAAATCAAGTTTTGATTGTGCTTTCTCCATGGATTCTGTGTAGTTTTCTTTATATTTTTCCTTTTAATTGATGAATTAATTAAATTATGGAAGGAAGTTGTGTGAAGTATAGGATTTCAATGTTGGAAGAATTTGTGATGATTCACTAACTTGCGCTTCATTTACTTCTTGATTTGGCCTATTAAGATGTTAAAATTTGTTGGGAGATTATGTAAGATCCATTGTGGTATTGTCTCCATTAACAATTGGAAAGAATCACATGCAATTGTATGGATGAGAATTGTAGTCCATATGGTTAGGTGGAAATAAATAGGAATATATGCTTATAATGGGGAGTAAAATTAGAGGACTTTAGAGTGACAGGGTAAAGCCCCATAATTTGGTTTGATGTGAAAAATT
The DNA here is from genome assembly GCA_022702705.1 of Papilionanthe hookeriana x Papilionanthe teres. Taxonomy (NCBI): domain Eukaryota; kingdom Viridiplantae; phylum Streptophyta; class Magnoliopsida; order Asparagales; family Orchidaceae; genus Papilionanthe; species Papilionanthe hookeriana x Papilionanthe teres. Next base: position 185,841,636 of record CM040421.1, read on the forward strand.
TTATTATGAGATGTTAGCCCCCAAGTGGAGGGAATCGAGGGAACTCTAGAGTGAGAGCCAGTATCTTCCCTGCCTAACCCATCTATAAGATTTCAAATCATCAAATTAACCAATGTTCTTTATAGAACCAAGTAAGGGTAAATAATATAATTACTTCTATTGGGCACAACACATTTTAGATATTTCTATAACAAAATTCCATAATTATTATTGATTCATTGAAAGACGAAAAATATATTTTAATCTAATTTGCTAAATTAAAATGTCTCTTTGGATGATCACAAACAAAACAAAATCATAATTAAAATAAATTAAAATGTCTCTTTGGATGATCGGGAACCCCTCGGAGAAGGCAACCTATGGCTACTTGATGCATAAAAAATATATACGATTTTTGCTATATAATTTTAACCATTTTTGGAGATATTGCACTTTAAAGAAAGGTATTTTTGATGATTTATTACAGGTATGATGATTTTAGGTGATTAGAGTGAAAAGAAGTGAAAAGGAACGAATTCAGAGCAAAAAGGAGCAAAAAGGAGCAAAAAGGTGGAAAACATGTTCTGGCGCCGCCGGCGCCATTTTCCAGAGACTTCAGCATTTAATGGCAGGATAGAGCGCCGCCGGTGCTCGAAGTCGGTGGAATTCAAATTTGAAGAGTTTTGGCGACTTTTTGAAGGGATTCCTATGGAAACTCTTGGGATTTCGTTTCTAACTTATAAGTAACTATTTTTGGATGAAAATAGAGTGCTTGTGTCTTTTAGAGTAGTTTTAGTGTGTGTTAAGTGTTAGGGTTTTGGAGAAAAGTGTGTAGAAGTGAGGATTTGAGAGGAATTCTTCTCTAAGGAGTGAAGAAGGAGTAAAGTGAGAGATTGCTTCTTCCATTTCATTCTAAAGAGAGAATCAAGTGTTGTAAAGAAGAGAGAAAAGGATTTGAAGAAACTTCAAGGGAATTGCATTGGGGAAGTGAAAGAGATAAGTTGTATTTTCTTTTGTGGTTTGTATGACTTTTCTTTTATATATAAAATCCATGTTTTATTGTATCTTCTTCATGAATTCTCAGTAGTCTCCCTTATCTTTCTTCTTGCATAGAGATGTGATGATGGATTGATGTGGATTTGATGTGCTTTTAATGTATTGAAGAAATTGTGATGGTTTTTCATTTCAAACTTAATTTATTTTTCAATTTGGCCAATTAAAATGTTAAAATATGTTGCTGAACATTAAATCTAAAAGGATATAATGTCCTACAACAATAATGAAAATTCCATTCAATTTCCATGAATGAATTGCTTAGTTCATGGGAATTGAGTGCAAATAAATAGGGAAATCTGTTTTGATGGACTTTAATGTGGAGATTTCAGGGTGACAGACTGGAATCCCCAAATTGGTTCTAAGATTAGTAACTAAACATCGAAGGTTAGCCTTTAGGTGAAGGCTGAGTGAGAGCTCCGAAGTGAGAGCCGGTATCCTCCCAGCCTAGGCTTAGATTTAGTGACTAAACTTAGGATATGTCAATGTTCTTTTCATGCTTAGAAGAAGGGGTACTCTTTTAAGAGTAAAGAATCATCTATGCTCCTATTTAGCACAATAACATAAATATTTGTTCCATATCAATCCACAAATCATATTCTCATTACAAAAGGAAAGATACTTTTCTCATATATCAAAAACCTTTCAAATACAGAGTTTAGTGTGTCTGCTAGTTAATTCTATTTTCAAAGTTGTTAGAAGTAATTGTAGTTTGATTTAATATTACTGTTTTCTGCATAGTGGTAGGAGAAGTAAGTAGTAAACTTTAAGTGCAATTTAAGTATCAGATTTCAGTGTTATATTATATATATTGTGAAACACTTTCTTATACTTTGTACTTCCCTGTGAGATCTATAACCAGGACTCCATTAGAGCCATGTATTACTTAATATGATACATATACTTGCGTTGAGTGTTCAGACTTTACAAAATCATTATAAACGTACATAAATCTGAGTTCATACATTCTTGCATATATAAAGTCCATCGATCACTACTGACGAGATGTCCCATGGTCTTAATGAAAGTACCATATTCATTTAGTTTAATTTGGCAGATTCTTCTTGACTAAGTGAATTTGAAGAAAATAGTAGCGCCTGAATGAGGGAACCGTGGGATTCTAACCGGTGTCTCTATAATCAACTTAAATATTCCCCTAACAAGACATTAAGACATCTCAATTTAAACGTTTCTAAAACATGTCACATCTCTCATTTCCTACATTTGAGACTTCTAAAACAAAACCTGCTACAACGAGGAGCTTGGAGCATGCACAGTGGGCAACATGACCATCTTCAATAGCAAAATTCCTTAGAAATATACAACAAGCCATAAGACTTTGAGGTATTTTGCTTAGTGCAGCTTAAACCCTCACTTTTTTTCTTTAAGCATTTGCACCTTGTGCAATGTAAGTCCTAACCATCTTAGGTTCTAAGGTTGTCAATCCTACTATCTTTCAGACTATTCACATGATCGGTATCATGTGAACGTAATCCCTAAATAATAAAATTGGTAGGTTGAAACACTAAATAAGTATCACAAATTGATGTCAAACTATAGGATAGTTTTGGAAATCACCAAGATTCTTCTTAGAGCTGTGTATTCCCCTAGCTCTCTCTTCCTTTGGATTCCTATAATAATTTTTCTAAACTTGAGCCACTCACCTTTTAGATTTTCTATTACCACGTTTCTTTGAAGATCCTACCTTTTGGAAGTCATGAATACAATATTTTTGTAATCTAAATCAAGAGTTTTCTTAGGTGATCTCAGTTATCTAAGATGCAATTAACTATAGGGGCTTGCCCTTATAGGAAACTTAAAGACCCCATATTAATATAATCCCTATCTGATTGTTTCTTATTAGATAGGGGAAGTTGTCGGTCAACATAAATGGTTCGCACACCAAACATATGTCATAAATCTTTAGTTTATTTAATCGAGCCTTCTTAGTAAGCAATGTGTTTACTCTTCAAGGTAGATGCACAGCTGACCGTAGAAAAATGTATTGAGAAATTTATACCAATTTTATATGAAATTGCACTTTAAAGAAAGGTATTTTCTTTATTTTATTGCATGAATGAAGATCTATAAGTAATGAAAGTAAAAAAACACGAAAAGAAGAGAATTTGGAGCAATAAGGACTGAAATAGATGAAAAATGAACTATCCCGCCGACGGCGAGGAAAAGGCCGCTGACAGCGAGTTTTTCCCGAAAGTTTTGAATATATTATAAGGAACTCACTGACGGCGAGATCGAGCCCACCGACAGTGAGATCGCGATGTTTATCCATCTTCTAGAAGCTCGCCGATGGCGAGATCGAGCCCGCCGACGGTGAGACAGTTGAATTGAGCTAGATACATTGAACCTGGAAGCTTTTTGAAGAGGTGCTTAAGCAACCTTTGGAGATTTGACCCCTTCTATAAATAGAGATGAATTTTAGTCAGTTGTGTGTCATTCTAGAGTCTTTTAGTTTCTATATAGAGTCTTCCTAGTGTGTATAAAGTGTGTTTAAGTGTGTTGGTGAGTTTAATTAAGTGTGTTGTACTAGAAGGAAGAGTCAAAGGAACTTCAAGGAGTCTGCTTGGGAAGAAGAATTAAGATAAGTATATTTGTTTATTATTTGTTAACTTTAATGAAATCCATGATTTTGTGTTATTTTTCCCATGCATTCTGAGTAGTTTCCTTAGTCTTTCTCCTTGTTATCGAGATTTTGTGAAATGATGAATTAAAGTAGTTTGCCTAAAAATATGAAAATAGAAAGTGTGCTAATCTTTTACTTAAATCTTGGAAGGAGGGTGCAAATAAATAGGGAAATACTAACTATCGGGCGTAGAATTGGACATTTTAGTGTGACAGACTAAAATCTTTAATTCGGTCCTATTGTTTGGGAGCTCAAGTGTAGATGTTAGCCCTCAGGCGAGGGGAACGTGGGAGCTCTGAAGTGGCACTCGGTATCCTCCCAGCCTAGCCGCAGATTCAGTAACCAAACATAAGACTAGTCAATGTTCTTTGCACCTGGACCAAAGGGTAAAGAATTGGAATGCTCCTATTTGGCACAATACAATAAAAAAAACTTATTTAATTCTTCATTCACTTAATTCTCTTCAAATAAGGAGAAAGATACTTTTCTGAAATTTTCTATTCAACCTTTTTAAGCATTAGTTTATTATAGTCCAAGTGTTCTTAATTTCCGTATACTAGATTAGTAAGTAAATCTACTTTAAGTTGTCTTTAAAATTCTCTAACTTCCTTGTGGGATCGATATCTAGGACTCCATTAGAGCCCTATATTACTTGATAATGATACGTATACTTGCTTAGTATCCACAATATAAATCATAATTTCCATAACAGAATCATCAATATATATATTCAGTGCAGGATCAAGTTTTTGGTGTCATTGTTAATTTTCTTATCATAGTTGTAAGTATAAATATCGAAAAGTGGATCAACGGCTTGCAATGTAGTGCTTGATTATTTAAACAATTGTTTACATGAGATCAATTTGATTTCATATTTTAAAATAAAAAATGATATTTTCCAAAATATATATACATTTATGTACATATTAATTAAATATGAACATTTTAACGATCGACAGTTACCTTTAATTTTATAGTAAATTTGTAAATTTAAGAAAACTAAACATTTCAAAAATTCCAAAATAAAGCCTGATGGTAGTGGACTAGAATTAGCATTAGATTTTCTTACCTTGCTTCTCTATGGGATTGATACTAGAGGTATAAAGAATGTCATATATTACTTGAAACGATACGTGCACTTGCATAGAACCTCTAGTGCGTGAAATATAAATCTAACTCTAAACTCTATAACATATTCATTTTGCACACTAGCACATAAAGAAACTAGGTTAAGTTTTTGGCCTAGGAATTTAAAAAACTATGTAATTGTGGCTCGGGTCAAGTTTTTTGCACTGTTTCTGGCGAAGCTATGGAAAAACTTTAAGATAATTTTTAGTTAAACCTATAAGACTTAGATATGGAAATTCTAGTGTTATTATCGAGTGTGTTTAATTATTATGTGTTTTTTAAAACAAAAATTCAAAATACCAGTAACTTTTTTTCTATATGTCATATTAGTTAAGTCTTTAAATTTTTATGCATAGTTTAGGAGATGTAGACCTTAAATTATACGACCCAAATTAAGATAAAACTTTAAGGAAGAATATGAATTAGAAAAGACTCCATAAATTTTACGTAGAAATGGCGGATCAACAAGATAATGAATATTCAGTTTTTGTTTATAATGTTACTAGCTTTGATAGAGTACACCTGAAAAGGATAGTGAATTTTCATGAAGATATGCTTACTATTTTATCTTATCAGGTTGTAGATATTGGGATAAAGTAAGATCAATATAAAGAAAGTCATTCTCAAGTACCCTCAATTATTGAGGTAAATTCATTTAGATAGTTGATTGAGACTAACTCTTCTTAAACTAGCCATGAGATACACAATCTTTATTATGATTATTACAACCCAGATGGGAAAATCATTCTAACGTTAATTAGAATAATAATTTTAGAGGAAAAAATCAATTTTGAGAAGATAATAAATTTAATCAGATATGTAATTGGAATAATCAGAATGACTTTAATGATGGACTTTCCTTTCCTCACATATTTAACTTAACCTAAAGAACAAGGAGGAGTTATTGTCAGAAGAAGTTGTGATTCAAATGGAGAGTCAGCTGGAATGTTTAGGGGTCACAATAAGGAATATAAAATACTAACTTAAGCAGGTTATTAATTCAATTTACAGTTATCCTCCAACTATTTTACTTGGTAACCCTAAGATAAACCATGAGGAGAAGAATAGTGGGCAAGATGAAGCTATCTAAGTAAGAAGTGGAAGAGAATTGGAGGATATGGTTCAAAAGAACATTGACTTGAGAAAAGAGGAAAATGAGATTGAAAGACCAATGGAAGAAACTCCTAAGGAATTAAAAAAACCTATTTCATCAACTAAGATAAATATAGAATGACTACCTCCATCATTTCCTCAACCTCAAAGGAAAGAGTTAGAAGATAAATTGAGACAGAAGAGTAACCAAGTAGAATTTGCTCCATAATATGTATCATCTAGAAAGGATCTGATCCAAAATTTAGGAGATATTGAAATATAATATAAACATCCATTTCTGATAAATTTTAGGATGAAATTAATATAACAATTAAGAAAATTATTAGAAGAATATTGGATCTAGAAAGAAATATGAAGAATAATGATCCAAATCAATCTGAAAAAGAAAAGCTGATAGAAAAACTAAAATTTAAAGATTTATTAAAATCCATGTATCTGGAAAATATTGAGCAATTGATCAAGGATTGCTTACATGAAATTTTGTTCCGGGAGGAATCTTTTGTCGGGTTGATGACGTTAAACCAAGCGCTTCATGGGAGGCAACTCATAGTTATCTTTATTAGTTTGTTCGTGAGTTGTAATTGTTTGAGGAGTGATATGTTTGTTATAATGTGGATTGATTTGATATTTGTGTGACATTGTGGATTGATTAGTTTGATTAACGTTGGTAGACTTTTTGGAAAGTTTGTGGAATGATTTGATATTTGTGTGTCATGTGAGAGTTAATTCCTTAACCTTTTATTATGGATAGACTTGTATATGTTCTCTTGTAGTAGTTTGATTGATGAGTCCACTTTGAATTGGGTCTAAACCGGACTTGAGTTTTACAAGGGACATCTTGAGTTTGGACAGTGATAGTTCCATCTTAATTTTGCTACTTCCTTTTTCTGACTTTATTTTCATTTGGTAAGGTTATGAACCTACTTATTGAGCATGTATGATCTTAAACTACCCTTATAAATATTAGAGGTGCATACTTAAAGGGATAAGGTAACATTTGAGGTTGGTGCTCACAAGCCAATATATCAGGGATAATCATATCCCTATGGTTGGGTGATGCGCCAAAATATGTTTGATTTTTCATATATATTTTATACTCAGTTTTGGTTATATTGCACTTTAAAAGAATGTATTATTCATTTTTTGATGTAGGTATGATGATTTTATGCAATTGGAGCAACAAGAAGTAAAAGGAATAAATTTGGAGCGAAAAAGGATAAAATCCAGAGTATTGAAGTTCTAGCGCCGATGACATAATTTTCTAGAGAGCCCAGAATAATTAAGTGCAATAGGGCACCCACAACGCCCAATGTCGGTGGAGGCCAGACCTAATGTAATTGGACACCTACTGTAGGGATTCTTTAAGCTTCTCTTGGGGAAATCATCCCTAGACTATTTTAACATGATTTTGGAGCCAGAATTGAAGAGGGGAGTCTAGAGAAGAAGTGGTGTCAGTGAAGTAAAGTGTGTGTGAGTTGAGAGGAAGTGTTTTGTAAAGATTTTAGAGTCTAGGGTCTGGTGTAAAGTGTTGTTATGTGAGGAATACTTCTCAAATGAGTTTTAGGAGGAGAGGGAAAGTGAGAGATTGCTTCATCCATATTATTCTAAGAGAAAATTGTGTGTTGTGTGAACAGAGAAGAAGATTCAAAGGAACTTCAAGGGATTTTCTTGGCGAAGAAATTGAGGTAAGTTGTTTTTACATCTAATTATTTGTATGGTATTGCTTTTATATATATAATCTATGTTTTGTCGTATCTTCATCATGAATTCTAAGTAGATTTCTTCATATTTCTCCTTGCAATGATATATGGTGAAGTGATGGTTTAGATTGGATGTGTCATATAAATGTTAAGTAATTGTGATGATTTTTTACTTCGTACTTTTTCTTTTTGATATGAATAATTGAATTGTTAAAATATGTTGTAAAACATACGATCTGAAAGGATTATGATTTCTACAATAAAAGTGAAGGTTACATTCAATGTCCATGAATGAGTGATGTAGTTCATGGGGCTTGGGTGCAAATAAATATGAAAACTTTGTTTATTGGGTATGGAATTGAAGATTTTAGGGTAACAGACTAAAATCCCCAATTTGGCCTTAGTGTTTGGAAACTAAAATGAGAGTTAGCCTTTAAGTGAAGGGAAGTGGGAGCTCTGAAGTGAGACCAAGTATCCTTCTAGCCAAACCATGAATTTAGGGACTAAATCTAGGATTAGCCAATGTAATTTATAGCACTCAGAAGAGGGTAAAGAATAGGTATACTCCTATTTGCATAATATAAGATTCTCACTATTTTTTATCATTAACTCATCATAACATCATTGTAAGGGGGAGGACACTTTCTCTAAATTTGAACCTTGTGACACGCCTAAAATATATAGACTTTTTGTTATATGATTTTACTCATTTTTGATGATATTACACTTTAAAAGAAAGTATTTTATTTGTTTTTTTGGTTTTAGGTATAAAAAATGGTGATTGGAGCAAAAGGAAGCAAAAATGGTGCAATTTGGAGCAAAAAAAGTAAGAAAGCAAATTTTGGCTTGACACATTTCGATAAGTCTTTATATGTTTAATCAATTTTACACTTCGTAAATATTTTTGAATGAGATTAAACTTTAAAGAAAGGTTGTTTTTATGATTATTTTGTAGGGCTATCTGTTAGGAATGTAACGCAACTAAAACGGGGCGAATCAGAGCTGAAACGGAGCTAAAAGGAGCAAAATGGTGGAGCTGCGCAAGATGGGTGTCGGGCCCCCAAACCGGCGCCGGCAGCGCTAGAAACCCGAGACCACAAAAATAAGGCACTGAAAGTGACCTTCAGCGCCAGCGGCAGCCAGGACGGTCTGGATGCAAAATTGAGCGGTTATTTTCCATATACATCGAATAAGGACGCTTTTTTGGAGGGTTTCTTCATGCACCTCTTGGGAAATTCATCCCTACACTATTTTAGACTGAATTTGAAGCCAAAAAATGGGGGAGATGATAGGGAAAACGTGGAGAATACTTGGAGATCTTAGAATAGGAGTAGAAATGTAGATTTCTACCTTTTTGGAGAGATTAGTGAGGGGATTTTAAGAGAATCTGTAAGGGAATGTTCTAGCATTGCATGGATCGGTAGGAGACTTTGTGGGAGAGATATTCATTTTTTTTTCAAAGGGAAAAAGCTAAGTTGTTCTTCATTATCTTATGATTTTGTAAATACTTACCTAGTGGATTTGCTTTGGTTAAATAAAGTTTCCATTGTGTTTTATTCGTGCATTATGGCGTATCTCTCTTACTCTTTCTTCTTCTACGGAAATAGTGGCATGAGAAGATTAAGCCTTTTTTTCATTCTACTTTTCTTTTGCAATGAGTAGGATTCATGTTTAGGGTATTGGGATGCTTCCTAAAAGAAGTTTAATTATAAATGTGATGGTTTTTACGTGCGTTTCATTTACATTACAAAAAGAGCTCGTTGTAGTGTTAAAATTCGTTGTAATTGCATTGACTCAAAAGGGCGGTGTAATTCTCAACAAAGTGGAGCCACATTCAATGTCCTTGAATGAATTTCATAGTTCATGGGGATTGAGTGCAAATAAATAGAGAAATATATGGTTGTCGAATTGGAGGTTTCAGGGTGGCAGGCTGATATCCCCAATTTGGTCCTAAAGTTTGGTAATTAAAGCTAGGGTTAGCCTTCAGGTGAAGGGATGTGGGAGCTCTGGAGTGAGAGCCAGTATCCTCCCAGCCTAACCATGGATTTAGGGACTAAGCCTAGGATTTGCCAATGTTCTTTATTGCACTCGGAAGAGGGTAAAGAGTAGGAGTGCTCCTATATGGCACATACAATATTTAATGCATCTCATTCATTTACATTATCCAATTCATTACTTGAGATTAGTAGTTTTTATTATCTCAAAATTCTCCAAACCAGTTTATCCAAAAAGGATTATCTTTAGTATTAATATTTTCCTTTAGGAGTAGTTATTAGTTATTTTAAAATTAAGATTTACCTTTAGGAGTAGTTGTTAAAGAAAACCACTTATATCGACCTTCCAAACTAAAGTCTGATAGTAGTAGACTAGAATTTGACTAAGGACCTCTTACCTCGCTTCCCTGTGGGATCGATAAATGAGACTCCATTAGAGCCCTATATTACTTGATACGATACGTATACTTGCATTGGATCATTGTGACTTTATAAAAATTATTATATATCTATTATTCATAAATCCTTGTATAAAAAAAGTCGCATCAAGATTTTCGTGCCGTTGCCGGGGATGCTTCGGTAAGAATTTTAGGAGAATTTTAATTGAAATAATTAGGCTTAGAATTGGAAAACCTTAGTGTCATAAAATTGTGTTTGTGTGAAAAGGTTTTTTATGTATGAAAAAGTGTTGTGAAAAATGAAGTGTTTGTGAAAATGTTTTGTTGTGTTGAATATATTTTTTGTTTTATTTGTTTTATTATTAATGTATTTTTTGTTGTGTTACATATGCAAAATAAAGGATTTGTAGGACTTGTGTCTTATGATCCCGAGTTAGAAAAATGGAAAAAAATAAAGAATATAAAGGACTTAAAAAACTAGAAATGGAAATGGAAAACATTCAAAATAATAACTTTAAAAATCATCATAAATCATTGAGGGATTATGTAAATCCTATTATAGATAAAATTCACTCAAGTATACAAACCCTGTTGTAGAGGCTAACTCGTTTGAACAAATTCCAGTGATTATCCAACTTGTACAGAACAACCAGTTTGGGGGAACTCCTTCGGAGGATCCCTATTTACACTAATCTAGTTTTATGGAACTTTATGCTACATTTCGTTATAATGGCATGTCAGACGATGCTGTTAGGCTAAGGCCTTTTTCCTTTCTCACTAAGGGATAAGGCTAAAATGTGGTTATACTCATTAGCACCTAGTTCTATTAAAAATTGGGAGTAGTTAACTCAGAAATTCCTAAATAAGTATTTTCCACCTTCAAGGACTACTCAACTTAGAAACGATATTATCTCATTTTGTCAGTATGAAGGGGAATCAATATACGAAGCCTGTGAAAGATTTAAGGATCTCCTGAGAAGGTGTCCAGATCATGCTCTGCCAGATTGGTTAATCATTCAAACTTTTTATAATGGGTGAGTAGGATCCCTTTGGTCCATTATTGATGCTGCTGCTGGTGGTTCATTAATGTCAAAAACATTTGATGAAGCTTATGCATTCTTTGAAGAAATGGCTACAAATGAATTTCAATGGCCCTCTGCAAGGGTAAATCATAAAAATGTAGCTAGTTTTCATGATACAGATGCAATTGCAATTCTTGCATCTCAGGTTGCTACAATATGAAGGAAGTTAGACTAATTTGGAATGAACAAACCTCAATTTACTCCTGTAAGCGAGGAAAGTTCATTAGGGCATATGATTGATTCCAACTTATCATATGAGACTTTAAATACCATAAACAACCCATATTCTAACTTTTACAACCCATGTTGGAAGAACCATATTAATTTTAATTAGAATCATACTAGTGAGGGTGGAAACCAATAACGAAAAATAATCATGCATATCCTAATGGAAGTAGGAATAGTCAGGGTAACACAAGCTATAGACCTTCACATCCAATGGACTGTAATATTGATTAACAATTTGAGGATGAGAAGATGTCTATAGGCAAAGTGGTATTGCAAATGGGAAACCAGTTGCAAAGTCAAAATGCTACGATTAAAAACATAGAAAATCAACTGGGAGAAATTGCTAATTCACTTAGCAATAGACCCAAAGGAACACTTCCGAGCAACACTGAGATCAAACCTAAAGAGAACGATAATAAACAACTATTCCTTGTTACTGGACAAATTATGATAGATGTGCAAAAAGGAGAGTTGATTATGAATATTAATGACCAGGAAGTCACTTTTGATGTGTTGAAGACTATAAAATTTCTAGCTGAGAGAAAAGATGATGAATGTTTTTGGATGGATGAAATTGATTATCTAAGTAAAGACGATTTCCAAGAAAGTTTTGAGAGTAAGATAACAGATGAGGTCGGAATGGAATTTCATGATGAGTTGAAAACATTATCTAAAGAAGACTATATGTATGTTCAAGAAAGGTGTGAAACGATGGAAGCTGTTAAAAATAGTGAACTTGTAATTCTATTTGTTGAAAAATCTCATGACCTTAAGATTGATTTACCCCATACAATTTTAAAGCATGCCTATTTAGGGAATTTATCTAAACCACCAATCTTTATATCTTCATATTCAACTCAATTACAAGAAAAACCTGAATTGAATGATGAACAAGATAAAGTTATTGAACTAGGACTTGGAAGAGAATTTGAGGATAAATATCAAAAGAACTTTGATTTGAGAAAAGAGGATAAGGATATTGGAAGACCATTGGAAGAAATTCCTAAGGAATTAGAAAAACCTATTTCCTCAACTAAGATAGATCCTTCATCATTTAACAATTATAAAGGGGAAGAATTGGAAGATAACTTGAAACAAAAGAGTGACATAGAAGAATTTGATCTTGAATCTGAATTATCTAGAAAGAATCCGATCCAAAATTTGGGAGATCTTGAATTATCTTATAAAGATTCATTTCTTATAAATTTCAAGGATGATATTAATATGCAAATTCAGAAAATCAATAGAAGAATAATGGATCTAGAAAGAAATATAAGGAACAATGATATAAATCAATTTGAAAAAGAAGAGCTGAAAGAAAAATTACAATTTGAGGATTTCGTAGGAATCCATGGATCTGAAAAAGATTGGGCGATTGATCGAAGATTACTTAATTGGAAATTTGATCAAGGGGAAATCATTTATCGGGCCCACAACGTTAAAACCAAGCGCTTTATATGAGGCAACCCATATTTATCAGTGTGCTTTGATTTACTGTGCTTGAGAGTCATGATTGTTAGTGTTGTATGGTGTTTGCTTTAGAGTGGATTGACTTGATTTTTATGTGTCATTATGGATTGATAAGTTTGATTATTGATTGGTATATTTTTTATTGTTAGTAGTTTGATTTGATCTTTGTGTGTCATGAGGGAGGTGATTCCTTAACTTCTTATCATGGTTAGACTTGTATGTTCTCTTATAGTTGTTGGATTGATGAGTTCAATATGACTCGGGTCTTACCTGAACTTGAGTTTTACAGGAGTATCATGAATTTGAACAGTGTTAGATCCATCTTAATTTTTTTACTTCCTTTCTCTAACTTTATTTTTATTTGGTAGGAGTCACAAACCTATTTGATGAATAACATTAGGATGATCTTGCACTACAATATGTAACTGTTAAAGGTGTTTAATTAAAGGGATTAGATGATGCTTGAGATTGGTGTCCGGAAACCAATTTATTAGAGATAATCTTATCTTTGGGATTATAATCTATAAAATCATTTGAAAGTACCTAATTTATTAGTGTGATGTAATGAGTTAATGAAAGAATTGATCTCATTTATCTTATGTGTGTTTATGTTTGTGTTACAACTTTATTTAGGTCTTGAAGAACATTTTTATATTCTGTTGCTGATAATTGCTATGCTAATTAAACTTTTATTTAATGAATTTCATTATGGCATGATTAGTTTAGATTTACTTTCTGCTGCATATTGTTCTGTCCTAATGAATACTTGTAAATGTTTTTGATAGACATGTGTGGTAGAGAGAATTTCTGCACTATTTTTTTCCTGCTTATATTTTATGTACTAAATGCTATACATATTAAAAATCAAGTTTGGGGGTAGGAAGAAAAAGAAATTTTAAAGTGAAAATATTTCCTTTAAGTTTACTATTATTGTAAGCATGTTTTAGGCTAGATTTACTTTCTCCTACAGTCATTCTATCCTAATTATGCATGTTTATGAATTTAATAGGATATTGTAGTAGTAAATAGATTCAACCTTTACTTTTTTTCCTGCAATATTTTATGGAATTAATAGCAAAATATTTTAAAATTCAAGTTTGGGGAGAAGAGAAATTTTTAAAATGTAACTTTATTTGTCCTCAGTAGCTTGTATTTAATTTGATATCACTTTTAAAATGACTTGTGGTATGTGGTGTTACCTTTAGGTTACTATAATTTCGATTTTAGGAATGTTAGAAAAATAACTTAGTTGAAATCCTATGTAAAGATACTGTTCTATAGTTAAGATATTTTGTAGAAAACATTGAAAAAATGATTTTTCTATTTATTGTAGAAAGGAGTTGAATATTTGAAAAGCTAAAATTCTTAGATTTATAATTAATAAGAATTTAGCCTTTATTGAAAACCTTTTTCAAACTAATACTTAAACTTATAAAAAGTGAGGAAAAGTTTTGAGTTTTGGTTTTTAGAGAGAGGATAGTGAAATTTAAAATTATTAAAGGCCTATCCAGATATAGTAACCCTCACAAAAAAAGTAAAAAAAGGATTAAAAATGATCCCGAAAGAAAGAAAAAAATCAGTGAAAAAAAGAGGATTGAAAATGATCTCAAAAGAAAAAAAAAGAAAAGAAAATAAGTGAGGAGAAGCTTGAGGTGAAGCCTAATAAAAAATTAGTTTCACATAAATCTTTTTAAATGAAAAGACATAAAAACAATCCTAAGATTCTTCTTATTTCAAAAGGTATTGGTTAAATTGGTATAGATAAGGTGCTTAAATTCCATTTTTATACTTTCTATGAATCTTTAGTTTGACAATTTTTAATAACTTTTGAACTAAATAGAAAATCAGGATTCCTAAGTTGAATATGAGATATTCTTACACTCTAGTCCTAGGTTTATTTGTTAGAATTTCTCCTATGTTATACTATAATATTTCGGAGATGCAATTATAGGAAACTCTATTGAAACCCACAACCACAAGTCAACATATTTTATTTTTAAAGTTATAGTGTTACTTGAGAACAAGTAACAGTTAAGTTTGTGGGTATTGACACGCCTAAAATATATACGCTTTTTGCTATATGATTTTACTCATTTTTGATGATATTACACTTTAAAGGAAGGTATTTTGTATGTTTTTTGGTTTTAGGTACAAAAAATGGTGATTGGAGCAAAAAAAAGCTAAAATGGAGCAATTTAGAGCAAAAACGAGCAAGAAAGCAAATTTTGGTTTGACACATTTCGATAAGTCTTTCTAGGTTTAATTTCTTTTACACTTCTTGCATATTTTTGAATGAGATTACACTTTAAAGAAAGGTTATTTTTATGCTTATTTTGTAGGGATATCTGTTAGGAACGCAATGGAACTGAAACGGGGTGATTCGAAGCTGAAACGGAGCAAAATGGTGGAGCTGCGCAGGATGGGGGCCGGGGGTACCCAAACCGGCACTGGCGGCGCCAGAAACCCGAGACCACAAAAAATAGGGCACCGATCTATTCAGCACCGATGGCACCCAAGACGGTCTGGATGTGAAATTGAGCAGTTATTTGCCATATACATCAAATCTGGACGCTTTTTGGAGGGTTTCTTCATGTACCTCTTGGGAAATTCGTCCCTACACTATTTTAAACCGAATTTGAAGCCAAAAAATGGGGAAGATGATAGGAAAAACGTGGAGAATGCTTATAGATCTTAAAATATGAGTAGAAATGTAGATTTCTACCTTTTTGGAGAGATTGGTGAGGGGATTTTGAGAGAATCTGTAAGGGAATGTTCTAACATTGCATGGATCAGCGGGAGACTTTGTGGGAGAGATATTTGTTTTTCTTTCAAAGGGAAAAAGCTAAGTATTGTTCTTCATTATCTTATGATTTTGTAAATACTTACCTAGTGGATTTGTTTTGGTTAAATAAAGTTTTTGTTGTGTTTTCTTCGTGCTTTGTAACGCATCTCTCGTACTCTTTCTTCTTCTATGGAAATAGTGGCATGAGAAGATTATGCCTTTATTTTCATTCTACTTTTCTTTTGCAATGAGTAGGATTCATTTTTAGGATATTTGGATACTTTCTAAAAGAAGTTTAGTTATAATTGTGATGGTTTTCACTTGCGCTTCATTTACATTACAAAAAGAGCTCGTTGTAGTGTTAAAATTCGTTGTTATTGCATTGACCAGAAAGGGCAGTGTAACTCTTAACAAAGTGGAACCACATTCAATGTCCATGAATGAATTGCGTTGTTCATGGGGATTGAGTGCAAATAAGTAGGGAAATATGGCTTCATGGGTGTCTAATTGGTGGTTTCAGGGTGATAGGTTGAGATCCCTGTTGACCTCATTTTTGATGAGGTCTTCTCTTCTTCTTTTTAGTACTTAGGATCTAGCCTTAGGCTTTTCCTTTGACTATCTTAGAGGACTAGAATTGGGATCCACATTCTATAATTTCAAACCACTTCTTAACTCCCTGCAAACTCTACAAACTTGACTGTAGACCCCTAATCACCTAGAGGGTTGAAATCAAATGTGGAAGTTTAAAGGATGAGTTCCTATAGGACTCTTTGGCCTTAGGACTGCCCTGGGTGGCCTGGTCTGGTGAAGGGCTGACTTACACACACACTACACTTATACACTACACTTTCACACACATCCTAGAAGCACACCCATACCTAACTTGATCTCCTGACTCATAAATGTGACTCACATGGATGGTCCTTAACCCCTAAGCCCTTGGCTAAGAGGGTTAGGAACAACATAGTGAATGCCTCAAATGAGTCCCTTCATGGCTCATGTGGGCTTGATGTGGCTTCATGGCTCAACCAAAATGATTTCATTCCACTCAAATTTACCCAATCTTAAATTTTCCAAATTTTCAATTTTTGACCCCCGGGACCCTACACCCGCCTAACCTACCCAAAGCCCTTGAAATTACCCAAATTTTTCAAAATCACCTAAATTACCCAAAATTCCCCAAAATCAATCCCAAACATTTCCACATCACTCAAATTGATCATCCATACCGAAAAATACCAAAAATTCCAAAAATACCTCCCAATAACCTCCAAATACCCAAAATACCCTTCTTGACCCAAAATCCCAAAAATTCAGAAAATTCCCAGAAAATTCCAGCAAATCCCAAATATTCCCAATTTCATTTTGTTAAACTACACCATGGGCCAATTTTGTCAATTTAGCCTACTTTTGTTAAAACCCCCAATTTGACCCATTTTAACCCTAAGTGAACCCAATGTCAAACCAAACCTATCCAATTGACCCAAATTCTGGTCCAATTTAATTCTAAACTTCAATTCTAAACTTCAATTCAACATTCCCAACACCAATCTAGACCAAATCCAAGTCCAATTTGATTGACATTTGGATCCAATTTCACTTTTGGCCTTAAAGCCCAATTTGGACCCATGACCCAAACCTAACCCAAACTCACCCAATTCAACTCCAATTAACCCCAAATCTTTTCTAAATCTTCCTTAGCATCCCCACAAGCAAAACACTAACATGATTTTCCCAACATTTAGACCCAAATCCCACTTAAATTCAACCCAAAGCTAAAAGGCCCAATTTTGACCTAAACCCAAACCTAACCCAAATAAGCCCAAACCACAAAATCAAAGCCCAACCAAAGTCAAAACCTCTTTGAAACACTCCCATAAACATTTCTCAATATTAATTTTACATCAATTTCAACCCTAGCCCAACATTGGCCCAACTTGGCCCACTTGGACCTATATTGGCCCATTCACCAAAAGAGCCCAAATTCAACCCAATTCAAACCCAAGTCACCCCCAATTTGCTTCAAGTCACTCATGACACATCCATGAGCTAAACCTAACATTTATTTGGCCCAACCTCTTTACAAAATTCCCATCCATAAATGCATTTTTTAAACTTAAAGGCCCATTCCTTAAACCATTTTAAAAGCCCATCTTTTACCACATCCAAAGGCCCAAAATTGATCCCAAAGCCCATATGACATTTCCCCTCATCATACTTTCAATTAAAATCATCCCTAAGTCCTAAACCAATGATCAAATAATTCTAAATGAGGCTTCATCCAAATTTCCACCAAATTATCCAAAATCCTTAAAATCCATTTTTATGAAATTGACCAAACTTTTTGCCAAGCCAAAGACAAGCCATGCAAGCCATGGACAAGCCACATGAAGCCATGGAAGGCTTGACATGTGATCAAGCCACTAATGGCAAAAGGAGGAGCCTCTTTTAAGCCCCCTTAAAAAGGTTTTAACCCTTTTAATGCTTCACCTTAATCCATGTTTAATCAAAATATTCATGGATGGTGACTTCTCCACCCTTTCCTAGCCGATCCATCTGATCCTCCCTCAGCCCAAATCAACCATGGGGAGGTGAACCAAGCCCAAAAGGTGGGTTGACCCATTTGGACCCAAAATGATCTCATCCCCCATTCCATTTCAATTCAACTCCTTTACACATGTCCATGGCCAATTGACTGCACAAACTTCCAGCCCCGACCTCCCCGACCTCGAGGGTGACTCGACCCCGGCCGGCCGACCACCACAGCCGCCGGAAACCACCGGGCCGAGAGCTCACATGTGAGCCAACTTTGGAATTCTCCCTTGCTCGAGCCGCCCCCATCCCCAGTGGCCATTGTGGCTGCTCTGCCTTTGACCTAAGCAGCTGATCCCAAGCCCTAACTCTCCCTGGGAGGCCCTCCACCCTCTCCTATTTAAACACCACCCCTCACGGCCATGAGAGGTGCTGAAACAAACCTTAAGGAAACTCGCCAAAATTGTTCCGGACTCCTCCCCATACACGAGCACTTGATCCCCACTCGAGATCCCCCGCCATTTCTTCTCCGCGAGTTCAATTTCGAGTTGAAATCTAGGCCCAAAACCGGGGACACTTCTCCACAGTGAGCCAATCCCCAAATTGATTGGTTCTACACCTTCACTGGACCGAGGGAAGGTGTCCACCGAAAAATCCCCATCTCCAAAGCCACCCAATTGATCCAGTCCTCCAAGCTTTGTGATCGACCGTGGTCAAAATCCTACCTGAGCAATTCACTGCACCGGGATACTTCATCCGGAGCTTGCCGGGATCCAATCGAAGGTGCAACAACTCTCGGATCGAAGCCACACTTCTCTGAGCAAAGGTATGGCCTCACTCTTCTTCCCGAGCTTCTGAACATTCTCCATTTCTACTGCGTAAATTTCATCCCACATAAACCATATGGATGTGTTCGTCTTCTCAAGACGAATCCATAGAGTATAAAAACATGAAAATCCGTTGAAGTATTGAGTGAGATCTTAGGGATTTAGTGTGGACGGCTCTCGGGTGAGGACGCTCGGGGACGATGAACGGATGTCGTCCATTCAATACACACGAGGACGGACGGCTCAGATGGCGTCGGACCAGGAGACGATACGAGAACCGCGGAGCCCGGGCTGCTGACTCAGATGGCGGAGTAGAATGGGAGCGCGACGCTTGTGCGTTCGGAGATGCCGAGGATGACGCGGCGCCGCGTGGATAAATAGAAAATTAGGGGTATTTTCTATTTATTTAATTCCCTAAACTTCAAAAATTCATAACTTTGTGTAGGAAAATCATAAAAATAAAATAAAAATACCCTCTTGCTCGATGAATCGAGAGGAGAATAATGTGGAAAAGAAATTACTTAATTTCATCAAGTATTTTATTTTTAATAATTTATTTACTCTCTGCATATTTTTAATTCTCCATGCATGTATATAATTCACCATGGCATGAGACCATAGGGCTTTCAAGCCTCCGAATTTGGGAACATTCCCCGAATTTTCCAAAGTCGAGGCCATCCCCGTGAAAAGTTATTGATTTTTCAAATTCATGTTACTGTTTTGAGTATTTTAATTCCAATAAATATCATGTTGTGAAATAAATTCTAGGAAAATTTGGTGATGTTTCTTATGACCAGAGGACCCTAGAAAAAATAGGTTTTGAGTTAGTTCATTTAAAACAACCCTAATTGGCTTAAACACCCAAAATGGATCTCTAATTAATTAGAGCTAACCATACATCAAATTGACTTGAAATCAATTCTTCACTGACCTTTAGGATCAGAGGAACCCACCATAAAAATTTGAAGTCAATTGGACTTGGTTTGCCCTACTAAATGGGTTGATTAAGCCACTTAGTCATTTTAAACTTTAAAAATTCATAACTTTCAAAATACCTTTCAAAAATTCACCAAATTGGTTTTCGAGCCTCTTTGATATTAGGGGAATTTAAGAAAATTAAAATTTCAATTTTCTAAAAAAGTTGATTTTTAATATTATTTTAATATTTTTAATAATTAAAAAATAATAAATATCACAAAAATAATAAAATTCACCAAAATGTCACATTTTGAATTTTAATCACTTAGGGACAAACCCCATATTTTTCTTAGGTCTATTTAGTGAGATATTAAATTTTAAAGCTCTAGGGTAATTTTAAAATTAAAAAAAATGTATTTTCTAGCATTTTCACTAAAATAATTATAATAAATCATAGAAAAATCAGAAAATTGTAAAATTTAATTCTCTGATTTCCTTGATATTAGAGAGATTTTTGGAAAATATAAAATCTATTTTTAAACATTTATTTTATTTTTAAATTAATTAATACTCCAAAACTTAAAATAATTATAATGAAAATAATATAATTCAAAAAATCACCAAAATTAGTCCAAGTGGTCCTCTGGTCATTAGGAATGTCCCCTAATTTTCTTAAGGACAGAAACTTTCCCTTGGTCAAGTTATTAAATTTTCCTTGGAAATCTCTATTTTCTACCAAAAATAATTATATAAATAAATTAAATACAGAAAAATCACACTTTCTCCTCTCTTGTCTTTATTGACATATGAGTGAAGTCACATAAAAATTTCAAGTTCATTTGAGTTCCATTTAGTGAGTTATGAAATTATTAAGCTTAAAGGGTAAAGTGGTAATTAAAATTTTTAATCCTTAATTAAAACTTTAGGTTTAATAAAAAATTAACAAGTAAAATATTTGATCCTAATCTGATTTGGATGATTGAAATTTAAATAATTAAAGGGTAGAAACCCATTAAGCAATTTAAAATAATTAAACCTTAATTAAATAATTGATTAAATTTGGAAGAATAATAAAATTAGAATTATTAAAATAGGGATATTGTTAGGAAGAGATTTATTCTTTAATTTAAAAATCCCTAAATTAATTATCTCATCAATATTCAATTCTTAATTAAAATAATAACTCAAATTTAAAATATTAAAAAACTTAATCATTAAACTAAAATTAAATTATTAAACTCTTTAAAAAAAATTTCAATTAAAAATAAAAATAAAATTAAATTAAAAATTAAATTAAATTAAGTATATTAAATTGAATTAAATTAAATTAAATTAAATTAAAATTAAAAGTTGAATTAAATTTAAGATTAAATTAAATTAAATTAAATAAACAAATTAAATTAAATTAAATTAAATTAAATTAAACTAAATAAATAAATAAAATCAAATTTAATTAAATTAAATTAAATTAAAGATTAAATTAAATTAAATTAAATTAAGTCAAATTAAATTAAATCAAATCAAATTAAATTAAAATTAAATCAAATCAAACTAAATTAAGTTAACATCAAATCAAACTAAATTGAATTAAATTGAATTAAATAGAATTAAAACTCAATTAAATTAAATTAAATTAAATTAAGTTGAATTAAATATAACATCCCCAAAGACATAAAGAATTCAAAATAAATCTAAAATAACTTGAACACTATTCCAAATTTAAACCCATTAATTGAAATTAAACTAAATCACAAACCATTAGAATACCAATTTACCCTCGAAAGCTTTAGTTATCATAACTCCTAAACGTAATATTAAATGAAATGTTACTTCACTTATAGGACATTCAAACATCCTAGTTCACTGAGCAAGATAACAACAAAACTTGAAATTCTTGGACGATTAATTCATTTGTGTAATTGAATTCATTTGGACTTAAAGCAATCTTAGAAATATTGGAAAGATGTTAAGATTCTTCTTAAACACTTTCTCAATATGATAGGATGTTTATAAGAACAATTAAATTTAATTGTTCTTTGATGAAGAAAATCGTTTTCAAACCAAAACACAAGGAACCTAGACGTCATAGGAAATGACTAGCTATAGGATTAGGAATTTGGTAGAAAACCATAACCCTTACCTTAGCTTTACCTAGGAATTTGCTTAAATATTCTAATTGTGTTTTAAGTGCAGCTTGGGATGACAGGAAGACCCTCCAGGTACGCTTTTATTTTATTGCAATTTACTTTCTTGCAATTTACATTATTGCAATTTCTTTAATCGCATGGCACTTACTTTTCTTGCATGATAAACAATCGTTGCATGAAAACCCACACCTTTAGGATAGTCCCTAAAACTGAAACCAAAACTAAGTTAAAAGTTATTGCAAGATAAAATTCACCGCCACAACATTTCAAAATATAAAACAACTCAAAATTTAATCACAAACAGAACACAAAACTACAATTACAATTAAATTAAAACGTTATGTTGGATGATCGGGAATACCTCGGATGATGTAACCTACGTGTTGCTAACGGGATTTCCCACGGTCTAAATGAAAGTGTGGAACTCATTCAGTTGAGTTTAGCAAATTCATCCGGACTAAGTGAATCCGATAAAAATAATGATGCCGGAAGGATGGAACCGCGGGATCTTAACCGGTGTCGTTATAATCAACTTTAAGATTTGTTTTAATTAAAACATAAAAAACACTTGGAAATTAAAATTTTCTCTAAACCAAAACACTTTTCTCATCCCCCGATTTATGATTTCTAAAACTAAACCTCCGCAACAACAAGGAGCTCGAAGCATGGTGGGCGAGCACGGCCATCGTCATCGGCAAAACCCGAGTCTACTTCAACAGAAACTTTCCTAGAATTAAATAACAAAGCCATAGGACTTCGAGGTAGTTTGCCTAGTGCAACATAAATCCTCAACTCTTCGTTAGGCATTTGCATTGCAAATTAAGCCCTAACCGGTCTTAGGATTCCGTGGTAGTCGTCCGATACGACATAAACCCTCACATCTTCGAGGCTATTTGTATGATTCTGTCATATAAATATAAGCCCTAATTAATTAATATTGGCAAGATTAAAACATTAAATAAATATTAGGAATTCCCTAAATTCAAGCCAAACAATAGGATAGTTGGGAAATTACCGAAGTTCGCTTCGAGTCCGTATTTTTTCCTGCCATTCTTCCTTTGAATTCCCAAAACAAAATATTCCAAATTTGATCCATTCCCCATCGAAATTCCAAAATTCAATCCTCGAAAACTTAAACTTTGAAATTCTCGAGAGCGAATTATTGATTATTATCGAGAGTTTTCTTAGGTGATTCTCATCACTTAAGATGTAATTAACTATAGTGGGCTTGCCCTTATAGGGAATTTTAAAGAACCTGTGTAATATAAACCCCGTTTAATGCTTTCATATTAAGCAGGGGAATTTGTCGGCTTATAAAATTGGTTCGCAGACCAAACGGATGTCACAAATATTTTGGTTTATTTAATCGAGCCCTATCATCAAGCAGTATGTCTATTCTTCAGGATAGATACACGGTTTGTGATGCGGTATTCGTTTATATAAACTATTTGGGATGTGAAATCGGTTTGATTTCATATCTTAAAAATTTCAAATTTAAAATTATTTTCAAAATCAAATACTACTTTCTAAATTATATATATATTTAAATTAAATTTAAAATTTAAATTCACCGACAACTTCTGTTAGGCGAACCCCTTTTCAAAATAAAACACACAACCTAAAAATATGCCGACAACTTCTGGCGACTCCGCTGGGGACAATTCCTCTCTCCATTTTAATCGTATAATTCCGCTTTCAAAAATAGGTAGTGTATCCATGTCCTTAATGGGTCAAACTACCCTTCTTTCCGTTGGAATACTATGTTCATTTCTACCTCGGACAAGTATAGCCAACATTCTCTCGGATTTAGGAGCCACCTGTTTAGACACCCCTAAACGGAGAGGTTCCGAGATCCTTTTACCTCATTTCCGAGGTGGGGTGGACCCCCATACAGTGTTAGTTTAGGAGTGATCCTTCGAGTCGAGAAGTCTTGCATAAGACTTTCTTTTCCTTTCCAACTCCGAATCAGATTCCTTACGTCCTCTACACCTTTGAACATTTCGTTCTAAATAAACAAACCCTCTAATAAATGATTCTTTTAACAAATGATTCCTTCTTATAAATACATGAACAAGAATGTGTTCAGACTCTTTTCAATTCCTTTCTTTTCATCCTAAAGAAAAGAAGCATAACTTGGGATCGACAACCGTAATCTACCCCGCGAAATGGAAGCCCCAAAACCGATTTTCTCCTTCACCAATGGACCGGACTTCGCCGTCTATAAGGATGAGCTCGCCCGACAATGGGATCATCCGATTTGGGCAAGGATTTAAAAACACGAATGTCAAGATCACCGACGTTTCCCTTTTCGCACCGACGAACAAGGTATCCGAAGCTAAGAAGCCGCTCGATTGAGTTCAACCTTAGGTCGACCCAAGAGTTTCCTCCCCTGCAAAGGATCCCGACTGAGAGGAGTATTGCTGTCCGCAGGAGGACTGTTCTTGCTACCCCCACTGGTCTAGTTGTTTCTGCACCTACCCCGACTTCTGCTAAATTAAAGGGGAAAGAAATCCAGAATTATGGTGAACCTGTTACCGTGGAGGGTACAGATCTTCCTGTAAGACCTTCTGTTTTTGAAATCGGGTCCGGCCCAAGGATTCCATCACCGACAAGGACCCAAAGAAGAAACGAAGTAGAAGGATCGCTAGAGAAGCCGTAGCCGCCGAAATTGCTTTCCCGGAGGAAATCCCGAACCGCCCGAATATACACCGCCGCCGAATATACACCGTTGCTCGAATACATACCACTTTTGGGAGGAAGCGTGTTCCATCCCCTCTCCGCCGCGAAGATGAAGAAAATGTTCGCAAGATTGCTGCCGCATTACCTCAGCCCGCATATTACAACGATAGCCGCAAGAAAAGGACTAGAACTACGCCGTTTGCTCGACTGCAAACTTTGGTAGAAAAGTTAGCAAAGAAGGAAAAGTGCCCGTATCAGAGATTCTACGAAGGATAGGGTGGGTGCTAGTCAAATCCCGTCTTGGGCCCCAAGTAGAACCCGCCATCATGACAGAAAAGCCAAGTAAAAGAATGAAGGCTAGTCCGCCTGTTGTCGTCTCAGGATTACAGATTAGGGAGGATACCACCATCCAGCATTTGGCCGACGCACCATCCGGTCCTCGACCTTCCGTCGCTAGAAAGGTGGTATGGCGTCCCACTACTGGGCAGTTGAGATTGAAACAGCAGCCCGAGAAAGAAAGTCTCGCCAGGAGACTTGAATCTGAAGAAAGTGCTACTGCGATAAAGGGGACTCGTGAAAAGAAAGAAAGTGCTACTGCTATCGCACGACAACCGCGAGGACGCACAGAAAGCCCCGCTAGAAGATGCCATGGAAAAGTTGAGAACCGATATCCGACGATTAGCAAAATAAAGAGAAGAATAGTTTGGAGACGAGATTGATTCATCGGAATTCATGGACGACGAATATGCAGAAATCAACATGGTCGAAACACGAGCTTCATCAGCTTCGCAAGGTGCTCCTGCAGCCGCAGAAAGAGAGGAGCCGAACCGATGAGAAGGCGACTTCAGGAGAAAGACGACACGATCGCTCAAATGGCGAAAAGGATGGAAGAGATGGTCGTAGCTCTAGCCTCTCTCCGCAGTCAAGTGCAACCACAAAGAGAGACACCCCCGGAGGTCATTCACATCGTAGACGAAGGAAAGGAGATTACATCCGTCAACGGGGATGATCGACCGAAAAAGGATACAACACAAAGTATGATCCCCGAAAAGGATATCAAGAGCTTGGTGGAACAGCAAGTGCGAGAAGCCTTAGCACAATCAAAGAGCGGGACATCCATTCGGACGGGTAGACCTTACCCGTAAGAATTCAACGCCGTCCAGCACTCCAAAAGGCTTCGTACCACCTCTCGTTCAAGACCTTAGATGGAACCGGGAACCCCCGACGAGCATGTTGCACACTTTCGTGCCGCTTGTTGCAATGCGGCAGAGCGATGCATTACTCTTCCGACAGCTCGTCGACAGCTCGTCCGGAATCATTTTCGACCGGTATGTAGAATTACCAAATGGTTCGGTGAAGACGTTCTCGCAACTAGAGAACCTCTTCATCAAGCGATTCGCCGGAGCTTCGACACCACATCACTATAGGTGATTTAGTGGTAGAGAAACAAAGGCCTAACGAAACTTTGGTGGATTACATACTTCGATGGAGGAACTTAAGCATGAAGTGTGAACCACAACTGCAAGAATAACATGCAGTCGGCATTTTACTTAAAAGCATTCACGGCCCGATAGCACTTCTCCTCAAAGGATCCACTATTAAGACTTTCGAGAAGTTGTTAAGCAAGGCTGGAAGCTTGCAAGAAGAGGCGAAGCAATTAAGTTTCGCCGACAAGACGGACAAGCAAAAGCCCGCGAAGACTTTCGAAAAGAAATCCGGGATCGTTGCAGCGAGCTGACAAAGGCAAGCAACCGATGCAAATATCACCGTAACGGCCGCAAAGAACCACAACGGAATTACCAAGCAACCCCGACCCAACTATCACTCATCTCCGCAAGATGAACAACCGCCTCGTCCGTAGCGTACATTAAGGGAGCATCCGAGCGAGAGAATATCCGTTCAAGAATGAAGCAGAGGCTGAAAATGTTCCGTAGTCCGATGAAGACTCCAAATTTCCAATCGCCGAGCCTAAAAGACCGAGAGGAAGTCAACAAGAAAGGTCATCCCAACTTTTGCCCCTACCACCTGGATGCTTGGGCAGAAGATAGAAGATTGCATTACCTTCAAAAGTTAGCTCAACGACAACCTTCGAAAAGGGAATATAACGATCCCGAAGGAGTACATGAAGGAACCCCAGAAAGGAGGTTCCGTCAATGTTATCTCTACTGATCCCATCATTCCGATAAATCCCTATACGACTGATGATGGATGGACTACCACTTGGACAAGGTCTTCGAAAAAGATTTTAGACAGCATCCAAACCGCTTCGGTGCGAGCTTCAATTCGTAGTTCGAGACCGTTAAGCCGTCATTATCACTTGCGATAGAAGAACCACCTCAACAGGAGACGATTGAAGAGAAGAAGAAAATCGACGAAGAAGAGAGGACCGAGACTCCTAAGGCTAGACTAGGGGCCGCTTATCCTAAGATAGTTGTTTCGATTCGGGGAGAAATCCCTCGAACCTCTCGACTTTGTATGATTATCCGCTCACTTCGGTGGGATCATATAATGATAAGGGTGATGGCGTTGGCTACGTTTTGACTGTTTCTAACGATTACATAACTAGCGACAATCCGGATATCGATTTCGATATCAACGACAATTCTCAAATCATACAAAATCTCGATGAGCAAAATAACGAAGAAGACATCCATCAAGGAGGCTACGAGAGTTCAACAAGCAACGGATCTATCTGTGAGTTTCGAGGAGCTCCAGTCACAATAGAGTTAGAGCCTTCAGATTCTGAAGATAATCCGGAAGAGCCTGTCATTCCGATTCAGGAGGAGACACCGGCAAACTCAACACTAGATTCAGAAGAAATTACAGAAGTCAGCTTAAGAAGTGGAAGAGTTCTACCTCCGAGAATGGGTCCAAAAGACAAAGGAAAGTAGGTGGTTGTTCAAGAAGAACCAACCCCGGCAGAAGAAATACCCATTCGAGAAGAAGCCGAGACACATGGAAATAAAGTGGACTACAATGTGCTAGCCCATCTTAGGAAACTACCAGCCAAACTGAGCATCTACGATGCTCTCATCTTATCAAAGGAGATGAGAAAAGCTCTGATCAAGGCCTTACTTAATCCGGAAATTTGCTTAGCTCAAATGGCCGGAGATTCCTTAGATGAGATTTGCTCGTTAAAGGAACAGTGAGGTGTTACTTTCACGGATAATGACCTACTACTTGGGACAGCAGATCACAACCGATAGTTGTACATTTCAGTTACAATCAAAAAATTTACACTCTCCAGAGTATTGGTGGATCCAGGAGCATCAATCAATATAATGAGTCTTCGAACACTAGCATACTTGGAAATTGATGCTCGTGAGCTCGAGGCCGACAAAATGTTATTAAGAGGATTCAACCGTAAAGGAGAAAGAGCCCTCGGGTCAATAACGCTACTAATGAAGACCGGTGACTTAGCAAAGACAACCGCAAAATTTCACATAATTGATTCGAAACGTCGTTCAACGCTCTACCTGGGCCGACCATGGATACATGAAAACAGGATGGTACCATCATCTCTACATCAGTGCATCAAATACTACGATGGAGGGGAATAGTGCATCAAAGGTGACTTACAACCATTCTCCGTACATGAGATCAGAATCCACGAAGACGCAGCCTATTATGCACCACTGAAGAAAACAATCTTCTCCAGAGATACCATAACAAATGAAGCAAAGAAAGTTCGGGACAACGAAGAACCTGAAGTTCTAGTCCAACAGCTCACTCACCACTCCCTTCCGGCGAGATGGTGAAGGTTTCTCCACAACTCGCATCCGAGGTCGAGGCCGGGGACAAGGCCGTGGTAGAGACGCTCAGGACGATTGGACGGAGGAAACGAGCCATCAATGTTGATCGGGAAGACGAGCTCGAAGAAGAAAAAGAAATCAAACAAGAAGCAAGCGGCAATAAGGTCGGAAGAAGCCGCAATTCAAGATCTCCCTCGAAGATGAAAAGAATGAAGAATACAAATCAATGTACGAGAAGATTAACCACTACGTACATACTATGACCCTAATCCCGATCCATTCTAACAAGATCGAGGGTATGGTGGTCAAAGAGATACGTAGCGACGGTGCAAAGCCAATTAAATTCTACCGTGGTGCTTCTTCCTCCAAAACAGAAAATAATGTACAATTCTAAGATGTCACTTCATCAGAATTAATGGAATTACCTTTTGAGTGGTACTCTCCCTGTGTTCAAAATTTAATTCAACGTGGTTTCTTACCTCGACAATGGACAAAAGGCCAATCACAACATTTTGAAAAATTATGGAATAAGTCCGATCGTCCACCCAATTCAAAGTATGGACTCGGATTCGACACAGTAGGATCGGCTGACGATACCGAATTTTGCTTGGTTGTCACTTGCGAGCCTAATGAAAACCGCTTGGAAACTACGGAAGAGTTCGAAGATTTACAAATTGGAGACGCTCCACCGAATTCGAAGAAGAGATTAAATCTACAATAGATGAGTTAACGGAAGTTAACTTAGGTACTAGCGAAGAGCCTAGACCTACTTTTGTTAGCTCCTTACTCAATAAAGAAGACTCCGAAGAAATAATCAAGTTATTAATGAAATTTAAAGACTGTTTTGCTTAGAACTACGATGAAATGCCAGGATTAGCTCCAGAGATCGCAGTCCATAAGCTAGGAGTGGATCCTACTTCTGTCCCAGTGTCGGCACTATTTTTAGGTTGTGTTGTATTTTAAAAGGGGTCGCCTAACAGAAGTTGTCGGCGAATTTAAATTTTAAATTTAATTTAAATATATATATAATTTAGAAAGTATTATTTGATTTTGAAAATAATTTTAAATTTGAGATCGAACCGATCTCACATCCCAAATAGTTTATATAAACGAGCACCGCACCATAAACCGTGTATCTATCCCTAAGGATAGACACACCGCTCGACGGTGGGGCTCGATCAAATAAACTAGAAGTTTTGTGACATCCGTTTGGTCCGCAAACCAATTTTATAAGCCGACAAATTCCTCGCTTAATATGAAGGTATTAAACGAGGTTTATATTACTCAGGTTCTTTAAAATTCCCTATAAGGGCAAGCCCCTATAGTTAATTACATCTTAAGTGACAGGAATCACCTAAGAAAACTCTCGATAATAACCAATAATTCTACTCTCAAGAATTTTAAAGTTTAAGTTTTCAAGGGATTGAATTTTGGAATTTCAATAGGGAATGGATCAAATTCGGAACATTTCATTTTGTGAATGCAAAGGAAGAAAAGTAGGAGAAATCACGCATTCGAAGTGAACTTCGTAACTTCCCGACTATCCTATCATTTGGCTTCGAGTTTAGGAATGTCCTAATATTTGTTTAATGTTTCGATCTTACCAATTTTAATTAATTAGGGCTTATATTTGTATGATGAAATCAAACAAATAGCACTAGAAGATATGAGGGTTTATGTCGTATCGGACGACTACCTAGGAATCCTAAGTCCGGTTAGGGTTTAATTTACATGACCTCGATCATGCAAATGCCTAACAAAGGTCGAGGGTTTATGTTGCACTAGTGCAAGCTACCTCGAAGTCCTATGGCTTTGTTGTTTAATTCTAAGAAGGTTTTGCTCAAGTAGGTTCAAGTTTTGTTGATGACGATGGCCGTATCGCCCACCATGCTCCAAGCTCCTCGTTGTCGCAAAGGTTTAGTTTTAGAAATCATAAATCGGGGGATGAGAAAAGTGTTTTGGTTTAGAGAAGTCTTAATTTTCCAAGTGTTCTTTTTTATGTTTTAATTAAAACAAATCTTAAAGTTGATTATAACGACACCGGCTAAGATCCCACGGTTCCATCCTTCCGCATCATTATTTTTATCGGATTCACTTAGTCCAGTATGAATTCGCTAAACTCAATTGAATGAGTTCCACACTTTCATTTAGACATCGTGGAAATCCCGTTAGCAACACGTAGGTTACATCATCCGAGGTATTCCCGATCATCCAACAGGACGTTTTAATTTAGTTGCAATTGTAGTTTTGTGTTCGTTTGTGATTAAATTTTGAGTTGTTTTATATTTTGAAATGTTGTGGCGGTGAATTTTATCTTGCAATGACTTTTAACTTAGTTTTGGTTTCAGCTTTAGGGACTATCCTAAAGGTGTGGGTTTTCATGCAATGATTGTTTTATCATGCAAGAAAAGTAAAGTGCATTTGCAATAAAGTAAATTGCAAGAAAGTAAATTGCGAGAAAGTAAATTGCAAGAGAGTGAATTGCAATAAAATAAAAGCGTACCCGGAGGGTCTTCCCGTCATCCCAAGCCGCACTTAAAACACAATTAGAATATTTAAGCAAGTTCCTAGGTAAAGCTAAGGGAAAGGTTATGGTTTTCTACCAAATTCCTAATCCTATAGCTAGTCATCTCCTATGACGTCTAGGTTCTTTGTGTTTTTGTTTGAAGACGATTTTCTTCATCAAAGAACAATTAAATCCAATTATTTTTATAAATATCCTATCATATTGAGGAAGTGCTTAAGAAGAATCTTAAACATCTTTTCAATATTTCTAGGATTGTTTTAAGTCCAAATGAATTTAATTATATAAATGAATCAATCGTCCGAGATTTTCAAGTTTTGTTAACTCGCCTAGCTGAATTAAGACATTCGAATATCCTATGAGTGAAGTAGCACTTCATTTAATGTTTCATTTAGGAGTTATAATAATCAAAGCTTTCAAGGGTAAATTAGTATTCAAATGATTTGATTTAAGTTAAAGTGTTTAAATTTGGAATAGCGTTCAAGTTATTTTAGATTTATTTTGAATTCTTTATGTCTTAAGTGAAGTTATATTTAATTCAACTTAATTTAATTGAGCTTTAATTTAACTTAATATAGTTCAATTTAATTTGATTTGATGTTTAATTAATTTGATTTGATTTAATTTAATTTAATTTGATTTGATTTAATTTAATTTAATTTAATTTAATTTAATTATTTAATTTTAATTTAATTTAATTTAATTTTATTTTATTTAATTTGATTTAATTTAATTTGTTTAATTATTTAATTTAATCTAATTTAATTTAATTTTAATTTAATTTAATTATTTAATTTAATTTAATTTAATTTAATTTTAATTTAATTTAATTTTAATTTAATTTTAATTTAGTTTAATTTAATTTAATTTTAATTTAATTTTAATTTACTTTATTTTTAATTTTAATTGAAATTTTAAAAGAGTTTAATAATTTAATTAAGTCTTTTAATATTTTAAATTTGAGTTATCATTTTAATTAAGAGTTTAGTATTAATGATATAATTAGTTTAGGGATTTTTAAATTAAAGAATAAATCTCTTCCTAATAAATATCCCTTATTTTAATAATTCCAATTTATTATTCTTCCAAATTTAATCTATTATTTAATTAAAGTTTAATCATTTTAAAATTGTTTAATGGGTTTCTACCCTTTAATTATTTAAATTTCAATCATCCAAATCAGATTAAGATCAATTTTTTTACTTGTTGATTTTTTTATTAAACCTAAAGTTTTAATTAAGGGTTAAAAGTTTAATTACCATTTTACCCCTTAAGCTTAATAATTTCATAACTCACTAAATTGAACTCAAATGAACTTGAAATTTTTATGTGACTTCACTCATATGTCAATAAAGACATGAGAGGAGAAAATGTGATTTTTCCGTATTTAATTTATTTATATAATTATTTTTGGTGGAAAATAGAGATTTTCAAGGAAAATTTGATAACATGACCAAAGGAAAGTTTCTGTCCTTAAGAAAATTAGGGGATATTCCTAATGACCAGAGAAGCACTTGGACCAATTCTGGTGATTTTTTGAATTATATTATTTTTATTATAATTATTTTAAGTTTTGAAGTGTTAATTAATTTAAAAATAAAATAAATGTTGAAAAATTGATTTTATATTTTTTTAAAAATCTTTCTGATATCAAGGAAACTAGAGAAGCAAATTTTGCAATTTTCTGATTTTTATATGATTTATTATAATTATTTTGGTGAAAATGCTAGAAAATACATTTTTTTTTAAATTTTAAAATTACTTTAAAGCTTTAAAATTTAATATCTCACTAAATAAACCTAGGAAAAATATGGGATTTGTTCCTGTGTGATTAAAATTCAAAATGTGACATTTTGGTGCATTTTATTATTTTTGTGATTTTATTATTTTTTAATTATTAAAAATATTAAAATATTATTAAAAATCAACTTTTTTAGAAAATTGAAATTTTAATTTTCTTAGGTTCCCCTGATATCAGAGAGGCTCCAAAACCAATTTGATGAATTTTTGAAAAGTATTTTAAAAGTTATGAATTTTTAAAGTTTAAAATGGCTAAGTGACTTAATCAACCCAATTAGTGGGGCTAACCAAGTCCAATTGACCTCAAATTTTTATGGTGGATTCCTCCGATCATAAAGGTCAGTGGAGAATTGATTTCAAGTCAATTTGATGCCCGGTTAACTCTAATTAATTAAAGACCTATTTTGGGTGTTTAAGCCAATTAGGGTTGTTTTGAATGAACTAAGCCAAAATCTATTTTTCCTAGGGTTCTCTGGTCATAAGGAACATCACCAAAATTTCCTAGAATTTATTTCAAAACATGCTATTTACTGGAATTAAAATACTCAAAACAGTGACTCGAACTTGAAAAATCAAGAACTCTTCATAGGGATGGCCTCCGACTTTGGAAAATTCAGGGAATGTTCCCAAATTCGGAGGCTTCAAAAGCCCTATGGTCTCATGCCATGGTGAATTGTATGCATGCATGGAGAATTAAAACAATGCAGAGAGTAAATAAATTATAAAAAATAAAATATTTGATGAAATTAAGTGATTTCTTTTCCACATTATTCTCCTCTCTTCACTGAGCAAGAGGGTATTTTTATTTTATTTTTCTGATTTTTCTACACAGAGATATAAATTTTTGAAGTTTAGGGAATTAAATAAATCAGAAAATACCCTATTTTTCTAATTATCCACGCGGCGCCAGCGCATCCTCGGCAGCTCCGAAAGACAACGCGGCGCGCTCCCATTCCACGCCGCCACCTGAGTCAGCAGCCCGGGCCCCGCGATTCTCGTACCGTCTCCTGGTCCGACGCCATCTGAGCCGTCCGTCCGCGCGTGTATTGAATGGACGGCATCCGTTCATCGTCCCCAAGTGTTCTCACCCGAGAGCCGTCCACACTAAATCCCTAAGATCTCACTCGATTCTCAATGGATTTTCATGTTCTTATACTTCTATGGATTCGTCTTCGAAGAGACGAACACATCTATACGGTTAACATGCATCGAAACTAAGGCATTTGAAATGGAGAATCTCCGAAGCTCGGGATGAAGAGTTAGCTCATACCTTGGCTCGAGAAGTGTGGCTTCCATCCGAGAGTTGTTGCACCTTCGATCGGGTCCCGCAAGCTCCGGATGAAGTCTCCCGGTCTCGGGGAATTGTCCGGATATGATTTCGACCAAGCCCGATCACAAAGCTTGGAGGCCGGAGCAACCGGGTGGCCCGGAGATGGGGCTTTTGATGGTGGACACCTTCTCTTGGTCCGGTGAAGGTGTAGAGCCAATCAATTTGGGAATTGGCTCACCGTGGAGAAGTGTCCCGGTTTTGGGTGGAATTTCAACTCGAAATCGAGCTTACAGAGGAGAAATGGCGGGGGATTTCACTCGGGGATCAAGTGCTCGAGGATGGAGAAGGGTCTGGAACAATTTTGGCGGAGTTTTGGCAAGGTTTGTGCTTCTCTCCCTCTCATGGCCGAGAGGGGTGGAGTTTAAATAGTAGCCGGGCTGGGGGCCTCCTGTGGGAGTTAGGGCTTGGGATCGACTGCTCCGGTGAGGAGAAGATCGGCCATGGTAGCCACCGGGATGGGGCGACTCAGCAAGTGAGAATTTCAATGTTGGCTCACATGCGAGCTCTCGGCCATGGTGTTTTCCGGCGGCTCGGTGGCCGGCCGGCCGTGCATGGGTCACCCTCAAGGTCGGGTGGGTCGAGGCCGGAGGTTTGTGCAATCAATTGGCCATGGACATGTGTAAAGGCTTTGATCCAAAGTGGAATGGGGCATGGCTAGATTTGGACCTAAATGGGTCAACCCACCCATTTGGGCTAGGTGCACCACCCAAGGCCTGGTTTATGCTGAGGAGAAAGTGATTTGGATCAGCTTGATTAGTGGGGTCAAGTCACAATCCAAGTACAATTAGGCTTAAGCATGGTTTAGTGGAGTCATGGAAGTGGTTAATCACCTTTAGGAATTAAGGAAAGAGCCTCCTCCTTTTGCCCAAAATGGCATGGTGACATGTAAAGAGGCTCTCATGGCTTGCATATGGCTTGTGCATGGCTCCATGGCTCCATTTGGCTTGGGAAAAGTGAAGTCAATTTCATGGAAATGGATTTAAGGAAAATTTTGGTATTTAGGGGTGATTTGGCATGAGGCTTGATTTGGAATTATTTGATGATGAATTTAGGACTTAGGTGATGGCTTTAATTAAGTGAATGGTAAATGGAGATGTCATGTGGGCGTTAGGGTGGATTTTGGGCTTTTTGAAAGGGTTTTAGATGGGCTTTTAAGATGGATTAGGAAAGTGGGCTTTTGAATTTTAAAATGGATTTTGGGATGAAATTTTGTAAAGAGGTTGGGCCAAATAATTGTTGGGTTTAGCTCATGGATGTGTCATGAGTGACTTGAAGCAAATTTGGGGTAGTTTGGGCTTGAATTGGGTTGGATTTGAATTCTTTTGGTGAATGGGCCAATATAGGTCCAAGTAGGCCAAGTTGGGCCAATGTTGAGCTAGGGTTGAAATTGATGTAAAATTAATGTTGAGAAATGTTTATGGGAGTGTTTCAAAGGAGTTTTGACTTTGGTTGGGTTTTGATTTTGGGGTTTGGGTTCATTTGGGTTAGGTTTGGGTTTAGGTCAAAAATGGGCCTTTTAGCTTTGGGTTGAGTTTGAGTGGGGTTTGGGTTCAAATTTTGGGCAAATCATGCTAGGGTTTTGTTTGTGGGGATGTTAAGGAGGATTTAGAAAAGGTTTGGGGTTAATTGGAGTTGAATTGGGTGAGTTTGAGTTAGGTTTGGGTCATGGGTCCAAATTGGGCTTTAAGGCCAAAAGTGGAATTGGATCCAAATGTCAACCAAATTGGACTTGGATTTGGTCTAGATTGGTATTGGGGATGTTGAATTGAAGTTTAGAATTGAATTGGACCAAAATTGGGGTCAATTGGGTAGGTTTGGTTTGACATTGGGTTCACTTTTGGGTTAAAATGGGTCGATTTGGGGGTTTTGACAAAAGTAGGGTAAATTGACAAAATTGGCCCATGGTGTAGTTGGACAAAATGAAATTGGGAATATTTAGGATTTTCTGGAATTTTTTGGGAATTTTCTGAATTTTTGGATTTTTAGGCCAAGAAGGGTATTTTGGGTATTTGGAGGGTATTGGGAGGTATTTTTGGAATCTTTGGTATTTTTGGGTATGGATGATCAATTTGAGTGATGTGGAGATGTTTGGGATTGATTTTGGAAAATTTTGGGTAATTTGGAAATTTTGCAAAAATTTGGGTAATTTCAAGGTTTTTGGGTAGGTTTAGTAGGTGTAGGGTCCCGGGGGTCAAAAATTGAAAATTTGGGAAATTGAAGATTGGGTGAATCTAGGTGGAAAGAAATCATTTTGGTTGAGCCATGAAGCCATTTCAAGCCCATATGAGCCATGAAAGGACTCATTTGAGGCATTCATTATGTTGTTCCTAACCCTCTTAGCCAAGGGCTTAGGGGTTAAGGACCATCCATGTGAATCACCTACATGAGTCAGGAGGTCAAACTAGGTATGGGTGTGGTTTTAGGAAGTGTATGAAAGTGTAGTGTATAAGTGTAGTGTATGTAAGTGTATGTGTAAGTCAGCCCCTTCACCAGACCAGGCCACCCAGGGCAGTCCTAAGGCCAAAGAGTCCTATAGGAACTCATCCTTTAAACTTCCACATTTGATTTCAACACTCTAGGTGATTAGGGGTCTATAGTAAAGTTTGTGGAGTTTGCAGGGAGTTTAGAAGTGGTTTAAATTTCTAAAATGTGGGTCTCAATTCTAGTCCTCTAAGATAGTCAAAGGAAAAGCCTAAGGCTAGATCTTAAGCACTAAAAAGAAGAAGGGAAGACCTCATCAAAAATGAGGTCAACACCCAGTCAGACAAGGTCCCAGAAGAATGCGTCTAGAAATCGAACAACAAGTCATAGCCGAAGTTAAAAAGCTAATAGACGCCAAATTTGTCCTCGAAGAACAATACCCAACTTGGCTAGCCAATGCAATGCACGATCGAAAGAAGAATGGTCGGATCGGAATTTGTGTGGATTTCGCAGATTTAAACAAGGCATGTCCAAAAGATGAATTCCTCTACCGATCCTGCAATTAATGATCGACATTGCTTCAACACATGAAATATTCTCATTCATGGATGGATCTTCGGGATATAACCGGATAAATATGGCTCCAGAAGATGAAAAGCTTACAGCATTCGTAACGCCGATCGGAGTATTTTGCTACACAAGTGATGTCATTCGGACTGAAGAACGCAGGAGCAACCTACCGTAGAGCAATGACAAGAATTTTTGATGATCTCATCCACAATCAAGTCGAATTCTACGTGGACGATGTGGTCATCAAAAGCAAAGTAAAGGAAAACCACCTGTATGATTTGAGAATTGTTTTCAAACGATTAAGACAATTTAACCTTAAGATGAATCCCTTAAAATGCGCCTTCGGCGTCACCTCCGGGAAATTCTTAGAATTCGTTGTCCGACATCGTGGAATTGAAATCGACCCGGAAAAGATTAAAGTTATCTTAGAAATGTCGCCTCCCAAAACCTTAAAACAACTATGATCCTTTCAAGGGAAGCTGGCATATCTTTGACGCTTTATCTCAAACTTGTCGTAGTAGTGTCACCTTTCTCGGCACTAGTTAAAAAGGACGCCAAATTTATTTGGGAAGAGAAATGCCGTAAGGCCTTCTAGGACATTAAACAATATTTAATGACACCTCCCGTCTTAGCAGCCCCGGCCTCGGGTAGACCGCCGATACTTTACACCGCGGCTTTAGACGACTCTCTCGGAGCCCCGTTAGCCTGAGTCAATGATGAGGGTAAAGAAAATGCTCTTTACTACTTAAGCCGTCGTTTACTTCCGACGGAAGTAAGGTATCCCGCAATTGAAAAGCATTGTTTGGCCCCGATCTTCGCCGCTCAAAAGCTCGAGCACTACATGCTTTCTCATAAGGTCAACTCCGATCTCGAAATTTAATCCATTGCAATACTCGATGACTCGTCCGACACTTTTCGGCGGACTTGCCGATGGTCAATGATATTATTGCAATTCGATATAACTTTCGTGCCTCCGCGTGCCGTAAAGGGACAAGTCTTAGCAGACTTTCTCGCAAAGACACCCTTTCACGGCAGAATCTCCCCTCAATGACGATTTGCTAGATGAACAAATAATGAATCTAGAAGACCCCGATGATCGACGTTGGGAATTATATTTCGACGGAGCATCTTCGAGCACACAAAGACGAAGAATCGCAAGTGATAATGCCCGTAAGGCAGGAATCGAGCTAATCTTTATAACACCGGAGCGGGGATGTTAAGATACTCCTACCACTTGACGGAACCGTGTATAAACAATGAAGCGTAATCACGAAGCCCTCATAACGGGACCGGAATTAACTATTCAAATGGGGATAACGGACATCAACATCTACGGGATTCGCGAGTTAATCATTCAACGATCGTCGGACAATACAGAATTTTAAAGCCAAGACTCGAGCAATACTTCCAAGATGCCATACAAATTGTTGGAACAGATTCCAAATGTGACAATCTACAAAATTCCCGTAAAAGAAAATGCTTTAGCAGATGCTTTAGCCCGTCTCGCAAAAGAATTTGCTCGTTTGCAAGATGAATCAATGGAAGTGTCAGTTCACGGACGTCGAGTCCTATCACAACTCGACATAGACACAATACACAAATCGAAAAAGAAAAAGAATCAGCTAGAAGCAGTGACGAAAAACACGTAAGATCGGCGACGACCTATCGATGATCACTCCGCAAACAGAGAAAGCTACCGGACGATAGGTCGTTAGCCCATCAGATCAAGAAAAGAACTTTGTCTTACGCATTAATAAACAACACATTGTACTGAAGGTCTTTTGATCAAATGTGGCTAAGGTGCCTAACCGGGTCCGAGGCCCGTGAAATTGTTAAGGAGGTGCATTCAGGACTCTGTGGCGCTCACCAGTCGGGTCCGAAGATGAAAATGAAAATTAAAAGACTAGGGTACTACCGGCCCTCGATGATGACCGATCGCATGAAAATCGCCAAGAGCCGTCACCAATGCCAAGTGCACGGAGTGGTTCTACACCAACCTCCAAATGTGCTACATCCGATAATTGCGTCGTGGCCATTCGAATGTTGAGGCACGGATATAGTGGGTCCAATAGAACCACCATCTTCAAAAGGACATCACTTCATTCTTGCAGCTACGGCATTACTTTTCCAAGTGGGCGAGAGCAGTTCCGCTTAGAGAAGTGAAAGCACACCACGTGCTACGCTTTTCAAGAACCAAGTTGTCTACCGTTCCGGAGTGCCGCGCAGGATCATCTCGTATAATGGGTCGGCATTCGAAGCACACAAATCAACAATTTTGTCAGGAGACACGGAATCGACTGGCGATATTCCACAATTTACTACCCAAGAGCAAACGGCCTCGCTGAGGCTTTTAATAAAACTCTCGTTCAAATTTTAAAGAAAACTTTGTACGATAATAAGAGAAATTGGCACGAGAAGTTGTTAGAAGCCTTATGGGCCTACCGTACAACCTTCGTAACTCCTACTCAAGCTACACCTTACGCTCCGGTGTATGGGTCCGAAGCGATGTTACCTTTAGAGGTTAAGCTTCCTTCACTCGAATTGCAGCTGCAAACAAGATCACGACGAAGAGAACGCCAAAATACGACTAGAAGAATTAGAAAGCCCGGAAGGGAAAAGACTTGCAGCGCAACGAATTTAGAACTATACCAAGCTAAGATGGTTCAAGCCCATGACAAACTGGTCCGCCCAAGAACCTTCAAAGTTGGTGACTTAGTTCTCGTTCTCAAGAGACTTATTCTTGCACATCGCAAGATAGGAGGAAAATTTGAACCCACTTGGGAAGGACCGTTTGTGGTTGAAGCAGTCTACTCAGGAGGCTCCTACCAACTAGTGAATTACCAAGGAGAACGACATATGCTTCTGATCAACGGATGATACTTGAAAAAGTATTACGCTACCTGATGTTTCGAAGGAATGAATTCTTCATCCCTAAGAAACACGGGCGAAGTAATTTCTTATGATTGGGTCCGAACCCAAAAAAAAAAAAAAAAATAAATAAATAATAATAAAATGTGCTAAAATAAATTAAGATCATGATAATAAAGTTTTCCTTGTTTTCTTTTCCAAATCAAAATCTCTTCCCTGATCTTATCCTACTTCATTCCTGTTAAATTTGAAAATATAAAAAAAAATATAAATATAAAAAAAATGTGTCTTTAATAAACATTTTCTTAATGTTCTTGTTCTTAGTACAGCCCCTGATCATTTTCCTTGTCTTTTCGCAGGGAAATGTCGAACGGGCGGTTGGTCCTGAACTTTAAGAATGGCGTAAGCCTCGCACTCGATGAAAAGAGGGTGAAAGATGGAGCGATAATCGAGATTGACTCGGATTTCATACCAACGAGCCTACAAGTACGAGGAAAGTGACCGGGTCCCGGCTGACCGAGAAGAACCGCCCGGCGGACAAGTGATGAAAGTGGGTGGCCCAAGCCACCAATCCAACAGAAGAAGAAAAGAAAGGCAAACACTCGAAGAAGATAAGAAAATGAAGTCCGTAGTCGCTACGGCAGAGGGCAGCTTGTCGCCGCCGCACCCACGGAGATTCAAGAAGTTTGAAGGGCTACTCTCACAAGCAACGCAACGAAGAAATAAGAATCGCCGTATCCGTAAGATGTTAACAAAATTAGCCGCGGACCAAGTGCGACGAGACAGATTGCTAATGCCGTACATACACTTCAAGGACACCGATTCACCGAGAACTCCGAAGAAAGGAGGCCGACTCCTAGGATAACGAAAGAACTGTGGAAATCTCACAAAGACCGGAAGAAAGAAGGCTACCACGCCACCGGATAGAACCACCGGCAACACATGACCTTGTTGCGAAGCAACCCCGGGGGATGTCCCGACAGGCATCATCCCCGAGGAGCCGAGGTATGCAGGAGAACGTGAAGGGATTGAACCATATATCCCACAATATGTCACCAGGCCTTGCCATCTGCAGATCATTCCGGAATACGAGCTGGAGAGAATGCAGAATGGGCCGAGCAGGCCGCCTAAGGGAAAACACATACTCAGAACCCCGGAGATGGATGCCAGGGAAGGGAAGAATCACAATACAATATGGATGCTGTTACAACTTTGCGGAGAACAGGAAGGGAAACCCACCGGGAATACTCCGTCATGGGCAAGTGGATCCGATGCCATTAGTCATCAAGAGAATGGTAAAGAGATTGATAACATGGAGGGTACCGCTCGCGTATCGCATACCCAATAGTTGCATTATTAACATCTACAAGCTGTGGTGACCGCATACCCCCACACATAGATCACCACGACTTTGTCGACCTTTCGCACGCTCTCTTTCCTGAATGAGTGTAACATCATGTTCGGATCTAACCTCCGGAAAGCAGGCCCAGGTGAGTTCCAAGGGCCAGTGAAGATACCATTACCGGTGGGTTCCGTCATGATACTGAAGGGTAACGGAGCATATATCGCTAAGCATTGCATACCGAGAGTACCGAGTGAAGCGGATCTCGGCTACTTTCGAAGAATGGATGACGAGAAGACACCTTACTATTTCCGACTGTGACCCGGAGTTAGAGAACCTCCGGCCTTACGAGCTATGAGTTACATGGAAAATATCACACCTCCAATGTACATCTATACGGCATCCTTGCCAAGGATGGCTTGGAAGGTGATGTTATTGACCATGTACCCCACTATTCAGACATGGATTTTTGACAGATGCTTCTTTGGATGGATCGACGAAGATCATACATAGTCCGTTTTGAGTTTACATGGATTGTATGAGATATATGCCAAATCAAGTTGTATGATGTATCTTCGACATGATTGGAATGAAAGTGACCATGTCACATTTTTGGCCTTCACCTCTTTTGTGCAAATTGACTGGGAAACGCCATTAAAGTTAAATGAACTTCGAACAAAGAACAGAAAAGAAACAAAAAAAAGAGAATAAAAGAAAACTTTCCTAAAAAAAAAGTCTAAAAAAATGTCGAACACCAAATCCACGTGAACACCAAATAAACAACAAAAATGGGATAGTTAAAGGACAAACAAAGCAAATTTAAAGCCCAAATTGAATTCCAGTTTAAACCCATCTTCTCAAACCCTCCAAGCCTTTTTCAAATCAAGATCTATTCTAGACCTCCCTTGAAACCCTCTCTCGGGATGATTTCAGAATCACGAAAAATTTTCAATTTGATTCGGATGGCATTGGTTTGTACCCTTCGCCAAGTAATCAGACTTTGATTGATTCCCATGGGATATGAAACACTTTCATATCTCATTTCGATCTCCCGCTAAATCCAAATCTCCACAAGTAAATTTCAATTCAAAATTTCCGAGACTGGTACCTAAATTCCAGTTCTCATTCCGAGATCGATACCTAAATTTCGATTCTCATCCGAATCGATACCTAAATTTCAATTCAAAATTTCCGAGATCGGTACCTAAATTCCAGCTTCTCATTCCGAGATCGATACCTAAATTTCGATTCTCATCCGAATTGATACCTAAATTTCAATTCAAAATTTCCGAGATCGGTACCTAAATTCCAGTTCTCATTCCGAGATCGATACCTAAATTTCGATTCTCATCCGAATTGATACCTAAATTTCAATTCAAAATTTCCGAGACCGGTACCTAAATTCCAGCTTCTCATTCCGAGATCGATACCTAAATTTTGATTCTCATCCGAATTGATACCTAAATTTCAATTCAAAATTTCCGAGACCGGTACCTAAATTCCAGTTCTCATTCCGAGATCGATACCTAAATTTCGATTCTCATCCGAATTGATACCTAAATTTCAATTCAAAATTTCCGAGATCGGTACCTAAATTCCAGCTTCTCATTCCGAGATCGATACCTAAATTTCTATTCTCATCCGAATTGATAACTAAATTTCTATTTAAAATTTCCGAGACTGGTACCTAAATTCCAGTTCTCATTCCGAGATCGATACCTAAATTTCGATTCTCATCCGAATTGATACCTAAATTTCAATTCAAAATTTCTGAGACTGGTACCTAAATTCCAGTTCTCATTCTGAGGTCGATACCTAAATTTCGATTCTCTTTTGAATTGATA
This sequence comes from Papilionanthe hookeriana x Papilionanthe teres, assembly GCA_022702705.1. Lineage (NCBI taxonomy): Eukaryota > Viridiplantae > Streptophyta > Magnoliopsida > Asparagales > Orchidaceae > Papilionanthe > Papilionanthe hookeriana x Papilionanthe teres. Next base: position 185,884,758 of record CM040421.1, read on the forward strand.
CCTAAATTTCAATTCAAAATTTCCGAGACTAGTACCTAAATTCCAGTCCTCTTCCTTCGAGGTCGGTACTTAAATTCCGACTCTCATTCAAGATCGATACCTAAATTTTGATTCTCTTTTGAATTGATACCTAAATTTCAATTCTAAACTTTCGAGACTGGTAACTAAATTCCAGCTCTCATTTCGAGACTAGTACCGAAATTCTAGTTCTCATTCCGAGATCAGTATCTAAATTCTGATTCTCATCCTCTTCGAGGTCGATGCCTAAATTTCGACTCTCTTTCGAGATTGATACTTAAATTTCAATTCTCATCCCTTTCGAGATCAGTACCTAAATTCTGATTCTCATCCTTTTCAATCGACACTTAAACTCCGATTCCCACTCCGAGGCTGGTACCTAAATTCCAGTTTTCTTTGCAATCCCGAGATTGGAACCTAGGTTTCAATTCTCGTTTCAAATCCGAATTTTCTCAAATTAATTTTAAATCAAACTTCAATCTAAATTAAAACTCCAAATTAAAATCTAAACTCACACATCATGACTTGAACATGAAATGAAACAAAATTTAAATTGAATTCCCCCAGATCATGTGATTTGGGATTCACCTCCTTTTCCTTTCCCCGCCGAGAGTTCAAGAATCTCCGGCTTCGGAGATATACTTGACACTCCCCAGCAGAAACTCTTCTACTTCGTCCTAAGTTTGTCACTTGGACATCTGTATTGGTTTTGCTGATCGCTTCGGTCAACACCAATACGCGCGGTGTGCTCCGTCGACTCACCACACCTATTGGGGGTCCATTTGTCGACCTCATTTTCGATGAGGTCTTCTCTTCTTCTTTTAGTACTTAGGATCTAGCCTTAGGCTTTTCCTTCGACTATCTTAGAGGACTAGAATCGGGATCCACCTTCTAGAATTTCAAACCACTTCTTAACTCCCCGCAAACTCTACAAACTCGACTCGTAGACCCCTAATCACCTAGAGGGTTGAAATCAAATGTGGAAGTTTAAAGGATGAGTTCCTATAGGACTCTTTGGCCCTAGGACCGCCCCAGGTGGCCTCGGTCCGGTGAAGGGCCGACTTACACACACACTACACTTATACACTACACTTTCACACACATCCTAGAAGCACACCCATACCTAACTCGACCTCCCGACTCATAAATGTGACTCACATGGATGGTCCTTAACCCCTAAGCCCTTGCGCAAGAGGGTTAGGAACAACACAGTGAATGCCTCAAATGAGTCCCTTCATGTCTCATGTGGGCTTGATGTGGCTTCATGGCTCAACCAAAATGATTTCATTCCACTCAAATTTACCCAATCTTAAATTTTCCAAATTTTCAATTTTTGACCCCCGGGACCCTACACCCGCCTAACCTACCCAAAGCCCTTGAAATTACCCAAATTTTTCAAAATCACCTAAATTACCCAAAATTCCCCAAAATCAATCCCAAACATTTACACATCACTCAAATTGATCATCCATAACCAAAAATACCAAAAATTCAAAAAATACCTCCCAATACCCTCCAAATACCCAAAATACCCTTCTTGACCCAAAATCCAAAAAATTCAGAAAATTCCCAGAAAATTGCATAAAATCCCAAATATTCCCAATTTCATTTTGTTCAACTACACCATGGGCCAATTTTATCAATTTAGCCTACTTTTGTCAAAACCCCCAATTTGACCCATTTTAACCCTAAGTGAACCCAATGTCAAACCAAACCTATCCAATTGACCCAAATTCTGGTCCAATTCAATTCTGAACTTCAATTCTAAACTTTAATTCAACATTCCCAACACCAAACTAGACCAAATTCAAGTCCAATTTGATTGACATTTGGATCCAATTTCACTTTTGGCCTTAAAGCCCAATTTGGACCCATGACCCAAACCTAACCCAAACTCACCCAATTCAACTCAAATTAACCCCAAATATTTTCTAAATCTTCCTTAGCACTCCCACAAGCAAAACACTAACATGATTTGCCCAACATTTAGACCCAAACCCCACTCAAATTCAACCCAAAGCTAAAAGGCCCAAATTTGACCTAAACCCAAACCTAACCCAAATAAGCCCAAACCCCAAAATCAAAGCCCAACCAAAGTCAAAACCTCTTTGAAACACTCCCATAAACATTTCTCAATATTAATTTTACATCAATTTCAACCCTAGCCCAACATTGGCCCAACTTGGCCCACTTGGACCTATATTGGCCCATTCACCGAAGAGCCCAAATTCAACCCAATTCAAACCCAAGTCACCCCCAATTTGCTTCAAGTCACTCATGACACATCCATGAGCTAAACCCAACATTTATTTGGCCCAACCTCTTTACAAAATTCCCATCCATAAATGCATTTTTTAAACTTAAAGGCCCATTCCTTAAACCATTTTAAAAGCCCATCTTTTACCACATCCAAAGGCCCAAAATTGATCCCAAAGCCCATATGACATTTCCCCTCATCATAATTTCAATTAAAATCATCCCTAAGTCCTAAACCAATGATCAAATAATTCTAAATGAGGCTTCATCCAAATTTCCACCAAATTATCCAAAATCCTTAAAATCCATTTTTATGAAATTGACCAAACTTTTTGCCAAGCCAAAGACAAGTCATGCAAGCCATGGACAAGCCACATGAAGCCATGGAAGGCTTGACATGTGATCAAGCCACTAATGGCAAAAGGAGGAGCCTCTTTTAAGCCCCCTTAAAAAGGTTTTAACCCTTTTAATGCTTCACCTTAATCCATGTTTAATCAAAATATTCATGGATGGTGACTTCTCCACCCTTTCCTAGCCGATCCATCCGATCCTCCCTCAGCCCAAATCAACCATGGGGAGGTGAACCAAGCCCAAAAGGTGGGTTGACCCATTTGGACCCAAAATGAGCTCATCCCCCATTCCATTTCAATTCAACTCCTTTACACATGTCCATGGCCAATTGATCGCACAAACTTCCAGCCTCGACCTCCCCGACCTCGAGGGTGACCCGACCCCGGCCGGCCAGCCACCACGACCGCCGGAAACCACCGGGCCGAGAGCTCACATGTGAGCCAACTTTGGAATTCTCCTCGCCGAGCCGCCCCATCCACAGCTGGCCATTGTGGCCGTTCCGCCTCGACCTAGCAGACTGATCCCAAGCCCTAACTCTCCCCGGGAGGCCCTCCACCCTCTCCTATTTAAACACCACCCCTCTCGGCCATGAGAGGTGCTGAAACAAACCTTAAGGAAACTCGCCAAAATTGTTCCGTACTCCTCCCCATACACGAGCACTTGATCCCCACCGAGATCCCCCTGCCATTTCTTCTCTCGCGAGTTCAATTTCGAGTTGAAATCTAGGCCCAAAACCGGGACACTTCTCCACAGGTGAGCCAATCCCCAAATTGATTGGTTCTACACCTTCACCGGACCAAGGGAAGGTGTCCACCAACAAAAGCCCCATCTCCAGGGCCACCCAATTGCTCCAGCCTCCAAGCTTTGTGATCGGCCGTGGTCGAAATCCTACCTGAGCAATTCACCGCACCGGGAGACTTCATCCGGAGCTTCACGGGATCCAATCGAAGGTGCAACAACTCTCAGATCGAAGCCACACTTCTCTGAGCAAAGGTATGGCCTCACTCTTCTTCCCGAGCTTCTGAACATTCTCCATTTCTATTGCATAAATTTCATCCCACATAAACCGTATGGATGTGTTCGTCTTCTCAAGACGAATCCATAGAGTATAAGAACATGAAAATCCATTGAGTATCGAGTGAGATCTTAGGGATTTAGTGTGGACGGCTCTCGGGTGAGGACGCTCGGGGATGATGAACGGATGCCGTCCATTCAATACACGCGCGGACGGACGGCTCAGATGGCGTCGGACCAGAGACGATACGAGAACCGCGGGCCGTGGCTGCTGACTCGGATGGCGGCGTCGAATGGGAGCGCGACGCATGTGCGTTCGGAGATGCCGAGGATGACGCGGCGCCGCGTGGATAAATAGAAAATTAGGGGTATTTTCTATTTATTTAATTCCCTAAACTTCAAAAATTCATAACTTTGTGTAGGAAAATCATTAAAATAAAATAAAAATACCCTCTTGCTCAGTGAACAGAGGAGAATAATGTGGAAAAGAAATTACTTAATTTCATCAAGTATTTTATTTTTAATAATTTATTTACTCTCTGCATATTTTTAATTCTCCATGCATGTATATAATTCACCATGGCATGAGACCATAGGGCTTTTGAAGCCTCTGAATTTGGGAACATTCCCTGAATTTTCCAAAGTCAGAGGCCATCCCTGTGAAAAGTTATTGATTTTTCAAATTCATGTTACTGTTTTGAGTATTTTAATTCCAATAAATAGCATGTTGTGAAATAAATTCTAGGAAAATTTGGTGATGTTCCTTATGACCAGAGTACCCTAGAAAAAATAGGTTTTGAGTTAGTTCATTTAAAACAACCCTAATTGGCTTAAACACCCAAAATGGATCTCTAATTAATTAGAGCTAACCATACATCAAATTGACTTGAAATCAATTCTTCACTGACCTTTAGGATCGGAGGAACCCACCATAAAAATTTGAAGTCAATTGGACTTGGTTTGCCCTACTAAATGGGTTGATTAAGCCACTTAGTCATTTTAAACTTTAAAAATTCATAACTTTCAAAATACCTTTCAAAAATTCACCAAATTGGTTTTCGAGCCTCTCTGATATTAGGGGAATTTAAAAAAATTAAAATTTCAATTTTCTAAAAAGTTGATTTTTAATATTATTTTAATATTTTTAATAATTAAAAAATAATAAAAATCACAAAAAATAATAAAATTCACCAAAATGTCACATTTTGAATTTTAATCACTTAGGGACAAACCCCATATTTTTCTTAGGTCTATTTAGTGAGATATTAAATTTTAAAGTTCTAGGGTAATTTTAAAATTAAAAAAAAATGTATTTTCTAGCATTTTCACTAAAATAATTATAATAAATCATAGAAAAATGAGAAAATTGTAAAATTTGATTCTCTGATTTTCTTAATATCAGAGAGATTTTTGAAAAATATAAAATCTATTTTTCAACATTTATTTTATTTTATAATTAATTAATACTCCAAAACTTAAAATAATTATAATGAAAATAATATATTTCAAAAAATCACCAAAATTAGTCCAAGTGGTCCTCTGGTCATTAGGAATTTCCCTTAATTTTCTTAAGGACAGAAACTTTCCCTTGGTCATGTTATTAAATTTTCCTTGGAAATCTCTATTTTTTACCAAAAATAATTATATAAATACATTAAATACAGAAAAATCACATTTTCTCCTCTCATGTCTTTATTGACATATGAGTGAAGTCACATAAAAATTTCAAGTTCATTTGAGTTCAATTTAGTGAGTTATGAAATTATTAAGCTTAAAGGGTAAAGTGGTAATTAAAATTTTTAATCCTTAATTAAAACTTTAGGTTTAATAAAAAATTAACAAGTAAAATATTTGATCCTAATCTGATTTGGATGATTGAAATTTAAATAATTAAAGGGTAGAAACTCATTAAGCAATTTAAAATAATTAAACCTTAATTAAAAAATTGATTAAATTTGGAAGAATAATAAAATTAGAATTATTAAAATAGGGATATTGTTAGGAAGAGATTTATTCTTTAATTTAAAAATCCCTAAATTAATTATCTCATCAATATTCAATTCTTAATTAAAATAATAACTCAAATTTAAAATATTAAAAAACTTAATCATTAAACTAAAATTAAATTATTAAACTCTTTAAAAAAAATTTCAATTAAAATTAAAAATAAAATTAAATTAAAAATTAAATTAAATTAAGTAAATTAAATTGAATTAAATTAAATTAAATTAAATTAAAATTAAAAGTTGAATTAAATTAAAGATTAAATTAAATTAAATTAAATAAACAAATTAAATTAAATTAAATTAAATTAAATTAAACTAAATAAATAAATAAAATCAAATTAAATTAAATTAAATTAAATTAAATTAAAGATTAAATTAAATTAAATTAAATTAAGTCAAATTAAATTAAATCAAATCAAATTAAATTAAAATTAAATCAAATCAAACTAAATTAAGTTAACATCAAATCAAACTAAATTGAATTAAATTGAATTAAATAAAATTAAAACTCAATTAAATTAAATTAAATTAAATTAAGTTGAATTAAATATAACATCCCCAAAGACATAAAGAATTCAAAATAAATCTAAAATAACTTGAACACTATTCCAAATTTAAACCCATTAATTGAAATTAAACTAAATCACAAACCATTCGAATACCAATTTACCCTCGAAAGCTTTAGTTATCATAACTCCTAAACGTAATATTAAATGAAATGTTACTTCACTTATAGGACATTCAAACATCCTAGTTCATCGAGCAAGATAACAACAAAACTTGAAATTTTTGGACGATTAATTCATTTGTGTAATCGAATTCATTTGGACTTAAAGCAATCCTAGAAATATTGAAAAGATGTTTAAGATTCTTCTTAAACACTTTCTCAATATGATAGGATGTTTATAAGAACAATTAAATTTAATTGTTCTTCGATGAAGAAAATCGTCTTCAAACCAAAACACAAGGAACCTAGACGTCATAGGAAATGACTAGCTATAGGATTAGGAATTTGGTAGAAAAACATAACCCTTACCTTAGCTTTACCTAGGAATTTGCTTAAATATTTTAATTGTGTTTTAAGTGCAGCTTGGGATGACGGGAAGACCCTCCAGGTATGCTTTTATTTTATTGCAATTTACTTTCTTGCAATTTACATTATTGCAATTTCTTTAATCGCATCGCACTTACTTTTCTTGCATGATAAACAACTGTTGCATGAAAACCCACACCTTTAGGATAGTCCCTAAAACTGAAACCAAAACTAAGTTAAAAGTTATTGCAAGATAAAATTCACCGCCACAACATTTCAAAATATAAAACAACTCAAAATTTAATCACAAACAGAACACAAAACTACAATTACAATTAAATTAAAACGTTTTGTTGGATGATCGAGAATACCTCGGATGATGTAATCTACGTGTTGCTAACGGGATTTCCCACGGTCTAAATGAAAGTGTGGAACTCATTCAGTTGAGTTTAGCAAATTCATCTGGACTAAGTGAATCCGATAAAAATAATGATGCCGGAAGGATGGAACCGTGGGATCTTAACCGGTGTCGTTATAATCAACTTTAAGATTTGTTTTAATTAAAACATAAAAAACACTTGGAAATTAAAATTTTTTCTAAACCAAAACACTTTTCTCATCCCCTGATTTATGATTTCTAAAACTAAACCTCTGCAACAACAAGGAGCTCGGAGCATGGTGGGCAAGCACGGCCATCGTCATCGACAAAACTCCGAGTCTACTTCAACAGAAACTTTCCTAGAATTAATTAACAAAGCCATAGGACTTCGAGGTAGTTTGCCTAGTGCAACATAAATTCTCAACTCTTCGTTAGGCATTTACATTGCAAATTAAGCCCTAACCGGTCTTAGGATTCCGAGGTAGTCGTCTGATACGACATAAACCCTCACATCTTCGAGGCTATTTGTATGATTCTGTCATATAAATATAAGCCCTAATTAATTAAAATTGGCAAGATTAAAACATTAAATAAATATTAGGAATTCCCTAAATTCAAGCCAAATAATAGGATAGTCGGGAAATTACCGAAGTTCGCTTCGAGTCCGTATTTTTTCCTGCCATTCTTCCTTTGAATTCCCAAAACAAAATATTCCAAATTTGATCCATTCCCCATTGAAATTCCAAAATTCAATCCCTTGAAAACTTAAACTTTGAAATTCTTGAGAGCAGAATTATTGATTATTATCGAGAGTTTTCTTAGGTGATTCTCATCACTTAAGATGTAATTAACTATAGGGGCTTGCCCTTATAGGGAATTTTAAAGAACCTGAGTAATATAAACCCTGTTTAATGCTTTCATATTAAGCAGGGGAATTTGTCGGCTTATAAAATTGGTTCGCAGACCAAACGGATGTCACAAATCTTTTGGTTTATTTAATCGAGCCCTATCATCAAGCAGTATGTCTATTCTTCAGGATAGATACACGGTTTGTGATGCGGTGTTCGTTTATATAAACTATTTGGGATGTGAAATCGGTTTGATTTCATATCTTAAAAATTTCAAATTTAAAATTATTTTCAAAATCAAATACTACTTTCTAAATTATATATATATATTTAAATTAAATTTAAAATTTAAATTCGCCGACAACTTCTGTTAGGCGAACCCCTTTTCAAAATAAAACACACAACCTAAAAATTTGCCGACAATCCCTGATGCTCCAAAAATATATACAGTTTTTGCTATATAATTTTACCCATTTTTGTGATATTGTACTTTAAAGAAAATTATTTTTTATGTTTTGTTGCAGGTATGATGATTTTAGGTGATTGGGTTGAAAAAAAAGCAAAAAGAAATGAATTCGGAGCAAAAAGGAGCAAAAAGGAGCAAAAAAGAGCAAAAAGGTGGAAAACATGTTCTGGCGCTGCCAGCGCAAGAATGGGCACCGCCGGCACCATTTTCCAGAGACTTCAACATTTAATGGCATGATAGAGCGCCGCCGATGCCTAAAGTTGGTGGAATTCAAATTTGAAGAGTTTTGGTGACTTTTTGAAGGGATGCCTATCGAAACTCTTGGGAGTTTGTTTCTAACTTATAAGTAACTGTTTTTTGACAAAAATACTGTGTGTCTTGTGTCTTTTAGAGTAGTTTTAGTGTGTGTTAAGTGTTAGGGTTTAGGAGAAGAGTGTGTAGAAGTGAGGATTTTAGTGGAATTCTTCTCTGAGGAGTGAATGAGAAGGAGTAAAGTGAGAGATTGCTTCTTCCTTTCCATTCTAATGAGAGAATCAAGTGTTGTAAAGAAGAGAGAAAAAGATTCAAAGAAACTTCAAGGGAATTACATTGGGGAAGAGAAAGAGATAATTTGAATTTTCTTTTGTGGTTTGTATGACCTTTATTTTATATATAAAATCTATGTTTTATTGTATATTCTTCATGAATTTTGAGTAGTCTCCCTTATCCTTCTTCTTGCATAGAGATGTGATGATAGATTGATGTGGATTTAATGTGCTTTTAATGTATTGAAGAAATTGTGATGGTTTTTCATTTCGAACTTAATTTAGTTTTCGATTTGGCTAATTGAAATGTTAAAATATGTTGTTGAACATTAACTCTAAAAGGATTTAATGTCCTACAAAAATAATGAAAAATCCATTCAATTTCCATGGATGAATTGCGTAGTTCATGGAATTGAGTGCGAATAAATAGGGAAATGTGATTTGATGGACTTCAATGTGGAGATTTCAGTGTGACAAGCTGGAATCCCCAAATTGGTTCTAAGATTAGTAACTAAACATCGAAGGTTAGCCTTCAGGTGAAAGGTGAGTGGGAGCTCCGAAGTGAGAGCCGGTATCCTCCCAGCCTAGCCTTAGATTTAGTGACTAAACTTAGGATATATCAATGTTATTTTCATGCTTAGAAGAGGGGGTACTCTTTTAAGGGTAAAGAATCATCTATGCTCTCATTTGGCACAATAACATAAATATTTGTTTCATATCAATCCTCACATCATATTCTCATTGCAAGAGGAAAGATATTTTTCTCATATATCAAAAACCTTTTAAAAATATAGTTTAGTGTGTCTGCTAGTTAATTCTGTTTTCAAAGTTGTTAGAGGTAATTGTAGTTCGATTTAGTATTATTGTTTTCTGCATAGTGGTAGGAGAAGTAAGTAGTAAACTTTAAGTGCAATTTGAGTATCATATTTCAGTGTTATATTATTTATATTGTGAAACACTTTCTTATACTTCGTACTTCCCTGTGGGATTGATAACCAGGACTCCATTAGAGCCCAGTATTACTTGATACAATACATATACTTGCGTTGAGTGTTCGGACTTTACAAAATCATTATAAACATATATAAATTTGAGTTCATACATTCTTGCATATATAAAGTCTGCCGGTCAATCCCCAATTCGGTCCTAAAGTTTGGTAACTAAAGCTAGGGTTAGCCTTCAGGTGAAGGGATGTGGGAGCTCTAGAGTGAGAGCCAGTATTCTCCCAGCTTAACCATGGATTTAGGGACTAAGCCTAGGATTTGTGATACACCTAAAATATATAGTATTTTTATGCACATTTTTATACCTATTTTTAGTGATATTGCACTTTAAGGGAAGGTATTTTATATTTTTTCTTGCAGGTTTGATGAAAAAGGATGGTCATGATGAAAGGAGCAAAATTGGATCAAATTTGGAGCAAAACTAATGAAAAATCAAAATTTTGGCACTGTCGGCTAAGCGTCGCTGGGCCGGCACCGCTTAGCCACCACAGTTAAAAATCGAAATTCAAATAAATTTGGCGCCAATTTCAAAGGGGATGAGATGCAACTCTTGGTGGTAACTACATTTTGAAGGGTGGCAAGTTTGAATGAAGGGGTGCGTTCCTTGGTAGATACATTGAATCTCAACGTATTTTAAAGAAACACCAAGGCACCTTTTGGTTTACTATTTAAAGAGAGTCTTAGGAAAGATTAAGGGAGGCTTTAGGAGGCTCTTCCACTGCGTTTTGAAGGGTACTTCCATTGTTCTTCCACTGCATTTTAAGAGTTTTTATTAAGAGTAGGAGTAGAGAGTAGAAAGGAGAAAAGGGTCGGAGTGAAGTCTTCTTCTTCCCACTTCTTTTCTTTCTTTTAGTTTAGTTTTTATTGAAGTCTGAAGTTTGTATTCTGAGTCATCGTAGTTGGGAGACTTGTTCTGAGGAGTAGTTTAGCGAAGAGTCAAAGTTTCAGAGGAACTTCTTTAGTCTTGTAGAGAGGATTTTCAGATAAGTGTTTACTTTTAATCTTTTTATTAATACTTTCTTTCATTTGTTATTTTTCTTATTGTTTTTAATTTCAAATGAATGTGTTTTTGTTTTTTCCCAATGCATTCTGATTAGTTTACTTTATCTTTTTCTTTCTTAAATGGAGAAGTAATTAATTTATAAAGAATTGTTGTGGAAAGTATAAGTGTCTTAAAGTTGGAAGAAGTTGTGAAGATTGATTCTGAAAACTTTGTTTACTTCTTAATTTGGACTGTTAAGTTGTAGAATTTCTTGAGATTATGTAAGATCCAATGCGGTATTATCTCATAAAAGTTAGTAAGAATCACATGCAATTATATGGGTGAGAATTTTAGTCCATATATTTGAATTTTAGTCCATATAATTTATGAAATGGAGTAAAATTAGAGAATTTTAGAGTGACAGGCTAAAACCCTCTAATTTGGTTTGAAATTTTGAGTTTTGTTATGAGAAGTTAGCCCCCAGGTGGTGGGAATCGAGGGAACTCTAGAGTGAGAGACTGGTATCTTCCCTGCCTAACCATGTTCAAAATAATAAAAATTTCAAATTAACCTATGTTCTTTATAGAACCAAGTAAGGGTAAAGAACACATTTGCTTCTATCTGTCACAACAAATTTAAATACTTTCACAACAATACATTAAGAATTATTACTACTTCATAAAAGAAAAGAAAAGGATATTCTAGTTAATAGTATTTTACATTAAGTGTTATTAGTTATTATAATTTTAATTTCATTGCTTAACATTTTATTAAGGAAATTTTAAAAGACAAATCAACTTTCAAAACTTTTCAAAATCAAGACATACTTTTTCAAAACAATTAAAGAAAGTAAAAAAGATAATTTTCTGATTTCTTTAAAAATTTTCATATTTTCCCTGTGGTGATAAACAATACGTATACTTGCATAGTATCTCATATTATTAAATCATAAGTTTCATATCTAAATCATCAGCGCATTTATCCAGCAGAGTCAAGTTTTTGGCACTGTTGCATTTACCGGATGGTACCAAGTTTTTGGCGCATATATATTCCTGGCGGCTCAAGTTTTTGGTGTCGTTGCCAATTTTCATATCATATTTGTAAGTATAAATATCAAGGGATCAAGTTTTTGGCGCTATTGCCCGGGAAGATTAATTTAAATTGCATTTTAAAGAGAATTAAGAAATTTTAAACTTTTACTTTTCTTTGTTTTTGTTAGTGTGTTGTGTTTTTTTTGTTTTATTGTTGTATGCGTAGTTCAGGTTCTGAAGGACTTGTGCCTTACGATTCTGAATTAGAAAGAACAATCAGAAAAATTAAAAAAAATTAAAAATACAGAAAAAGATAAAAATATTCAAGAAATGGAAAATTATCAAGATCAAAATGTTGGCATCCATCAAGAATTAAGACCTTTAAGACATTATGTTAACTCTACAGTAGATGAACTTCGTGCTAGTATTCAAAACCCTGTTGTAGCTGCTAATTCTTTTGAGCTTAAACCTGCTATTATCCAAGTGGTGTCTAATAATCAGTTTGGGGGAGCAACAACTGAAGATCCTAATTTGCATCTTGCTAATTTTCTAGAGTTGTGTGCTACTTTTAAATATGATGGTGTTTCGGATGATGCTATTAGACTTAGAATTTTTCCTTTCTCACTAAGGGATAAAGCTAAAATGTGGTTACATTCATTAGCACCTGGATCAATTAGAACTTGGGGTGAACTGTCACAAAAGTTCCTTGCTAAATATTTTCCACCGTCTAAGACTGTCAAGTTGAGAAATGATATAACATCTTTTTGTTAGTTTGAAGGGGAATCAATATTTGAAGCATGGGAAAGATTTAAAGATCTCCTCAGGAAATGTCCACATCATGCGATACCAGATTGGTTAATAATTCGAACTTTTTATAATGGATTAGTTGGATCTCTTAGATCAATCATCAATGCTGCTGCTAGTGGATCATTAATGTCTAAACATTTTCTGATGCTTATGCTTTAATTGAAGAAATGGATACTAATAATTTTTAATGGCCTTCTGAAAGGTTAAATCCTAAAAATGTAGCCAGTGTTTATGAAAATGATGCTTTTACAATGTTAGCAAATCAAGTTGCTGCTGTATCAAGGAAGATATACCAATTTGGGATGAATTTTTCTCAGCCAAATCTCATGATTGAAGAAAATTCATTAGGCCAAATGGTTGATTCTTATTCTTCACTAGAAACTGTGAATGCTATAATCAAACCTAACAACCCATATTCCAATTATTATAACCCAGGTTGGAAGAATCATCCAAATTTTAACTGGAATAATAATAATCAGGGTGGTGTTAATCAATAATGGGGGAACACCAAAGTAAACCCATTGGGGAATTAGAACAATCAAGGTAATAATAATAATAGATTAACTTATCCTTCAAGTTATAACAATGCTTTACAAAATAAGGAGAAGAAGTTATCTATGGAAGAAGTAGTATCACATATAGGAAATCAATTACAAATTCAAAGAGCAACCATCAGAAATATTAAAAAAGAATTGGGACAAATTGCAAATGCCTTAAGTAATAGATCCCAAGGAATGCTTCCAAGTAATACTGAAGTGAATCCAAGAGAAAAGAATAAAGAACAAGTGAAGGCAATTCAACTGAGAAGTGGAAAAGAATTGGAAGGTAGAGTTCAAAAAGAAACTGAAGTAGAGAAAGAAGAGATTGAAAAACTTAAAGAGGACCCTCCAAAAGGTTTTGAAAGACCTATTTCTCCACCTAAGGTTGATTTAGAAAAACCACCACCTCCATTTCCTCAGAGACTTCATCAACAAAAGTTGGATAAGAAATTTTCAAAATTCTTAGAGATATTAAAGAAGCTTACCATTAATATTCCATTTGTTGAAGCCCTAGAACAAATGCCAAGCTATGCGAAATTTATGAAGGATATTCTTAATAAAAAGAGGAAGTTTGAAGAAAATGAGACTGTTGAACTTAGTGAGGAGTGTAGTGCGATAATTCAGAAAAAGCATCCTGAAAAACATAAAGATCCTGGTAGTTTCATAATTCCATGTGCAATCAGAGAAAGATTCTGTGGAAAAGCTTTATGTGATTTAGGTGCAAGCATTAACCTTATGCCTCTATCAATATTCAAAAGATCGGGACTAGGAGAAATAACCCCAACTACTGTAACTCTGCAATTAGCAGATCGTTCAATCACATATCCTAAAGGAGTTATAGAAGATGTTTTGGTAAAAGTGGATCAATTTATTTTTCCTATTGATTTCATTGTGTTAGATATGGAGGAAGATAAAGAGATACCTATAATTTTGGGGAGACCTTTTCTAGCTACAGGCAGAGCCATGATAGATGTGCAAAAAGGGGAATTAATGATGAGGGTTAATGATCAAACTGTTACATTTAATATTTCAAAATCGATGAAATATCCTGCTAGAGGTAAATAAGATGAGTGTTATAAGATGGATGTTATTGAATATTTAAGTGAATGTCATTTCAAATCAACTTATGAAGAGAAAGCTCAAAGAGAAGAATTTGAATATATGCAAGAAGAGGAGTTATTTGATTTTGAAGATTTTCAAGAGGAAGATTTAAAGTTTGTTCGTGAAAATTTTGAATTGTTGGATATGACTGAAAAAGATAAATCTTATGGTCCATCAATTGAAAAACCTCGTGAACTTGAGTTAAAAATGCTTTCTGATCATTTGAAGTATGTTTTTTTAGGTGAATCCTCATCCTTGCCTGTTATAATTTCCTCTCAATTAACTGAAAAAGAAGAAGAGAGTTTGCTTGAAATTTTGAAGAAGCATAAGAAAGCCTTTGGATGGGCAATTGCTGATATTAAAGGAATCAGTCCTTCAATTTGTATGCACAGAATTCTTATGAAAGATAATTGCAAACTACGGGCTGATCCCCAAAGGAGATTAAATCCTATCATGAAAGACGTTGTTAAGAAAGAAATTTTAAAATGGTTGGATGCTGGAATTATCTACCCTATTTCAGATAGTGCATGGGTTAGTCCTATTCACTGTGTTCCTAAGAAAGGAGGAGTAACTGTGACTGTTAATGAAAAAAATGAAATGATACCAACAAGACAAGTTACAGGGTGGCTAATATGCATTGATTATAGAAAATTAAACCTTGCCACAAGGAAAGATCATTTTCCACTTCCTTTTCTAGATCAAATGTTGGATAGACTGGCTGGGCATAAATACTTTTGTTTACTGGATGGATATACTGGTTACCACCAAATTCATATTGCTCCTGAGGACCAAGAGAAAACTATGTTTACCAGTTCTTATGGTACGTTTACTTTTAGAAGAATGCCCTTTGGTTTATGTAATGCCCCTGCTATATTTCAGAGATGTATGATGGCTATTTTTTGTGATTAAATTGAAAAAGGGAATGAAGTTTTTATGGATTACTTTTCAGTGTTTGGGATTTCGTTTGAATCATGTTTAGAACATCTATCTAAAGTTCTAAAACGCTGTGAAGAAACTAATTTGGTCCTCAATTGGGAAAAATTCCAATTTATGGTAGCAGGAAGAATTGTTTTGGGACATCAGATTTCAGAAAAAGGTTTGGAGGTAGATCCTGCAAAAATTCAAGTTATATCTAATTTACCTTACCCAACCAATGTAAGGGAAATTAGAAGTTTTTTAGGACATGCTGGATTCTATAGACGTTACATTAAAGACTTTTCAAAGATTATAAAACCTTTATGTCGTTTACTGGAAAAGGATGCAATTTTTAATTTTGATGATGACTACCGTAAAACATTAAAAGAAAAATTAATCACTGCACCTGCAATAATTTCACCAAATTGGGAAAAACCTTTTTAATTAATGTGTGATGCTAGTGATTATGCTATTGGTGCTGTTTTGGGCTAGAAATATGATAAAATTTTCAAAGTAATTTATTATGCTAGTAAAACTCTTAATGAAGCTCAAATTAATTATACCATTACTGAGAAAGAGTTATTAGCTATAATATTTGCCTTTGATAAATTTCGATCGTATTTAATTGGAACTAAATGTGTTGTGCATACTGATCATTCTGCTATTAAATATTTAATAAAGAAAAATGATGCAAAACCGAGAATGATAAGATGGATTCTTCTTTTGCAAGAATTTTATTTTGAGATAGTAGATAAGAAGGGTTCTGATAATCAAATTGCTGATCATTTGTCCAGGCTTGAAATTGAAAAATCTCTCTGTGATATTGAAGAAATTAATGAACATTTTCCTAATGAAAAACTGTTCACTGTTAAAGAATGGCATGTTCCGTGGTATGCAGCCATAGTAAACTTTATTGTTAGTAATATTATATCCTATGGTTTGACATATCATGAAAAGAAGAATTTCCTGTCTGATGCTAAGACTTATTTTTTGGATGACCAATTTTTATATAAACAAGGAAAGGATCTTATAATTAGAAGATGTGTACCTTTGGAAGAGACTTATGAAATTCTTCAAAAATGTCATGATTCTTATTATGGGGGACATTTTGGAAGTGATAAAACTGCATATAAAATATTACAATCAGGATTTTATTGTCCTACAATTTTTAAGAATGTGAATGTTTATATTAAAAATTGTGATAGATGTTAGCGTGAAGGAAATATTTCTAGAAGAAATGAGATGCCCCACAATTATATGTTGGAAGTTGAAATATTTGATGTTTGGGGACTATATTTTATGGGACCATTTACACCATCTTTCGGAAATATTTATATTTTGATAGTAGTAGACTATGTTTCCAAATGGGTTGAAGCTATTGCTTTACCTCGATGTGATGCTCAAAGTGTTGCAAAGTTTTTAGAAAAGAATATATTTTGCAGATTTGGAATACCAAGAGTAATCATAACTGATGGGGGAAGTCATTTTAGAAATGCGATTATTGAGAAGTTAGCAAAGAAATATCATATTAATCATCGCATTGCTACTACTTATCATCCGCAGACAAGTGGTTTGTTTTAATTATCCAATCATGAAATTAAAAGAATATTGGAAAAAACTGTTAATCCAAATAGAAAGGATTGGTCAATTGAACTGGATTATGCTTTGTGGGCCTATAGGACTGCTTACAGAACACATATAGGAAAGTCCTCATATAGGCTGATTTTTGGAAAAGCTTGTCATTTACCTTTTGAACTTGAGCATAAAGCATATTGGGCTATTAAAGAGTTCAATTATAATTTGAAATATGCTGCTGAAAAGAGATTATTGCAATTGAATGAGCTTAAAGAAATAAGGAATGAATCTTATGAAAATGTTAAGATTATAAGGAAAAGATGAAGTTATGGCATGATCAGAAGATTCTTACCAAAAATCTTCTACCAGGACAACAAGTTTTGCTGTATAATGCTAGATTGAGAATATTTTCTGGAAAACTTAAGTCCAGGTGGATGGGTCCATTTATTGTGATAAAAGTTTATTCTTATGGAGCTGTAGATATTCAAGATCCTAAGACTGAAAAAATATTTAAAGTTAACGGACATAGACTAAAATCATATTTTTCAGTCAATAAATCAAAATCTGATAAGAATTTGATGTTGGGTCACTTAGAATGAGTTCTGGGTCTGTCAGGATGAAGACGTTAAAATAAGCGCTTTGTGGGAGGCAACCCATATTTATCGGTGTGCTTTACTTTATGTTTGTTTAATGTGTTTTGTTTGCTTTGTTTGGTTTGTTTTTATGTTTTTAGTGATAGTAATTTGGAGTTTTTAAACTTAAGTAGAGTTTGTTTGACCTTAATTGATGTTTTAGAGAAGTCAGAATGAAAATTTGGACACTTAGCAGACCTGTGCTAAATTGTGCACTGGCGGCTAAGCGCCGACTAGGTGGCGCTTAGGCGCCGCAATTATAAAAAACGTGAAACATGTGGATCTAGAAGCCTAGATCGTTGGGGAGAAGTTTTGGGAGTTATTTTGGAGTTTCTAAATGTCTTGGGGCTGTTCTAACATTTCCCAAGTCCATAAAAAAGGACCTGACTTAAGAGAAACACTTGCCCCAAGTCCTATTTTCATTTCAGATGTCTTAAGAAGAGAATTTTGAGTGCATCATGTCTTCCTGGGAGAATGAGATGAAGAAGAAGCAAGATTTTGAAAAAAGTAAGTTCATTAGTGATAGTGCTAAAGAGTTATGGATATCTCACTATTAGTATTCAGGGTATTGCAGAAATGATTGCAAAAATTGAAGCCCAAGTGACTTCAATTGAAGCAAAGATCAATGATACTAACTTACATTTGGAACACATGGGATGGCAACTCAAGATGCAATTCAATCTTTCAAGGTACGTGGAAGAAATAGATAAGGTGATGTTTGTGCAGAATAAATGGATTGAAGAAGATGATGTAAGAATAAACAATTATCGCCCGTTCTATCAAACTTATATTCCAGAAGGGTCAATTGAGAATAATAGTGGTCCGGGATATATTCCGCCTAATGGAGAATGGAATTAAGTGTGTTTTGTTTATTTAATGTTCTTATGTGTTATGTTTAATGTTCTTGTGAGTTCATGTTTGGTGTGTTTAGTGTTTTTTATTTAAATATTAATTAAGCCTAATTATGTGATGGTTACATCCTAGAGATGTATACTTATCAGTTTGAGATTAATGTCTCTTGTATTTAGAGAATTTCATCCCTTATGTTTGGATAGAAATTATAGTATTGTATTATGTGTTATGTTTGTTTTAATATAAGTTTGTGTTTTTGTGAAATTTGTGTGGAATCAATGGTTATTAAATTTTGATTTGGAGTATTGGAAGATTTGTGGGGAGAAATAATTATTTTGGAGTAATTAAGGGTGATTAACCAAGTGATTTAGTGCATATACCTTAATTATGAAAATTTGGGTATTGGCGGCTAAGCGCCAGAATGCCAACGCTTAGATTTCGTGGCTAAGCTCCGAGAGTTCGCGCTTAGGCGCCAGTTCGCGAAAATTGGTTCCTAAAAGTTAAAAACCCGAAAGTTTCCATTTTCAACCACCCCATCATCTTCAACCTTCAGTTTACCGCGAAAGAGGAGCCTAGGGCATATTATTGTGGATCATTTAAGAGCTGATCTCAACAAAAATTGTTAGATTTGGATTCCTTAAGGTAAGAGCACTACTCCTAAGTAAAATTTTTTATTTTCACCATGTATTTTGAGTACATTATGAAAAATCTTAAAATCACTATTCATGGTGAAAATTTGAGTAAAAACTTGAGAAATTGCTTGGATTTAGTGAAAATATCTTTTGGAAGATAATTTAGCAAGTTTAGTTTGATTTTGGAATTTATGGTGAATCTTTCGTGAATTTTTAGAGATGGCTCCAAAGTCAAAGCGTGCATGAGAAAAAATGAAGTTTGATTCTGACAAATTTGTTAGTATGAGGGCTGAGGAACTATACGTCGATGCATTACAGTCACGTAAGTTGATTCCTGAGCGTGTGTTTAGTAAGCTAGGAGAGAAGATTGAAGATATGATTGCTAGAAGAAACTGGGAAAATTACTGTTGCTTCTCTGTTGTTGCTATTGTTTCTGTAGTTAGACAATTATATGCAAATTTGCCTGCTGCAGAAGAGAATCAAGTGATGGTTAGGAGGCATGAGGTCAACTTTTCTTCTGGGGCAATCAATACTTTTTATGGACTACCTCCTAACATGTTCTGTTTTTATTCTAACTATCATCCTTCGGAAGGGGAATTAGATGAGATCATGGAATTTCTGACTGATGGAAGAGGATTATGGAAAATAACAAATGATAGAAGAGTGAACTTTCTTGCTTCCAAATTGAATTCCATTTCTAAGGCATGGCATTATTTTATCTCATCTAAGTTGTTACCTTCGAGTCATACTAGTGAAGTAACGAGAGAAAGAGCTGTGTTGAACCATTGTATTCATCAAGGGAAGCCTATTGACATTGGAGGTATAAGTTTTTATTATGTTTTGAACTGTGCTAGATCAGCCACGACTGCAGGTATGTGATTTCCCTCCTTGATTCATTCATTATGTGAGCGATCTGGAGTGAAGTTTGATACCTAGGAAGAGGTACTTCAGCCATTGAGACTAATTAAACGTTGGTGCTTACACTGTACATTCAGAGTTTGGCTGGAGAGGAGGATTTGGTAGGGCTTCTACTGCTTCTGCTGCATCTACTTCTCATGCTACTACTTCACGTGCTTCGTCATCTACTGATTCACAGACTGGTTTATTAAGAAAGATTTTGAAAAAGTGAGTCTTACTCGAGAGCATATGAAAGATATAGATGGTAAGCTGGATAATGTGGAGAGATATATTATAAAACATGATGAATATGAGGAGAGTTATCAGCAATATTTAGATAGACTGATTAGAGGTGATCAGAGTGCTGAGATGCCACCTCATCCATTCTACATACCTTATGTGCCATCCAGGGATTGGAACGAGCAAGATGATGATGATGAGGATGAAGAGTAGATGTATGTTGTTTGTTTTAGTTATTGTGTTGTTATACTGTGTTACTGTGTACTTTATCTAGTGTTTTGTTTGATGATTGTGTTGTGATGTGAACCTTGATAGTATGTAGATTGTAGTTGTACTATTTATCTGTTATGCATATTCAGGTATCATTGTTGTTTTATTGTGGATTTATATGTTCCTTTGTGATAGTGTGTAATAGTAATTTTTTTTATGTGTATGTTATCTCAGAGTTTTTAATAGTGTGTACCTTAATTCAAAATCTGTTAGGAGATTATAAACCACTATTAGGAACTTCTACTTAGGAAACTATATGTTTAAATTTTTTTCAAATTCCACTATCATTTGTTATCTGTATCAGTGTGTTATTTTAGTTGGTGTGTATTTTCTTTGAAAACCTCCACTACTGTAGAAGTCTTCTGAAATTTTTACTTTTCTTATTATAATATATATATATATATATATATATATATATATATTGTTTCGAAAAAAAATTAAATTTGATTTCATTTTACTCCTGTTATTTAAATTGTTATACTTGCATATTAGTATATTATAAATTCCTGCAAGCACGATATGTTAGTTTTTATTTCTCACCCATATATCATTTCTTATGCTTAAATGTTTTATCTTAATTAAAAATTTAAAGTTTGGGGGGATTTAAAAAAAAAACAAAGATTTTTAAAAACCAAAAATTTTATTTGATTCTCAAAAATACTTAAAAATAAATCTTATTTTTTGTTGAGAACATTTATGTACATGAAGTTATATTAGGGGAACAAAATTTTGAATATAGAAATAAATAAAATAATTTAGTTAAAATTTATAGTAATCATGAAAAACTTAAAGTTAAAATTTTCTTAATGAAGAAGTGTTAAATAAAGTTAAACTATCTTTAGTAAGAAGTTTTGTATTTTTGGATAAATAAAATATTTGACTTTTATTCTTCAAAGCTTAAATTTTTTTATTGAAGAGTAATTTTCAAATATTATTATTATGATTTTTAATTGAAAGATGTATACCTGACCTTTATTTTAAATGGAAGGGTGGAATTCGAAATCATTAAAGGCCTATCTAGATATAGTAATCCTCGCCTTATATAAAAAAAAAGAGAACAAAAAAGAAAAAAAATGTGAAAATAGTATATGAAAAGGGAGGAGAAGCTTG
Source organism: Papilionanthe hookeriana x Papilionanthe teres (assembly GCA_022702705.1). Taxonomy (NCBI): domain Eukaryota; kingdom Viridiplantae; phylum Streptophyta; class Magnoliopsida; order Asparagales; family Orchidaceae; genus Papilionanthe; species Papilionanthe hookeriana x Papilionanthe teres. Next base: position 185,906,240 of record CM040421.1, read on the forward strand.
AGGATTTAAGGGCCTAATCAAAAATTGGTTTCATACCTAAAGTTTAAGATATAAGTTCAGAGAAAATCTAAAACTTAAGGTTATAATATAGTAAGTAAAATTATTTTTTAAATAAATATTTTTAAGTGAGAAAATTAAATGTTTGAATCATATATTTTGAAGAATCTACAAATATTTTTGAAATAGATAGAGACTTATATTTGTCATTTTTCTTTACTTAATAACTTTCTAAACTTTAAGTTGGTTTTAATTACTGAAATTTTTTCTAAATTGGACTATTCCATTTCTAGAAGAAAAGTTTGTTAGCTTCCTAAGAAACTCATTATATAATTTGCATGCTAAAATATTCTATGAGATTTACTGTGACTTGAGGACAAGTAACATTTTAAGTTTGGTGGATTTTGATACACCTAAAATATATAATATTTTTATGCACAATTTTATACCTATTTTTAATGATATTGCACTTTAAGGGAAGGTATTGTGTGTTTTTCTTGCAGGTATGATGAAAATGGACGGTCATGATGAAAGGAGCAAAATTGGATCAAATTTGGAGCAAAAATAATGAAAAATCAAAATTTTGGCACTGGCGGCTAAGCGCCATCGTGCCGCGCTTAGCCGCCACAGTTAAAAATCGAAATTCAAATAAATTTGGTGCCAATTTCAAAGGGGATGGGATGCAACTCTTGGTGGTAACTACCATAACTTCTTTTGGGCAACAAGTTTGAATGAAGGGGTGCGTTCTTTGGTAGATACATTGAATCTGGACACATTTTGAAGAAACACCAAGGCACCTTTTGGTTTACTATTTAAAGAGAGTCTTAGGAAAGCTTAGAGGATTTTCATATAAGTGTTTACTTTTAATCTTTTTATTAATAATTTCTTTCATTTGTGATTTTTCTTATTGTTTTTAATTGCAAATCAATGTGTTTTTGTATTTTTCCAATGAATTCTGAGTAGTTTACTTTATCTTTTTCTTTCTTAAATGGAGAAGTAATTAATTTATAAAGAATTGTTGTGGAAAGTATAAGTGTTTAAAAGTTGAAAGAAGTTGTAAAGATTGATTCTAAAAGCTTTGTTTACTTCTTAATTTGGCATGTTAAGTTGTAGGATTTCTTGAGATTATGTAAGATCCAATGCGGTATTGTCTTATAAAAGTTAATACGAATCATATGAAATTATATGGGTGATAACTGTAGTCCATATAATTGAATGTAATATTAGAAAATATTTTTATGAAAGGGAGTAAAATTAGAGGATTTTAGAGTTACAGGCTAAAACCCCCTAATTTGGTTTGAAATTTTGAGTTTTATTATGAGAAGTTAGCCCCCAAGTGGTGGTAATCGAGGGAACTCTAGAGTGAGAGGCTGGTATCTTCCCTACCTAGCCATGTTCAAAATAATAAAAATTTTAAATTAACCTATGTTCTTTATAGAACCAAGTAAGGGCAAAGAACACATTTGCTTCTATTTGTCACAACAAATTTAAATACTTCCACAATAATACTATAAGAATTATTACTACTTCATAAAAGGAAAGAAAAAGATATTCTAGTTAATAGTATTTTAGATCCAGTGTTATTTGTTATTCTAATTTTAATTTCATTGCTTAACATTTTATTACGAAAATTTCAAAAGAGAAATCAACTTTCAAAACTTTTCAAAATCAAGATATAGTTTCTAAAGATTTTCAAATTTTCCCTGTGGGTTCGATATCTCGGGACTTAATCAGAAAGTCCTATATTAGTTGATAAACGAACGTATACTTTCACAATATCTCATATTATAAAATCATAAGTTTTATATCTAAATCATCAGCGCATTTATCCAGCTGAGTCAAGTTTTTTACGATGTTGCATTTAATTGACGTTACCAAGTTTTTAGCGCACATGTATTCCAAGCGGCCCAAGTTTTTGCTGTCATTGCCAATTTTCATATCATATTTGTAAGTATAAATATCAGGGGATCAAATTGCCAATGTTCTTTGTTGCACTCGGAAGAGGGTAAAGAATAGGAATGCTCCTATTTGGCACATACAATATTTAATGCATCTCATTCCTTTACATTATCCAAATCATTACTTGAGATTAGTAGTTTTTATTATCTCAAAATTCTCCCAACCAATTTATTCAAAATGTGTTATCTTTAGTATTAATATTTTCCTTTAGGAGTAGTTATTAGTTATTTTAAAATTAATATTTACCTTTAGGAGTAGTTGTTAAAGAAAACCACTTATACCGACCTTCCAAACTATAGTCTGATAGTGGTAGACTAGAATTTGACTAAGGACCTCTTTCCTCGCTTCCCTGTGGGATCGATAAATGGGACTCCATTAGAGCCCTGTATTACTTGATATGATACGTATACTTGCGTTGGATCATTGTGACTTTATAAAAATTATTATATATCTATTGTTCATAAATCATTGTATAAAAAAAGTCGCATCACCTTGCAGTAAAAAACTTATCGTAGTAGTAGTTATTTAATTTGAAGTTTAAAAAGTATATTGGTGATCTTAAAATCTCTAGCATCATTAAACTTTAGCAACATTAATATTTACTTTAAGTGCGTTGAAAATTTGAATATTAGATTGCTTTGCTACAATTTATGATTTGTTTCTTCCCTATGAGATCGATAACTAGGATTCCGCTAAAGGCCTCTATTACTTGAGTGATATGTATAATTGTGTATTGGCTGCTTTCTTATTAGAATAATTATACTCTATAACTGAACTAAAATACTATTTAAAAAATTATTCTAAGGTAGCCCCCGCTCTTTGGGCCTTATAAAAACCTTTAATAGTACACTATAAAAACCTTCACTATTGGTTTATGTGTAGCCAACCCTAAGAACTAATCTCCAATAAAGTACATCATTGATAGTTACATGAGGACATCATCCACAAGCTCCTCATATAGTCGGTCTGTTGATCCAAGAAGATAGAAGAGTAGGGTCAGAAATGGTAAGTAAAGAACTGAGATGGACCAGTTTTATGTCCAAACTCAAAATTTCTCCAGTAAATCCTTAAGTTCGGTTGAGAGCTAGGATTTAGAGATTATGGTTGATCCTTCTACTTTTAGCAACTAAAGTACATTCACAATGAGAAGCTAAGGCTTCACCTCCCTTAATCCATACAATCCTAATCAAATCAAAACACTCACAAACCTAAATATCAAAACACAATTATTGACAGTCTATGCCACAACAAAAACAAACAAACGACACTAAAAACAAATACAAACTTGGGTTGTCTTTGAAGGAGTGCTTAGTTTAATGTCAAAAGCTCAACGAAAATAATATTTACGTTGGTTGACTCAAAATTAAGACCTCATTAACTATAGATCTTTTACACCAAGTTAGAATTTATGTCTTTGTCCAATTACTTTGAATACCTTACCACTTTTAGGATGTTTAATATTTATAGAACCAAAATGATAAATTTTAGCTACAGTAAATGGCCCCGGTCTCCTTGATTGAAGTTTTCTACTAAGTAATTTCAGTCTTATATTGCATACTAACTCTTGTCCATCCGAAATCTTTCCTAAGAATCTTTCGATCATGTAATGTTTTTCATTTTTTCCTTATAAATTCTTACATTTTCATAAGATTCTTATCTAATTTTATAGAGTTCATTTAACTGTAATAATCTTTTCTCTGCAGCTTCCTTTATATTATAAATGAATTCCTTAATAGTTCAATAAGCTTTATGTTCTAATTCCATTGGTAAATGACAAGCTTTTCCAAATATAAGCCTGCATAGTGACATTCCTATAGAAGCATTTTAAGCAGTCTTATGAGACTATAATTCTTTAACTAATCTCATAGACCAATCCTTCTAATCAGGATTGATACTTTTTTTCTAAAATCATTTTGATTTCTCTATTAGATACTTTTGTTATACAACTCATTTGAGGATGATAAGCTATGGTTATCCTGTGAATAATTCCATACTTAGCAACTAATGTCTTAATTTTTATATCCTTATAGTGGCTTCCCCTAAACCCTAAACCCTAAACTAGGCATGCCAAATTTACTAAAGATATTTTTTCTTTAAATATTTAGCTACACTTTGAGCATTGGTCCTGATTCTGATATATTTTCTTATGGTAATATGATTTATTGTTATATTTAATTTTTGGGATTCTGCGAAAGTATAGATATCATTATCAAGTAATATATAACATTCTAATTGAGCCCCGAAATATCAATCCCATGAGGAATTTTTTTTGGATATTTAAAAATAACAAGGAATTAGATCACAAAATCTATTTAGAAAAAGACAATTACTTAAACAGTTTCAAATAACAGAAAACTTGAAAATGTGATTCTTTTTGGTATTTTCTTATATTATTAAATAAAGTGAACAATTATCTAATTATAACGAGATGTTTTTTAGATTATAGAAATATACATGGAAATATCAATTTTCTTATCATTAATAAGTAATAAGTACATGAGTTCTGTTGTGGAAGTATTCAAAATTTGTTGTGCCAAATAGGAGTAATATTATTCATTATCCTTACTAGAGATGCTATAAAGAATAATGGCAAGGTTAAAGTTTAATAAGTTTTGAAGACAAGTTAGGTAGGGAAAGTATTAGCTCTCACTCTAGAGTTCCCTCCTTTCCCTCCACCTACGGCTAACATCTCTCATCAAAACCTAAAAAAATAAACCAAATTGGGGGCTTTAGTCTACCCTAAATTCCTCTAATTCTACACCCATTAGAGTATATTTCCCTATTTATTTGCACAAAATTATATGAATTACTTTCTCATTCATGCAATCTCAAGTGATTTTTACTAATAGTTAACTAAGAAAATACCTACAAGGATCTTACATGTTCTCACAACAAATTTTAACATCTTAATTAGCTAAATCAAGAAGTAAATAAAGTGCAATGATTAAATCAACACAACTTATTCCATCATTAAAGATCAATACTTCCACAACTTCCATCCAATACTTAATTATTGTTCATTTTAAAGAAAGATAATAATCTACTCAGAAACGATGGATAAAACACAACAAAAAGTAATTTTAAAAGCAAAAATCATGTTGAAACACAAGAAGTCTCAATTAAAACCAAATGAAGTACAAAGATAAAAACTTATCTTAAGTTCCTCTCCACCAGACTCTTAAAATTCCTTTAAATCTCTTCCTTTCTCTTACAAGTCTCCATAGGACTGTTAGCCAACCCTAGAGGGTTAAAATCTCTTTAAAACAATGGATTTTTACTTAGAAATCTCTACCCACCTTTCCATTGACTATGAATGAGATAAGTGTGAAGAAACCCTAAGTAATAATCCTACAACTTCTCTCTATAACTACTCTCTCTACACACAATAATTCAACTTTCTAACTGCCTATTTGAATTCTCTTCAAATCCTTTCTTTTATATTTTCTCAAAAGATACCTTGGTGTCTCTTCAAAATATATTTAATGAATCTTCACAAAAGATGCATCCTTTCAAGTGCTTTTTGAATGTCTTTTGGCCCACTTGATTAGTTACCACTTTTGTACCAAAGTTTGCCTCAAACATTCCTTCAAAATTCACCAAAAATTCATAGAAATTGCAAAGTAACTACCCTGCTCTTAAGCACGGGGTCTCTGACGCTTAGGCGCGACCTTCTCTGTCTGCTAGCACTTAGACGCCAGATCTGAACGCTTAGACGCCGCAGTTTAATTTAACACCTTCTTCTTTTTTCTCCAAATTTAATCATTTTTCACTCATTTTGGTATATTTAGTCCATTTAATTGTTCCTGAAAGAAAATCACACAAATACCTTCCATCAAAACGCAATATCATTTAAAATAGACATATAAATGTACAAAAATATTATATTTTGTAGGTATATTAAGAATAACAATTAGAAAGAGCTACTATCTCAATCCATATTGAGGCATACTTCACATCTATTAGAATATATAAAGTTACTAAAGAAGTATAAAAGGAACGATAATGTTTAAAACCCAAATATCGAAAATCTTAAACTCCAAGGTAAATTTTGGGTGCATTTCATCACGCTTAGAAATATTTCCTTCTCTCTGATATCTATCACAAGATTTTATATATAAATTCATATCTCTAAAAAGCACAATCCAATAAAATCCAAATTGTGAAATCCTATCAACTCCAAAATGTCCTCCAAATTCAAAATAATTATATTTCTTAATTTTTTAAGGTTTTTTCTAAGGGTACAAATCTTCTAATTATCTAATCCTTACACTTTCTATACAAATATGGGTCATCCAAAAAGTAAAATTTGGCATCTTAGATGAATTTTTTTCATTGATGGTATTGTTGACCTCATTTTTGATGAGGTCTTTTGTTTCTCTCTTTAGTACTTAGGATCTAGCATTAGGCATTTCCTTTGACTAATCTTAGAGGACTAGAAATGGAACCTACCACTTAGAAATTCAAACACCTCTTAACTCCATACAAACACCACAAGCTTGATTGTAGACCCCAAATCACCTAGAGGGTTGAAATCAAAAGTGAAAGTTTAAAGGATGAGTTCCCCATAGGACTCTTTGGCCTTAGGACCACCTTGGGTAGCTTGGTCTGGTGAAGGTTAACTTACACACTCACTACACTCATACTCTACACTCCCACACACACAATCCAAATCCTAAAACCACACCCATACCCAACTTGATTCCCCGACTCATGTAGGCAATTCATATGGATGGACCTTAACCCCTAAGCCCCTGGTTAAGAGGGTTAGGAACAACATAGTGAATGCCTCAAATGAGTCCTCTCATGGCTCATATAGGCTTAATATGGCTTCATGGCTCAATCAAAGTGATTCCATTTCACTCATATTTGATTAATCTTCTTTTTTTAAAAAAAAATTCAATTTTTGACCCCGGGGACCCTACACCTATCAAATCTACCAAAAGCCCTTAAAATTGCCCAAATCCTCCAAAATTTTCAAATCACCCAAATTCCCCAAAATTAACCTTGAACATTTCCTCACAACTCAAATTGATCATCCATAGCCAAAAATACCAAAAATTCCAAAAGTACCCCCCAATACCCTCCAAATACCCAAAATGCCCCTCTTAGCCAAAAAATCCAAAAAAACAGAAAATTCCCAGAAAATTCTAGAAAATCCTAAATATTCCCAATTTCATTTTGTTCAACTACACCATGGGCTAATTTTGTCAATTTACCCCACTTTTTCCAAAACCCCCAATTTAGCCCATTTTTAACCCAAGTGAACCCAATGTCAAACCAAACCTACCCAATTTACCACAATTTTGGTCCAATTCAGTTCTAAACTTCAATTTAATATCCACAATATCAATCTAGACCAAATCCAAGTCCAATTTGATTGGCATTTGAATCCAATTTCATTTTTAAGCTTAAAGCCCAATTTTGACCCATGACCCAAACTTAGCCCAAACCAAACCAATTCAACTCCAATTAACCTCAAATATTTTCTAAAACCTTCCTAGCATCCCCACAAACAAAAAACTAACATTATTTGCCCAAAATTTGGACCCGAACCCCACTCAAATTCAACCCAAAACCAAAAGGGCCAATTTTGACGTAAACTCAAACCTAACCCAAATATGTTCAAACCCCAAAATCAAAACCCAACCAAAGTTGAAACCTCTTTGAAACACTCCCATAAACATTTCCCAACATTAATTTTACATCAATTTCAACCCTAGCCCAACATTGGCCCAAATTAGCCCAATTTGACCTACATTGCCTCATTTACCAAATCAACTCAAATCCAACCTAATTCAAACCCAAACCACCTCAAATTCATTTCAAATCACTCATGACATATCACTAAACCAAACCCAACAATTATTTGGCCTAAACTTCTAAGAAATTCCCATCCATGGATTCATTCTTAAACCTAAAGGGGCCCCTTAAGCCCACCTAAAAGCCCACTTCAACCAATTTCAAAAGCCCAAATCAATCTAAAGCCCACATGACACTTTCCCTCATCACACATTCAATTTAAAATCATTCCTAAAGTCCTAATTTATCAATTAAACAATTCCAAATCAAGCCTCATAACAATTCCCATCAAAATGCCAAAATTCACCAAACCCTTTTTCATGAAGTTGACTTAACTTTTCCCAAGCCAAAGATGAGCCATGAAGCCATGCATGAGCCACATGGAAGCCATGAGGGCATCTTTACATGTCACCATGCCATTTTGGGCAAAAGAAGGAGACTCTTTCCTTAATCTCCTAAAGTCATTAGCCTTAACCATGATTCCCCTTAACCTAAATTTAATCCAAATATATTTGGATAAGGACTTCTCCATGCCAAACCAGCTCATTCCTTTGACTCCCCACAATACCCAAAGCCACCTTGAAGGGTGAACCAAGCCCAGAGGTGGACTTGACCAAATCAAGCCAAAAATTGGCCTTCCCCCATGCCATCTTAATCCAAGCTTTCGACACATGGTAAAGCCCATGTGCCTACACTAAACCCCAGCCCTGACCCACCTGAACCTGAGGGTGACCCATGCCTGTCGGCCAGCCGCCTAGATCGCTGGAAAACACCACACCTGAGAGCTCACATGTGAGCCAACATTGAAATTCCTCCTTGCTGAGCTGCCCCAAGTCCAGTGGCCACCATGGCCGTTCTTCCCTTCACCAGAGCAGCTGATCCCAAGCCCTAACTCCCCCTGGGAGAGCCTCCAACCATGCCTATTGAAACACCATCACCTCTCGGCCAAAGAAGGTGCTGAAACAAACCTTAAGGAAACTCTGCCAAAATTGTTCCAGACTACTCCCCACACATAGAGAACTTGATCCCCACTGAAATCCCCCTGCCATTTCCTCTCTGTGAGCTCAATTTCAGAGTTGAAATCCAAGCCCAAATCCAGGACACTTCTCCACAGTGAGCCAATCCCTAAATTGATTGGTCCTACACCTTCACCAGACCAAGAGAAGAAGTTTGCCAGCAAAAGCCCCCTCTCCAGGCCGGCCATTGCTTCCAGCCTCCAGCTTTGTGATCGGGCTTGGTCGAAATCATACCTAGACAATTCACCAGGCCAAGGGACTTCATCTGGAGCTTGCTTGGACCCAATCGAACATGACACAACTCTCAGATCGAGGCTTCACTTCTCTGAGCAAAGGTATGGACACACTCTTCTTCCCGAGATTCCAGAGATTCTCAATTTAGTTTGGGTCAATTTCAATACATGTTTACCATATGGATGTGTTTGTCTCTTCAAGACGAATCCATAGAGCATAAGAACTCGAAAATCCGTTGAGAATCAAGTGAGAAATTAGGGTTAGAAAGTTGACGGTCACGGGTTCACACCAGTCTTAGACGATGACCAGGAGCCGTCGGATCGCGTGTGTATCAAGCGGACGGCCAGGATTGCGCCGGACTGAGTAATGGGACATGAAACGCGGGCCCCTGGAGCACTGAGTCGGATGGAGGCGCCGAATCAGTGGACGACGCGTGGCCTTTCGGAGCTGCCGAGGATGGCGTGGCGCCGCGTGGATAAGTAGGAAATTAGGGTTATTTTCTATTTATTTAATTACCAGAACTTTGAAAATCTATAACTTTGTGTAGAAAACTCCTAAAAATAAAATAAAAATACCCTCTTGCTTAGTGAACAGAGGAGAATAATGTGGAAAAGAAATCATGTAATTTCATTAAGTATTTTTTTTTTAATTATTTATTTACTCTCTGCACTATTTAAATTCTCCATGCATATAGGAAATTTACCATGGCATGAGACCATGGGGCTTTTAAAGCCTCTGGACTTGGGAACATTCCCTGAATTTTCCAAGGTCAGAGGCCATCCCTATGAGAAGTTATTGATTTTTCAAATTCATGCCACTGTTTTGATTATTTTAATTCCAATAATTAGCATGTTGAGAAATAAATTCTAGGAAAATTTGGTGATGTTTCTTATGACCAGGAGGACCCTAGGAAAAATAATTTTTGAGTTAATTCACTTTGAACAACCCTAATTGGCCTAAATACCCAAAAGTGAACTTTAATTAATTAGGGTTAAGCATTCATCAAATTAACTTAAAAGCAATTCTCCACTGTCCTTTAGGGATAGGAGAACACCACATAAAAATTTGAAAATAATTGGACTTGATTAACCCCATCAAACGGGTTGATTAAGCCTCCTAAGTAATAATGAGTAAAATTAAACTTTAAAAATTCATAATTCACAAAATACTTTTTAAAAATTCACAAAAATGGTTTTGGAGCTTCTCTAATATCAGAGGAATTTAAGAAAATTAAAATTGTAATTTTCTAAAAAAGTTGATTTTTAAGCTTATTTTAATATTTTAATAATTAAAAAATAGTAAAAATCACAAAAATATTAAAAACCACCAAAATGTCACATTTTGAATTCTAATCACTTAGGAACAGAACAAATATTTTTCCTAAGTCCCTAGGGTAAGATATTGAATTTTAAAGGCTTAATGTAATTATTAATATAAAAAAATGTATTTTTCCAACCTTTTCACTAAAATAATTCTAATAAATCCAAGAAAAATTAGAAAATTATAAAAATTGGTTTCTGGTTTCTCTGATATCAGAAAGATTTTTGAAAAATATAAAATTCATTTTTCAACCTTTATTTTATTTTTAAATTAACTAATACTCCAAAACTAAAAATAATTATAATATATAAAATAAAATTCAAAAAATCACTAAAATTGGTCCAAGTGGTCCTCTAGTAATTAGGAACATAAAATAATTTTATTAATGACAGAAACATTTTCTTGGCCATGTTATTGAATTTTCCTTTAAAACCCTCATTTTCCATTAAAAATAATTACATAAATAAATTAAAGACAGAAAAATCACATTTTCTCCTCTAATGTCTTAATTGACATGTAAGTGAGGTCACATAAAAATTTCAAGTTCATTTGAGCTTAATTTAGTGAGATATAGAATTATTATGCTTGAAGGGCAAAAATGGTAATTAAAATTTTCAACCTTTAATTGAAATTTTAAGATTAATCAAAAGGGGAGGGTAAAATATTTGATTTTAAACCGATTTTGGATGATTGAAAGTTAAATAGTTAAGGGTAGAAACCCACCAATCATTTTAAGAATAATTAAAGTAAACCTTAACTAATTAATTAATTAATTAAATTTGGAAGATTAATAAAAATTTCTGAAATTATAAAGTAGGGATATTATTTAAGAGAATATTTATTCTTTAATTTAAAAAATCCCTAAATAAATCACTTCAATAATACTTAATTCTTAATTAAAAGATTAAAATAATAATCCAAATTAAAATTAAATTAAAATTAAAGTAAATTAAATTAAAGTAAATTAAATTAAATTAAATTAAAATCAAATCAAATCAAATTAAATTAAACTAAATTAAAAAATTAAATTAAATTAAAACTAAATTAAATTAAATTAAATTAAAAATTAAAATTAAATTAAATTAAATTAAATTAAATTAAACTAAGTTTAAAAAAATAATAATAATAATAAATTAAATTGAAATTAGATTAAATTGAAATTAAATTTAAATTAAAGTAAATTAAATTAAATTAAGTTGAATTAAATTAAATTAAAATCATTTAATAACAAACCTAAATGAAATTATTAAGAATTAAACCTAAAATAACTTGAACACTATTCCAAACTTAAACTAATTTTTTATAATTAAATCAAAAATTAGAATTAAATCATTAAGTCTAAATCATAAAAATACTTAATAACTTGATTTGCCCTTTTAAAGCTCTTATTATTATAACTCTTAAATGAGGCATCAAGTGAAGTGTTACCTCACTTATAGAATATTCAAATGTCCTAAGTTCACTGAGCAAAAGAATAAGATTTAAACTCCCGGATGATTAATTCACTTGTATAATTAAATTCTCTTGGACTTAAAACGATCCTAGAAATATTGAAAAGATGTTTATGATTTGTCTTAAGCACTTTCTCAATATGATAGGATTTTTTATAAGAACAATTGAACTTAATTATTTTTTGATGAAGAAAATCGTCCTTAAACCAAAATACAAGAACCTAGACGTCATAGGAGACGACTAGCTATAGGATTAGGACTTTGATAGATAACCTAAACCTTTCCCTTAGCTTTACCTAGGTACTTGTTGAAATATTTAAATGCCTTAACATGTGTTTTAAGTGCAGCTTGGGATAACGGGAAGACCATTTAGGTACGCTTTTATTTTATTACAATTTACTTTATTGCAAATGCACTTTACCTTTCTTGCATGATAAACAACTGTTGCATGAAAACCAAAACCTTTAGGGTAGTCCCTGAACTGAAACCAAAACTAAATTAAAAATCACTGCAAGATAAAATTCACCGCCACAACATTTCAAAATATAAAACAACTCAAAATTTAATTACAAACGAACACAAAACTACAATTGCAACTAAATTAAAACGTCTCGTTGAATGATCGGGAATACCTCGGATGATGTAACCCACGTGTTGCTAACGGGATTTCCCACGGTCTAAATGAAAGTGAGGAACTCATTCAGTTGAGTTTAGCAAATTCATCTGGACTAAGTGAATTTAATGAAAATAACGGTGCCGGGATGACGGAACCGTGGGATCTTAATCGGTTCTGTTATAATCAACTTTAAAATTTGTTTTAACTAAAACACTAAAAACACTTGGATTTTAAGACTTCTCTAAAACCAAACTCTTCTCTTCTCTTTTGATTACAAACTTTTAAAACTAAACCTCTATAACAACAAGGAGCTTGGAGCACGGTGGGCAGCACAGCCATCTTCGTCAGCAAAACAAACTCTACTTCAGCAAAACTTTCTTAGAATTAAATAACCAAGCCATAAGATATCGAGGTAGTTTTCCTAGTGCAACATAAATCCTCAACTCTTCGTTAGGCATTTGCATGATCATGTCATGTAAATTAAGCCCTAACCAGTCTTAGGACTCCGAGGTAGTCGTTTGGTCCGATACAAATCCTCACATCTTCAAGGCTATTTGTATGATTTTATCATGCAAATATAAGTCAAAATTAATTAAAATTGGCAAGATTGAAATTCTTAAATCTGAGCCAAACAATTGGATAGTTTGGGAAGTTGCCAAGATTCTTCTTTGATCTTCAGCTTCTCCTACTCCTCTTCCATTGGACTCCTAAAAATATCTGTTCTAAATTTGATCCATTCTCTGTTGAAATTTCCAAAATTCAATCCTTTGAAAACCTTAAACTTTGAAATTCTTGAGAGTAAAGTCACTGATCATTATCGAGAGTTTTCTTAAATGATTCACTTCATTTAAGATGTAATTAACTATAGGGGCTTGCCCTTATAGGGAACTTTAAGAACCCAGGTAATATAAACCCTGATTAATTCATTTATATTAAGAAGGGGAATTTGTCGGCTTATAAAATTGGTTCGCAGACCAAACGGATGTCACAAGTCTTCTAGTTTATTTAATCGAGCCTCATCATCAAGCAGTGTGCCTATTCTTCGGGATAGATACACGGTTTGTGGTGCGGTGCTCGTTTATATAAACTATTTGGGATGTGAGGTCGGTTTGATTTCATATCTTAAAATTTTTCAAATTTAAAATTATTTTCAAAATCAAGTACTACTTTTCAAATTACTTATTTAAATTAAATTAAAAATTCGCCGACACTTTCTGTAGGTGACCTCTTTTCAAAAATACAACCCTCAACTTAAAAATAATGCCGACAACTTCTGGTGACTCCGCTGGGGAATAGTTCCTCTCTCCATTTTGATCAAATGACTTTGCTTTCATAAATCGGTAGTGAGCACATGCCCCTAGTGGACTAAACTACCATCTTCCGTTGGAATACCCCGTTCATTTCAGTCTTGAACGAGTATAACCAACTCCTCTTGGATTTAGGAGCCACTGTTTAGACACCCCTAAACGGAGAGGTTCCGAGATCCTTTTACCTCTTTTCTGAGGTGGGGTGGACCCCCAATAGGTGTTAGTTTAGGAGTGATCCTTCGAGTCGAGAAGTCTTGCTTGAGATTTCCTCTTCCTTTCCAATTCTAAATCGAACCCCTTACCTTCTCTATACCTTTGAATATTCTGTTCCTAATGAACAAATCCTCTAATGAATGACTCTCTTAACAAATAACTCCTTTTTTTTATAAATACATGAACAAAATGTGTTCGGACTCTTTTCGATTCCTTTCTTTTCGTCCCGATAAGAAGAAGCATAACTTGGGCCTGACAATCAGAATCTACCTTGCAGAAAATGTCTGCCCCAAAGCTGATTTTCTCCTTCACCAATGGACTGTATTTCGCTGTTTACAAGGATGAGCTGCCCAACAATGGGATCATCCGTTTTGGACAAGGATTCGAGAACAAAAATGTCAAGATCACTGACGTTACCCTTTTCACACTTACAGACAAAGTATCTGAAACTAAAAGACCTTTGATTGAATTCAACCTGAAGTCAGCCCAAGAGTTCCCTCCCCTGCTAAGGGTTCCAGCTGAGAAGAATACTACTGTCCATAGGAGGACTGTTGTCTCTACCTCCACTGGTCTAGACGTCTCTGCACCTACCCTGACTTCCGCCAAACTAAAGGGGAAGGAAGTTCAAATTTGTAACGAACATGTTACCGTGGAGGGTACAGACTTCCGTGCAAGACCTTCTGTTTTCGAAATTGGGTCCAGCTCAAAGGTTCCACCCCTAACACGGACTCTATAGAAGGAACAGAGGTAGGAAGATTGCCAGAAAGGCCAGAGCTGCTGAAGTCGCTTTCTTAGAAGAAATCCCTGAGTACACACCACTACCTGAGTACATTCCATTACCTGAGTATACACCGCTTTTGGAAGGAATTAGATTCCATCCCCTCTCCGCCGCAACTGACGAGGAAAATGTCCGCAAGATTGCTTCTACATTACCTCGACCCGCATACTATAGTGACAGCCGAAAGAAAAGGGCTAGGATTACACCATTTGCCCGATCGCGGATCGTGATAGAAAAATTAGCAAAGAAAGAGAGATGTCCTGTATCAGAAATTTTAAGAAGAATAGGGTGGGTACCAGCCAAGTCCCGTCTTGGGCCACGAGTAGATCCCGTTAGCGCCGCAGAGAAACCGAATAAAAAGATGAAGGCCAGTCCACCTGTTATTATTTCAGGATTACAGATCAGGGAGGATACCACCTTCCAGCATTCAACCGACAGACCATCCGGTCCTAGGCCTTCTGCTGCTAGAAGGATGGTATGGCGTCCTACTAATGGTCAATTAAGACCAAAACAACTTCCAGAAAAGGAAAGTCCCATCAGAAGACTCAAGTTAGAAGAATGTGCTACTACAATAAAGGGGACTCCCGGAAAGGAAGTTCAACAATAGTCACGAGACAACTGTGAAACTGCACGAAAAAGACCATTGGAGGACGCTATGGAAAAGCTAAAAACCGACATTCAACGATTAGCAAGACAAAGAGAAGAAAAGTTTGGAGATGAAGTTGACTCGTCGGAGTTCATGGATGACGAATATGTGGAGATCAACATGGTTGAGACACGAGCATCGTCAGCTTCGCAAGGTGCCCCGAAGAACTGCGGAAAGAGATGAACCGGAAGCATTAAGAGCACAAATTCGAGAAAAAGATGATACAATCTCTCAAATGGCAAAAAGGATGGAAGAGATGGCTGCAGCTCTAGCCACTCTTCAGAGTCAGGTTCAACCCCAAAGAGAAACACCTCCAGAAGTTATTCATATTACAGACGGAGGAAAAGAGATTACATCCGTTAACAGAGACAATCAGCCAAAGAAGGATTCTACTCAGAACATGATTCCAGAGAAGGACATTAAGAACATGGTGGAACAGCAGGTGCGAGAAGCCTTAGCACACTCTAAGAGCGGAGCATCTATTCAGACGGGTAGACCTTACCCCGAAGAATTTGATGCAGTACAATACCCAAAAGGCTTCGTACCACCTCTGTTCAAGACTTTTGATGGTACCGGAAATCCTCGATAGCATGTTGCACATTTTCGTGCTAGTTGTTGTAACGCCGGTGGAAGTGACGCTTTACTCTTCCGACAATTCGTCAGCAGCCTGTCAGGGATCACCTTTGAATGGTATGCAGAGTTACCGAACGGTTCGGTAAAGACATTTACAGAATTGGAAAATCTCTTCGTGAAACGGTTTGCCGGAGCTCAGCACCATATCACCATCAGTGACTTAGTGGTGGAGAAACAAAAACCGAATGAAACTTCAGTGGATTACATACTTCGATGGAGAAATCTAAGCATGAAGTGTGAGCCACAGCCACAAGAACAACATGCAGTCGGTATCCTGCTTAAAAGCATTCACGGCCCGATAGAACTTGTCCTTAAGGGATTCACAATTAAGACTTTCGCGAAGTTGTTAAGCAAGGCCGGGAGCTTACAAGAGGAAGCGTAACAATTAAGTTTCGTCGATAAAAAAGATAAGCAGAAGCCTGCGAAGACATTCGAAAAGAAGTCCGGGATCGTCGCGACAGTCAACAAAGGCAAACAACTAATGCAAATACAGCCGGAGCAACCGCAGTCCACCTATCAACAACCTCAGTAGAACTACCAACAACCTCAACCCGGTTATCAGCCAACCCAACAATATGAGCTACCGCCTCACCTACAGCGCACGTTAAAGGAAGTCATAAATAGAGAATATCCATTCAAGAACGAGGAAGTGCCAAAGATGTTCTGCAGTTTGATGAAGACTTCAGATTTTAGACTGCCAGAACCCAAGAAGCCGAAGGAAGTCAACAAGAAAGATCATCCAACTACTGCCCTTACCACCATATGCTTGGACATAAAATAGAGGATTACATCACCTTCAAGAGTTGTCTTGACAACAATCTCCGAAAAGGGAACATAACGATCCCAAACGAATACATGAAAGAACCCCAGAAAGGAGGTTATGTCAATGTTATTTCGACGGATCCCATTGTTCTGATAGACCCTTACACAACTGATGATGGATGGAGTACCGCTTGGACGAAGTCATCAAAGAAAATTTTGGATCTCATCCAAGCCGCTTCGGCACGTGCTTCAATTCAAAGTTTGAAACTTGTCGAGCCGGCACTATCGCTTGCAATTGAAGAACCGTCCCAGGAAGAAAAGATCATAGAAAAGAAGGAGATCATAGAAGAAGAGAAGATAGAGGCTCCTAAGGCTAGACTAGGGGCTGCTTATCTTAGGATGGTTATTTCCGATTCGGGGGAAAAATTCCTCGAACCTCTGACTCTGTATGATTATTTGCTCGCTCCGGCGGGATCTTATAATGATAAGAGTTACGGCGTTGGCTACGTTTTGACTGTTTCTAATGATTACGTAACTAACGACAACCAATCTAATCCAGATCCCGATTTCGATACCAATAACAATTCTCAAATCATACATAACCTCGACAATCACGATGACAAAGAAGACATTCACCAATAAAGCTACGAAAGTTCAACAAGCAATGAGTCTATTTGTGAATTTCAAGGAACTCCAATCACAATAGAGTTAGAGCCTTCAAATTCCGAAGCAACTCCAGAAGAACCTGTCATGCCAATTCAAAAGGAGACACCTGTAAATTCAGTACCAGATTCAGAAGAAATCACAGAAGTCAACTTAAGGAGCGGAAAGGTTCTACCTCCGAGAATGGGTCCAAAAGACAAAGGAAAGCAGGTGGTTGTTCAGGAAGAATCAACCCCAACAGAAGAATTGCCCATTCGGGAAGAAACTGAGACGCATGATAACAAAGTGGACTATAACGTGCTAGCCCATCTTAGGAAACTGCCAGCCAAACTGAGCATCTACGACGCTCTCATCTTATCAAAAGAGATGAGGGAAGCTCTGATCAAGGCCTTACTTGATCCAGAGATTTGTTTAGCTCAGATGGTCGGAGATTCCTTAGACGAGGTTTGCTCGTTAAAGGAACAGCGAGGTGTTACCTTCACGGACAGTGATCTACTGCTTGGGACAACTGATCACAACCGACCATTGTACATGTCAGTTACAATCGGAAAATTTACACTCTCCGCAGTATTGGTGGATCCAGGAGCATCGATCAACATAATGAATCTTCGGACGCTAGCATACTTGGAAATTGATGCTCGCGAGCTTGAAGCGGACAAGATGTTACTAAGATGATTCAACCAGAAAGGAGAAAGAGCTCTTGGATCAATAACACTGTTAATGAAGACCGGTGACTTAGCAAAGACAACCACAAAATTCCATATAATTGATTCTGAAACATCGTTCAACGCGCTACTGGGCCGACCATGGATACATGAGAACCGGATGGTACCGTCGTCTCTGCATCAGTGCATAAAATACTACGAAGGAGGAGAATAGTGCATTAAAGGTGATTTGCAACCTTTCTCCGTACATGAGATTGGAATCCATGAAGATGCAGCTTATTACGCACCTCCGAAGAAAACAATCTTCTCCAGAAACACCGTGCCAAATGAAGTAAAAGAAATTCGAGACAATAAAGGACCTGAAGTTCTAGTTCAACAGTCACTCACCACTCCCTTACTGCGAGGTGGTGAAGTTTTCTCCAGAGCTCGCATCCGAGGTCGAGGCCGGGGACGAGGTCGTGGAAGAGACACTGGGACAGTTGGACAGAAAAAGCCAATGATCAATGTTGATTGGGAAAATAGCTCTGAAGAAGAAGAGGAAATCAAGAAAGAAGCAGCTACAATAAATCAGAAGAAGCCATAATTCAAGATCTCTCTCGAAGATGAAAAGAACAAAGAATACAAATCGATGTACGAGAAGATTAACCACTATGTACACACTATGACCCTGACCTCGATCCAGTCTAATAAGAACGAGGGTATGGTGGTTAAAGAAGTACGTGGCAGCGGTGCAAAGCCAATCAAATTTTACCGTGGCACTTATTCTTCCAATACTGAAAACAATGTACAATTCGAAGATGTCACTTCTTCCGAATTAATAGAATTACCTTTTGAGTGGTACTCTCCCTGTGTTCAAAATTTAATTCAACAAAGTGTCTTACCTCGCCAATGGACAAAAGGCCGAGCACAACACTTCGAAAAATTATGGAATAATGCCGGTCGGCCTCCCAATTCAAAACATGGTCTCGGATTCGGCACAGTAAGTTCAGTTGACGATACGAAATTTTTCTTGGTTGTCACTTGCGAACCTAATGAAGACTGTTTAGAAACTATAGAAGAGCTTGAAGATCTGCAATTGGAGATGCTCCACCAGAATTCAAAGAAGAAATCAAATCCACAATAGATGAGTTAATGGAAGTTAACTTAGGTACTAGCGAAAAGCCTAGACCAACCTTTGTTAGCTCCTTACTCAATAAAGAAGATTCCGAGGAAATAATCAAGCTACTAATGGAATTCAAGGACTGTTTTACTTGGAGTTACGACGAAATGACAGGATTAGCTCCAGAAGTTGCAGTTCACAGGCTAGGAGTGGATCCTACTTCCGTTCCAATCAGACAAGCTTCCAGAAGAATGCGTCTAAAAATTGAACAACAAGTAATAACTGAAGTTAAGAAGCTAATAGACGTTAAATTTGTCCTTGAAGAACAATACCCTACTTGGCTAGCCAATGTGGTACCAGTCAGGAAGAAGAATGGTCAGATCAGAATCTGTGTAGATTTCAGAGACTTGAACAAAGCATGTCCGAAGGATGAATTTCCACTACCAATCCTGAATTGATGATCGACATCACTTTGACACATGAAATATTCTCTTTCATGGATGGATCTTCGAGGATACAACCGGATAAAGATGGCACCGAAGACGAAAAGCTCACGAGCATTCGAACACCGATCGGAGTATGTTGCTACACAGTAATGCCATTCGGACTAAAGAACGCAGGTGCAACATACCAAAGAGCAATGACAAAGATTTTTGATGAGCTCATTCACAACCAAGTTGAGTGCTATGTGGATGATATGTTCATCAAAAGCAAACTGAAGGAAGATCACCTGTATGATTTGAGAATTGTCTTCGAATGATTAAGACAATACAATCTTAAGATGAATTCCTTAAAATGAGCCTTCGGCGTTACCTCCAGGAAATTCTTAGGATTCATTGTCTGACATTGCGGGATCGGAATTGATCCGGAAAAGATTAAAGCTATCTTAGAAATGCCGCCTCCCAAAACCTTAAAAAAGCTACGATCCTTTCAAGGGAAGCTGACATATCTTCGACGCTTTATCTCGAACTTGTCAGGTAGGTGTCAGCCCTTCTCAGCATTAGTTAAAAAGGATGCCAAATTTGTTTGGAAGAGAAATGCCAACGGGCCTTCGAGGACATCAAGCAATACTTAATGACACCTCCTGTCTTAACAGCCCCAGTCTCAGGTAGACCGTTGATACTTTATACCGCGGCTCTAGACGACTCCCTAGGAGCCCTACTAGCCCAGGTCAATGATGAGGGAAAAGAGAATGCTCTCTACTATTTAAGCCGTCGTTTGATTCCGATGGAAGTAAAGTATCCTCCAATTGAGAAGCATTGTTTGGCCCAAATCTTTGCCGCACAAAAACTCAGGCATTACATGCTCTTTCACAAGGTCAACCTTATCTCAAAAGTTAATCCATTGCAATATTTGATGACCCGTCCAACACTTTCTGGCGGGCTTGCCAGGTGGTCAATGATACTAGTGCAATTTGATATAACTTTCGTGCCTCTTCGTGCCGTAAAGGGACAAATCCTAGCAGATTTCCTTGCAGCACACCCTTTGCCGGTAGAATCGCCTCTCAATGACGACTTGCCAGATGAACAGATAATGAACCTAGAAGACACTGATGATCTACGTTGGGAACTATACTTCGACGGAGCATCCTCAGCACAGAAAGATAAAGAATTACAAACGATAGTGCCCGGTAAGGCAGGAATCAGACTAATCTTTATAACACCGGAGCGGGGAATGTTAAGATACTCCTACCACTTAACAGAGCCGTGCACAAACAATGAGGCAGAATACGAGGCCCTCATAACAGGATTAGAACTGACCATTCAAATGGGAATAACGAATATCAACATTTACGGAGATTCTCAGTTGATCATTCAACAGGTCGCAGGACAATACAGAATCTTAAAGCCAAGACTCGAGCAATACTTTCAGTATGCCATGAAACTGTTGGAACAAATTCCGAATGTAACAATCTACAAGATCACCAGAAGAGAAAATGCTCTCGTGGACGCGTTAGCCTGCCTTGCAAAAGAATTTGCTTGCATACAAGATGAGTCAGTTGAAGTGTCAGTTCAAGGACGACGAGTCCTATAGCAGCCCGACATGGATATGATACAGAAATCAGAAAAAACAGAGGAATCAGTTACAGCAGTGACGGAAAACACAGAAGATTGGCGTCAGACGCTAATAGAATACATGCAAACAGGGAAATTACCAGACGATAAGTCATTAGCACATCAAATCAAGAAAAGAACTCTGTCTTACGCATTAATCAACAATATATTATACAGAAGGTCTTTTGATCGGATGTGGTTAAGATGCTCGAGCGGGTCCGAGGCTCGTGAAATTGTCAAAGAAGTGCATTCGGGACTTTGTGGCGCTCATCGATCGAGTCCGAAAATGAAAATGAAAATTAAAAGACTAGGGTATTACTGGCCCTCGATGATGACCGATTGCATGAAGATTGCCAAAAGTTGTCACCAGTGCCAGGTACACGAAGTGGTTCTACCCCAACCTCCAAATGTGCTACATCCGACAATTGCATCGTGGCCATTTGAGTGTTGGGGCACGGATATAGTGGGTCCGATAGAACCGCCTTCTTCAAGAGGACATCGCTTCATCCTTGCAGCTACAGACTACTTTTCTAAATGGGCAGAAGCAGTTCCACTCAGAGAAGTAAAGGCACACCATGTGCTACAATTTTTCAAGAATCAAGTTGTATATCGTTTTGGGGTACCGCGCAGAATCATTTCAGATAATGGGTCTGCATTCAGAAGTACAAAAATCAACAATTTTGTCAGGAGACATGGAATCGACTGGCGATACTCAATAATCTACTACCCAAGAGCAAAAGGCTTGGCCGAGGCTTTTAATAAAACTCTCGTTCAAATTTTAAAGAAAACTTTGGATGACAATAAGAGAAATTGGCACGAGAAGTTGTTATAAGCCTTATGGGCCTACAGGACAACCTTTAGGACTCCTACTCAGTCTACACCTTACACTTTAGTGTACGGGTCCGAGGCGATGTTACCATTGGAAGTCCGGCTTCCATCACTCGGGATTGCAGGTTGCAAATAAAATTACTACAGAAGAAAATGCCAGATTACGACTGGATGAACTGGAAAACCTGGAAGGGAAAAGACTTGCAGCGCAACAAAATTTGGAACCGTACCAAGCTAAGATGATCCAGGCTCATGATAAACTGGTTCACCCAAGAACATTCAAAGTTGGTGACTTAGTTCTTGTTCTCTGAAGACCTATTCTTGCACATCGCAAGATAGGAGGCAAATTTGAACCGACTTGGGAAGGGTCGTTTGTAGTTGAGGTAGTCTACTCAGGAGGCTCCTACCAACTTGTGAATTGCCAAGGAGAACGACAAATGCTTCCAATAAACGGACGATATTTGAAGATGTATTACGCAACCTGATGTTTCGAAGGGTAGCCTCTAAAATAGAGTCCTATCCCTAGAAACACGGTTGAGACAATCACTTTGTGACTGGGTCCGAACCCAAAAACAAAAAAAAATTAAAAAAAATGTATTAAAAAAATAAAATACGTGAAATCATAATAATAAAGTTTTACCCTTCTGTTCAAATCAAATCTTGTTCCTGATCTTTCTTCATCTTTTCCTACTTTCCTTAAAAATTAAAATAAGTGAATAAAAATCTTCGGTGATAAATGTTTTCTTAATGTTCTTGTTCTTAGTACAGCCCTTGATCCTTTCCTTGTCTTTTGTGCAGGGAAATGTCGAACGGGCGGTTGGTCTTAAACTTTAGAAATGGCGTGAGTCTCGCACTCGATGAAAAGAGGGTGAAGGATGGAGCAGTGATAGAGATTGACTTGGACTTTACACCAGATGGCTTACAATACGAAGAAAATGATTGGATCCCAGTCGATCGAGAAGAACTTCACAACTAAACAGTGATGAAAGTGGGTGGCCCAAGCCACCAATCCAACAACAAGAAAAGAAAAACAAATGCCGCAGAAGATAAGAAAATTATGTCCATGTTTGCTACGGCAGAAGGTGGGCTTGTCAGTGCCGCGCCCACGGAAATTCAAGGAGTGAGAAGAGCTACTCTCACTGCTACCCAGCGACGAAATAAGAATCATCATATTCGCAAGATGTTGACCAAGTTAGCGGAAGATCAACATGGACGGACGGTGGGTACTCGTTAGTGCAAATGCTCCAAGGAGACCGGTTCGGCGAGAACCGTAAAGAAGAAGGCCAACTCCAAAAGGTTGGAACAGATGAAAGAAATACCGTAAAGAAGAAAGCCAACTCCAAAAAGGTTGGGACGGATGAAAGAAATACCAGGAAGAACAGAAATGGAGTCAGTCCCTCAACGCCGAGCAGATGTACCAGACCCGGAGAGTCTTGTTGCGAAAGCAACCCCGGAGGATGTCCCTACGGAGACTATCCCCGAGGAGCCGAGACATGCAGGAGAATGTGCTGGGGTTGAACCATACATCCCACAGTACATTACCAGACACTGAGGACTTCAGATAATTCCAGAATATGAGCTGGAGAAAATGCAGCTAGTTGAAAAGAAGACCTTTGAATACTTTGAAAGGATTGGAGGCAGAAGAATCAACATCCTGGAAGGCCTCGAGCTACATACAGACCTAATCTCAGAATATGAACAACAACAGATTGTGGATTGCATTCTAGAACTTCAGAAGATGGGTCGAGCTGGCCGTCCAAGAGAAAAGACTTATTCAGAACCCCGGAAGTGGATGCCAGGGAAAGGAAGAGTCACAATACAATGCGGATGTTGCTATAACTTCGCAGAAGACAGAAAAGGGAATTCACCAGGGATACTCCGTCACGGTGAGGTGGATCCTATGCCAAGAATAATTAAAAGAATGGTGAAAAGAATGATAACTTAGAGGGTACTGCCAGCAGACTGTATACCCAACAGTTGCATCATCAACATCTATCAGAAGGGTGACTGCATACCTCCACACATAGACCACCACGACTTTGTCAGACCTTTCTGCACAGTTTAGTTCGTCAACCAATGCAATATCATGTTCGGATCTGACCTCCGGATAGCAGGCCCGGGTAAGTTCCGAGGGCCAGTGGAGATACCACTTCCGGTAGGTTCCGTCATGATATTACAAGGAAATGGAGCGGATATCGCAAAACATTGCATACCAGGAGTATCAGTGGAGCGGATCTCTGTCACCTTTAGAAGAATTGACGCCATAAAGGCACCATACCATTTCCAACCAGATTCAAAATTAGAGAGTCTCTGGTCATACGAGCTGTGAGTTACATGGGAGATAGCACACCTCCAAAGCACATCCATGCGACATTCCTGCCAAGGGTGGCTTGGAAGGTAATGTTATTGACCATGTACCTTACTATTCAGACATGGATTTAACAGATACCTTTTGGATGGATCAACAAGAATCATACATAGTTCGTTTTGAGTCATGGATTGTATGAAGAATATTTCAGATCGAGTTGTATGATGTATCTTCAACAAGATTGAAATGAAAGTGACCATGTCACATTTTGCCTTCACCTCTTTTGTGCAAATTGACTGGGAAACACCATTAAAGTTGAATGAACTTCGAACAAAGAACATAAAAGAAAAGGAAAATAAATAAGAACTCTCTTTCATAAAAATCCAAACATTAAAAAGAAATTTTCAAATCCACATGAACTTTTACAAACATTCTCTGCACTTTACAATATGTTTTCATAATCTCGGCATTCATAAATCTCAAGCATATGTTCAATCTCTCGCATTCATAAAACTCGCATTCCCAAATATCGGTAAAATCTTTCTCAAATCTCAACGATCGGGATAGGCTTCCGCCCTACTCCCATCTCGAAGCAAATCTCGACATTCGGGATAGAGCTTCCGCCCTACTCCCATCTCGAGCAAATCTCGGCATTCGGGATCGGCTTCCGCCCTACTCCCATCTCAACGAAATCTCGACATTCGGGATAGGCTTTCGCCCTACTCCCATCTCGACAATCTCGACATTCGGGATAGGCTTCCGCCCTACTCCCATCTCGAAGAAATCTCAACATTCGGGATAGGCTTCCGCCCTACTCCCATCTCAACGAATCTCGGCATTCGGGATAGGCTTCCACCCTACTCCCATCTCAGCAGAATCTCAAGAATCGGGATAAGCTCGCCCTACTCCCATCTCAACGAATCTCGACGATCGGGATAGGCTTCCGCCCTACTCCCATCTCGGCAGAATCTCGAGCAATCGGGATAGGCTTCGACCTACTCCCATCTCGGCACTCGACGAATCGGGATAGGTTTCCACCCTACTCCCATCTCAGCAAATCTCAGCAATCGGGATAGGCTTCCGCCCTACTCCCATCTCGGCAATCTTAGCAATCGGGATAGGCTTCCGCCCTACTCCCATCTCAGCAATCTCAGCATTCGGGATAGGCTTCTTCCCTACTCCCTTCTCAGCAATTCTCAGCACTCGGGATAGGCACAGTCCTACTCCTTTCTCAGCAATCTCAAAATTTGATCATCTCAGCAAGAAATTGAAATCAAAGCACTCTGCATTCCGGATAAGCTTTATCCTATTCTTCCTAGGCATTTGGAATAGGTTCAGTCATGCTTTCTTTTCAGCATACAAATGCATTCGGGTGGGCCTTAGCCCTACTCTTTTCTCCGCATAAAATCAAAATTGAAACTCAAATCGAAATTCAAACTCAAAATTGAAAACTTGAAATAGAAAATGAAACGAATCTAAGATCCAATCTTTTGAAATCTTGTGATCTGAAATTCACCTCCTTCTTCCCCAGCGAGAGTTCTGGAATCTTCAGTCTTGGAAATATATCTGAACCTCCCCAGCAGAAATTCTTCTACTTCGTCCAAAGTTTGTCACTTGGACATCTGTGTTGGTTTTGTTGATCTCTTCGGTCAACGCCAATACGCACGGTATGCTTGGTTAGCACACCACACCTATTGGGGGTCCATTTGTTGACCTCATTTTTGATGAGGTCTTTTGTTTCTCTCTTTAGTACATAGGATCTAGCCTTAGGCATTTCCTTTGACTAATCTTAGAGGACTAGAAATGAAACCTACCACTTAGAAATTCAAATACCTATTAACTCCCTACAAACCCCACAAGCTTGATTGTAGACCCCTAATCACCTAGAGGTTTGAAATCAAAAGTGAAGGCTTAAAGGATGAGTTCCCCATAGGACTCTTTGGCCATAGGACCACCTTGGGTAGCTTGGTCTGGTGAAGGTTAACTTACACACTCACTACACTCATACTCTACACTCCCACACACACAATCCAAATCCTAAAACCACACCCATACCCAACTTGATTCCCTGACTCATGTAGGCAATTCATGTGGATGGAACTTAACCCCTAAGCCCCTGGTTAAGAGGGTTAGGAACAACATGGTGAATGCCTCAAATGAGTCCTCTCATGGCTCATATAGGCTTAATATGGCTTCATGGCTCAATCAAAGTGATTCCATTTAACTCATATTTGATCAATCTTCTTTTTTTAAAAAAAAATTTCAATTTTTGACCCTCGGGACCCTACACCTACCAAACCTACCGAAAGCCCTTAAAATTGCCCAAATACTACAAAATTTCCAAATCACCCAAAATTCCCCAAAATTAACCTTGAACATTTCCTCACCACTCAAATTGATCATCCATAGCCAAAAATACCAAAAATTCCAAAAGTACCCCCCAATACCCTCCAAATACACAAAATGCCCCTCTTAGCCAAAAAATCCAAAAATTCAGAAAATTCCCAGAAAATTCCAAAAAATCCCAAATATTCCCAATTTCATTTTGTTCAACAACACCATGGTCTGATTTTGTCAATTTACCCCACTTTTTCAAAAACCCCCAATTTAGCCCATTCTTAACCCAAGTGAACCCAATGTCAAACCAAACCTACCCAATTGACCTCAATTTTGGTCCAATTCAATTCTAAAATTCAATTTGATATCCACAATATCAATCTAGACCAAATCCAAGTCCAATTTGATTGGCATTTGAATCCAATTTCATTTTTAAGCTTAAAGCCCAATTTTGACCCATGACCCAAACTTAGCCCAAACCAAACCAATTCAACTCCAATTAACCCCAAATATTTTCTAAAACCTTCCTAGCATCCCCAAAAACAAAACACTAACATGATTTACCCAAAATTTGGACCCAAAACCCCACTCAAATTCAACCCAAAACCAAAAGGGCCAATTTTGACCTAAACCCAAACCTAACCCAAATAAGCCCAAAACCCAAAATTAAAACCCAACCAAAGTTGAAACCTCTTTGAAACACTCCCATAAACATTTCCCAACATTAATTTTACATCAATTTCAACCCTAGCCCGACATTCGCCCAAATTAGCCCAATTTGACCTACATTGCCCCATTTACCAAATCAACTCAAATCCAACCTAATTCAAACCCAAACCACCTCAAATTCATTTCAAATCACTCATGACATATCCCTAAACCAAACCCAACAATTATTTAGCCTAAACTTCTACAAAATTCCCATCCATGGATTCATTCTTAAACCTAAAGGGGTCATCCCCTTAAGCCCTCCTAAAAGCCCACTTCAACCAAATTCAAAAGCCCAAATCAATCTAAAGCCCACATGACACTTTCCCTCATCACACATTCAATTTAAAATCATTCCTAAAGTCCTAATTTATCAATTAAACAATTCCAAATAAAGCCTCATAACAATTCCCATCAAAATGCCAAAATTCACAAAACCCTTTTTCATGAAGTTGACTTAACTTTTCCCAAGCCAAAGATGAGCCATGAAGCCATGCATGAGCCACATGGAAGCCATGAGAGCCTCTTTACATGTCACCATGCCATTTTGGGCAAAAGAAGGAGACTCTTTCCTTAATCTCCTAAAGTCATTAGCCTTAACCATGATTCCCCTTACCCCAAATTTAATCCAAATATATTTGGATAAGGACTTCTCCATGCCAAACCAGCTGATTCTTTTGACTCCCCACAACACCCAAAGCCACCTTGAAGGGTGAACCAAGCCGAAAAGGTGGACTTGACCAAATCAAGCCAAAAATTGGCCTTCCCACATGCCATCTTAATCCAAGCTTTTGACACATGGCAAAGCCCAATTGCCTACACT
Source organism: Papilionanthe hookeriana x Papilionanthe teres (assembly GCA_022702705.1). Classification (NCBI taxonomy): domain Eukaryota; kingdom Viridiplantae; phylum Streptophyta; class Magnoliopsida; order Asparagales; family Orchidaceae; genus Papilionanthe; species Papilionanthe hookeriana x Papilionanthe teres. Next base: position 185,934,456 of record CM040421.1, read on the forward strand.
AAACCCCAGCCGTGACCCACCTGAACCTGAGGGTGACCCATGCCTGCCCGCCAGCCACCTAGATCGCTGGAAAACACCACACACGAGAGCTCACATGTGAGCCAACATTAAAATTCCTCCTTGCTGAGCTGCCACAAGTCCAGTGGCCACCATGGTTGTTCTTCCCTTCACCAGAGCAGTTGATCCCAAGCCCTAACTCCCCCTGGGAGAGCCTCCAGCCATGCCTATTTAAACACCATCACCTCTCGGCCAGAGAAGGTGCTGAAACAAACCTTAAGGAAACTCTGCAAAAATTGTTCCAGACTACTCCCCACACATAGAGAACTTGATCTCCACTGAAATCCCCCTGCCATTTCCTCTCTGTGAGCTCAATTTCAGAGTTGAAATCCAAGCCCAAAACCAGGACACTTCTCCACAGTGAGCCAATCCCCAAATTGATTGGTCCTACACCTTCACCAGACCAAGAGAAGAAGTTTACCAACAAAAGCACCCTCTATAGGCCAGCCATTGCTTCCAGCCTCCAAGCGTTGTGATCGGGCTTGGTCGAAATCATACCTAGACATTTCACCGAGCCGAGGGACTTCATCGCGGACCCAATCGAACGTGACACAACTCTCGGATCGAAGCTTCACTTCTCCGAGCAAAGGTATGGACTCACTCTTCTTCCCGAGCTTCCGAGAGATTCTCAATTTAGTTTGGGTCAATTTCAATACATGTTTACCGTATCGATGTGTTCGTCTCTTCTAGACGAATCCATAGATCATAAGAACTCAAAAATCCATTGAGAATCAGTGAGAAATTAGGGTTAGAAGGTTGACGGTCACAGGTTCACACCAGTCGTAGACGATGACCAGGAGCCGTCGGATAGCGTGTGTATCGAGCGGACGGCCAGGATTGCGCCGGACAGAGTAATGGGACATGAACAGCGGGCTCCTGGAACACTGAGTCGGATGGCGGCGCCGAATCAGGAGACGACGCTTGGCCTTTCGGAGTTGCCGAGGATGGCGTGGCGCCGCGTGGATAAGTAGGAAATTAGGGTTATTTTCTATTTATTTAATTACCAGAACTTTAAAAATCCATAACTTCGTGTAGAAAAATCCTAAAAATAAAATAAAAATACCCCCTTGCTCAGTGAACAGAGGAGAATAAAGTGGAAAAGAAATCATGTAATTTCATCAAGTATTTTATTTTTAATTATTTATTTACTCTCTGCACTATTTCAATTCCCCATGCATATAGGAAATTTACCATGGCATGAGACCATGGAGCTTTTGAAACCTCTGGACTTGGGAACATTCCTTGAATTTTCTAAGGTCAGAGGCCATCCCTATGAGAAGTTATTGATTTTTCAAATTCATGCCACTGTTTTGATTATTTTAATTCCAATAATTAGCATATTGAGAAATAAATTCTAGAAAAATTTGGTGATGTTTCTTATGACCAGAGGACCTTATGAAAAATAATATTTGAGTTAATTCACTTTGAACAACCCTAATTGGCCTAAATACCCAAAAGTGAACTTTAATTAATTAGGGTTAAGCATTCATCAAATTAAGTTAAAAACAATTCTCCACTATCCTTTAGGGATAGAAGAACCCCACATAAAAATTTGAAAATAATTGCACTTGATTAACCCCATCAAATGGGTTGATTAAGCCTCCTAAGTAATATTAGGTAAAATTAAACTTTAAAAATTTATAACTCACAAAATACTTTTTAAAAATTCACAGAAATGGTTTTGAAGCTTCTCTGATATCAGAGGAATTTAAGAAAATTAAAATTACAATTTTCTAAAAAAGTTGATTTTTATGCTTATTTTAATATTTTAATAATTAAAAAATAATAAAAATCACAAAAATATTAAAAACCACCAAAATGTCACATTTTGAATTCTAATCACTTAGGAACAAACCAAATATTTTTACTAAGTCCCTAGGGTAAGATATTGAATTTTAAAGGCTTAATGTAATTTTTAATATTAAAAATGTATTTTTCCAACCTTTTCACTAAAATAATTCTAATAAATCAAAGAAAAATCAGAAAATTATAAAAATTGGTTTTTGGTTTCTCTGATATCAGAAAGATTTTTGAAAAATATAAAATTCATTTTTCAACCTTTATTTTATTTTTAAATTAATTAATACTCCAAAAATAAAAATGATTATAATAAAAAAAATAAAATTCAAAAAATCACCAAAATTGGTCCAAGTGGTCCTTTGGTCATTAGGAACATCCCATAATTTTATTAAGGACAGAAACATTTCCTTTACCATATGATTGAATTTTCCTTGAAAAACACTATTTTCCATTAAAAATAATTACATAAATAAATTAAATACAGAAAAATTACATTTTCTCCTCTAATGTCTTAATTGACATGTAAGTGAGGTCACATAAAAATTTCAAGTTCATTTGAGCTTAATTTAGTGAGTTATAGAATTATTAAGCTTGAAGGGCAAAAATGGTAATTAAAATTTTCAACCATTAATTGAAATTTTAAGATTAATCAAAAGGGGATGGTAAAATATTTGATTTTAAACCGATTTTGGATGATTGAAACTTAAATAGTTAAGAGTAGAAACCCACCAATCATTTTAAGAATAATTAAAGTAAACCTTAATTAATTAATTAATTAAATTTGGAAGATTAATAAAAATTTCTGAAATTATAAAGTAGGGATATTATTTAAGAGGATATTTATTCTTTAATTTAAAAAATCCTTAAATAAATCACTTCAATAATACTTAATTCTTAATTAAAAGATTAAAATAATAATCCAAATTAAAATTAAATTAAAATTAAAGTAAATTAAATTAAAGTAAATTAAATTAAATTAAATTAAAATCAAATCAAATCAAATTAAATTAAACTAAATTAAAAAATTAAATTAAATTAAAACTAAATTAAATTAAATTAAATTAAATTAAATTAAAAATTAAAATTAAATTAAATTAAATTAAATTAAATTAAACTAAGTTTAAAAAAAAATAATAATAATAAATTAAATTGAAATTAGATTAAATTGAAATTAAATTTAAATTAAAGTAAATTAAATTAAATTAAGTTGAATTAAATTAAATTAAAATCATTTAATAACAAACCTAAATGAAATTATTAAGAATTAAACCTAAAATAACTTGAACACTATTCCAAACTTAAACTAATTTTTTATAATTAAATCAAAAATTAGAATTAAATCATTAAGTCTAAATCATAAAAATACTTAATAACTTGATTTGCCCTTGTAAAGCTCTTATTATTATAACTCTTAAATGAGGCATCAAGTGAAGTGTTACCTCACTTATAGGATATTCAAATGTCCTAAGTTCACTAAGCAAAAGAATAACATTTAAACTCCTGGATGATTAATTCACTTGTATAATTAAATTCTCTTGGACTTAAAACGATCCTAGAAATATGGAAAAGATCTTTAAGATTTGTCTTAAGCACTTCCTCAATATGATAGAACGTTTATAAGAACAATTGAACTTAACTGTTCTTTGATGAAGAAAATCGTCCTTAAACAAAAATACAAGAACCTAGACGTCATAGGGGACGACTAGCTATAAGATTAGGACTTTGATAGATAACCTAAACCTTTCCCTTAGCTTTACCTAGGTACTTGTTGAAATATTTAAATGCCTTAACATGTGTTTTAAGTGCAGCTTAGGATAACAGGAAGACCCTCCAGGTACGCTTTTATTTTAGTGCAATTTACTTTATTGCAAATGCACTTTACCTTTCTTGCATGATAAACAATTGTTGCATGAAAACCAAAACCTTTAGGGTAGTCCCTGAAATGAAACCAAAAATAAATTAAAAATCACTACAAGATAAAATTCACTGCCACAACATTTCAAAATATAAAACAACTCAAAATTTAATCACAAACAGAACACAAAACTACAATTGCAACTAAATTAAAACGTCTCGTTGAATGATCGGGAATACCTCTGATGATGTAACCCACGTGTTGCTAACGGGATTTCCCACGGTCTAAATGAAAGTGTGGAACTCATTCAGTTGAGTTTAGCAAATTCATCTGGACTAAGTGAATTCGATGAAAATAACGGTGCTGGGATGACGGAACCATGGGATCTTAATCGGTTCTGTTATAATCAACTTTAAGATTTGTTTTAACTAAAACACTAAAAACACTTGGATTTTAAGACTTGTCTAAAACCAAACTCTTCTCTTCTCATTTGATTACAATCTTTTAAAACTAAACCTCTGCAACAACAAGGAGCTTGGAGCACGGTAGGCAGCACGGCCATCTTCGTCAGCAAAACAAACTCTACTTCAGCAAAACTTTCTTAGAATTAATTAACCAAGTCATAAGATCTCGAGGTAGTTTGCCTAGTGCAACATAAATCCTCAACTCTTCGTTAGGCTTTTGCATGATCATGTCATGTAAATTAAGCCCTAACCGGTCTTAGGACTCCGAGATAGTCATTTGGTACGACACAAATCCTCACATCTTCAAGGCTATTTGTATGATTCTATCATACAAATATAAGTCCAAATTAATTAAAATTGGCAAGATTTAAATATCAAATAATATTAGGATTTTCTTAAATCCGAGGCAAACAATAGGATAGTTTGGGAAGTTGCCAAGATTCTTCTTGGATCTTCAGCTTCTCCTACTCCTCTTCCATTGGACTCCTAAAAATAACTGTTCTAAATTTGATCCATTCCCTGTTGAAATTTCCAAAATCCAATCCTTTGAAAACCTTAAACTTTGAAATTCTTGAGAGCAAAGTCATCGATCATTATCGAGAGTTTTCTTAAATGATTCACTTCATTTAAGATGTAATTAACTATAGGGGCTTGCCCTTATAGGGAACTTTAAGAACCCGAGTAATATAAACCTCGATTAATTCATTTATATTAAGCGGGGAATTTGTCGGCTTATAAAATTGGTTCGCGGACCAAACGGATGTCACAAGTCTTCTAGTTTATTTAATCGAGCCCCATCGTCAAGCAGTGTGCCTATTCTTCGGGATAGATACACGGTTTGTGGTGCGGTGCTCGTTCATATAAACTATTTGGGATGTGAGATCGGTTTGATTTCATATCTTAAAATTTTTCAAGTATAAAATTATTTTCAAAATCAAATACTACTTTTCAAATTACTTATTTAAATTAAATTAAAAATTCGCCGACAATTTCTATAGGCGACCTCTTTTCAAAAATACAACCCTCAACTTAAAAATAATGCCGACAGGTATGCCAATCAATAGGGAATAATATCACTAACAATAAAAATGACTATATTGGTATACCATGGAATGTTCCACTTAGTAATAACAAACAGTTGCTCATCAGAAAAAATCTCATTAATTCACCTTCATAATTATATGAATCTCCTTGATCCAGTCTTGATATATGGCCTGCCATTTGATTATCATAATCCTTTCTATCTACCAATTTGACATCAAATTCTTACATCAAAAGGACTCATCTAATCAGTCTTGGTTTAGAAACCCTCTTTTAACATAAAATATCTAATAACAAAACGCTCAACGTGAATAGACAATTTGTTCCAGTTAAATATAACCTAAATTTATCAAAAACATTTGTTGCAGCCAATAACTTCTTCTCAGTAGTAGTATAATTAATTTGAGCTTCATTAAGGGTTTTACTGGCATAGTATATAGCCTTAAACATTTTATTGTGTTTTTGTACTAAAACTTTCCCAATAACATAGTCTCTTACATCGCACATTATTTCAAATTGTCTCCCCAAATTAAATGAAACTATAATAGGTGCTATGACTAAATTCTCTTTAAGAATATTGAAGTCATTTAGGCAATAATGGTCAAAATTAAATTGGCATCCTTTTCTATGAGATGACAAAAAAGTTATTAAATTTTAGAAAAGTCCATTATATATCGCCTATAGAATCCAACATGTCTCATAAAACATCTAACTCCCCTCACAGTAGTAGGAGGAGGTAGTTATTTGATTGCTAGAATCTTTGCTGGGACTACTTCCATGCCTTTTGCAGATATGTTATGTCCTAATATGATTCCTCTCGAAATCATAAATTGACACTTCTCCTAACTAAGTACCAAGTTCATTTCTTTTCAACATTTCAACACCTTCATTAAATTATCTAAACAAGAATCAAATGAAGATCCAAACACTGAATAGTCATCCATAAACACTTCAATTACTTTATCAATCTGGTAAAAAAAATAGACATCATACACATCTAAAAAAGTAGCAGGTGTGTTATACAACCCAAAAAGTAAAATTCCCAGATGGACTAGTAAATTTTATCTTTTTTTGATCCTCAAGTGCTAAAGGTATTTGGTGATACCTAGAATAACCCTCTAGAAATAAAAATTATGGATGACCAAAAGCCTATCCAACATCTAATCCAGAAAGGGTAAATGAAAGTGATCTTTCATAGTGGCAAAATTTGATTTTCTATAGTCTATACATATTCGCCACCTATTTACAGGTCTAGTTGGAATTAGTTCATTTTGTTCATCTATGGCTACTGTCACTCCCCTTTTCTTAGGAACACAATGAATAGGGCTAATCCAGGCAATATCTGATATATGATAGATAATACCTACATCGAGCCATTTCAATATCTCCTTTTTGAAAACTTTTGTCATAATTGGATTTAATATCCTTTGAGGATCTGTTTGAGGTTTATGATCATCTTCCATATGGATCATATGCATGCAAATAGAGGCATTAGTCCCATTTATATCTACTATGGTTCAAACAAAAGTTCTTTTATAATTCCTAAGAATATCCATTAATTTATCTTCTTATAAATGAGTTAAATTTGATGATTTGATAACTGGTAATGTGGACGTGTTCACTAGGTAAGCATACTTTAAGCATGTTGGAAGCACCTTTATCTCAAGTTTAACGGGTTCTTCAAACATAAGTAATAAGAGGTTTACTAGTTTTTATCTTCATTAGAATCTCAAACCTTTACAGAGTAAATTTTTAATCTTTAATAATTAATAGTTTTGATTCATCATGAATGTTTCTGCCTTCCTCATCATCTAAATTCGGCTCTAGTTATTTTACTTCATAACTTTTCAGAAATGGCTACTACATAATACTAAATAAAATACATCTGAAAACAGAGATCTTCATTTCTTTTAGAATGATATTTCATAGATTTCAAGACATTAAATGCAACTTATTGGTCATTTAGTCTTATAGTTCATTATTCTTTTTCGTATCTTTCATAGCTCGTCCATTATTTAGGAAAGGTCTAACTAATATAATTAAAATTTCCTTATCTTCCTTCATTTCTAACACAATGTCATCAATAGAGAAGATAAATTTATCCACCTTAATAGACATCTTCTATAACCACCTTTGGATAAGTGATCGAACGATCAGCTAACTAAATGGTTACAATAGTAGGAGACACTTCTCCTTATCCTAACCTTCTGAAGATAAATAATGGCATAAAGTTAATACAAGCTCTAAGATCATATAAGGCTTTTCTAAAAAATCTTTCTCATATTGCACAAGGAATAGTAAAGCTCCCAACATCCTTAAGTTTCCGCGGAAGTTTCTTCTGAATAATAGTGCTGCACTCTTCATTGAAGCCAACTGTCTCGTAATCTCTAAAATTCCTCTTCTTGTTAAGGATATCTTTCGTGAATTTTACATAACAAGGAATTTGCTCTAGAGTCCCAGCAAAAATAATATTATTAGTTAGCTTCTTAAATACTTCTAAAAACTTCAGAAGTTGTTGTTTCTACTTCTGTTGTTGTAGTCTTTAAGGAAATAAAAGTTGTAATTTTTTAAAGTTAATCTTAGTTGGAGAGACTGGTTTTTCTAAATCTTTGGAAACATTTTCCAAAGTTCTTTTAGGTTATACAACCTCTTTTTCCTCTTTCAAAATCATTCTAAACTACATCTCCCAACTCTCTTCTACTCCTTAATTGGCCTTCTTTCACATGCTCACTATTCTTCTCCTTATGGTTAATCTCAGTGTTGCGAAGAAGAGTTTTTTGGGGTCGATTGCTAAGAGAGTTAGCAATCTGTCACAAATGGTTCTCTATATTCCTTATTCCTGCACTTTGACTTTGTAGTTGATTCCCCATCTACAATACAACCTCCTTGTGAGACAACTTCTTCTCCTTAAATTGTGGAATACTATTCTGGTTATTCCAATTGCTTAAAGGATTTGCATGATTATTTCTTCATTATTGGTTTTCTCTACCAGAATTATTATTCCAGTTAAAGTTAGGATGATTCTTCTAACCTAGGTTATAGAAATTAGAATAAGGGTTGTTAGCTCTTTTGTTAAGTGCATTTAATGTCTCAAATGATGAAGTGCTAGCATCAACCAATTGTCCAAACAAAATTTTCTCAATTAATAGAGTTTCTTCAGGTTGGTTTATTCCAAATTGATCTAACTTCCTTAATATTGTTGTTACTTGAGAAGTTAGAGTTGACAGAGCATCTATATCATGCACACTAGCAATCTTCCTAAGGTCTACTCTTTGAGAGGGGCATTAGAAATTCTTAGTGGCCACCTCCTCAATCAGATAATAAGCATCATCAAATGGTTTTGATATGAGTGAACCATAAGTGGCAGCATCAAATATAGATCTATGGGATCCTATAAACCATGGTAAAAAGCGAGTATAATTAATCAATTGGGCAAAGCATGATGTAGGAAATTCTTAAGAATCTCCTTATAGCTTTCTCATGACTTATAAATCGACTCACCTTCTAATTGGCAAAATGAAGTAATATCATTCCTAAGTTTTTTTAGTTTTTGATGGTGGGAAATACATAGTTGGGAATTTTTAGGCTTAGTCACCCCAAGTCCTAATCTATCCAGGTGCAAATGAGTTCAACCACATTTTAGCCATATCCCATAAGGAAAAAGAGAAAATGTTAAGTCTAACAGCATCGTTTGACATGTCATTACAACGAAATGTAGTGCAAAGTTTTAGAAAACTTGCTACGTGTAAATTTGGATCCTCAGACGGGGTTCCTCAAAATTGGTTAATCTGCACCATTTGGATAATAGTAGGCTTTAGTTTAATTCTGTTAGCTTTTACAGTAGAATATTGAATACTTAACTGAATTTCATTTGTCGTAGGATTAGAATAATCTCTTAATGATCTATGCGGATTATGATGATCATTAATTGCTATTTGGTTATTAAATTGTTTTGCTAAATGCTCACCATTTCTTCTACAAGTTCGTGAAATCTTTCTTGTATTTTAATTTTCATAATAGTTCTCTCTAGTTTTCAATCATAGTATCAAGTCCTACAGCTCCTGCACTATGCATTCACTTACTAAAAATTCAAGTAGTAAGTGTAGCATAAACACAATAGACAAACACTCAAAAATAACTTTTAAAAAATAATTCTTTATTTCAAACAAACAAACTCTTACACAATAAAACTACAATAAAAATATCCAAGTCTATCTAAATGATACAACTAAATTTCTCCTAAGTTAACTACACCGTAACTCCCCAACAACGGCGCAAAAAACATGATAAACCTAATCAAAGGCTCCAGAACTCTTGGGTCTCGCTCAAGAATATGTGTCATATCAATATTATCAAATTTTTTAGTATGGAATATCAATCCCACAGGGAGTGGGGGAATTAGACTTAAGAGTCATTCTAGCCTACTAGATTAGTTCTTAGCCTTCAATCAAGATTAAGTTAAAGTTCTACAAGCTAATACTACAAATACTGTATTCAATTTTAGATGTTAAATCCTATAAAAATCCTACATAGTTTAATTGGATTTGTGATTATCAAGATAAGGAGTTATCCTCCCTTGCAATGAGATAACTAGTGCGTATGAACAGTATACTTAGAATTGTAATTGTTGCTAGTGACAAAAAAGAGCAATTATCTTCTTTACCCTCTCCCAAGTGCATGAAGAGTTTTAGATCTTGAATCCAAATCTATCCAGTAGGTTGTGCTCAAGGACTAGAGTGTTGGACTGAAGAAAGATGATCAAGGAGAGGAAGAGGAACGAGAGAGAGAGAGAGAGAGAGAGAGAGAGAGAGAGAGAGAGAGAGAGAGAGAGAGAGGGAGAAGAGAAAGACCTCCCCCAATGGGGAGATATGGGGTGTTCTCGGGTTCTCTAACCCATTTATTACAAGTGAGGGGAGCCAAAATCCCTTCTTACATCTTAAAATCCTCATATTTATAGAAGATAGGAGGGATAAAAAATTTAAAAATTATATATTTTGTAGAGTGCATTCTAATCATTTTATCTTAGATTGTTAGATTATCTCGAGATTTATAAATATTATTTTTAAGTAAACATCATGTAAAACTTTCTTAAAAATTTAAAAAATAAAGTTACGTAACATATATTAAATGGTCTTTCTTATACATGGACCTATGGAGGGCGAGAACCTGAAAAAGGAGGGACACTTCCAGCCTATTTTTTTTAATGCTAATTGCAGGACCGAAGACTCCCGGCATTACATTTACTGATTTTAAATGCAGGCAGATGAGGTCAGGAGAGCTTTAGTATGCCATTTATTAATGAAAAGTAAATGCCTGGAATTTTCAAACTTCGAACCTTCGCGTCTAAAGGCAATAAGATAAGACCAAAAATTCGGAGCTTTTGAACGGTGGATATAAATATCTGGATCTTTCGGATATCTACCTTTACCACGTGTTTGAACAGTATGTTGGACCAGCCGCTCAAGTTGGCTTGTCCTCTACTCTCTTCTCTGGCAAGGAAAAGTGGTCCAATGAGCTGAAAGAAAAATCACATGCTCCAGATTCTTCGAATTAGCCCAACAAAAAAAAAAAAAAAAAAAATTGATCTAGCTATGTTTGGAATAGTCGCACCTTTTTAAATAATCTGATTAAAATAAAATTGTTGATAAATTAAGTGCAGTTGTTATTATAAATTTTTATTTTTTTGAAAAAATCCGATCGCAATTAAAAAGCTGCCACTGTATCTAAATAGGTGCGGTCTAAAAATGATGTATTCAGCATTTTGAAAACGTATCATGTCGCCAAAATACGGTTTACAGCAAATGCTAGTGCGTCTTCAACGCTATCGCATCAAATAATTGTCATGCTCACACGAGTCTCTAAGGCTCTCTTGAGGCGAACTTATCGACGATGGTGCGTATTTTGAAAACGCCGCATCATCATTTGAAAATTACTTTTGAGCATCTTATTCAAAAATGCAGTTGATTTTTTATACTAAATGTGGAATGCAGGTCAAACCTCACGGTCTGCGTTTTCAGATACACAACTTATCTGGATAACCACTAGTTGCCCTAAACACACCCTAAATTTTGACCACGGAAGATAACTTGCGACTATCTTGGCTTTGATAGACTATAAAGGACATAAATTTAATTTTTTTTTTAAATTGTAATATATAAAAAGGAATATATTATTATGATCAAATTTTGAATGGAATATACTTTTTAATTTCTGTTCTAATGGGTGACATCTTACGCGTTTTAATAATGTTGTATTACTACTAGCTAATTTGTAATTTTCTAAAGTTGAAATAGAAGGGTATTTTTTATGTAACATTTGAACCTTCTTTATTATAAAATCAGCATGTTTTTATTATCTTATTATTAAATTTATATTCAAATAGCAAAATTCACAAATGAATTCAATGTCATAAATTTATTTTTTTTTTAAATTTAAATGGTCAAATCATAGTTTATATAAATGCATAATTTTAACGGCATATTTCTTTTAGAAAAAATTTAGATTTTCAAGAGTACACAATTTCGATGGTATGATGTAATTTTTTTAAGAAAATATTATTATTATTATGATGATTATTATTTTTATTTATTAACAATTTCTCAATAACAGAGGATTAAACTATTCCTAATTTGATGTTATCAAAATTTATCATTCCTTATAACTTGACTGAAGAGGGAGAGTATAATATAAATACTTTGTTGGAGTTTAACTCGAAGATATGTGGAAGGGGATAACATCAATGAAAGCAATTGACTGTTAATCAATTACAATGATGGAGATTGATTGCTGTTGTTTAATGTTAGACACCAATGTAGGGTACTTTACTTAAAAGTTGGCCAGCATTGATTGTTAGATGTTTTATGTTAGATCATGACCTTTAATTCATGACTAGAGTTGGGTTCTAGTTAACAGAAGGTTCATAAACCTCAATTGGAAAACATTACTCTACAAATGTTTGTTGATGAAAAAATGGGAACAATTAGTGTCATCCAATAGTTAACTAAATTATTCTACTTAAAAGAAAAAAAAATTGCAGATTGAGGTTGAACTTTGATGATTAACGAATGTTGAATGTCTACATGGAAGAAGTTAGATGTGACTAGTAAACATCAAATGTTCAAATTCAATTAATGAAGACAGGCAATGGTTGACATCATAAGGAGTTTGCCAATTACTAAAGAACATAAAATGTTGGATTTTCAATGATAAAGACGGACTATACTTGGCACTAAGAGAAAAAAATCAATTACTATATATTAATTCAATGCATATGTTAGATCATATTAGTTGGTGAACAACTAGTGGATTTCAGAACATTAAGGTAATAATGTGGCGGCACTAGAAAATTTTAAAAACATTATAACTCTTTATAAATTATAATCTCTCCAATGCAGACTTTTAAAAAATAATAAGAAATGAGGAATACTTATAGATTCAATGAGTTAATAATTAAGCATAATTTTCTTTAATGTGTTTTTTTATTATCAATAATGGATGCACTGATCACGTGATTAATTGATTATAAAATCACTAAACGATCCAACTCCTTGGTCACCTCAATCTAAACTCCTTATACTATAGTTAGGCTAGGTGCAAAGTGGATATTGATTTTGATTTCTCTTTTAGTAAATGAAAAGTGTGTAAAGGCTCCAAACATCATAAGAATAACAAATTAGACTAATTAAAAAGAAAAATATATTGGAAGGATAATTTGAACTAGTGTTTTAGGCATAAGTTATGTTATTAACACAAAAAAAAATGATGTCAATTATAATCTCTTTATTTGTTAATATTTATAATAAAAAACTAATTATTTAGAGACATGGTTACTTATAAGTTGTTTGGGCTAGTTGTAGCTTATTGAATAATCTGCTGATAAGCTGATTAATAATCTGCTTATAAGCTAGGTGCGGTGGCTATTATAAATTTTTATTTTTTCGTAAAAGTTAGACTGCAACCAGAAAGCTCTCACAGGTGCGGTGTGAAAACGTTGTTTTCAGCGTTTTGAAAACGCATAAGCTGCCAAAACGCAGTTTACCCAAACACTCCAGATGCGTTTTCAAAACACTATCGCACCAAATAAGCTGCCCCAAACGGACCCTTAGATGCTTATATAAGTCACAACAAGTTAGCTAGTGCATAAACAACATGATGATCAAACTCCTTAGTTATCTTGATGGACTTCCTTGAACTGTAGTTAGGTATGTAACAAAGTGATGATTGATTTTGATTTCACTTTCTAGTAAGTGCAAGGTGCATAAAGACTCTTAACATGATAATAATAATGTTGTGAGTAAACAAAAAATTAATGGAAGGATATTTCAAAGTACTGTTTTAGACATAAGTTATCTTATTAACACTAATAAACGATGATAATTAGATATATTCTCTTATGAATTTATTTATTTTGATGACAAAAAAATGATGATGTGGAAGCTTTACAATTAGATTAGTATAAAAGTCAAAATAACATTGAGAATACATATGATTAAATTTAATGCTAACAAATGATGATGAAGTTCCACCATCTTTATCATGAAATTTTCTCCTTTTTAAGGTGACATAAGCCATAATTAGATTTTTTAAGTGTCAAGTAACTTGATGGAACTAATTAATAATAAAATTAAATTATTTTAAAGTTTTTTTCTCATTACTTATGTTTTTAACAATAATTTTGTTACATTAGTTAGATTAATTTAAATTTAAAGTAATCATAATATATGATATACATCTAACCTTATTATATTTTTTACTTACTTTAACTATTATTATAAATCAATTATTTTCATACAATAATATGGCATAATTCAACACAATATAAGATATCAAATGTATTGTAGAACCTTTTAGTATTTCAATATCTATAGATTTTAGGATTGTGATAAATAGTGAAAAATAGTGAAAAAATAGGGAATGACCTAGACAAAGATTCAAATGTGGGGAGAAAGGATTTTTCGGAAAGATAAAACAACTGTTCTAGTTGAAACTCAATGAGAAATTTAATTCAAGTTATCTTCAATACATAATATCATTGTAATCCTAAAAGTTGAAAAGATGACTTTTGGGAGATGTGATTTCCTCTTGATGTCGGGTCATTTGATCTGAAATTACTCTTAAATAATATGATTTGAAAATTGATGACTTATAGTGAGGACTATCCCACTTGGAGAGGAAGAGATCACTACAAGAGAAGCATACTTTTGCATCTGCTATTTACATCATATTTTTTTAAACAAATTTTAGCATCTAATTTGCTATTGTTAAGCAGTGAAAACTATATTTCAATTTTTATGCTGGATTTTGCTTCTATTTTGCTTCTTACAATTGGATTGGAAAAATCTTGTGAGAGTAGAGAAAGCATTTTTGCAGTAATAATGGATCAAAGTTGCACTAATAAAACTGACTCAAACTATTACTTGTTAGCAAGGAACCAAATTCTATGCAAATACGACTGAAAGTCCGATGAAAAAGACCTAAGATACATACATATCCCACGTGTCTTAATTTCATTTCTTCTTTTGTGCTCTCATCGTCGTCCCTTTTGCTTGAAAACCTCACTTTCCCCTCTCCCACTACCCTTTCCCTCTCCCCCTCATGGTTATGATCGAAACCAGCACCTCGTACTAGATCCTTTAAGATACAACCACCATTAGAGCTAGCAGGGAAGGCATCTTATAGAGACCACCAAAACTCCCACATTTTGCATCTTTTTGCGCTCCAATCGAAAAACATTGAGGAAGGTGTTGCTATTTGCTCCAATCTTTTTCATTTTGATTTTTGAAAAATTAAATGAGCTTTTTGGCATAGGTAATGTGGTGTACATGTACAAATTGATGTTTTGGTGTTATTGTAAATACACAAGAATTCATTTATATCTATGTTAGTTTTAGCATAGATTATGTGGTATATACATAATGTGTTTAATGGTATGCATGCAATTCATTGACGTTTATGTGTTAGCTAGGTATATATTTAAATAGTTTGTATGCAACGTGTTCTTTACATTGAGTGGTATGTATGAGAATCTAGCCAGATGGGATTTTTTATTAGTATATTTCAAGTTGGTTGGTTGAAGTTATGGAGTAATGCAATGGTTCCATTGTTCAAAGTGATCTTGATAAAGATGGGAATGTTATTAGTAGAAGTCAAGATTGTTTGTTGAAGTTGTGGAGTAATGCATCAATCAGTTCTATTCTTCAAAGTGACCATCATATAGATGGGGTTGTTGCAAAATTCATGTTGACTGATTGAAGTGGTGGAATGCATCAGGTCTATTTTCAATGTGATGTCAATATAGATGATGATGTTGTAATTTGTAGAATACACGTTGACTAATTGATGTAGAGGAATGCATCGGGTTACTGTTCAAAGTGACAGTGATATATAGATAGGGATTTTATTAGTAAAATTTAGGTTGGTTGATTTAAGTAAAGCAATGCATCATGTTGTCATAAATTGAGTTAGCCTTTTCACCTAGAGAGAAAATGATAAATTGATATATACGTGATAGGGTTTTCGTAGTTCAAGTGGCAGACAAGTTAGATAGAGATTTTAACCAACTCATGAGCCTAGGAGAACCCATGATCTATATGACCTAGTAGTGTTGACTGTACATATTGATAAGTATTGACTATTTTTTATTTTCCATAGTAGTTATGTTGATTTGTAAAACTACATGTAATACGCCGATGGATATCAATAATTTAAGGGTTTAGGTGTATAACAAATTATATTGAGAATGAAAAGGACTCACATATGAGTTCTTAAATGACATTGAGGAATTCATGCATGTGGCGTCACAGCTGCCTATCTATCCTTCTAAGGGTAAGTTCTAATGTCCATATGTGAATAAAAAAATCAAGTTCTTCTACCACCCAAACAAGTTAAGCTGGATCATTACCGCAAAGGATTCAATCCTAATTATTTGAATTGGACTGTGTGTGATGAGCAAGAACCTAAAGTATAGTTCGATCAAAGAGGTGCCTGACCCGACCTCAAATAACGCAGTAATTTATGCTTCCAAAAATATGTTATAGCCAATACTTTGACCCAAATAATAATAGCGGCTAGTGTATATAAATATAATTTTATGGAAAATATTTTACACACTAGAGGTACCACGCAAGTATACGTATAGTTTCAAGTAATATAGGGCTTTAAATAAAGACCCCAGTATCGATCCCACGAGGAGGTTTATAGATTTTTAAATATTTTAATTTTATTTTTATGTATTTCTTTTAAAGTTATAAATTTAATATTTAATTTATTAAATGCAGAAATAAAGCAGTACTAAAATAATAAGTGATGTAAATAATAATAAGCAAACAACTTTCTTCCTTCCAATTAATCCAAGACTTTTTAGATAATGTAATATTCGTGGAGAATATAAATTTATGGTATTGTGCCAAATAGAAGCATTTCTATTCTTTACCTTCGCTCGATAGTATAAAGAACATTGGTTAATCTATAGATCGGGTCCGGATGTATTGTTAATAGAATGGGTTAATCTAGGCTCACACTACTAGATGTCCAAGGGTGGCTATGGTCGGCCCTACTAGTGACCCGTTCCCTTTCTATAAACCAAATTAAAAGAATTTAGTCTGTCACTCTAAAAACTCATTAATTCTACGCCCATTGAATAATATTTTTCTATTTATTTGCACTTCACCTTGAATAGCCCGCACAAGGCCTTCGACTACCCAAGGATACATCTGTTATCTACTAGTTAAGAATTCATCTCCTTCTATGTCTCAAAATTCTTCAATAGATTTCAACAACTTAAATGGCCAATTTAAATAGTAAAATAAGATCCGGTATTAATATCATCACAATATTTAAACATATTTAGTTTTAATTCTCCAACAAATTTTATATTATCTTATTTATCTTTTCATAATTGAAAGGAGAAAGTAAAGTAACTACTCAGAACACATTGAATTTAAATAACAAAATATATAAATAAAACTTTGAATCAAATTACAAATACTTATCTCAAGTGTTTCTCCAACTGAACCTCTGATTCCTACTGACTCCAAAGTGAAATAGACTTCAAAAGCAACAACTCTTCCAAACTCTCAATACAAACTCTAAATAAAATAAACTCGCTAATTTATGAAGGAAAGTAAACTAAAAGTGTAGCCCTATATTTAAAATTATCTCTCTGATTGGGGGTCTCTTTTTCTGTAGAAATGGCCTCCTATTTATAGGCTTCAAGAGTTGCCTAAAGCACCTCTTCAAAATGTGTCTAAGTTCAATGAATCTTCTAGAAATTGTGTCTGGCGCGTAGGCGCCGGAATCCGCTTCCAATTCTTCACACCTCTTCACTTTGGATCGCACCTCTTCGCGATCCAAACTGTTTCCAAGCGTCTAGATACAATGTATCACATGTCCTATAATCCAGGAATAACTGCCAATCTTCTAGAAGGTCCAATAACCGCTCTAACCGTCAAAATAACTGCCCAAAGTAGTTACAAAATCGTTACTGTTTTGGTATCGAGCTGGCGCTTAGGCGCCGGATTCTGGCGCCTAGGCGCCAGACCCATTA
Organism: Papilionanthe hookeriana x Papilionanthe teres; assembly: GCA_022702705.1. NCBI lineage: Eukaryota > Viridiplantae > Streptophyta > Magnoliopsida > Asparagales > Orchidaceae > Papilionanthe > Papilionanthe hookeriana x Papilionanthe teres. The sequence goes on from CM040421.1 coordinate 185,952,217, forward strand.
TTTTGGCAATTTTGCATTTTGGCTCCATTTTTGCTCCATTTTTGCTCATTTTTCATCCTTTTTTATCTTTTTTTTTTGAACATTTTTACATCACCTGCATCCAAAAATATAAAAAAATACCTTTCATTAAAGCATAATATCCTTAAAAATAGGTATCTTTTTCAAGGATAAATCCCCAAACGTAAACGTTACTTCTCCTCAAGTAACCCTTTTTACCATATAAAATGTATAACAATTGGAATAAAAGGTAAATATTTAAGATTCCTTGTAATTTTTGATTTTATAAAGGCTTTAGTAAATCATTAACCAAATTTCACTAACTATGTTTAATTTTAAGATTTTAAAGAATATCTAACTACCAAATCGTAAGACTTCAAAATTTTTCATTCATTTCGAAAATAATTGTAGTTTATTATATTAAGATCACATAAATTATTTACAAGAAAATGAACTTCATGAAAATCTTTTCTAATAAAGATGCCTACATAAAAATTAAGAAAAATATGTAATTAGTTTCTTCTTATAAGATAATTCAAGTGAAGCTAATTTTTGATTAGGCATCTCCTCAAGCTTCTCCTCTTTTTTTTTTTAACAGTGAGGATTACTATATCTGGATAGCCTGTTAAAGATTTTGAACTTCACTATCCTTAACTTATATTTACAAACTTATACATCTTCACTTAATTACTATAACATGAATAGTTTTCAAAAAAACTTTCAATTTTTTCTTTTTCAAGTTATAATTCTTGATTTATTAATACTTCTAAAATTCAATTATCTCTATCATGAATAGAAAAAATTCTTAATCTTACTCTTCTTTAAGTTGAATAATTCTATTCTTAAAATCAATCAAAGTTATTAAAATTTTGGTTAGGTCTACTAAATTATTTATAATTTCAAAATTTTAAGTGATCTTAAATAGATTTTTCATTCCTTATGTTATGTTAATATTTTTTTTAGAGAAAATATTAGCACTTAAGGACAAATAAAATTTAAATTTGCATGTATTTTCCCTTCTCTTAAACTTAAGTTTTGGTATATCATGAAAAATTTTAAAGTATGAGAGAAAGAAAAACATAATTTAAAAAGGAATTTAATAAGTATGTCAAAAGAGTCTACGAAGAAAAATTTACTTCTACACATGTTTTTTATGAATATCACTGAAATAATGAAGCATATATAAAATTAAGAAGGTTCAATTTTTATATCAGTAGCTAAAATTAAACGACTATACTAATCACAATAACAGAAATAGAACAACATCAATAACTAAATAGTACGACAATCATCAGTACAGCTAACATTAACAAAACATCAAACAAACATAAACCAATCATACTACTAAGTCTAACACACAGACAAATAAAACAAGAACATAATCTCGACATTCTAATCATCTCCTCATCATCATCATCGTCGACACCAAAGAAAAAATCCTCAGTCTTCTTTGGATCATAAGGTGTGAATCTAGGACAAGTAGGGAACTGAACAGATTGTTCTCCATTAAAGAATCTAATAAGAGCTTCATCATAATCAGCATCATAATTGCTCTTCCTATGGCTAAAATCAGCAAGATGATCAAATTTCCCATCGATTGTATCTATGCGACCATGAGCTAAATGTAACACATTCAGCTGCTCTGAATACCTCTCATCCATAGTCTCCCAAAACCTAGGTGGTGGTGTAGCAGAAGTAGAAGGTCTAGAAGTAGAAGAAATACCTGGAGTAGGTACTGAAGTAGAAGGAGCAGTAGATCTCTTCCCGCGAAGACGATCATAAATACTAACACTGTCCTGCCCAATAGGCTTTGTAGTCTCCAGCTTCTCCTCAGAAATATCAGCAATAACTCCATCGCTCACGCATAAAGAATATATCAAAGATGGGAATCCTAATCCCACAGAAGTGCTGGATCGTGCAGTTGATTCTACAGAATCATAGATAATGCTGCCAATATCAATCGACTTCCTTTCCTGAATGCAGTAGTTCAGGATAGCTCTATCTCTGGTAACTTCACTCAGGTGGTTGGAAGGAAGTAGTCTAGCAAAAGTAAAATAGTGTCAGGCCTTTGAAATACCATTCAGCTTAGAAGATTTAAAGTTTACCCGTTTGCAGTCTGGATCTTCCAAGCTCCAGTGTCGTCAGTCAGATATGCAATGATCATCTCCAGATCTCCTTCAGATGGAGATAGACCAGAATAGTAGCACTAGACAGTAGGTGGTAGGTTGTAGAAAATGTTGATCCGCTCCGGAGTGAATCCCACTCTGACACCTCTAACGAAGAGTTCATAGTCTTCCGCATCCATAAAGTTAGCGTAAAATTCTTGTACAATAGGAATAACAACAACAACAGTGAAATAACAGAATCGCTGCTAGTTGTGTGCAACGATCATGTTCACGATCATCTCTCGAGGACTGTAAAAACTCGCTTCGAGATAAATTTCCTCGATGTCGCAAATCGTGGTAACAAAAGTGCACTGCCGCAGTAGCGAACTTGCTGCGATCGAAATTTTCTCGTTCTTTTTCGCGCTTAGATTTAGGTGTCATCTAAACATGAAAGAAAATACAAATAAATTAAGGAATCAAATAAACTAAACTTTTTTAAGCTTGAGAAACTCAAAATGAGTTTAGAAATCCATGGAAAAATTTCTAAAAATAAAAATTTTTCTCCAAAATTTCAATTTTTAGTAAAAATAGGAAAATCCATGGTAGAAATTAAAAAAAATGGATTAGAAGGTAGATCTGACCTCAGGATGAAGAAATCGAGTGATTTTGGGCTAAATAATGGGAAGATTTGGCCTCAAAATGGATATAAGGGGTAGGTTTTCATGAAAATGGAGGAAGAAGGAGAGCTTAAGCGTCGGCCATGGCATGGGGGTTTAAGAAGATGAAATTTTTGGTTCAGGCCGAACCTGCCTAGGCGCCGACCTCTGGCGCCTAGGCGCCAGACTTGCCTTTCACAAAAATCATTTTAAAAATTTCATTTTCCACCAAAACTCACAACTTCAACTTTCAATTACTCATATAAGAGTATTGCTTCAGTTTCCAACTTCCAAAATATTTTCCAAAAATTTTAAAAAATTATAAATTAAATCCACCAATCCATCACTAGTTTAAGTCAAACTCTTCTAATTCCATTTCATAATCTTCAATTTCGGCCTCAATGAATTACAGATAAGTATAATAATAAGATTCAAGTCTTAACAAACAATCAAATAACACAATTTCAAAGCAAATACAACACACATTGAACAATAAAACAAACACACGAACAACACATTCGATTTACCAAATCGATGCAATGACACACTAGATAAAGTCTTGATCTAACCACATTTACTATCTAATCTTTAAATTTGAAATTTCCACTCTCGTCGTAATGAAGATTACTCAGCCTACTTAGGAAGAACACTAACGCCCTTGGAAAATCTGCAGCCATTTTCTCGTCGATCCATTTGTTCTTCGCATACATATCCACTTGAGTGTCTTGATAGGCCGCTAGATGATCGAATTGAAGCTTTGCCTGCCATTCCAGATGCTCGATTTGATGATACATCTCAAGGAGGCGATCTCCAATACTTTTGAATTCCACTTCAAACTTATCTAGGCGACTCAAAAACTTCTCCAAACTAACATCAATAAAACCATTGAATAATGGTTGAGGATCCTTAGAACACTTGTCTTTAGCCTCTTCTCCATGATTTCTTCTCTCAATTTCTTCAAAATCTTCTCTTATCTCCTCAAGAATGAAGTGTAAAGGTCATATCTATGATTTCTTAGGGATTGTGAACAAAGATGGGGAACTTTATTGGAGAAAATCGTGTGAAAAACTGAAAATTTTTGGTTTTTACACGACCCAGTAACTGTGGCGCTTAGGCTCCAAAACTGGCGCCTAAGCTCCGGACCCATCGATACACAGTCTACTCTGGCGTTTAGGCGCAGGATTTCGGCGCCTAGGCGCCGGAACCATGTTCTACTCCGTTTCTCCTAACGTCAAATTTCAAAGTTTCGATCTCAAAAATAGGTAAATTAGAATGGTAAGATCAATATAAACTCAGTAATTAAAATTAACTCAAATTATAAACAATCATAATGAAGGTTAACTTGATCTCCTTTTTACTCACATACAAAATGGAGTGATCCAAAGTCCAAACTTTATATACTTCGAGATAATGTTTAGCTTAAGTTAATAAAGACTTGTTAGCATCCAATTTTCTAAAGTTATATAAAATTTAGTCAATACTGAGGCATAACCTTACATTAAAAATTTAAAAACACACAAAAATAACTATGGGTTGCCTCCCACAAAGCGCTTGGTTTAACGTCGTCAGCCCGACCTAATTAAGTCTTTAATCAGGTTAACTCAACTCGTAAGCCTCTTTATAAATCATTTTTATGTCTCCCAAATAAGACTTCAGTCTTAATCTGTTAACTTTAAATATTTTTTTTGCATTTTGGGGTCTTTAATATCCATAGCTCCATAATGGTATACTTTCTCAATTATATATGGTCCCATCCATTTAGATCTTAATTTTTTCTAGGAAAAAGTCTTAAACAAGTATTAAATAATAATACTTCTTGTCCAGGCTCGAATATTTTTTCTGAAATCCTTTTATCATGTAATATCTTCATTTTCTCTTCATAAATCTTTGCATTTTCATATGACTCATTTCTTATTTCATCCATCTCATTTAATTGTAATAATCGTTTTTCTCCTGCAGTATTCAAATCAAAATTAAACTCCTTTATCGCCCAATAAGCTTTATGTTCAAGTTCAACAGGTAAGTGACAATGTTTACCATAAACTAACCAGCAAAGTGACATTCTGATTGGTGTCTTATAAGCTGTTGTATAAGCCCATAATGCAGAATCAAGTCTATCAACCCAATCAGTTCTTTTAGGATTAACAATTTGCTTTAAAATTATTTTAATTTCTCTGTTTGATACTTCAGCCATTCCACTTATTTGTGGGTGATAAGCAGTTGCATTCTATGTTTGATTCCAAATTTTTCCAGTATTGATTGAATTCTTATATTTCTAAATGACTTCCACCATCTGTGATAATTACCTTCGACATTCCAAATCTTGAAAAAATCATTTTCTTTAAAAATTTTGAAACACTTTTGGAATCACAATTAGGTAAAGCTACAACTTCAATCCACTTTGAAACATAATCAACTGCTAATAAAATATAAATCTTTCCAGATGATGGTACAAATGGTCATTTCAATTGGATTCTGTAAATTGTTATGTAAAATAGCCATCTCTTGATATTTTTGAATTTTTTTTCCTTTTTTAATTCTTCTTACAGTTCTTTCTTATTCAGAGTCTAAAGGTAATAATCCTTCAGATCTAGAACTACGCATAAAAAGTAAATAAAAAGTAAAATAAAATAACAAGAAATAATTCTCTTCTTTTTTATTTTTGTTTTTATAAATGTTTTTGTATTTTTTATTTTTTTATTTTGACAATAAAAGAAATAAATAATATAATAAAAAAAATATTTAAAATCTAAAAATTTGCCTCGCGGCAACGGTGCCAAAAACTTGACCCGACCGCAAATAACACAGTAATTTATGCTTCCAAAAATATGTTATAGCCAATACTTTGACCCAAATAATAATAGCGGCTAGTGTATATAAATATAATTTTATGAAAAATATTTTACACACTAGAGGTACTACGCAAGTATACGTATCGTTTTAAGTAACATAGGGCTTTAAATAAAGACCCCAGTATCGATCCCACGAGGAGGTTTATAGATTTTTAAGTATTTTAATTTTATTTTTATGTATTTCTTTTAAATTTATTAATTTAATATTTAATTTACTCAATGCATAAATAAAGCAGTACTAAAATAATGAGTGATGTAAGTAATAATAAGCAAACAACCTTCTTCCTTCCAATTAATCCAAGACTTTTTAGATAATGTAATATTCGTGGAGAATATGAATTTATGGCATTGTGCCAAATAGAAGCATTCCTATTCTTTACATTTGCTTGATAATATAAAGAACATTAGCTAATCTATAGATCGGTCTGGATGTATTGTTAGTAGAATGGGTTAATGTAGGCTCACACTACTAGATGTCCAAGGGTGGCTATGGTCGGCCCTACTAGTGACCCGTTCCCTTTCTATAAACCAAATTAAAAGAATTTAGTCTGTCACTCTAAAAAATTATTAATTCTACGCCCATTGAATTATATTTTCCTATTTATTTGCACTTCACCTTGAATAACCCGCACAAGGCCTTCGACTACCCGAGGATTCAAGTGATATCTACTAGTTAAGAATTCATCTCCTTCTAGGTCTCAAAATTCTTCAACAGATTTTAACAACTTAAATGGCCAATTTAAATAGTAAATTAAGATCCGGTATTAATATCATCACAATATTTAAACATATTTAGTTTTTAATTCTCCAACGAATTTTATATTATCTTATTTATCTTTTCATAATTGAAAGGAGAAAGTAAAGTAACTACTCAGAACACATTGAATTTAAAAAACAAAATATATAAATAAAACATTGAATCAAATTACAAATACTTATCTCAAGTGTTTCTCTAACTGAACCTCTGATTCCTACTGACTCCAAAGTGAAATAGACTTCAAAAGCACCAACTCTTCCAAACTCTCAATACAAACTCTAAATAAAATAAACTCACTAATTTATGAAGGAAAGTAAACTAAAAGTTTGGCTCTATAATTAAAATTATCTCTCTAATTGGGGGCCTCTTTTTCTGTAGAAATGGCCTCTTATTTATAGGCTTCAAGGGTTGCCTAAAGCACCTCTTCAAAATGTGTCCAAATTCAATGAATCTTCTAGAAACTGTGTTTGGGGCCTAGCGCCGTCATCTGGCGCCTAGGCGCCGGACTCCGCGTCCAGTTCTTCGCACCTCTTCACTTTGGATGGCACCTCTTCACGATCCAAACCGTTTCCAAGCGTCTAGATACAATGTATCACATGTCCTATAATCCACGAATAACTGCCAATCTTCTAGAAGGTCCAATAACCGCTCTAACCGTCAAAATAACTGCCCAAAGTAGTTACAAAATCGTAACTTCAATTCAATGTCTCCAATATCAATTTAGACCAAGTCCAACTCCAATTTGATTAACATTAGGGCCCAGTTTCAATTTGAAGGCTAAGGCCCAATTTTGACCCATGACCTAAACCTAGCCCAAACCAACCCAATTCAACTCCAATTGGCCCCAAATCTTTTCTAAAGCCTTCCTAAAATCCCCATAAACAAAACACTAACTTGATTTGCCAAAAATTTGAACCTAAACTCCACCCAAATCTAAACCAAAACCAAAATCTCTTAAATTGATCTAAGCCCAAGCCTAACTCAAATGGGCCCAATCCCAAAATTAGAGCCCAACCAAAATTGGAAACTCTTTGTAACACTCCCATAAACATTTCCCAACATTAATTTTACATCAAATCCAACCTTAGTCCAACCTTAGCCCAAGTTAGCCCAATTTAGCCCACCTTGGCCCCTTTACAAAAAAAAAGCCCAAATTCAACCCAATTCTACTCCAAATCATACCAAATTGATTCCAAACCACTCATGAAACATGCCTAAACCAATTGCAACATTTATTTGGCACAATCCTTTACAAAATTTTCATCCTAAATTTACTTTAAATCCAAAAGCCCACTTCCTTAAACCACTTTAAAAGCCAATCCAAAATGATTTCAAAAAAAAAGCCCAAAATCAATCCAAAGCCCACATGACAAATTCTTTTCATCATACCTTTAATTAAAATCATCCCTAAGTCCTAAATCAATAATCAAGCCATCCCAAATCAAGCCACATGCCAAATTACCCCTAAATGCCAAAAATTTCTAAAACCCTTTTTCATGAAACAAGTCAACCTTTTCCAAGCCAAATGTAAGCCAAATGTGAGCCATTTACAACCCATATGAAGCCATGAGAGTTTTGACACCTCACCATGTCATTTAAGGAAAATGGAGGGGCCCCTTTCTTAAGCCTTCCTTAAGTCTTTTTAACCTCATCCATGATAGACACTAAACCATGCTTAGCCACCTCACCATGGATGGAGACTTCTCCACTCCAATTCAGCTGAGCCATATGATTCGCTTCAGCCCAAATCAGGCCTTGGTAGGTGCACCAAACCCAAATCCATGCCTTTGACCAAACTAAGCCCAAAATGATCCATTCCCCCTTCCACTTTGATTCAACTCCTTTACACTTGGCATTTGCCAATTGAACTCACAAAACTCAAGCACTGACCTCCCTGACCCTGAGGGTGACCCATGCCTGGCCGGCCAGCCACCACAGCCACCGGAAACCACCAGACCGAGAGGCTTGATTTGAATCAAAAATTCAATTTGAACTAGCTCACTTGTCCCAACCTAAATGGCCTTTGCAGCTGTTCTTCCCTTTCCCTGAGATTTTGATCCAAACCTCCAATTGCCCCTGGGAAGCCCTCCAGTGACCTCTATTTAAACCCACTCACCTCTCGGCCAAACGAGGTGATGAACCAGACCTTAAGGAAACTCTCCTAAAATTGCTCCCGGACCTTCTCCTAACCTAGAGCAGTTGATACCCAGTGTTCCTTTGCCATAAACCTGTTAACTCATTTTTGATGAGGTCTTCTCTTCTTCTTTTTAGTACTTAAGATCTAGCCTTAGGCTTTTCCTTTGACTATCTTAGAGGACTAGAATTGGGAACCACCACCTTTTAGAAATTCAAACCACTTCTTAACTCCCTGCAAACTCCACAAACTTGACTGTAGACCTCTAATCACCTAGAGGGTTGAAATCAAATGTGGAAGTTTAAAGGATGGGTTTCTATAGGACTCTTTGGCCTTAGGACTGCCCTGGGTGGCCTGGTCTGGTGAAGGGGATGACTTACACACACACTACACCTATACACTACACTTTCACACACCCATACCTAACTTGACCTCCTGACTCATAAAGGTGACTCACATGGATGGTCCTTAACCCCTAAGCCCTTTGCTAAGAGGGTTAGGAACAACATAGTGGATGCCTCAAATGAGTCCCTTCATGGCTCATGTGGGCTTGATATGGCTTCATGGCTCAACCAAAATGATTTTATTCCACTTATATTCACCCAATCTTCAATTTTCCAAATTTTCAATTTTTGATCCCGGGGACCCTACACCCGCTTAGCCTACCCAAAACCCTTGAAACTACCCAAATTATTCAAAAATTTCCAAATCACCCAAAATTCTCCAAAATCATTCCTAAACATTTCTCTCCACTCAAATTGACCATCCATACCCAAAAATATCAAAAATTCCAAAAATACCTCCAAATACCCTCCAAATACCCAAAATACCCCCTTGACCCAAAAATCCAGAAATTCAGAAAATTCCCAGAAAATTCCAAAAAATCCCAAATATTCCCAATTTCATTTTGTTCAACTACACCATGGGCCAATTTTTTTAATTTACCCCACTTTTGTCAAAACCCCCAATTTGACCCATTTTAACCCAAAGTGAATCCAATGTTAAACCAAACCTACCCAATTGACCCAAATCCTGGTCCAATTCAATTCTAAACTTCAATTCAACATTCCCAACACCAATCTAGACCAAATCAAAGTCCAATTTGATTGGCATTTAGATCCAATTTCACTTTTGGCCTTAAAGCCCAATTTGGACCCATGACCCAAACCTAACCCAAACTCACCCAATTCAACTCCAATTAACCCCAAATTTTTTCTAAACCTTCCTTAACATCCCTACAAACAAAACACTAACATATTTTGCCCAACATTTAGACCCAAACCCCACTCAAATTCAACCCAAAGTTAAAAGGCCCAATTTTGACCTAAACCCAAACCTAACCCAAATGAGCCCAAACCCCAAAATCAAAGCCCAACCAAAGTCAAAACCTCTTTGAAACACTCCCATAAACATTTCCCAACATTAATTTTACATCAATTTCAACCCTAGCCCAACATTGGCCTAAGTTAGCCCAATTTGACCTATATTGGCCCATTCACCAAAGAAGCCCAAATTCAACCCAATTCAAACCCAAATCACTCCCAATTTGCTCCAAGTCACTCATGACACATCTATGAGCTAAACCCAACAATTATTTGGCCCAAGCCTTTGCCAAAATTTCATCCTAAAATCCATTCTAAAACCTAAAAGCCCACTTCCCTAAACTATTTTAAAAGCCCATCTAAAGCCATTTCAAAGAGCCCAAAATCTACCCTAAAGCCCACATGACATTTCCATTTGCCATCCACTTAATCAAAGCCATTCCCTAAGTTCTAATCCCATCATCAAATAATTCCAAATCAAGCCCCATAACTATTTCCATTAAAATTCCAAAATCCACAAAATCCCTTTTTTATGAAATTGACCCAATCTTTTCCCAAGCCACATGGAGCCATGAAGCCACATGCAAGCCATTGGCAAGCCATGAGGATCTCTAAGTTGTCAACTCTCCTTAAATGGCAAAAGGAGGAGGTCCTTTAAGCACCTCCTAAAAGTCTTTAACCTCACCCATGATACCCCTTAACCAAGATTTAATCCAAATATTCTTGGATAAGGACATCACCACCTTTTGATCAGCTAACCTAACTGATCTTATCAGCCCAAGGCTAGCCATGGGGAGGTGAACCCAGCCCAAACAAATGGGTTGACCAAACCTAGCTAAAATTAGCCATATCCCCATTCCATTTTGATCCAACCATTTTACACTTGGCAACCGCCAATCGAATACACTAAGCCCCGCCCCGACCTCCCCGAGCTTGATGGTGACCAATGCCCGGCCGGCCGGCCACCACGGCCGCCGAAACCACTGTGCCGAGAGCTCACATGTGAGCCCAAACTTGGAATTCTCACTCGCCGAGTCGCCCCATGCCCAATGGCCACCATGGCCGTTCTTCCCACGACCGCAGCAGCTGATCCCAACCCTCGGCCATCCCCGCGAGGCTCTCCAGCCACCTCTATTTAAACACCACCCCTTCTCGGCCATGAGAGGTGCCGAAACAAACCTTAAGGAAACTCGCCAAAATTGTTCCGTACTACTCCCCACACATAGAGCATTTGATCCCCACCGAATTCCAACCCCATTTCCCTCCAAATAAGCTCGATTTTGAGCTCAAACTTTAGCCCAAAAACCAGGACACTTCTTCACAATGGATCAATCTTCAAATTGATTGGTCCTACACCTTCACCGGACCAAGAGGAGAAGTTTCCCACCGAAAGCCCCATCTCCAGAGCCACCCAGCTTGCTCCGGCGTCCAAGCTTTGTGATCGGTCGTGGTCGAAATCATACCTAGGCTATTCACCGCACTCGGAGAGTTCATCCGGAGCTTGTCGGGATCCAATCGAAGGTGAAACAACCCTCGCATCGAAGCCACACTTCTCCGAGCAAAGGTATGGCCTCACTCTTCTTCCCGAGCTTCTGAACATTCTCCATTTTCATTAAGTCAATTTCATGCCACATAAACCGTATGGATGTGTTCGTCTTCTCGAGACGAATCCATAGAGCATAAGAACGTTAGATTTGGTCAAGTATCGAGTGAGATCTTAGGCTTAGAAAATGGACGGTTCTCGGGCTAGGAGGCTTGGGGACGATGAACGGATGCCGTTCAGTTAATACACGCGAGGACGGACGGCCAGGATCGCGCCGGATGAGGAGACGGAACTATACAGGAGGGACCCGGGCTGCTGACTCAAGCGACGGCGTCGAATGGGAGCGCGCCGCGTGGCCGTTCGGAGATGCCGAGGATGACGCGGCGCCGACTCGGATAAATAGAAAATTAGGGTTTTTTCTATTTATTTAATTCTCCGAACTTCAAAAATCCATAACTTTGTGTAGAAAGATCAGAAAAATAAAATAAAAATACCCTCTTGCTCAGTGAACATAGAAGAATAATGTGGAAAAGAAATCATTTAATTTCATCAAGTATTTTATTTTTAATGATTTATTTACCCTCTGCATTGTTTTAATTCTCCATGCATATAGAAAATTTACCATGGCATGAGACCATAGGGCTTTTGAAGCCTCTGAATTTAGGAACATTCCCTGAATTTTCTAAAGTCAGAGGCCATCCCTATGAGAAGTTATTGATTTTTCAAATTCATGTTACTGTTTTGAGTATTTTAATTCCAATAATTAGCATATTGTGAAATAAATTCTAGGAAAATTTGGTGATGTCTCTTATGACCAGAGGACCCTAGGAAAAATAGGTTTTGAGTTAACTCATTTAAAATAACCCTAATTGGCTTAAACACCCAAAATAGATCCATAATTAATTAGAGCCAACCATATATCAAATTGACTTGAAATCAATTCTCCACTGACCTTTAGGATCAGAGGAACCCACCATAAAAATTTGAAGTCAATTGGACTTGGTTAGCCCTACTAAATGGGTTGATTAAGCCATTTAGTCAATTTGAACTTTAAAAATTCATAACTTTCAAAATACTTTTTAAAAATTCACCAAATTGGTTTTGGAGCCTCTCTGATATCAGGGGAATTTAAGAAAATTAAAATTTTAATTTTCTAAAAAAGTTGATTTTTAATATTATTTTAATATTTTAATAATTAAAAAATAATAAAAATCATAAAAATAATAAAATTCACCAAAATGTCACATTTTGAATTTTAATCACTTAGGAACAAATCCCATATTTTTCTTAGGTCTATTTAATGAGATATTAAATTTAAAGCCCTAGGGTAATTTTAAAATTTAAAAAAATGTATTTTCTAGCATTTTCACTAAAATAATTATAATAAATCAAAGAAAAATCAGAAAATTGCAAAAATTGATTCTCTGATTTCCTTGATATCAGAGAAATTTTTGAAAAATATAAAATTTATTTTTCAACTTTTATTTTATTTTTAAATTAATTAATACTCCAAAACTCAAAATAATTATAATAAAAAGAATATAATTCAAAAAATCACCAAAATTGGTCCAAGTGGTACTCTGGTCATTAGGAATGTCCCATAATTTTATTAAGAAAGAAACTTTCCCTTGGTCATATTATTAAATTTTCCTTGGAAATCCCTATTTTTCACCAAAAATAATTACATAAATAAATTAAATACAGAAAAATCACATTTTCTCCTCTCATGTCTTTATTGACATATGAGTGAAGTCACATAAAAATTTCAAGTTCACTTAAGCTCAATTTAGTGAGTTATGAAATTATTAAGCTTGAAGGGCAAAATGGTAATTAAAATTTTAACCCTTAATTAAAACTTTAGGTTTAATAAAATTAACAAGAAAAATATTTGATCTTAATCTGATTTGGATGATTGAAATTTAAATAATTAAAGGGTAGAAACCCATTAAACAATTTAAAATAATTGAAATAAACCTTAATTAAATAATTGATTAAATTTGGAAGAATAATAAAATTGGAATGATTAAAATAGGGATATTATTAGGAAGAGATTTATTCTTTAATTTAAAAAATCCCTAAATTAATCATCTCAATAATATTTAATTCCTAATTAAAAATGATAACTTAAATTTAAATTTTAAAATGTTAAAGGACTAATCATTAAATTAAATTAAAAAGTTAAATTATTAAACTCTTTTTAAATTTTAAATTAAATTAAAATAAAAAATAAAATTAAATTAAAGATTAAATTAAATTAAATTAAATTAATTAAATTAAATTAAAATAAATAATTAAATTAAATTAAATTAAATTTAACTAAATTAAATTAAAAAAATATTAAATTAAAAAATTAAATTAAATTAAATCGAACAAATTAAATCAAATTAAATTAAATTAAAGGAAATAAAATCAAATTAAACTAAATTAATTTAACATCTAATCAAACTAAATTGAATTAAATTAAATTAAAATTAAAATAAAATTAAATTAAATTAAAGTTAAATGAAATTGAATTAAATAACATTACCTAAGACATAAAGAAATTAAATATAAAACAACTTGAACACTATTCCAAATTTAAACCCATCAACTTAAATTAAATCATTTGAACACCAATTTGCCCTCGAAAGCTTTGGTTATTATAACTCCTAAACAAAACATTAAATGAAATGTTACTTCACCTATAGGATATTCAAATGTCCTAGTTCACCGAGCAAGATAACAACAAAACTTGAATTCCGGACGATTAATTCATTTGTATAATTAAATTCATTTGGACTTAAAACAATCCTAGAAATATTGAAAAGATGTTTAATATTTGTCTTAAGCACTTCCTCGATATGATAGGATGTTCATAAGAACAATTGAACTTTATTATTCTTTGATGAAGAAAATCGTCCTCAAACCAAAACACAAAGACCTAGACGTCATAGGAAATGACTAGCTATAGGATTAGGAATTTGGTAGAAAACCATAACCCTTCCCTTAGCTTTACCTAGGAACTTGTTTAAATATTCTAATTGTGTTTTAAGTGCAGCTTGGGATGACGGGAAGACCCTCCGTGTATGCTTTTATTTTATTGCAATTTACATTATTGCAATTTCTTTAATCTGCAACGCACTTACTTTTTCTTGCATGATAAACAACTCGTTGCATGAAAACCCACACCTTCGTGATAGTCCCTAAAACCGAAACCAAAACTAAATTAAAAGTCATTACAAGATAAAATTCATCGCCACAACATTTCAAAATATAAAACAACTCAAAATTTAATCACAAACGTAACACAAAACTACAATTACAACTAAATTAAAACGTCCCATTGGATGATCGGGAATACCTCGGATGATGTAACCTACGTGTTGCTAACGGGATTTCCCACGGTCTAAATGAAAGTGTGAAACTCATTCAGTCGAGTTTAGCAAATTCATCTGGACTAAGTGAATCCGATAAAAATAACGATGCCGGAAGGATGGAACCGTGGGATCTTAACCGGTGTCGTTATAATCAAGTTTAAGATTTGTTTTAATTAAAACACAAAAACACTTGGAAATTAAGACTTCTTTAAACCAAAACACTTCTCTCATCTCCTGATTTATGACTTCTAAAGCTAAACCTCTGCAACAACAAGGAGCTTGGAGCATGGTGGGCAGCACGGCCATCGTCGTCGCAAAACTTGAATCTACATCGACAAAACTTTCCCAGAATTAAACAACAAAGCCATAGGACTTCGAGGTAGTTTGCCTAGTGCAACATAAATCCTCAACCTTTTGTTAGGCATTTGCATTGTAAATTAAGCCCTAACCGGTCTTAGGATTTCCGGGGTAGTCGTCCGATACGACATAAACTCTCACATCTTCCAGGCCATTTGTATGATCATGTCATATAAATATAAGTCCTAATTAACTAAAATTAGCAAGATCAAAACATTAAACAAACATTAGGACTTTCCTAAATCCAAGCCAAACAATAGGATAGTTGGGAAATTATCGAAGTTCGCTTCAAATCTGTAATTTCTCCTACTTTTCTTCCTTTGAATTTCCAAAACAAAATGTTCCAAATTTGATCTATTCCCTATTGAAATTCCAAAATTCAATCCTTTGAAAACTTAAACTTTGAAATTCTCGAGAGCGTAACTATCGATTATTATCGAGAGTTTTCTTAGGTGATTCCCGTCACTTAAGATGTAATTAACTATAGTGGCTTGCCCTTATAGGAATTTTAAAGAACCCGTGTAATATAAACCCCGTTTAATGTTTTTCATATTAAGCGTGGAATTTGTCGGCACATAAAATTGGTTCGCAGACCAAACGGATGTCACAAATCTTTTAGTTTATTTAATCGAGCCCCACCATCAAGTAGTGTGTCTATCCTTAGGGATAGATACACGGTTTGTAGTGCGGTGCTCGTTTATATAAACTATTGAGGATGTGAGATCAGTTTAATTTCATATCTTAAAATTTTAAAATTTAAAATTGTGTTTAAAATCAAATACTACTTTTCAAATTATATATATTTAAACTAAATTTAAAATCTTAAAATTCGCCGACAATTTCTGTTAGGCGACCCTTTTTTTAAATACAACACACCCTAAAAATAATGCCGACACAACCCCATTAACAGAGCTCAATTTCTGAGTTGAAAATCCACCCAAAAATAGGACACTTCACCACAGTGAGCCAATCTTCAAATTGATTGACCCTACACCTTCACTAGACCAAGAGGAGAAGTTCCCGACAGAAAGCCCCCTCACCGAGCCAGCCATTGCTTCCGACCTCCAAGCTTTGTGATCGTCCTTGGTCACTTTCATACTTAGACAATTCCCGTGGCCGCAGTCTTCATCCGGAGCTCGCCCGGACTCAATCGAAGGTGACACAACCCTCAGATCGAAGCTTCACTTCTCTGAGCAAAGGTATGAACTCATTCTTCCTCCCGAGCTTCCAGAAATTCTCCATTTTGTTTAGGTTAATTTCTTAGCTTATAAACTGTATGGATGTGTTCGTCTCTTCAAGACGAATCCATAGAGTATAAGAACTCAGAAATCCATTGAGAATCAAGAGAAATATTAGGGTTTGAGTGTGGACAGTCACGGGTGCACACCAGTCGTAGACGATGATCAGGAGCCGTTGGATCGCTCGTGTATCGAGCGGACTGTCGAGATCAAGCCGAATAGTTGAATGTTACGTGAACCGCGGGCCCCTGGAACCTGAGTCAGATGGCGGCGCCGAATCACAGAGCGACGCGTGGGCTTTCGATCCGCCGTACGTTGACGCGGCGCCGAGTCGGATAAGTAGGAAATTAGGGTATTTTTGAATTATTTAAATACCAGAAATTCAAAAATTCATTTCTTTGCATAGAATAATCACAAAAATAAAATAAAAATACCCTCTTGCTCAGTGAACAAAGGAGAATAATGTGGAAAAGAAATCAAGTTTATTGGATGAGTATTTTATTTTTAATAATTTATTTATTGTTTCCAATGTTTTGTTTCTCCATTTTCATAGACAATTCACCATGGCATGAGACCATAGGACTTTTGAAGCCTCTGATCTTTGGAACATTCCCTGAATTTTTCAAGGTCAGAGGCCATCTCTGTGAAAAGTTATTGATTTTTCAAGTTCATGTCACTCTTGTAGGTATTTTAATTTCAATAATTAGCATGTTGTAAAAGAAATTCTAGGAAAATTTGGTGATATTTCTTAGGACCAGCGGACCCTATGAAAAATATATTTTTAGTTAATTCATTCATAATAACCTTAATTGGCCTAAACCCCTAAAATTGAATTTGAATTAATTGGGGTTAACCACACATCAAATTGACTTGAAAATAATTCTCCATTACTCTTTAGGGTCAGAGGAACCTTACATAAAATTTTGAAATCAATTGGACTTAATTAACCCCACCAAATGGATTGATTAAGCCTCATAAGCAAAATGGAACTTTAAAAATTCATAACTCTAAAAACACTTTTCAAAAATTCACAAAAATGGTTTTGGAGCTTCTCCGATATCGTGGAGTTCGTAAAAATTAAAATTGGAATTTTCTAAAAAAAGTTGATTTTTCACAATATTTTAATATTTAATAATTAAAAAATAATAAAAATCACAAAAATATTAAAAATCATAAAAATGTTACATTTTGACTCCTAATCATTTATGAACAAATTAAATATTTTTTCTAAGTCCCTAGGATAAGATATTGAATTTTAAGGGCTTAATGTAATTTTTAATATTAAAAAAATGAATTTTCAACCTTTTTCACTAAAATAATTTTAATAAATCAAATAAAAATCAGAAAATTATAAAATTTATTTCACTGGACTCCTTGAGGTCAGAGAAATTTAAGAAATATATAAAATCTATTTTACAACTTTTACTTTATTTTAAAATTAATCTAAACTCTAAAAACAGGGAAACTTTAAGAACCCAGGTAATATAAACCATGTTTAATTTCTTTATTTTAAACAGGGAAACTTGTCGGCTTATAAAATTAGTTCGCAGACCAAACGGATGTCACAAATCTCTAGTTTATTTAATCGAGCCACATCATTAAGAAGTGTGTCTATTCTTCGGGATACATACACAGCTTTGTGATGTGGTGCTCATTTATATAAACTATTTGGGATGTGAGATCGGTTTGATTTCATATCTTAAAATTTTCAAACTTAAAATTATTTTCAAAATCAAATGCTACTTTTTAAATTATATATATATATATATATATATATATATATATATATATATATATATATATATATATTAAATTTAAAATTTAAAATTCGCCGACAATTTCTGTAGGCGACCCCTTTTCAAAAATACAACACTCAACCTAAAAATATGCCAACAACTTCTGGCGACTCCGTTGGGGACTATTTCCTCTCTCCATTTTGATTAGATGGTTTTGATTTCATAAATCGGTAGTGTATCCATGTCCCCAGTGGAGCAAACTACCTTTCTTCCGTTGGAATACCCCATTCATTTCTGTCTTGAACGAGTATAGCCAACTCCTCTCGGATTTAGGAGCCACTATTTAGACACCCCTAAACGGAGATGTTCCGAAATCCTTTTACTTCTTTTCTGAGGTGGGGTGGACCCCCAATAGGTGTTAGTTTAGGAGCGGTCCTTCGAGTCGAGAAGTCTTACATAAGACTTTCTCTTCCTTTCCAACTCTAAATTGGGCCCTTTAGCTTTTCTATAACCTTTTTCCTTTAATCGTTTTGTTTCTAACAAACGAACGCGCTAATAAACAACCTTCTAATAAACAATCTCTTTTAAAAAATCACAAATACACTAAGATAAACAAAAATGTGTTCGGACTCTTTCTTTTTTTCATCCTAAACTTTACGACGAAAGGAAGTATAATTCGGGAATGACATTCAAAATCTGCCCTGCAGAAAATGACTGCCCCAAAGTTAATATTCTCCTTCATCAAAGGAATGGACTTCGCCTTTTACAAGGATGAGCTGCCCGACAATGGGATCATCTGTTTTGGATAAGGATTCGGCAACACAGATATCAAGTTCCCTGATGTCACTCTCTTCACTCTAATGGACAAAATGTCAAAAACTGAGAAACCTATGATTGAGTTCAACCTGAAATCGACTCAAGAATTCCCTCCCCTGCAAAGGGTTCCAGCTAAAAGAGGTACTACTGTTCGTAGGAGGACTGTTGTCTCTACCCCCACCGGTCTAGTCATCTCTGCACCTACCCTGACTTCTGCCAAACTGAAGGGGAAGGAAATCCAAGTCTGTGATGAGCCTGTCACCGTGGAGGGTACGGATTTAGCTACAATACCAGCTATTTTTGAGATTGGGTCCAGTTCAAGAGTTGCACCCCTAACTTAGACTCAAAGGAGAAATAGAAGCAGAAAGATCGCCAAGATTGAGAAAGCTAGAGCTGCTGAAGTTGCTTTTCTAGAAAAAATCTCTGAGGAAAGAGAAGAACTGCCTGAGTATATACCTCTGTTGGAAGGGAGCAAGTTTCACCCTCTCTTTGCTGCATCAGATGAAGAGAATGTCCGTAGGATCGCCGCTGCATTACCCCAACCTGTGTACTACAACAATTGCAAGAGGAAAAGGGATAAGACTACGCCATTAGCTCGACTACAAGCTGTGATAGAAAGATTGGCAAAGATCAGAAATCTTAAGAAGGAGAGGACAGGTGCCAGCTAAATCCCGCCTCGGACAACGAATAGAGCCTGTTGCTGCCACAGAGAAACCAAAGAAGAAGATAAAAGCCAGTTCACCCGTTGTTGTATCGGGTCTACAAATTAGGGAGGATACCACCTTCCAAAGCATATAGCCGACGGATCATCCGGTCCTAGGCTTCCGGCCGCGAGAAGGATGGTATGGCGACCTACTACTGGTGAGCCAAGACCAAAACAATGTCCTGAGAAGAAAAGTCTCGTCAGGAGACTTGAATCAGAAGAAAGTGCTACTGCAATAAAGGGGACTCCCAGAAAGAAAGTTCAATAACCGTCACGAGACAACTGCGAGACCGTGCGAAAAGGCCACTAGAGGATTCCATGGAAAAGTTAAGGACCGACATTTGACTGTTAGTAAAATAAAGGGAAGAAAAACTAGAAGATGAAGTTGACTCATCAGAGTTCAGGGATGAGGAATATGCCGAGATAAACATGGTTGAGACGCGAGCATCATCCGCTTCACAAGGTGCTCCAACGAACTGCAGAAGAGATGAACCGGAAGTGATGAGGGCACGGCTTCGTGAAAGACATGACACAATTTCCCGTATGGCAAAGAGGATGGAAGAGATGGCCGTCGCCTTAGCCACTCTCCGCAGTCGTGCACAACCTCGAAAGAAATACCCCGTAAATTATCCATATTGAAGATGGAGGAAAAGAGATCACATCCGTCAACAGAGACGAACAACCAAAGAAAGATCCTGCACAAAGCATGATTCCAGAAAAGGACATTAAGAGCATGGCAGAACAGCAGGTGCGAGAAGCCCTAGCACAATCCAAGAGTGGAGCATCTATTCAGATGGGTAGACCTTACCCCGAAGAGTTCGATGCAGTCCAATATCTGAAAGGCTTCGTACCACCTCTGTTTAAGACTTTTGATTGGACGAGAAACCCTCGGCAACATGTCGCTCATTTTCGTGCTAGTTGCTACAATGCCGGTGGGAATGACGCTCTACTCTTCCGCCAGTTCGTCAGCAGTTTATCAGGGATTGCATTCGACGGGTATGCAGAATTACTGAATGATTCAGTAAAGACCTTTTCAGAACTAGAGAATCTCTTCGTTAAGCGGTTTGCTGGGGCTCAGCACCACATCACTATCGGTTATCTAGTGGTGGAGCAACAAAAGCCGAACGAGACTTTAGTAGATTACATACTTCGATGGAGAAACTTAAGCATGAAGTGTGAACCACGCGCTTCAAGAACAACATGCAATCGACATCCTACTTAAAAGTATCCATGGCCCGATAAGACTTCTCCTTAAAGGATTTACAATCAAGGCTTTCAAGAAGTTGCTTAGCAAGACCGGGAGCTTGCAAGAGGAAGCAAAGCAGCTAAGTTTCGTGGACAAGAACGATAAACAGAAGCCCGTGAAAATATTCGAAAAGAAATATGGAATCATCACGGTAGTCGATAAGGGAAAGCAGCCAGTGCAGATACAGTAAGAGCGGACACAACCTAGTTATCAACCACCGCAACGAACTTATCAGCAATAACAGAAACAGAACAACATCAATAACTAAATAGTACAACAATGATCAGTACAACTAACATCAACAAAACATCAAACAAACATAAACCAATCATACTACTAAGTCTAATACAAAGACAAATAAAACAAGAACATAATCTCGACAATCTAATCATCTCCTCATCATCATCGACACCAAAGGAAAAATCCTCAGTCTTGTTTGGATCATAAGGTGTGAATCTAGGATAAGTAGGGAACTGAACAGACTGTTCTCCCTTCAGGAATCTAACAAGAGCTTCATCATAATCAGCATCATAATTGCTCTTCCTATGGCTAAAACCAGCAAGATGATCAAATTTCGCATCGATCGTATCTATGCAACAATGAGCTAAATGTAACACATTATGCTGCTCTGAATACCACTCATCCATAGTCTCCCAAAAACTAGGTGGTGGTGTAGTAGAAGTAGAAGGTCTAGAAGTAGAATCAATACCTGGAGTAGGTACTGAAGTAGGAGCAGTAGATCTCTTCCCGCGAAGACGATCATAAATACTAACACTCTCCTGCCCAATAGGCTTTGTAGTCTCCAGCTTCTCCTCAGAAATATCAGCAATAATTCCATCGCTCACGCATAAAGAATATATCAAAGATGGGAATCCTAATCCCACAGAAGTGCTGGATCGTGCAGTTAATTCTACAGAATCATAGATAATGCTGCCAACATCAATCGACTTCCTTTCCTGAATGCAGTAGTTCAGGATAGCTCTATCTCTGGTAACTTCACTCAGGTGATTGGAAGGAAGTAGTCTAGAAAAAATAAAAATAGTGTCAGGCCTTTGAAATACCATTCAGCTTAGAAGATTTAAAGTTTACCCGTTTGTCAATCTGGATCTTCCAAGCTCCAGTGCCATCAGTCAGATATGCAATGATCATCTGCAGATCTCCTTCAGATGGAGATAGACCAGAATAGTAGCACTAGACAGTAGGTGGTAGGTCGTAGAAAATGTTGATCCGCTCCGGAGTGAATTCCACTCCGACACCTCTAACGAAGACTTCCTAGTCTTCCGCATCCATAAAGTTGGCGTAAAATTCTCGTACAATAGGAATAACAACAACGATAGAGAAATAACAGAATCGATGCCAGTTATGTGCAACGATCGTGTTCACGATCATCTCTCCAGGACTGTAAAAACTGCGCTTTGAGGTAAATTTCCTCGATGTCGCAAATTCGTGGTAACAAAAGTGCACTGCCACAGTAGCGAACGTGCTGCGATCGAAATTTTCTCATTCTTTTCGCTCTTATATTTAGGTGTCATCTAAACATGAAAGAAAATACAAATAAATTAAGAAATCAAATAAACTAAACTCTTTTAAGCTTGAGAAAATTAAAATAAGTTTAAAAATCCATGGAAAAATTTCTAAAAATCAAAATTTTTCTCCAAAATTTCAGTTTTTAGCAAAATTAGGAAAATCCATGGTAGAAATAAAAAATAAATGGATTAGAAGGTAGATCTGACCTTGGGATGAAGAAATCGAGTGATTTCGGGCTAAAAAATGTAAAGATTTGGCCTCAAAATGGATCCATGGGGTAGGTTTTCGTGAAAATGGAGGAAGAAGGAGAGCTTAAGCGTCGGCCATGGCATGGGGGTTTAAGAAGATGAAATTTTTGGTTCGGGCCGAACCTGCGCCTAGGCGCCAGACTCGCCTTTCACAAAAATCATTTTAAAATTTAATTTTCCACCAAAACTCACAACTTCAACTTTCAATTACTCATATAAGAGTATTGCTTCAGTTTCCAACTTCCAAAATATTTTTCAAAAATTTTGAAAAATTATAAATTAAATCCACCAATCCAACACTAGTTTAAGTCAAACTCTTCTAATTCCATTTCATAATCTTCAATTTTGGCCTCAATGAATTATAGATAAGTATAACAATAAGTTTCAAGTCTTAACAAACAATCAACAACACAATTTCAAAGCAAATACAATACACATTGAACAATAAAACAAACACACGAACAACACATTCGATTTACCAAATCGATGCAACGACACACTAGATAAAGTCTTGATCTAACCACATTTACTATCTAATCTTTAAATTTGAAATTTCCACTCTCGTCGCAATGAAGATTACTCGGCCTACTTGGGAAGAACACTAACGCCCTTGGAAAATCCGCATCCATTTTCTCGTTGATCCATTTGTTCTTAGCATACATCTCCACTTGAGTGTCTTGATAGGCCGCTAGATGATCGAATTGAAGCTTTTCCTGCCATTCCAGATGCTCGATTTGATGATACATCTCATGGAGGCGATCTCCAATACTTTTGAATTCCGCTTCAAACTTATCTTCGCGACTCAAAAACTTCTCCAAACTAACAACAATAAAACCATTGAAGAAAGGTTGAGGATCGTTTGAACACTTGTCTCTAGTCTCTTCTCCATGATTTCTTCTCTCAATTTCTTCAAAATCTTCTCTTATCTCCTCAAGAATGAAGTGTAAAGGTCGTATCTATGATTTCTTAGGGATTATGAACGAAGATGGGGTACTTTATAGGAGAAAATCGTGTGAAAAACTGAAAATTTTTGGTTTTTACATGACCCAGTAACTGTGGCGCATAGGCGCCTAGGCTCCAGACCCATCGATACACAGTCTACTCTGGCGTTTAGGCGCCGGATTTCGGCGCCTAGGCGCCGGAACCATGTTTGACTCCATTTCCCCTAACGTCTGTTGACCTCATTTTTGATGAGGTCTTCCTTTCTTCTTTTTAGTACTTAGGATCTAGCCTTAGGCTTTTCCTTTGACTATCTTAGAAGACTAGAATTGGGATCCACCATCTAGAATTTCAAACCACTTCTTAACTCCCCGCAAACTCCACAAACTTCGACCGTAGACCCCTAGTCACCTAGAGGGTTGAAATCAAATGTGGAAGTTTAAAGGATGAGTTCCTATAGGACTCTTTGACCTTAGGACTGCACTGGGTGGCCTGTTCTGGTGAAGGGGCTGATTTACACACACACTACACTCATACACTACATTTTTACACACCTCCTAAAACCACACCCATACCTAACTTGACCTCTTGACTCATGTAGGTGATTCACATGGATGGTCCTTAACCCCTAAGCCCTTGGCTAAGAGGGTTAGGAACAACATAGTGAATACCTCAAATGAGTCCCTTCATGGCTCATGTGGGCTTGATGTAGCTTCATGGCTCAACCAAAATGATTTCATTCCACTCAAATTTACCCAATCTTCAATTTTCCAAATTTTCAATTTTTGACCCCCGGGACCCTACACCCGCCTAACCTACCCAAAACCCTTGAAATTACCCAAATTTTTGCAAAATTCCAAATCACCCAAAATTCTCCAAAATCATTCCTAAACATTTATCTCCACTCAAATTGATCATCCATACCCAAAAATACCAAAAATTCCAAAAATACCTCCCAATACCCTCCAAATACCCAAAATACCCCCCTTGACCCAAAAATCCAAAAATTTAGAAAATTATCAGAAAATTCCACAAAATCCCAAATATTCCCAATTTCATTTTGTCCAACTACGCCATGGGCCAATTTTGTCAATTTACCCTACCTTTGTCAAAATCCCCAATTTGACCCATTTTAACCCTAAGTGAACCCAATGTCAAACCTAACCTACTCAATTGACCCAAATTCTGGTCCAATTCAATTCTAAACTTCAATCCAACATTCCCAACACCAATCTAGATCAAATCCAAGTCCAATTTGATTGACATTTGGATCCAATTTCACTTTTGGCCTTAAAGCCCAATTTGGACCCATGACCCAAACCTAACCCAAACTCACCCAATTCAACTCCAATTAACCCCAAATCTTTTCTAAATCTTCCTTAGCATCCCCACAAGAAAAAAACTAACATGATTTGCCCAAAATTTAGATCCAAACCCCACTCAAATTCAACCCAAAGCTAAAAGGCCCAATTTTGATCTAAACCCAAACCTAACCCAAATGAGCCCAAACCCCAAAATCAAAGCCCAACCAAAGTCAAAACCTCTTTGAAACACTCCCATAAACATTTCTCAACAATAATTTTACATCAATTTCTACCCTAGCCCAACATTGGCCCAACTTGGCCCACTTGGACCTATATTGGCCCATTCAACAAAAGGACCCAAATTCAACCCAATTCAAACCCAAATCACCCCCAATTTGCTTCAAGTCACTCATGACACATCCATGAGCTAAAACCAACAATTATTTGGCCCAAACTCTTTACAAAATTCCCATCCATAAATTCATTTTTAAACTTAAAGGCCCATTCCTTAAACCATTTTAAAAGCTCATCCTTCACCACATCCAAAGGCCCAAAATTGGTCCCAAAGCCCACATGATATTTCTCTACATCATCCATTCAATTAAAATCATCCCTAAGTCATAAACCAATGATCAAATAATTCTAAATCAAGCTTCATCCAAATTTTCACCAAAATATCCAAAATTCTTAAAACCCATTTTTATGAAATCGACCAAACTTTTTCCAAGCCAAATGTGAGCCATCGAGCCATGTACAAGCCACATGGAAGCCATGGAGACCACTTTCCACCTCACCAAGCCATTAATGGCAAGAAGAGGGGATTCTTTCCTAATCCTTCATTAAGCCCTTTTAACCATATTCATGTCACACTCTAAACCATGCTTAGCCACCTCACCATGGATGGAGACCTCACCACTCCAATTAAGCTGAACCAAATGACTTTCTCTCAGCCCACACCAGGTCATGGGAGGGTGAACCAAACCCATTTGCATGAGTTGACCAAAATGAGCCCAAAATACACTCTTCCCCATTCCATTTTAATCAAGCTTTTTTACACATGTCAAACTCCAATTGACTTCACCAAATTCAACCCCTGACCCACCTGACCTTGAGGGTGACCCATGCCTGGCCGACCAGCCACTGTGCCGCCGGAAAACACCATGGCCGAGAGCTCACATGTGAGCCAACCTAGGAATTCTCCCTTGCCGAGCCGCCCCATCCCCAGCTGGCCATTGGAGCCGTTCTTCTCTTGCCAAGAGCAGCCGATCCCAAGCCCTAACTCTCCCCGGGAGGCCCTCCACCCTCTCCTATTTAAACACCACCCCTCTCGCCATGAGAGGTGCCGAAACAAACCTTAAGGAAACTCTACCAAAATTGTTCCGTACTCCTCCCCATACACGGAGCATTTGATCCCCACCGAGATCCCCCGCCATTTCTTCTCTCGCGAGCTCGATTTCGCAGTCGAAATCCAAGCCCAAAACCGGGACGAGTTCTCCACAAGTGAGCCAATCCCCAAATCGATTGGTTCTACACCTTCACCGCACCAAGGGAAGGTGTCCACCAGCAAAAGCCCCATCCCTGTGCCACCCGAGTTGCTCCAGCCTCCAAGCTTTGTGATCGGGCTTGGTCGAAATCACACCTAGACAATTCACTGCACCGAGAGACTTCATCCGGAGCTTGCCGAGATCCAATCGAAGGTGCAACAACCCTCGCATCGAAGCCACACTTCTCTGAGCAAAGGTATGAGCTAATTCTTCATCCCGAGCTTCTGGAGATTCTCCATTTCAAATGCTTTAATTTCAATGCATGATCACCGTATGGATGTGTTCGTCTCTTCAAGACGAATCCATTGAGTATCAAGTGAGATATTAGGGATTTAGTGTGGACGGCTATCGGGTGAGGACACTTGGGGACGATGAACGGATGTCGTCCATTCAATACACGCACGGACAGACGGCTCAGATGGCGTCAGACCAGGAGACGGTACGAGAACCGCAGGGCCCGGGCTGCTGACTCAGATGGCAGCGTCGAATGGGAGCGCGCCACGCGGCGTTTCGGAGATGCCGAGGATGACGCGGCGCCGCATGGATAAATAGAAAATTAGGGCTATTTTCTATTTATTTAATTCCCTAAACTTCAAAAATTCATAACTTTGTGTAGAAAAATCAGAAAAATAAAATAAAAATATCCTCTCGCTCGATGAATGGAGGAGAATAATGTAGAAAAGAAATTATTTAATTTCATCAAGTATTTTATTTTTAATAATTTATTTACTCTCTGCATATTTTTAATTCTCCATGCATGTATACAATTCACCATGGCATGAGACTATAGGGCTTTTAAGCCTCCGAATTCGGGAACATTCCCCGAATTTTCCAAAGTCAGAGGCCATCCCTATGAAGAGTTATTGATTTTTCAAATTCATGTTACTATTTTGAGTATTTTAATTCCAATAAATAGCATGTTGTGAAATAAATTCTAGGAAAATTTGGTGATGTTCTTTATGACCAGAGGACCTTAGGAAAAATAGGTTTTGAGTTAGTTCATTTAAAACAACCCTAATTGGCTTAAACACCCAAAATGGATCTCTAATTAATTAGAGCTAACCATACATCAAATTGACTTGAAATCAATTCTCTACTGACCTTTAGTATCAGAGGAACCCACCATAAAAATTTGAGGTCAATTGGACTTGGTTAGCCCTACTAAATGGGTTGATTAAGCCATTTAGTCATTTTAAACTTTAAAAATTCATAACTTTCAAAATACTTATTAAAAATTTACCAAATTGATTATGAAGCCTCTCTGATATTAGGGAAATTTAAGAAAATTAAAATTTCAAATTTCTAAAAAAGTTGATTTTTAATATTATTTTAATATTTTTAATAATTAAAAAATAATAAAAATCACAAAAATAATAAAATTCACCAAAATGTCACATTTTGAATTTTAATCACTTAGGAACAAACCCCATATTTTTCTTAGGTTTATTTAGTGAGATATTAAATTTTAAAGCTCTAGGGTAATTTTAAAATTAAAAAAATGTATTTTCTTGCATTTTCACTAAAATAATTATAATAAATCATAGAAAAATCAAAAAATTGCAAAATTTAATTCTCTGATTTCCTTGATATCAGAGAGATTTTTAAAAAAATATAAAATTCATTTTTCAACATTTATTTTATTTTTAAATTAATTAACACTCCAAAACTTAAAATAATTATAATAAAAATAATATAATTCAAAAAATCACTAAAATTGGTCCAAGTGGTCTTCTGGTCATTAGGAATGTCCCCTAATTTTCTTAAGGACAGAAACTTTCCCTTGGTCATCTTATTAAATTTTCCTTGGAAATCTCTATTTTCCACCAAAAATAATTATATAAATAAATTAAATACAGAAAAATCACATTTTCTCCTCTCATGTCTTTATTGACATATGAGTGAAGTCACATAAAAATTTCAAGTTCATTTGAGTTCAATTTAGTGAGTTATGAAATTATTAAGCTTAAAGGGTAAAATGGTAATTAAAATTTTAACCCTTAATTAAAACTTTAGGTTTCATAAAAAATTAACAAGTAAAATATTTGATCTTAACCCGATTTGGATGATTGAAATTTAAATAATTAAAGGGTAGAAACCCATTAAGCAATTTAAAATGATTAAACCTTAATTAAATAATTGATTAAATTTGGAAGAATAATAAAATTGGAATTATTAAAATAGGGATATTATTAGGAAGAGATTTATTCTTTAATTTAAAAATCCCTAAATTAATTATCTCATTAATATTCAATTCTTAATTAAAATGATAACTCAAATTCAAAATATTAAAAGACTTAATCATTAAACTAAAATTAAATTATTAAACTCTTTTAAAATTTCAATTAAAATTAAAAATAAAATTAAATTAAAAATTAAATTAAATTAAGTAAATTAAATTGAATTAAATTAAATTAAATTAAATTAAAATTAAAAGTTGAATTAAATTAGATTAAATTAAATTAAATTAAATTAAATAAACAAATTAAATTAAATTAAATGAATAAATTAAATTAAATTAAATTAAATAAATTAAATTAAATTAAATTAAATTAAATTAAATTAAATGAATTAAAATTAAATTAAATTAAATTAAATTAAATTAAATGAATTAAAATTAAATTAAATTAAATTAAATTAAATTAAATCAAATTAAATTAAAATTAAATCAAATCAAATTAATTTAATGTAACATCAAATCAAACTAAATTGAATTAAATTGAATTAAATTAAACTAAAACTCAATTAAATTAAATTAAATTAAATTAAGTTGAATTAAATATAACATCACCAAAGACATAAAGAATTCAAAATAAATCTAAAATAATTTGAACATTATTCCAAATTTAGACCCATTAATGGAAATTAAACTAAATTACAAACCATTTGAACACCAATTTACCCTCAAAAGCTTTAGTTATCATAACTCCTAAACAGAACATTAAATGAAATGTTACTTCACTTATAGGACATTCAAATATCCTAGTTCACTGAGCAAGATAACAAAACTTGAGATTCTTGGACGATTAATTCATTTGTGTAATCGAATCCATTTGGACTTAAAACAATTCTAAGCAATATTGAAAAGATGTTTAAGATTCTTCTTAAACACTTTCTCAATATGATAGGATGTTTATAAGAACAATTGAACTCAATTGTTCTTTGATGAAGAAAATCGTCCTCAAACCAAAACACAAAAAACCTAGACGTCATAGGAAATGACTAGCTATAGGATTAGGAATTTGGTAGAAAACCATAACCCTTCCCTTAGCTCTACCTAGGAACTTGCTTAAATATTCTAATTGTGTTTTAAGTGCAGCTTGGAATGACGGGAAGACCCTCCAGTGTACGCTTTTATTTTATTGCAATTTACTTTCTTGCAATTTACATTATTGCAATTTCATTAATCGCATCGCACTTACTTTTCTTGCATGATAAACAATCGTTGCATGAAAACCCACACCTTTAGGATAGTCCCTAAAACCGAAACCAAAACTAAGTTAAAAATCATTGCAAGATAAAATTCACCGCCACAACATTTCAAAATATAAAACAACTCAAAATTTAATCACAAACGTAACACAAAACTACAATTACAATTAAATTAAAACGTCCCGTTGGATGATCGGGAATACCTCGGATGATGTAACCTACGTGTTGCTAACGGGATTTCCCACGGTCTAAATGAAAGTGTGGAACTCATTCAGTTGAGTTTAACAAATTCATTTAGACTAAGTGAATCCGATAAAAATAATGATGCCAGAAGGATGGAACCGTGAGATCTTAACCGGTGTCGTTATAATCAACTTTAAGATTTTTTTTAATTAAAGTATTGAAAACACTTGGAAATTAAGATTTTCTCTAAACCAAAACACTTTTCTCATCCCCTGATTTATGACTTCTAAAATTGAACCTCTGCAACAACAAGGAGCTTGGAGCATGGTGGGCAGCATGACCATCGTCGTCAACAAAACTTGAATCTACATCAGCAAAACTTTCCTAGAATTAAACAACAAAGCCATAGGATTTCGAGGTGATTTGCTTAGCGCAACATAAATCCTCAACTCTCCGTTAGGCACTTGCATTGCAGATTAAGCCCTAACCGGTCTTAGGATTCCGAGGTAGTCGTCCGATACGACCATAAACCCTCACATCTTCGAGGCTATTTGTTTGATTTTATCATACAAATATAAGCCCTAATTAATTAAAATTGGCAAGATCAAAACATTAAACAAACATTAGGACTTTCCTAAATTCAAGCCAAACAATAGGATAGTCGGAAATTACCGAAGTTCGCTTCGAATCCGTGATTTCTCCTACTTTTCTTCCTTTGGATTCCCAAAACAAAATGTTCCAAATTTGATCCATTCCCTATTGAAATTCCAAAATTCAATCCCTCGAAAACTTAAACTTTGAAATTCTTGAGAGCAGAATTATTGATTATTATCGAGAGTTTTCTTAGGTGATTCTCATCACTTAAGATGTAATTAACTATAGGGGCTTGCCCTTATAGGGAATTTTAAAGAACCCATGTAATATAAACCCTGTTTAATGCTTTCATATTAAGCAGGGGAATTTGTCGGCTTATAAAATTGGTTCGCAGACCAAACGGATGTCACAAATCTTCTAGTTTATTTAATCGAGTCCCACCATCAAGCAGTGTGTCTATCCTTAGGGATAGATACACGGTTTGTGGTGCGGTGCTCGTTTATATAAACTATTTGGGATGTGAGATCGGTTTAATCTCATATCTTAAAACCTTCAAATTTAAAATTATTTTTAAAATCAAATACTACTTTTCAAAATTATTTATTTAAATTAAATTAAAAATTCGCCGACAATTTCTGTCAGGCGACCCCTTTTTCAAAATACAACACAACCTAAAAATATGCCGACAACGTCAAATCTCAAAGTTTCAATCTCAAAAATAGGTAAATTAGAATGGTAAGATCAATATAAACTCAGTAATTAAAATTTAACTCAAATTATAAACAATCATAATGAAGGTTAACTTGATCTCCTTTTTATTCACATACAGAATGGAGTGATCCAAAGTCCAAACTTTATATATTTCGAGATAATCTTTAGCTTAAGTTAATAAAAACTTGTTCGCATCTAATTTTCTAATGTTATATAAAATTTAGTCAAGACTGAGGCATGAACTTACATTAAAAATGTAAAAACACACAAAAATAACTATGGGTTGCCTCCCACAAAGCGCTTGGTTTAACGTCGTCAGCCCGACCTAATTAAGTCTTTAATCATGTTGACTCAACTCGTAAGCCTCTTTATAAATAATTTTTATGTCTCCCAAATAAGACTTCAGTCTTAATTTGTTAACTTTAATTATTTTTCCCATTTTGGGGTCTTTAATATCCACAGCTCCATAATGGTATACTTTCTCAATTATATATGGACCCATCCATTTAGATCTTAATTTTTTCCAAGAAAAAGTCTTAAACAAGTATTAAATAATAATACTTCTTGTCCAGGCTCGAATATCTTTCCTGAAATCTTTTTATCATGTAATATCTTTGTATTCTCCTCATAAATCTTTGCATTTTCATATGACTCATTTCTCATTTCATCCATCTCATTTAATTGTAATAATCGTTTTTCTCCTGCAGTATTCAAATCAAAATTAAACTCCTTTATCGCCCAATAAGCTTTATGTTCAAATTCAACAGGTAAGTGACAATGTTTACCATAAACTAACCGACAAAGTGACATTCCGATTGGTGTCTTATAAGCTGTTCTATAAGCCCATAATGCAGAATCAAGTCTATCAACCCAATCAGTTCTTTTAGAATTAACAATTTTCTCTAAAATTCTTTTAATTCCTCTGTTTGATACTTCAACCATTCCACTTGTTTCGTGGGTGATAAGCGATTGCAATTCTATGTTTGATTCGAAATTTTTCCGAAGAATGATCGAATTCTTATATTTCGAAATGACTTCCACCATCCGTGATAATTACCTTAGGCATTCCAAATCTCGAAAAAATCATTTTCTTTAAAAATTTCGAAACACTTTTGGAATCACAGTTAGGTAAAGCTACAGCTTCAATCCACTTTGAAACATAATCAACTGCTAATAAAATATAAATCTTTCCAGATGATGGTACAAATGGTCCCATAAAGTCTAAACCCATATATCAAAAATTTCAACTTCCAACATATAGTTTAAAGGCATTTCATCTTTCCTAGATATATTTCCCATCCTTTGACATCGATCACATGTTTTCACATATTGTCTCACAGACTTTCGAACAAGGTAGGCCAATAAAATCCCGAATTTAAAATTTTAAATGCAGTTTTATCTACTCCAAAGTGTCCTCCAAATTCGGAATCATGACATTTTTGACTAATAGCAAAAGTTTCTTCAAAAGGTACACCTCTTCGAATTACAGAATCTCTTCCCAATTTAATTAAATGAGGATCTTCTAAAATATAAGATTTAGCATCATTTTTAAATTTCTTAATATATTTGATATTCAATCCATAAGGTAGAATATTGCTAACTAAATAGTTAACTATATCTGCATACCAAGGTGTTTGGCATCCTTGAATAACATATAACTGTTCATCAGGAAATTTCTCATTTATATTTTCTTCAATAATAATATCATTCTTATTTCTAGATAAATGATCAGAAATTTGGTTATCAGTTCCTTTTTTATCCACCATTTGAAAATCAAATTCTTGTAGAAGTAAAACCCATCTTATCAGTCTAGGTTTAGCATCTTTTATTGACATTAAATATTTAATAGGGGAATGATCAGTATGTATTATGCAATTGGTACCAAGAAGATAAGGACTAAATTTATCAAAGGCATAGACTATAGCTAAAAGCTCTTTCTCAGTAGTAGTGTAATTTCTTTGAGTTTCAGTAAGAGTTTTACTAGCATAATATATATCTTTGAAAATTTTCTCATATTTTGTCCCAATACAGCTCCAATTGCAAAATCACTTGCATCGCACATTAATTCAAAAGGTTTATTCCAATTAGGTGCAATAATAATAGGTGTAGTTATTAATTTTTCTTTTAAAATATTGAAAGCATTAACACAGTCTTCATTAAATTCAAATTTAGCTTCTTTTTCCAATAAATGACAAAGTGGTTTAGCAATTTTAGAAAAATCCTTTATATATCTTCTATAAAATCCAGCATGTCCCGTAAAACTTCTCACATCAGTAATGATAGTAGGTGGTTGCAGTTCAACAATAATTTTCACTTTTGCTTGATCAACTTCCATCCTTTTTGTGAAATTTTGTGACCAAGTACAATGCTTTCTGTGACCATAAATTGACATTTTTCCCAGTTAAGAACTAAGTTTGTTTCTTTACATCTTTTCAGAACTTTGGAAATATTTTCTAAACAAGATTCAAAAGAAGTTAAAAAAATGAAAAATCATCTATAAATATTTCAATTCCTTTGTCAATCAAATCACAAAATATTGACATCATACATCTTTGAAAAGTTGCAGGTGCATTACATAAACCTAAAGACATTCTTCTGAACACAAATGTTCCATAAGGACTTGCAAATGTTGTTTTCTCTTGGTCCTCAGGAGCGACAGGTAATTGATGATAACCAGAATATCCATCGAGAAAATAAAAATATGAGTGTCCAGCTAATTTATCAAGCATTTGATCCATAAAAGAAAATGATCCTTTCTAGTGGCATTATTTAATTTCATATAATCAATGCAAATTCGCCATCCAGTAACTTGTTTTGTAGGAATTAGTTCATTTTTATCATTGACAATGACACTTACTCCTCCTTTCTTTGGAACACAATGAATAGGACTCACCCATTGACTATCCGAAATAGGATAAATAATTCCAGCATCTAACCATTTTAAAATTTCTTTTTAACAACCTCTTTTATGATAGGATTTAATCTTCTTTGAGGTTCAATAGTAGGTTTAAAATCTTCTTCCATTAAAATCCTATGCATACAGATGGAAGGGCTTATTCCTCTTATATCAGCAATAGTCCAACCAAAAGCCTTCTTATAATTCTTTAACACTCCTATTAATTTCTCTTCTTGATCTAAGCTTAGTTTAGAAGAAATAAAAACAGGTAAAGCTAATAAATTTCCAAGAAAAGCATACTTTAAATGTGCAGGTAACATTTTTAATTCCAGTTTAGGGGCCTTTTTAATCGAGGGTAAAAGTATATCATTTTGAGTTATGTCCAAAATTTCCCAGTTATCTTTAATATAATGAGTTTCTTTAGATAATTCTTCTTCTTCTAGTTCTTCATTTTCGTGAGTTAATAATTCAATTATTTCTTGAGAAATGACTTTACTTTTTTTTTATAATGTTTTCAATTATATAATTAATAATATCCATTTGATAGCATTTTTCTTTGTCAGGGTACTTCATTAATTTAAGGACATTGAATTTTTTCCCTTGATCATTAACTCTCATATTTAATTCTCCTTTTTGCACATCAATCATAGACTGTCCGGTAGCTAGAAAAGGTCTCCCTAAAATAATAGTTATTTCTTTATATTCTTCCATATCAAGTACAATGAAATCCACAGAGAAAATAAATTTATCCACTTTAACAAGAACATCCTCTATAACTCCTTTAGGGTAAGTGATAGATCTATCAGCTAACTGAAGGGTTACATTGGTGGGAGAAATATCTCCTAAATTCAACCTTCAAAAAAATGAAAATGGCATGAGATTAACACTTGCTCCTAAACTACATAAACCTTTTCCACAAATTTTTTCTCCAATAGCATAAGGTATAGTGAAACTTCTAGGATCTTTAAGTTTCTGAGGTAACTTCTTTTGAATTATTACACTACATTCTTCACTTAATTCAACAGTTTCAAAAGCTTCAAATTTTCATTTCTTACTTAAAATATCCTTCATAAATTTTGCATAAGTTGGCATCTGTTCCAAAGCTTCAGCAAAAGGTATGTTAATAGTAAGTTTCTAAAAAATTTTAAAGAACTTAGAAATTTGTTGATCAAGCTTCTGCTGTTTTAGTCTTTGCGGAAAAGGTGGTGGTGGTTTTTCAACTTCCACATTAATAGGAATAACAGTCTGATCTCTACTAGGAGAAGGAGTTTCTTTAGGTTTTTCAATCTCTTCAACCTCAATCTCATTTTCAATTTCATCCTGAATTCTTTTTTTTTTTTAATTTCTTTCCACTTCTAAGTTGTACAGCTTTAACATGATCATATTCTTTTCTAGTTTTTTTTGGGTTCATCTCAACATTACTAGGAAGTGTTCCTGGAGGTGTGTAATTAATTTAATTAGCGATTTGTCCCATTTGATTCTCAATATTACGAATAGCAGTGTTATGATTTTGTAATTGATTACTCAGTTGTAAAATTAAGTCTTCTATAGATAACTTTTTTTGTTGATTATTAAATCCAGGAGGTTTATAGTTTGAATTTACTTGATTGTTCCAATTTCCATTTGGATGAGATTGATTATTACCCCATTGTTGTTGTGAATTATTCCAGTTAAAATTAGGGTGATTTTTCCATCCAGGATTATAATAATTTGAATAAGGGTTATTTTTACAAGGAATAGCTTGTAAAGTTTCAATAGTTTGAGAATCTTCAATATTAGAAGAGTTGTTATGTGATACATTGATAGCAAAATTATCTAATTTCTTAGATATTTCAGCCACTTGTGAAGCTAAGATAAAAAAGGCTTCGTTATCATGAATACTTGTCATTCTTTTAGGATTAACCCTTTCAGAAGGCCATTAAAAATTATTATTAGCCATTTCTTCAATTAAAGTATAAGCTTCTTCAAATGATTTAGCCATTAAAGAACCTCTAGCAGCAGCATCAATAATTGATTTCAGTGATCCAATAAGTCCGTTATAAAATGTTTGAATAATTAACCAATCAGGTAAAACATGATGAGGATACTTTCTTAATAGTTCTTTAAATCTTTCCCAAGTTTCATAAATTGTCTCCCCGTCAAATTGACTAAACGGAGTAATATCATTTCTTAATTTAGCAGTTTTAGAATGAGGAAAATATTTAGCAAGGAATTTTTGTGCTATTTCAGCCCATGTTTTAATAGAACTTATTACAAATGAGTTCAGCCACATCTTTGCTTTATCTCTTAAAGAGAAAGGAAAGAGTCTAAGTCTAACAGCATCATCAGAAACATTGTTATATTTAAAGGTAGCACAAAGTTCTAAAAAACTAGCAAGGTGTAAATTTGGATCCTCATTTGGTGTTCCCCCAAATTGATTATTTTGAACCATTTGAATAATAGACGGTTTAAGCTCAAAACAATTAGCATCTACATCAGGTATTTGAATACTAATATGAAGTTCATCAACTGTAGGGTTAGCATAATCCCTTAATAGTTTGTAAACATTTTGTTCATTAATTTCAATTGGATTTTGTAAATTGTTATGTAAAATAGCCATCTCTTGATATTTTTTAATTTGTTTTCCTTTTTTAATTCTTCTTACAGTTCTTTCTTATTCAGAGTCTAAAGGTAAAAATCCTTCAGATCTAGAACTACGCATAAAAAGTAAATAAAAAGTAAAATAAAATAGCAAGAAATAAAATCTCTTATTTTTTTTTATTTTTGTTTTTATAAATGTTTTTGTATTTTGTATTTTTGTATTTTGACAATAAAAGAAATAAATAAAATAATAAAAAAAATATTTAAAATCTAAAAATTTGTCTCCCCGGCAACGGTGCCAAAAACTTGACCTGACTGCAAATAACACAGTAATTTATGCTTCCAAAAATATGTTATAGCCAATACTTTGACCCAAATAATAATAGCGGCTAGGGTACAACCTTCTTCCTTCCAATTAATCGAAGACTTTTTAGATAATGTAATATTCGTGGAGAATATGAATTTATGGTATTGTGTCAAATAGAAGCATTCCTATTCTTTACCTTCGCTCGATAGTATAAAGAACATTGGCTAATCTATAGATCAGGTCTGGATGTATTGTTAGTAGAATGGGTTAATCTAGGCTCACACTACTAAATGTCCAAGGGTGGCTATGGTCGGCCCTACTAGTGACCCGTTCCCTTTTTATAAACCAAATTAAAAGAATTTAGTCTGTCACTCTAAAAACTTATTAATTCTACGCCCATTAAATAATATTTTCCTATTTATTTGCACTTCACCTTGAATAACCCGCACAAGGCCTTCGACTACCCAATGATTTATGTGATATATACTAGTTAAGAATTCATCTCCTTCTAGGTTTCAAAATTCTTCAACAGATTTTAACAACTTAAATGGCCAATTTAAATAGTAAATTAAGATCTGGTATTAATTTCATCACAATATTTAAACATATTTAGTTTTTAATTCTCCAACAAATTTTATATTATTGTATTTATCTTTTCATAATTGAAAGGAGAAAGTAAAGTAACTACTCAGAACACATTGAATTTAAATAATAAAATATATAAATAAAACTTTGAATCAAATTATAAATACTTATCTCAAGTGTTTCTCCAACTGAACCTTTGATTCCTACTGACTCTAAAGTAAAATAGACTTCAAAAGCACCAACTCTTCCAAACTCTCAATACAAACTCTAAATAAAATAAACTCACTAATTTATGAAGGAAAGTAAACTAAAAGTGTGGCCCTATATTTAAAATTATCTCTCTAATTGGGGGACCTCTTTTTCTGTAGAAATGGCCTCCTATTTATAGGCTTCAAGGGTTGCCTAAAGCACCTCCTCAAAATGTGTCCAAGTTCAATGAATCTTCTTGAAACTGTGTCTGGCGCCTAGCACCGTCATCTGGAGCTTAGGCGCCGGCATATGGCGCCTAAGCGCCGGACTCCACGTCCAGTTCTTCGTACCTCTTCACTTTGGATCACACCTCTTCACGATCCAAACTGTTTCCAAGCATCTAGATACAATGTAACACATGTCCTATAATCCACGAATAACTGTCAATCTTCTAGAAGGTCCAATAACCACTCTAACCGTCAAAATAACTGCCTAAAGTAGTTACAAAATCATAACTATTTTGATATCGAGCTGGCGTTTAGGCGCTGGATTCTGGCGCCTAGGCGCCAGACCCATTATTTTGGTAATTTTGCATTTTGGCTCCATTTTTGCTCCTTTTTGCTCCTTATTCATACTTTTTCATCTTTTTTTTGAACAATTTTACATCACCTGCATCAAAAAACATAAAAAAATACCTTTCATTAAAGCATAATATCCTTAAAATTTTAATAAAAATCAAGGCATACAAATAGGTATTCTTTTCATGAATCAGTGCCTAGACAGGTTATGCCTACATACAGAGGAATTTGATCCTGGCACATATGAAGAAATGGTTCATGATGCTTAAAGAGCTCAATTTATTGGAAGCATTCAACACGAACCTAAAACACTAAATAACGAATCAAAACAGTTCTATAACGAACTAAATGCTTCACAACAACCTTTATGAGATGGTTACACTACATATATAGAGTTATTAGTGGCGCTGAAATGTTGACCATCAAATCAGATTTTAACATACCTAGAGAAGCATTCAATCAGGTAGCAACTTTATTAAAAAAGGCTAACCCTGCAGAGAATATATTACCCAAAGACCTGTATAGAATGAAAAAGTTGGTTTCGAAGTTAGAGTTACAATGCTAGAAGCTTGTTTGTTGTGTTAGTGGGTGCATAATATCTTACAAAGCCCATGCAATAGAGTCAACTTGTCAATTTTATGGTGCAGATAGATTCAAACAAAGGTGGAGAAAGAATAAAATTCATAATAATATTCCATACAAGTTTCTCTCTTATTTTTCGCTCATACTCTCACTGCAGAGATTGTTCTTTCCATTCATGCAGCCCCACACATGACTTGACATAATACTGGATCTGTTGATGCTAACTCGATGAGTCGACCTTCACATGGTAAGTTCTTGAGATATTTCAACCGTACTTACCAAGACTTCATCTTATATCGTCACACTGCAACCTCGTACTCATGATGGCTAGTGATCATCATGTTGTATGATTCCCCCCCCTCCCCCCCATATGTGACCTACCATTCTTATTTTTAACATTGATCATACCATGCCCACATAGCCTGAAGGGGAAATCGACATCTACTTACGACTTTTGATTGAAGAGCTTCAAACGTTATGGGAATTAGGTTTGCTTAAGTATGACATTGCAACGAAGAAGAATTTTCAACTAAGAGTGGCTCTTATGTGGATAATTAGTGATTTCCCATCTAATGTGATGCTAACTAGTTGTAGCACAGCTGACTTGACCTTACTACATGAATATGTAGAAGGCATTTACTCTAAAACATAGTAAGAAAAATAGCTGGTTTGACTACCACCGAAAAATAGCTCGAAGGATTTCACTGATTAGCAATTTAGAAAGAACAAAGATGCATTATTCAAAAATAGGGTTGAGAGATCAATTCCACCACCAGGATTACAGAAGTAGAAATATTGGAGATGATCAGTGAAATCTTAAAGATCACCGAAAGACCAGAGCCAGCTTTAACTCATCTTTCTGATTTAAGTATTTGTTGACCTCAATTTTGGTGAGCTCTTTTGATTCTCTCTTTAGTACTTAGGATCTAGCCTTAGGCTTTTCCTTTGACTAATCTTAGATGACTAGAAATGGAACCCACCACTTAGAAATTCAAACTACTTATTAACTCCCTGCAAACCCCACAAGCTTGATTGTAGACCCCTAATCACCTGGAGGGTTGAAATCAAATGTGGAGGGTTTAAAGGAAAAGTTCCCTATAGGACTTTTTGGTCTTAGGAATACCCTGGGTGGCCTGGTCTGGTGAGGGTTGAGTTACACATACACTACACTCTCACACACATTCCAAGTTCTAAAACCATACTCTCACCCAACTTGACTTCCTGACTTATGTAGGTAATTCATATGAATGGTCCTTAACCCCTAAGCCCCCGGCTAAGAGGGTTAGGAACAACATAGTGAATGCCTCAAATAAGTCCTCTCATGACTCATATGGGCTTAATATGGCTTCATGGCTCAACTAAAATGATTTCATTTCACTCACACTTGATCAATCTTTCTTTTTCTCAAAATTTCAATTTTTGACCCCCAGGGCCCGGACCCACCAAACCTACCAAATACCCTTGAAATGACCCAAAATTTGCAAAATTACCTAAATTACCCAAGATCCCTCAAAATCAGTCCTAAACACTTCCCACCACTCAAATTGACCATCTTTGGCCAAAAATACCAAAATTTCCAAAAATACCCCTAAGTCCCCCCAAAACTACCAAAATACCCTTATACCCCAAAAATCCAAAAAATTCTAAAAATTCACAGAAAATTCTAGAAAATTCCAAATATTTCTAATTACATTTTGTTCAACAACACCATGGGCCAATTTTGCCAATTTACCTCTCTTTTACCAAAACCCCTAATTTGACCCATTTTTAACCCAAGTGAACCCAATGTCAAACCAAACCACCCCAATTGACCTCAATTCCGGTCTAACTCAATTATAAACTTCAATTCAATGTCCCCAATATCAATTTAGACCAAGTCCAACTCCAATTTGATTTACATTTGGGCCCAATTTCAATTTGAACCCTAAGGCCCAATTTTGACCCATGACCTAAACCTAGCCCAAACCAACCCAATTCAACTCCAATTGGCCCCAAATCTTTTCTAAAGCCTTCCTAACATCCCCATAAACAAAACACTAACTTGATTTGCCCAAAATTTGACCCTAAACTCCATCCAAACCTAACCCAAAACCAAAACCTCTTAAATTGATCTAAGCCCAAACCTAACCAAAGTGGGCCCAATCCCAAATTTAGAGCGCAACCAAAATTGAAAACTCTTTGTAACACTCCCATAAACATTTCCCAACATTAATTTTACATCAAATCCAACCTTAGTCCAACCTTAGCCCAAGTTCGCCCAATTTGGCCCACCTTGGCCCCTTTACCAAAAAAAGCCCAAATTCAACCCAATTCTACTCCAAATCACACCAAATTGATTCCAAACCACTCATGACACATGCCTAAACCAATTGCAACATTTATTTGGCACAATCCTTTACAAAATTTTCATCCTAAATTTACTTTAAATCCAAAAGCCCACTTCCTTAAACCACTTTAAAAGCCTATCCAAAATGATTTTAAAAAAAAAGCCCAAAATCAATCCAAAACCCACATGATAAATTCTTCTCATCATACCTTTAATTGAAATCATCCCTAAGTCCTAAATCAATAATCAAGCCATCCCAAATCAAGCCACATGCCAAATTACCCCTAAATGCCAAAAATTTCTAAAACCCTTTTTCATGAAACAAGCTAACCTTTTCCAAGCCAAATATAAGCCAAATGTGAGCCATTTACAAGCCATATGAAACCATGAGAGTTTTGACACCTCACCATGTCATTTATGGCAGATGGAGGGGCCCCTTTCTTAAGCCTTCCTTAAGCCTTTTTAACCTCATCCATGATACACACTAAACCATGCTTAGCCACCTCACCATGGATGGAGACTTCTCCACTCCAATTCAGCTCGAGCCATATGATTCCCTTCACCAAATCAGGCCTTGGTAGGTGCACCAAACCCAAATCCATGCCTTCGACCAAACTAAGCCCAAAATGATCCATTCCCCCT
The DNA here is from genome assembly GCA_022702705.1 of Papilionanthe hookeriana x Papilionanthe teres. Taxonomy (NCBI): domain Eukaryota; kingdom Viridiplantae; phylum Streptophyta; class Magnoliopsida; order Asparagales; family Orchidaceae; genus Papilionanthe; species Papilionanthe hookeriana x Papilionanthe teres. The sequence goes on from CM040421.1 coordinate 185,994,199, forward strand.
TCCACTTTGATTCAACTCCTTTACACTTGGCATTTGCCAATTGAACTCACAAAACTCTAGCACTGACCTCCCTGACCCTGAGGGTGACCCATGCCTGGCCGGCCAGCCACCACAGCCGTAGGAAACCACCAGGCTGAGAGGCTTGATTTGAATAAAAAATTTAATTTGAACTAGCTGACTTATCCCAACCTAAATGGCCATTGAAGTTGTTCTTCCCTTGCCCTGAGCAGTTGATCCAAACCTCCAATTGCCCCTAGGAAGCCCTCCAGCCACCTCTATTTAAACCCACTCACCTCTCGGCCAAACGAGGTGATGAACCAGACCTTAAGGAAACACTGCCAAAATTGCTCCGAGACCTTCTCCTAACCCAGAGCAGTTGATCCCCAGTGTTCCTTTGACCTAAACCCCATCAACAGAGCTCAATTTTTGAGTTGAAAATCTACCCAAAAATAGGACACTTCACCACAATAAGCCAATCTTCAAATTGATTGACACTACACCTTCAACAGACCAAGAGGAGAAGTTCCCCAGCAAAAGCCCCCTCACCAGGCCAGCCATTGCTTCCAGCCTCCAAGCTTTGTGATCAGTCTTGGTTACTTTCATACTTAGACAATTCCTCAGGGCCAGAGACTTCATTTGGAGCTTGCCTGGACTCAATCGAAGGTGACACAACCCTCAGATCGAAGCTTCGCTTCTCTGAGCAATGGTATGAACTCATTCTTCCTCCCGAGCTTCCAGCAATTCTCCATTTTGTTTGGGTTAATTTCATAGCTTATAAACCGTATGGATGTGTTCGTCTCTTCAAGACGAATCCATAGAGTATAAGAACTTGGAAATCCATTGAGAATCGAGAGAGATATTAGAGTTTGAGTGTGGACGGTCACGGGTGCACACCAGTCATAGACGATGACCAGGAATCGTTGGATCGCGCGTGTATCGAGCGGACGATCGAGATCAAGTCGGACAGTGGAATGTTACGTGAACCGCTGGCCCCTGGTGCCCTGAGTCAGATGGTGGGACCGAATTACAGAGCAACGCGTGGTCTTTCGATTCGCCGTAGGTTGACGCGGCACCGAGTCGGATAAGTAGGAAATTAGGGTATTTTTGAATTATTTAAATTCCAGAACTTCAAAAATTCATATCTTTGCATAGCAAAATCACAAAAATAAAATAAAAATACCCACTTGCTCAGTGAACATGGGAGAATAATGTAGAAAAGAAATCAAGTTAATTGGATGAGTATTTTATTTTTAATAATTTATTTACTGTTTCCAATGTTTTGATTCTCCATTTGCATAAACAATTCACCATGACATGAGACCATAGGGTTTTTGAAGCCTCTGATCTTTGGAACAATCTCTGAATTTTTCAAGGTCAGAGGCCATCTCTGTGAAAAGTTATTGAGTTTTCAAGTTCATGTCACTGTTTTAGATATTCTAATTTCAATAATTAGCATGTTGTAATATAAATTCTAGGAAAATTTGGTGATGTTTCTTAGGACCGGGGGACCCTATGAAAAATATATTTTGAGTTAATTCATTCATAATAACCTTAATTGGCCTAAACCCCTAAAATTGAATTTGAATTAATTAGGGTTAACCACACATCAAATTGACTTGAAAAAAATTCTCCATTACTCTTTAGGGTCAGTGGAACATTACATAAAATTTTGAAATCAATTGGACTTGATTAACCCCACCAATTGGATTGATTAAGCCTCATAAGCAAAATGGAAATTTAAAAATTCATAACTCGAAAAATACTTTTAAAAAAATTACAAAAATGGATTTTGAGCTTCTCTGATATAAGAGGAGTTCAGGAAAATTAAAATTGGAATTTTCTAAAAAAGTTGATTCTTCACAATATTTTAATATTTTAATAATTAAAAAATAATAAAAATCACAAAAAAATTAAAAATCATAAAAATGTCACATTTTAACTTTTATTCATTTAGGAACAAACTAAATATTTTTCCTAAGCCCTAGGATAAGATATTGAATTTTAAGAGCATAATGTAATTTTTAATATTAAAAAAATGAATTTTCAACCTTTTTCACTAAAATAATTATAATAAATCAAAGAAAAATCACAAAATTATAAAATTTTTTCTCTGGACTCCTTGAGGTTAGGGAAATTGAAGAAAAATATAAAATCTATTTTTCAACTTTTACTTTATTTTAAAATTAATTAATAATCTAAAAGTAAAAATAATTATAATAAATAAAATATAATTCAAAAAATCACAAAAATTGGTCCAAATGGTTCTCTAGTCATTAGGAACATCCCATAATTGTTTTAAGGACAGAAACCTTTCCTTGATCATGTTGTTGAATTTTCTTTGAAAACCTCTATTTTCTACTAAAAATAATTATATAAATAAATTAAATTCAAAAAAATCACATTTTCTTCTCAAATGTCTTAATTGACATGTGAGTGAGGTGACATAAAAATTTTAAATTCATTTGAGCTTAATTTAGTGAGTTATGAAATAAATAAGCCTAAAAGGGTATAAATGTAATTAAAAATTTTAACCCTTAATTAAAACTTTAGGTTTAATCAAATGAAGGGTAAAATATCTGATTTTAATTTTCTCTTGGATGATTGAAGCTTAGAGAAATTAAAGGGTAGAAACCCATTCAACACTTTGAAAATATTAAAATGAAACCCTAATTAATTAAATAATTTTAATTTTGGAAAGAATATATTTAAATTTGGATTATTAAAATAGGGATATTATTAAGAGGATATTTATTCTTTAATTTAAAAATCCCTAAATAAGTCACTTTAACAATATTTAGTTCTTAATTAAAAATTAAAATAATAATCCAAATTAAATAAATTAAAAAAATTAAAAGAAGATAACCTTTAAATGAATTAAAGCTTAAAATGTTAAATGGTCTAATAATTAAAAATCAAATTTAAAATATTGGAATTAAATTAAATTAAATTAAATTGATTTAAGTCAAAGTTTAAATTAAAATTAAATTAACACCTTAACAATTAAATTAAATTAAATTTAAAATATTGAAATTAAAATTAAATTAAATTAAATAAAATTAAATTAAAATTAAAGTAAAATTAAAATTAAACTAAAATTAAAATTAAAATTAAATTAAATTAAATTAAAATTAAATTAAATTAAATTAAATCAAATAAAATTAAAGTAAATTAAATTAAATTAAAATCACTTAACAACAAACCTAAATGAAATCATTAAGAGTTAAATCAAAATATATCAATAATTTCAATACTTCTTTCTATCTAAGTAAATTTAAAACATGAACATCAATCTGAAATACTAAGATAATGGAAAGTGTAAAGATTTAAATTAAATCTAAAATAATTTGAACACTATTCCAAACTTAAAATTATTAATTAAAATCTCATAATTAAATTAAATCACTCCAAATCATTAACTCAAACTTTAAATTAAGAATGATTAAAATTCTCAATAACCCAACTTACCCTTAAAGGCTTTAATTATTATAACTCTTAAATAGAGTATTAAGTGAGATGTCACTTCATTCATCAGGTAATCAAATACCCAAGTTCACCGAAGCGAGAGACAAAGTTTAACTAAACTCCCGAATGATTAATTCACCTGTGCAATTAAATTTACTTGGACTCAAAACAATCCCAGAAGTATTGAAAAGATGTTTAGGACTCATCCTAAGCACTTACTCAATATGACAGAATGTTTAGAAGAACAATTGAATTTAATTGTTCTTTGGTGAAGAAAATCTTCCTTAAACCAAACCAAGAACCTAGACGTCATAGGAGATGACTAGTTATAGGATTAGGAATTTGGTAGACAACCAAAACCCTTTTCCTTAGCTTTACCTAGGTACCTGTTGAAATATTTAAATGTCTTAACATGTGTTTTAAGTGCAGCTTGGGATGACGGGAAGACCCTCCAGGTACGCTTTTATTTTATTGCAATTTACTTTATTGCAATTTTCTTACATGCATTGCTCTTTACTTTTTCTTGCACGATAAATAAGACTGTTGCATGAAAACCAAAACCTTTAGGATAGTCCCTGAAGTGAAACCAAAACAAAATTAAATGTCATTGCAAGATAAAATTCACCGCCACTATGTTCCAAAATATAAAACAACTCTAAATTTAATCACAAACAGAACAACAAAACTACAATTGCAACTAAATTAAAATTTCTCGTTGAATGATCGGGAATACCTCGGATGATGTAACCCACGTGTTGCTAACGAGATTTTCTATGGTCTAAATGAAAGTGTGGAACTCATTCAGTTAAGTTTAGCAAATTCATCTGGACTAAGTGAATTCGATGAAAATAACGGTGCTAGGATGACGGAACCATGGGATCTTAAACTATTCTGTTTAAACAACTTTAAGATTTTTTTAATTAAAATATTAAAAACACTTAGATTTTAATATTTTCTCTAAACCAAAACACTTCTCTCATCTCCTAATTTATGACTTCTAAAAGTAAACCTCTGCAACAACAAGGAGCTCGGAGCATGGTGGGTAGCTCGGCCATCGTCATCAGCAAAACTCGGATCTACTTCAGCAAAACTTTTTTAGAATTAAATAACCAAGCCATAGGACTTCGAGGTAGTTTGTCTAGTGCAACATAAATCCTTAACTCTTTGTTAGGCATTTGCATAATCATGTTATGCAAGTTAAGCCCTAACAGGTCTTAGGACTCTGAGGTAGTCGTTCGGTAGGGCATAAACCCTCATATCTTCCAGGTTATTTGTATGATCATGTCATACAAATATAAGTCTTAATTAATTAAAATTTACAAGACTGCAACATCAAATAAAATTCCTAAATCTAAGCCAAACAATAGGATAGTTTGGGAAGTTGCCAAGATTCTACTTGGATCTTCAACTTCTCCTACTTTTCTTCCTTTGGACTCCTGAAATAAACTGTTCCAAACTTGATCCATTCCCTATTGAAATTCCAAAATTCAATCCTTTGAAACCTTAAACTTTGAAATTCTTGAGAGCAAAACCACTAATCATGATCTAGAGTTTTCTTAAATGATTCCCGTCATTTAAGATATAATTAGCTATAGAAGCTTGCCCTTATAGGGAACTTTAAGAACCCAGGTAATATAAACCCTGTTTAATTTTTTTATTTTAAATAGGGGAACTTGTCGGTTTATAAAATTGGTTCGCAGACCAAACGGATGTCACAAATCTTCTAGTTTATTTAATCGAGCTCCATCATTAAGCAGTGTATCTATTCTTCAAGATAGATACATAGTTTGTGATGTGGTGCTCGTTTATATAAACTATTTGGGATGTGAGATCGGTTTGATTTCATATCTTAAAATTTTCAAACTTAAAATTATTTTCAAAATCAAATGCTACTTTTTAAATTATATATATATATATCTAAATTAAATTTAAAATTTAAAATTCACTGACAATTTCTGTAGGCAACCCCTTTTCAACAAGACAACACTCAACCTAAAAATATGCCGACAGTATCACGCACATCTAGACAAAGCATAATATATTATGAGATCATTCATACTAGAAGAAAAATTTTATTAGACATAATATTATTGTTATGCACATTGAGAAGAAATTTTTTAATAACATCTTCAACACCTAATGAATATTAGGAGTAAGACAAAACATAATTTGAAAGCTATAATGGTCTTGAAAGTGTATTTCAAAAGGACGATCTTAGAGTTTCAGGAAACAAATGGAGGTAAAATAGTAAATCCTAAAGCTGCAAATTATTTTACACCAGATCAATGAAGAACAATTTTCGAGTGGATGAATTCACTAAAGTTTCCCAATGGTTGTCTTTCAAATTTAAGTCGTTGTCTTGACTTGGTCAAATTATTATTTTATCTCTCCTAATTATCATTTTCTTTCTCTTGTTATCATTTACTCAAAAGATGTCCAAATGGGTCAAGATTGAGAACTAAAGAATTCATTTAAGAGATTTTGATGATATGGACTCAATAGTAAAGTCCCTTTGCAAGAATAATCACTTATGGAAAAATTTTTACATAATACCATTACCATACATGAAAACTTTACGTGCATAGCTTTATGTAAAATTTATTTAAGTTACTCATCAGATTAGTTCACATGGTCTTTATTAGTGACAATAAAATTTATGAAACTTTTTGATGTGATTTTGAGAGTTCTAATAATCTTCGGAGAGAAATCAACAATTCCAGAGTCTAATCAAGATTTTAGCTCAAGTAAAGTCCAACCAGATTTCTATCAAGGGAAATACGGTTGACCAAATCTAAGGTCAACAACATAATTCATAACAAAATGATAAAAATTTAAGGAATGCAACTCCATATAAACTCTATATGGGAATGAATTCCATATAAACTTCATAAAGAAGGAAATAACTATTTAACAACTAAAATGCAGATTAACTCTATTAAAGAGTACAAGAACTTTTCTCTTTTGCTAGAATTCTTCAAATAATTAATTGTATAACTTATTATAATTTTTTACATTGAACACCCAAAAATGATCAACACAAATCTCAAGGCAATCTAACGGTCCAAGTAAAAATATAGATGATAAAAATTTGCCAAAAATCATTAATAAATATAAAAAGACATCATAAAGTCTTATAACTCCCCTATCAAAGCAGGGCCAGTAAAAAGACACAATAGAGACATGTAACTCGCCTATTAAAGTGGGGCATTAAAGCAAGATAATAAAAACATGTAACTCTCCCATGAATGTAGAGAAAAACATGCATATTTATATTTTGTCCCTCTTTCTTCTATAAATAGGGAGCTCATAACATGTTAAAATGAGGCTGGGCTCTTTTCACTTAATATTTCTCATATAGAGAGAATTTACTCCCCTTTTCAATGTTCCTGCTATTTTTAATATATAAAAGGGGTCAAAGAGCACGGGTCACCCTAGTTTGTCCTAAAGGGAAAGTCTATGGATGTCATTTCCTTTCTCTCCTCTTTCTCATCTTTTTCTTCCTCAAGATCCCTACCACTCAGATCCTTGTGCATGGCTCATAGGAAAAAAATTTTGATTCAACATCCTAAAAGGTGCAGTGAGTGTAGAGCATGCTCCCAATAAGAAGAGAAGCGACACTAACATAGACAAATACATCTCAGACAAACTCTTAATAAGGAGAACCTCAAGGAATTCATGTAACAAAAAATTTGGAGTCCGAAACATCACTTTCATCATCTTCCCATATGCTTTGGATAGGAGATGAGTACTACAAAATGACTAGTCAGCTCCAAATGATCAAAATAATCTAACTGACTGTATCTATGTACTGCTCTGTCACTTCCGAGTGGCTGACACCTCATCCAACAAATAAAGAGAGCGTTACTTCACAATTTTTTTTGTGTTATGACAAAAAATTTCTCTAACATTATCTTAGGTTCAACCAAAAATTATAGAATGGTTCAGAGTGAGCGAGAAATACATTACCAACAAAACACTCCTCTTCAAGGCAAGTAAATAAAAGGCTCCCAACTGAGGTGAGTAAAAAAAACTCCCATATAGGGAGAGAAAAAAAGTTCCCTTTGAGGTAAGTAAAAAAAAATCCCCCTTTCAGAAAGAGCAACAAAAATACTCCCCAAGGTGAGCTAACATAGGACTCCACTCTAGGGTGAGCAAAAAAAAACTCCCCTATGAGGTGAGCAAGAAAAATCCCCTCTAGGATGAGCAAATGAAAGACTCTCCTTCGAGACATTCAAACAAAAGACACCTCTCCAAGGTGAGTAAATAAAATTCTCTCCTCTGGGGAGAGAAAAAACCTCTCCAGAGCGAGAAAAAAAATCCATTATGGGGGAGCAAATTAAAGAATCCTCTTCAGGATGAGAAAATAAGAAAATATCCTACGGAGCAAGTAAAAAAATTAATAATAAATTCTCCTTTCTGAGGCAAGCAAATAACAAACTCCCCTCTAAGGAGAACAAAAAAAAATCTCCTCCAGGGCAAAGCGGAAAAAGACTCATCGATTAGGGCAAGCAAACAATAAACTCCCTTATAGAGCGAGAAAAAAAAAAGAAAAAAACTCCTCAAAGGCAAGCATAAAAATAACTCCCCTCCCCGGAGAGCAAACAAATGACTCCTCTCCGAGGACGAGCAAATGAAAAACTTTGGAATGAGTGAGTAGCTAACAGTCTAAGCAAGCAAATGGAACAAAAGAAGACTAAGACCCAAGTTTAATAATATCCACACCAACAATTTTCCTACAAGCCGGGTCATGGGGCAACACAAGTGAATACCTCAACACAACACCGATCAAAGAGTTGATTCAGAGAAAAATATTTTTGACCTGGATGGATAGCATAAAAAAGTTAAAGTGGAGAGCACATAACACCTCAAAAGGAATTATCATCAGTTATTCATGTAATCATATTTTTTCTTTAAAAGTTTTCTTGCCTTTATCACAGTTGATATCTTAAGGCAATCTATCGATCCAGATAAAAAGATTGAAGATGGAAAGATGTCAAAAATTGGTTATGTATATAAAAAGACATCATAAAGACTTGTAACTTCATTATTAAAGCATGACCATAAAAAGGCAATGTAAAGACATGTAACTCCCTTAGTAAGGTGAAGCATTAATAAGAAAATAATGATAACCTATAAATCTCATATTATTGTATGGTCAAGCTTGCAATTTTCAGCTTGGTCTCTCTTTCTTCTATAAATAGGGAGCCCATAACTTGTAAAAGGGAGTTCTTCTCCCTTAACTTTTTTCATGTAGGGAGAACTCTCTGTCCGTCTTAATAAGTGTGTTATTTTTAATATATAAAATGGGTCAAAGAGCTCAGAGATATCTCAATTCATCCTACCAGGCAAGTATATGTGCGCTATTTCTTTTCACAGGGTAAATTTGGATCAACATACTAAATAGTGTTGTGAGTGTGGTGCATGCTACCAAAAAAAAGGGAAGTGACACTAATGAGGAGAAATACATCATACAGACACTCCTAACAAGGTGTTCATTTATGCAACAATAGATATGGAGTCAGAAATGTCATTTTCGTCATCTTCGTATACACTTTGGCTAGGAGGCGAGTACTAAACAATGCTCATTGACTCCTAACGATTGAAATGAGCCTACTGACCATACCTACGCACTGCTGCTGACACCTCATTCAGCAGATAATGGGAGTTTACTTCACAACTTATATTGTGTTATGACAAAAATTTCTTTAAAGTTGTTCCAAGTTCAACTAACACTTGGGTAACTTGGTTCTGAGTGGTAAGCGAGATGTTAAAAAGGAAAGACTCCCCACCAGGGTAAGCAAACAAAGGACCTCCCTCCGAGGTGAGCAAACAAAAGACTCCCCACCAAGGCAAGCAAACAAATAATCTTTTCTGGTGCGAGTAAAAAAAGACTCCACTTCAGGCAAACAAAATACTCCAGTTAGAGGTGAGTAAACAAAGAAATCCCCTCGAGAGTGAGCAAATAAAAAACTCCCCTATAGGGCAAGTAAAAAAAAATGCCATTGGAGTGAGCAAATAAAAGACTCCCCTCTCGGGCGAGAAAACAAATAACTCTCTTCTAGGGAAAGCAATTTAAAACTCTCATCCGAGGCAAGTAAAAAAAAATCCTATGAGGCGAGCAAACAAAAGAGTCCCCTCTTGGGCAAGTTAAAAAAAATAAAAGTCTACTTTCCTCCGAGGCGAGAAAATAGAAAATACCCCTTTAGCATGAGCAAAAAAATAAAGTTGCTTGCAGGGCGAGCGAACAAAAGAATTAATTTCAAGGCTAAAAAAAAACTCCCCACTAGGGCTAGCAAAAGTAAACATCTCCGGTTCCGAGCGAACAGAAAATTCATCTTCATGGTGAGCAAAAAGAAAATCCCCTCCATAACGAGTAAATAAAAGACTCCCCTACTGTGTGAGCAAAAGAATGAATCCACTTCGAGCGCGTGCAAATGGGAAACTCCATAATGAGTGAGCAACTAATGGTGCAACCTAGCAAAAAGGACGGGCAACGACTAAGCTCAAGCTAAATGATATCACGACCGACGACTTTTCTTGGTGTCGGGTTGCCAGTCAACTCAGGCAACCAAATCAACGCAAGCGAATACATCAACACAAAACCGACCAGAAAGACAATTTAGAAAAAATGGTTCTAAGCCGGAGAGATGGCTCAAAAGATGTCAAAATGAAGTGTAGAGAGCGCCTAATAAGGGAATATCATCTGTGATTTAAGTAATCATTTTTTTTTTTTGCTTTAAAAATTTTCTTTCATTGTTGTAGCTATAGTTATAAAGGAACAAGAAATTCTAGAAACCTAAAATGTACACCCTAAAACAGACTGCATGAATCTCAAGCCAATATAGCAGTTCATATAAAATGGTAAATAATGAAAATGTGTCAAAACTCAGTTATGAATATAAAAAGGCCTCATAAAAACTTGTATCGCTCCAATTAAACTGGGGACAACAAAAAGACACAATAAAGACATGTAATTCTTCTACTAAAGTGAAGTATTAATAAAAAGATAATAAAAATTTGTAACTCTCCCATTAAAGTATGGAAAACATGCAATTTTAGACTTGATCCATCTTTCTCCTATAAATAGGGAGCCCATATCATGTAAAAGGAGGTCTCCTCTCTCTTGACTTCTCTCATGTAGGGAGAACTCTCTTTCCTTCTAAATGCAATTGCTATTTTTTATATATAAAAAGGGTTAAAGAGCCTGTGACTACTTTAGTTCGTCCTATGGAGCAAATCTTTGCATGCTATTTCTTTTATCTTCTTTGTTTATTTCTTTGTCTCTATCAAGATCCCCCCTGCTCTGATCTCTGAGTATGCCTTACAGAATAAATTTGAATTCAACACACATAATTAATTATATAGCTTTTAATGTAATAGGAACGATAAAAATGAGGTTGGCCAAAATTTGTTATTAATTAGAAACATTAGAAAAACATAAAATGGATTGAATACCCAACCTCTAATAAAATTGATATACTTATTTATCATTATAATGCTAATTTTTTAATTTTGTTTTTAAATCACTCTACTAGCAAAAGTAAATATTGAAATAAGTTTCTTACAAAACAGCACCACTCTTTTTGGGCATTACAAATGAGTTGTAATGCCTTTTGGGTTAAAAATCGTGCCTTCAAATTTTAAAATATAGTAAGATATATTTTAATTCTTACTTATAACTCATTATTATTAATATTTATGATGTTTTATTTTTTTCAAATTTATTCAACGAAAAAATTAATTGCCTTAATAGTTTTGAATGGTTGATTAAGAAAAATAGTTTAGTAATCTCAGTCCCAATTTTTAAATTATGCTAAACAAAGTTTAATTTTTATGGCATAATATTTCTAATGCATCAACAACCCTTATTAATTCATGTTAGAATTGAATTTACTTGAACAATTTAGAATAAAATTAATGATGACAATCAACAGTAGAGTTTCTGCTTTTTTTTTCCCTTTAGTTAACGTACTTCTAGATATATTTAAAAAAAAAAAGAAAAACCACCGCCTTAAATTGAAGCTTACATTATTATTATTAATATTGAGTGATAAAATTACTATGAATTTATCTTGCAGCAGCAGCAGCAACAACAACAACAAAGCCTTAGTCTCACTATGTGTGGTCGGCGACATAAACCCTTTTTCTCCATTGCGTTCTATTTAATGTCTTCTTTTTCATTTAATTCTATTAAATTAAGATCATTTTTTATACAACGAAGCCCATGTCTATCTTTATTAACATAAGTCAAATCTAAAACGACTATTCTTCTAATCTGATCATCAGGTGGTTGATGTTTAATGTGACCAAACCATCAAAAGTGACTTTCTGTAATTTTGTCCGTCTGGAGCTACAACAAGCCTATCACAGATATATTCATTTCGCATTTACTCCTGCAAATAGTTTTTAAAATTTGAAGGAACTTATACTTTAATATTATTTTTGGCAGAACTATTGAATAATATTAAAACTCTTAACCAAAAGAGATAATTGGAATTCTCACATTGTGGGGAAAAACTTGAGTACGTCAACCGTACGCAGCAGCTGCAAGTGGGGTATATCTCCCTTGTAACCCCCTTGTAACTTCCGTTTAACCCACGTGTAACCTTATACTCCCCATGAAACCTATCAGTGAATGAAACAGAAGCGCAGACTTGCACGGGAGTTATAGGTTAATAACTCCCTGTAATTGTCTAGCTATTGAGAAAATTCATTATGGCCGAGGGTGAGAGGACAATATTCTTCCTCCAAGGCTAATCTTACTACTCTATACAATAAATCATTTATACTTCAATAGAAGTATTTTTGAAACAATTCTGAGTCCAATGAAGATATTGCTTATAGCTAACACAATATCAATATGATAATACATCGCAATAACTGGGGTCTAACCCCTTCCAACTTATAATAATACATTATTTAAAGAGTCTAAAAATGGAGAGACCTTCCCTCAAAACTAATGGAGGTATGTAGAAGTGATGAATAACATTTTTTTGAATCATAAATCCATGACACAAACTACACTAATGCTTTTATTAATGCCAAAATTTTTTTGAAGAGGGTTATTAGGGCTAGTGAAGCACTAACATCAAAACAAGCAGATAAAGACTCATGTTTTCTTCAAACAAAATATTTCATGAACATCTTTGAAGAAAATATTTAAAAAAACTTAGAAAATCAATCAAGCAAAGTTTACTCGATCCGAGAATATCAATTATAGTTCATCCAAATTTTTATACTTATAAAAGAGGATCAGATATCTCAAGGCACCTAGATGACAAAAGATCATAAAAAACAATTTTACAAATACGTCTACATGAAATATATCCAATAATAGGGGATTCTAGTGTGCGAATTTTATCAGCGAGGAAGATATGATATGCAATAATATCCAACCATATGAAATATTTCTGCAATCATGGTCAATCCATGTAACAATTCTCAAATATTTGAAACAAATAACTTGATTTTAACTTAATTTTCCCATATTCTATTTTCGATGCTTCAAGGTGTTACAGTTTATTAAGCAAATAAATAGTACATGATATTTCTCCTGTAGCAAAGCAAGGGAATATGGTAAAAAAGCAAAAGAAAGACATAAATGAAAGCTTCATAAAAAAAATTTCCATGTAAAGGTACTTTAAATTTTTAAATTCATTTTTCTTAAAACACAAAGCATAAAAGAATTTTAATATTCGACCAAATAAACCATCCCAACACTAGACTTCACATTAATTACTGAAATATTTTAACAATTGGTCCATTGAAGCCAATACACGAGATCTCAACCTTTGGCATTGCCATACAATTCAAATTTCACTAAATACATTTTGCTTATTTACAAAACTATTACCTCAAAATTAAAAGCCAAGCATCTGTACAACTAAGAAGTAACGATGATTGGTGTGTCGTCAACAAATTTTTATCATCACGTATAAATCTCGAAGCATGTTTTATAAGAAATCATTCAAACTCAAATTCTTGATCATCAAATCTCCGATTTCAACAAATTTATAATCAAACTAAGCATCTTGGCAAGACGAGCCCAACGACTAAAAAATTTGTTCAATCCAGGTCCAGTCAAGGCTGGATCAAGCCATTAAAGGACATTTGGAGTGTTTGGATGATTAATTAAATGGTCAAATGGACTCCAAATTTGACATATTTACAGTTGAACCGAGGGTCTCGATGTGAGGAATCCAACTACATAAGATCCCTCAATGTTGAGGTAATTAAGGCACCGAAATCTTTAAAATAACTTAAATTAAGGGGATAAGCATGGATTATTCGATCTTTGTTGGGATCAATTTTTGATTTCACACATATAGGATGACTACGGGAATGGCTCAGGATTTCTCACTATTCATTTGTAGTGTCCTATAGCTGTAGACATCCATCTAGGCCTCTCAATATGAGTTTGAGGCACAAATACAAGGTTGGCACAGTTTTAGCCTTAGACAGAAGAACTCACCGTCAGGTAGATTCAGTTTCAATATGAGACACATCTCTTGCCTTCTATGATGTTTAAAGACCATGAAACATCTATTTGGAGCCTCCCATGGTCAGTAGAGCCTCCCGTGGTCAAAGGGATCGCAAAACACTCACACACGCGCTTTGAGGAGTATTAGGGTTCAGACCGACTTACTAGTGAGGGGATCTGAAAAGCCCATTGACACTAAAATTTCCAAAATTAAACCTACAAATTATTCACTGCTAGGTTGTGGGATCATATTTAAAGTGATACTTGGTTTCTTGTAGCTTACGAATCCATAAAGTCCCTAATAATGCTCGATAATGTGCAAAATTAGGGTTTAACACAGTGCGGTCGTACCCAAAGGTTCCTACTATCATTTGGCAATGATTTTGACATGAAACATCATAAAGGTAAAATTTGATGTTTAATGATCATTTCTTATCCATTTGGAGCTTCCCATGGTCAAATGAGTCCTTAAATAACAAATAGTGATGCTTAAATACACAAAGCAACCTTTTGAACTGGCATAGCAATACCACTGGGAGGCATAGCCACACATAGTTAAGGCATGGAAAAACCACCAGATAAAGCCAAGGGCGTAATTACACCCCTGGGTGTTATGGTTACACTGCCTGACAGTCAAATTGAGCCAAAAATGTTGACTTTTAGCCCCCACTTGGTTCCCTGAGCTGCCATTGGTTCTATGATGAATTATAGGGGTCCAATAAGCTTCCCCCATGTGAGTAGACCTTTCCAAAAACCAACGGGAGATGTCTTATGCGGATTAAAACCTTAATTGTTTAAGGCTTTTGGAGGGAAAAATCCACTAATAGGCTGGCAAAGAGGTTAATTGAGGGATCCAAATTTCATTTGGGGAGGAATTCTTTTCAGTACTTAAAGAGATATTTTGGAGAGCATGGGAGCTATGAGAGAAAGGTTAGAGAGAAAAACCTTTCTCTTCTCTTTTTCCTTTCCCATTCATTTAATCGAACAACCCATCTCTTCTCTACATCACATTTAAGAGATGAGTTGATTTTGTATTCCTTTGGAGCTACATTCAAAGAAGAGAGCTTCTTCTCACGTTGGAGAAGGAGAAAAGAAAGTTGTCTCTCCTACAAAGGAGAGCTTCATCATATGAAAGTAACGCATTTTCAACCATCACTTAGTTGAAAGTTCTTAAACCTTTATTTTTCCTTCTTTCTTAGAGAAGCCCTAGGTTCTGTGTTAGAGATCTGGGTTAGGTTGGCTTGATGGAGAAAGCCTTAGGTTTAGGTGCTTTTTACACTTCCTTGATGAATCCAAGAAGAAACCTTAACCCCTTTGGCCAAAAAAGCAAAATATGGAATTGTAGTAATCTTGTTATTGCTTTGGTGGTTCCATCTATTGCATGGGTTGGATGGAACCCTTATATAGTTTAGAAAAGGAAGATCGCTGTGATACTTCACTCCTTAGGCTGAGAAAGCTTTAGTTATGGCATGAGAGGTTCTTTTCATAAAAGAAGCCTTTCTCATGTTAGCCAAATAGACCGGTGATGGGCTTCTTATCAGCTTACATAGTAAGCTTAAAGAGGATGAGTTGTAGGTACATTTCACCATAAGAACCGAAGATCCCATGAGGATGTTAGGGTGAGCATCATTTAAGAAAAGAGGATCGCTGTGATACTTCACTCTTTAAGATAATGTTTTCTTGCGTACATTTTATATTGCATCATTTCCATTCCATGTGTTTTAAAAAGGTGCACGAAAGGTTTTTGATTTTTCATGTTTTTGTGTCACTTCGACCGACCGGCCACTATTAGTATGATCAAATCGATCGACTATTTATGTCATCTTGAATGTCTTGCCACTATCAGTGTGATCAACATATCTAACCACTACAATTTGAGTGAGCCCGTCGTCATCAAAATGATCTAGTTTCATCTTTGCATGTGATTGCATTTGTGTGGCTTGCATTGATGATTCATTGGTGTGCATCAAATTTTGATTTTACAACTCCATCGCTTCAATCGATCGTCCTTCAATCGCCTGATCACATCGATCGGGGATCTCCATCACTTTGATTGATCGACCTCTAACGCGGTGATAACATCGATCAACGATCTTCATCAGTTTAATCAATCGGCCTCCAACAACCTAATCTCATCGATCGTTGATCTTTGCCGCTTAGACTAATTGGCCTCAAACACCTTGATCACAAAGATCAGAGATCTCTGTCGCTTCCATCAATTAGCCTCCAACGACACGATCACATTGATCGGGGATCTCCGTCGCTTCGATCGACCAACCTCCAACAGCCCTATCGCATCCATCGTCGATCTCCATTGCTTAGATAGATCAACCTCTTTTGGCCCAATCTGTTCGATCAACCACTTTGACATTAATTTCACAATGTTGCATGTTTATTCTATGTTGCCTGCACAAGCACGTTCCCACCACACACCCTGTTGTGCACCTGGGAGGATATGCCCTCATATGCCCATTGTGGGCGTCCATGCCCGACTTTGGCACACCTCTTCATGCCTACCTTATGACATTCTTGTGTCAACATGCACCATGTTTAGCGTGTTTGCACTCTCATTTGTGCACATTCACATGCTTGCATGTATGACATATTGTGAGTTTGCATCTCATACCCTTGTGGTTTACTTCCGAGTCACATCCTCCTCAACACAATCACTATCGAGTCACTGCCTCCTCAACACAGTCATTCTTGAGTCACTGACTACACGTCACACTCACTCTAGAGTCATTGCCTCCACAACACATTTACTTTCTGAGTCACTGCCTCCTCGGCACACTCATTCTAAGTCACTGCCTCTTCGGCACACTAATTGTTGAGCACTACTTCAGTGCACTCATTTCTTTGATCGTTTCTATCCCAATAGGAATATCATACTACACTGAATCTTTTGCATATACATGTGCATTTTCTTGATTATCTATATATTTTTTAGACTAGCTGTCTCAAAAGCGAACATTTCGAGTTGGGGCTAGCTTGAGCTTGCCTTGTTAGCTCATCGACCTCCATGGATGATGCCCTTATCAAACCAAGTTCGAGCCGGCTTGACTCACTTACACACCAAGGCTTTTAAATACTCAAATTTGTAGTGAAATTGTAACTTTGTAGAGCAGCTCTATTTTTTTGTATTTTTAATTTTTCGATGACAAGCAATTTTTCCTAGAAAGAAAAGGTAATTAAGAAAACATGAGCATATTTTCTCATAAGTGGAATCAATTCTAAGTTTCAACCAAAAAAAAGAAAAAAGTAGTTAAGGGTCCGTTTGTGGCAGCTTATTTGGTGTGGTGGTGTTTTAAAAACATACCTAGCCTGTTTGGGTAAACTGTGTTTTGACAGCTTATGCGTTTTCAAAATGCAGAAAACAGTTTTTTCACACCGCACATATCTAGGTGCGGTGGCAGCTTTCTGGCTGCGGTCTAGCTTTTCCAAAAAAATAAAATTTTGTAATAGCCACCACACCTATCTTATCAGCAGATTATTTTTAATCAACTTATCAACAGATTATTAATAAGTTTTAGCTGCCCCAAACAGGCTCTTAGTAGAGAAAATTTCACTGGTGTGATTTTTTACGAAATCTCGTCTGATTATTGTCAACTTTATTTTGGCTATGAACTTTCATTATAGATATGCCAACAGAGCCTCAACTATATATTCAGCTTAAGACTCCAAGGTTTCATCAAGACCTTTAACATACTATAGCATTAATTTTAGATGTTTAACAATCGAATTTATTAACTAGAACACTTCATAGGCTTAAAAAGCTCAAGTGATTTCATACAGCTGGTTATGCATGCATGCATGCAACCATTCATTCGTTCATGTGAATTTAAGATTGATAACCTGATAGCAAAATATAAACTTTAAATTTCTTAATTTTTTTATAAAATTATATTATTGTGCAAATGGAAATTAAAATCAAATTGAATTGTCGAGGTGATTATTGAATATGGATATTTTGAACCAAAAAAATATTATATGTTACGGAATAAAAAAATTGCTTAACATTCATTTTAAATTGGTGGCACATTTTAAGTGTACTCTCTCCAGTAAAATTTTCAAGGAAAAGCTATATGACATTTTTGTATACTTCAGATGCTTGAAGGGCACATTTGTGCTTAGAAATCATTCATAATTATATTCTTATAGAAAAAATTCAAAAATATCAACGTAATGTTTTGTTACTTACGATAGCCAAAATAAATGTGTTTGTGCTTGAAGTCAATTCTATTAAATTAATATTTACTTTTCCTGAGATCAACTATCAAATTTTTCAGTAGGTACTGCAGCCATATCACTTTCTACGTCATCCCCATTTCATGTACTCAATCTTCATAGTCAGTATATATTAAAAAACATTTGGTTAATACATTTCTGACGGCCTATCCATAATTTGTGAGGCGTATCTAATTCGATTGTCAGTAATTTCAAAGATGATGGTTTTCCGAGTGGCCTTTACCTTTCAATGATATTTTGATGGGTTATACCCATCAATGTATGTTGGAATACAAAGCGTTTGTAAGCCGTCGATATCAATAGAGGATTGTAAAATAACTGCCTTATAGTTTTAGAAGGGTGATCGTTGGTTATGATCGGTAAGCCGTCAGAAATGACAAACGGTCATGATTGTCAATAAACTGTAGTATAAGAAGAAATTAGTATTGCCCTCTATTTGTTCGTAGGTTTATTGGTTTTCAGAATGGTTTTTCATTTTAACGATAGCATCTCGTAAGACAATTGGTAAACTGCAGTTCAATAACCAACTGCCACTCGCCTTTACAAATCACGACAAATGAGCAAGAAATGGCTGGAGACCCACAGCAGAGTAGTCAGAAATCTGCCTAATAGGCTCATTAGTGGGTTCTTCTTGCCCACAATAGTAGGAGCAAAAAGTCTAGTCTCCTACAATAAATATGCACCACATATTGAGCCTTTTTCCTAGCTTTATTCTTTAAAGTTTTACTTAGTTTGTTCACAAAACTGTAAATAATTATTTAGCATAATTTGATGATTTCTATAAACAATTAACTTCCTAGTGCATGGGTTCTTACATCACAAATGGATACATCCAGCGATATTGTACTTGACCGCCAATTATCACCTTATGTAGTAATTGTACCGACAGATGCTCCATAGAGTCAAAAAAACTAGGTGAGATTATTATTTCAAGCTTTTACATAAATTTTGGAATATTTGCTTCTATTTGTTGTATGCAATCATATGTTAAATGAGCTGCACATAATTTCTTGATGAACACACTAAATTTAATCACTGGATTATGTATTTTGCTCAGAAAACAACTAATTGTTGTTGGCATCAATTTTTGTAGGAAAATATGACAATTGTGACTTTCCATTTTTAATATCTTTCTTCCTCTCACATTAATACACTAACTCAAATTTGAAGCATATTTGCTAGAGAATTTTAATGATTGAAGCCACACACAAATTATCCTTCATTTGTTAAAGTAAAACAATATTTTTTTTTAGGCTTTGAAAGCTTGCCCACTACAATTTCTTGGATATCCAACTTGTGTCTTTTACAAACCTCTATCAAATATAGCTTGACATTAATGTGATCCTTAGTACTACCATTAACATCCATCACAGCGTTGAAGGTATTATAAAAGAATTTTTCTATGTACATGACATCAAAATTGTGTCTGATTATCATAATTTTCCAATAAGAGAGATCCTAAAATATGGAAATTTTTGTCCCATAATGTGTAACACAGAAGTCTGGTGGATGATGTGAAAAAGGTTCAAGACAATAAATAATATTTATATTATCACTAGCAATCTGGAATAAAATCACCTACACCTACTCGAAGAAGTGGCACAGATTCTCAGTTTTACTTTATCTGAATGCATTTTATTTTACTTGCAAGAATGTTCAACATTTATAAATAGAAGATGATAGTTAACCCATGCTTTCTTTTTACCATGTTGAAGCATAAATAACTTAATGATATCATGCAACATAGAAAAGCTTACTTCCCAGCAGTGCTTCATTTGGATAACATTTCATACATAAAATCATTTATTGTCAACATTAATGTTTCTTTCATTAAAAAATAATGTTTCATGTAAACGACATATGTCATGACACCTGTTTCCCAAAGAACTTATAGCTCATCTATCAATGACTGCAAATATACATCAATTTTACATTTTGGGATATCGGGATTTGGTATCTAAAATGTCAAAAAGAAAAATGGTGTTGTCATGCACATCTGAGTGAAAGATTATATGGTATAATGATCACTAGCTAACAAGATTAGGGTGAGGCGGTCTAACTATGCGGTGTGAAACCATCAGAGCATAAGTTAAGCCTAGCATTACATGCCTCCACAATAGATTCAAGATATCTGACATCAAAATTTTTTCCTACTTCTTCATCTGCAGAATGACTCATTGAATTAATTTACCTTGATATGCTACAATATCATGTCATATGTGGATCAGTATGCATTGAAGCAAATAGTCTCTAAAATCTAAGAATAAGTGCTTTATAGAAGAGATGCTTGTTTGAAGCTTCCTTATGCCACTTTTTTTTTCTTTTATTCTGAGGTATAATATAGAAGAAAGACATAATTTACATAGAATCACTATTGCTTTAGACTAAGGTAACATTCATCCATTCACACAATAATCAATCTTCTCTGATTTGACGCCTAACTTGGAGAGTTTTCTTTATCTTGTGAATGTCTTCTTGAATAATTTTTCATAGGATTTATCTCATTTCATAACCTACAAACTGATTGAAGTACTTCGGGACTTGTTAAATTCTGTTTTTAATTTTCAACTTTCTGAAAGCTATAGATAGCTCAGAAAGAGTTGTAGAACCCTTCTATATTGGCCTTTACACCACATAAGGTAATTCATAAAACACCCGAGCTTCATGGATTGGTGACTCATTCTCCACATAACTCTGATAATAATGTCTTTTCCTATGAAGAACAACTCTTCAAATATACTTTATTGAAACTCAAGTTGAGGACCATAGGTCCTCAGAGGAGCAGAGTTGAATATTGTAAGCTCTACCTCACATTGTGAAGTCTAAATCTTGTGATGAGGTTGATATCTCAGATGATATAAATCATATATGATTTGTTAGGCATTAAGTGTGTATGAATTTTGTGTTTTGAACATGATCAACAAACCTATCATCAGATTGGTAAGTAAGAATTTGAGATATCACTTGCACGAAGGTTCAACACTGTTCAAGAACTCTTTAGTGATTAATTTTCTATCTGGATAAATTCCATTGTACATCCATAACTTTGATTTACTAATATCCTTAGAAACCTAAATCTTCAAGGAATCACTCTAAAGTAAAAGTCACAATACATAACGAAAAAGTATAGATATGGAGATTATAGGAATAAAAAGTAAAGATATTAAATAATTCATGATATGACCCAACTTTTAAAATGTCGTTAAAAAAGCAGAAAAGAAAGCTAATGTTGGTGTCTTAATTGTATAAAGAAGATGTCGAGCATTGAACATATTAAGTTGCCATTATAGAAAAATAAATAGCGTGGAAACACTAACACATAATGTTAAGTTTCTTTCATTTTACTCTATTCATCAATACTCTAACAAATGTTGGTGTCACAGTCATAAAAAGGATTGTTCAGCATACATTTCTTTTGTGTTTACTTAAAGCAAAACTTTGATATTTTCATGCATGTATTTAATAAAGTGTAATACACATTTTCATGCATGCTTTCAAAACACTGAAGTGTCACGTATGTAAATACTAACATTTAGGTGTGAGATACAAAAAAGCATAAGAACTGTGTGCTAAGTACGTCAATTTTTTTTAAGAGGAGGGATTCACATGTATATCACTAAAATTCTTAAAAATTTACATATTGAACCCTAAACTAATATTCCATGTATGTAAATATCAAATTTTAGAAGTGAGATAGATAAAACCTAAAGTTTGTATGCTAGGCATGTAAGATTCACAATAAAATTTAGGTGTTAGATAGGGGATGATCTAAGAGTTAAGCCCTAAGCATGTAATAATCAAATACATCATCAAAAATATACAAAATCGAATCAATTTTTCAAATTTCTCTACGTTAGAATTTTTGAAATACAGAAGAACAAACAAATCAAATTGAACAGAAAAGTAGAGGAAGATCTAATTGAAATTACTTACACTGACTATAAGAACTTGAGAAATGATGAAATTTAGCAGAAATATTATCCAAGTGTGCTTTGGTAGCGTTTAAGACTCAATCACACATGAGAAAAGAAATGACTGATTTTGGGCATCAATTCGATAAAAAAAAATTCTGGCGACATTCTAACGGTTTCTTGATAAGTAGAGTTGAATTTCTTAATAACGACAACAAATGTCATCAATTATAATTATAGGATCGTCAAATATCAATGGTCTAAGAAACTATGGATGGATTTATGAAGAGTTAGAACCTTTAAAAAGTAATTTGCTATAAAACTATAGTTTGGAAAGCCACTTAATATTATTAGGATATTGAAAATGTTTCTTGCTTTAAGCTACAATTTAATCAACGGGTAAATTGTCGAAAAATTAATTCATTTAAAACTGTCGAAAAAATAAAAGCAAATTTTCTTAAAGATATTAGACCATTGATTTTTCTGTTATTTAGTGTTTTCCTGGTAGTGAGTACACAAATAATTATTAGATTAAAGAATTGACCTCCAACTTATTGGACCTCCAACCAATGAGAATAAAAGACAGATGCAGACATGCACCTATCAATATCACTTGCATAGTCTGAATCTTTGTAATATACATGCAGATCAGTATTAAATTATTGTTATTTAAACACCAAGCCAACATTGAAAGTACTTTTTAGATATCTAAAAGTATTCTTCATAGCCTGCCAATGCCTCCTTGAATCATGCAAGAATCTTCTCATAGTACCAAAAGTTATGTAACATCAACTATAGTAATATATTAGACTCCCCACAACACTCTTTTCTCTCATTATCATATTTACGATGCTTATTTGACTTACCTAAATATGAGATGCAATGGTTAAACTTATCATACTGCTTGAGTCATTAACTTCAAACTTCATCAGCACATTCCAAACATATGCACCTTGTGAGAGTCAAACCTTTAAGCTGCCTTGCCACTGAGAATTTTCATAGTAAGTATTTAGTGAGCCTCACTCAAATTCTTCATCTAAAAATATTTGGACAGTTACCTCTTCATCATATCAGCCTTAGTCTAACTATCAAATACAATCAACAGGGCATTCAATATATAGAAGAAAGTAGAGGAACTCACTATTGTCTGACCTTTTAAAGCATATACATTGATTGCATTGCCTCTTTGTATACTTCCTTGTCATCAAGAGATGATCAAACTTATTATACCTTTATCACGTTGAATATTTCAACCTATACTAAGACTTGTCCAATCTATAAACCAATTCTTTTGAGGCACAATATTTAAAAGACAACAATATATAGATCTTCTCATGCAATTTCCCATGTATGAACAAAATCTTCACATCAAGCTATACTAAAATTAAACTTATCTATGCTACAAGTCTTAAGAGAATACAGATCGAGGGAGGTTTAACCACTTTGGAGAATATCTCATCATAGTCAATCTCTTCTCATTGCGTAAATACTTTTCACTAGCCATGCCTTGTACTACATATCAATTCCATAAGATCCTACTTTCCTTGCATATACTCATTTGAACACAATGGCTTTCCTCCTAAGAGGAAGCTATACTAGCCTCCAAGTAGATTTCTTACAATGAGACACCACATTTTCATCTATTGTACCTCTTAATAATTATAGTCTAAACTCTCCACAGCTTCCTTATAGTGACATGTGATTTTAGTCTCCATGACAGAAAGTTAAAATGCAGTGTAATTCCTCAACATGGCTATTTTTTAGATATTTGGCACGTGATTCTATTCCTAGCAATAGATTGTTGGGCATGAATCTCATTCTTAGGATTATACTCCAATTCCTCCATAGCATTATCAATAGGTACCTCCTGAAGTACAACAAGATCAGTTACCTAAGTAGAAATAGACAAACTTTGTAGAATAAATGAAGTATATCAAACTCCAACTTCTGCTACATATTTTTGTGGTCTTAGTAGACCCCTCATTTGATTTGATTCTTGAGGATTCAACAGGCTGCCCAAGTCAAATGTAATATTCTTACTAAAGAAAATCTTCTTATATGCTAGATCATAATGTTTGAAACCTTTGACTTCATGCTTAAATCTAAAGAAGATCTCCTTCTTTGCTCTTGGTTCTAGTTGACATTCTGCAAGTCGTATTAAGTTGGATACTTATATACTCTCATGTGCGCATAATCTATAGTAAGATGCCCTGAAAACTTCTCCTTTGGATTGTTCTTTCTAATAGCTACAGAAAGCACAAAAATCAGCAAGTACAAAGCATAGTCTATGATCTTGACCCAATAGTTTATCCAACTCAGCATTAGATAAAATACACTGAACTTTCTCTACCAAAGTATATTCCATCCTCTCTATCACCTCATTTTATTCCTCTCTATCACCTCATTCTGTTGCGATGTCTCTCAAAAATTGAAGTCGCGCTCTATCCCAACTCTTTAAAACTCTTGTAAGAACGCATTTGATGTGTTATCACCCCTATTAGCTTATGTGTATATCTGATCATTTTACTACTTTGAGTCTCAATCCACATTTTCTATGTCGTTATGAAAATATTGAACACCTTGCTGCATGGCATATTCCCAAATATACATGGATTATTCATCAATAAAAGAGACAAAAGATTTCTATTTATTGAATGATGACTTCTTCATTTTACCTCAAACATCTTTCTGAATATACCGTGGATGGCAATATTTGTCTTTTAACCAAACACACAACATTCACAGAAATCAAGTTTGCAAGTGCTTGCTCCTTTGATTAATCATTGCTACACAAAAGCATTAAGTAAAGCCTCTCCAGCATGAGCTAGCCGCATATGTCACTATATGGTGGCATCAAAAGAATCATCAACAATAATGATATTTCTAATCATCATAATACCCTGAAGATATTAAAGGTTGTCATGGTGAACTACTATCATATAAATTAGTGCTCAATAACATATCCTCAGTACTCCTACCTAAATAATTACCTTGTAGCCCTTCACCTCTACCACTTGAACTAACAACAAACTCTTCTTGGTATCTAAAATATGTCTACATCGATCAACTCCGTCATACAGTCATCATGTATCCTGACAAAGATGTTATCTGCACTAATTGTATGATAAGTTTGATCATATCCATAGTCACTCAACCACTATCCAGCTTCTTGTATGTATAAAACTACTCTCGATCAGAATAACTATCATAGATAACACCTATGTTTAGAATTTAACACGAATTATCTGTATATAAACCATGAGAAACTACATATAACAATACATTTGAATTTACCTAGTTACTCCTCTTCATAATTAGTTTGGCTTTCACATCAGAAGGAACACCAATTCCCTTCTCCTTCAACTTTAGCTTAGCATTCATTGAAAAACTAGTTTCTAAATAGAAAGCATATTGATTTTTCCCAATACTATCCCTTAAGACTTGTTCTTCCTTTGAGAATATCATCAATGCTGTCCCTTTTTACCTAATTCTTTTTCTTCTCAATTTGTCACATTAGAGTGTAAGCGCCTTAGCCAACTCCAAGTTTGTGGATTGTTTTTCCCTTTAACAAAACTCATGGTTCAACAGCATCGTAGTCACCTTATCATAATTTAATACCTTCCTAAGAATGAGTGTCATTGTGAAGTTCTTATAGTCATCCAAGACCAAATTAAACAAAAGATCTGACGTGCCTTCATCTTTAACTTCCTCTTCTAGATTTGAACGATTTCATAAAGGCATTGTAAAATCATTCAAGTGCTAACCAAAAGTAACCGCATGTCTCATGTGAAACATGTAGAGTGGACATTTCATATGGAGATGATTTTCTATTCTCTTAGTGAGATATCTATTCTTCAACATACTCCAAAATTTTTTGATAAAAGTCTTCATCATCACCTCATATTTGATCTTTCGAGATAAGTAATTTTGAATTATGCCACAAGAATTTTAGTTCATTTTTAGTCAATCTCATTTTTAAATTTCTCCACGATGTTCATTGCTATCAAGAATTTCCTCCAGATACAAAAAGCACAACACATTAATCACCTTGTATCGCCACACGCCAAAGTTTCTTTTATCATTAAATTTATTCATGTCCATCTCAACGGGATACGTAATCACTTTAGGAATTGATGCGTTTACCAACTTTGTAGATGTTGAAGTACCCAATGTGATACTTTTATTCATGACTCAACTATATCTTACAGCCCAACATGCTTCAATCTTTTTTTCTTGCATCCACGACTCTATTAAAATTGCTACCCCACTTTGCCGAAATCACCGATCTGACTCTAATACCAATAGTTGTGCAAAATAACATGGAAAAAAATTCACTCAACAAAAATAACCAAACAATGTACAACTAATGTGTCTCAACACAAATCCCGCCTAAGCATTGCTGAAAGAATGTTCCACTATTAACATATGGGTAGAAAATAAAAAATCAACTGAATTAGATTTACAATTCAACACACCCAAATCATCTATAATCTCTCATATAAATAAGAGAGGATAATGTTATACAAGTTGAAATATTTCAAATATAGGAAATACATTTATTTATTTTTAGTGAAATTACGGTTCATAATATTGAAACATCATATAATAATATATTCCTGAGTTAAGTTATATAATAACTATCTTCCTAATATACACACTTTCTAATTTATAACAATTAGAGTTTAAAAATTATAATATGTGTGTGTGTAAAAATTAAACTTTCAAAGTTAGATATGTAAGTACATGCACTACAGGAGTAGATAGAATTAGGAATTGTATATCTTAAGCGGTGAAAAATATTTTATGATTTTTTTGTCAGTTAGCTGATTTGAGGTGGATAATTTGTGGGTATAAATGTTCCGAAGAAGGTAAAACTTTTTTTGGATTTGCTCTAGATTTTGAGTCACTCTATGTAAAAAAAATAATACAAACACTTCACTTTTTAGTGTCAAATAATAAAAATTTGACCAAAATGACCCAAGTTACTTATCCTATGAACCTAAATTTCATTTTCCATCCACTCGTCTCTCATTCCCGCTTTTCTACCTCTCTTCCCAAAAGCGTCATGCGTGGCTCCACTTCTCCCTTTCCATTTCCTCCTTCCCTCTCCCTTATCAATTCACTGAAAATCCATAGCCTTTTCGTAGGAACCATCATAACACATTCACCATTAGAGCTAGCTGGGAATTTAATGTAAGCTTGGCTTACAGAGACCACTAGAACTCCCATAGTTCTTATCCTTCTGCTCCCCTCCAACTAGAATACATTGAGGAAGGTATGTATCCCACTTTAAATTTGTATAAAACTTATTTAAGGTAGCTCATTTATGGATTGGCTTTAAGTTTAAGTTCATAATTTTTCCTTTGTTAAGAATATTTTTACCAGGCATTTACTAGAGAATGTATCTTGGCATATGCTTTTTATTGATGATATTATCATTGTGGATCACACTAGAGTGTTCGAGAAAAACTTGAATTAAGAAGGTCAACCATAGAGTTTAAAGGCTTTCAATTGGATAGATCTAAAACTAAATACATTAAATTCAATTTTAGTACTAGTGGATATAGTGGCAAGGTTATAGCAATAGATGGTCAAATCATTAAAAGGAATGAACATTTTATATATGTTGGGTCCACTGTTGAAAATAATTGTGATATAGATGAGGATGTTTTAAGTAAAATTCAAGTTTTATGGTTGAAGTGAAAGAATGCATAAGACCTATTGTGTGATTGAGAAGTACAACTTAGACTTGAACATAAATTTAATTAGATGGAGAAGAGGCCTGCAACACTTTAGGGTGCAAAATGTTAGCTTATAAAAGATGCATAAAAGTAAGTTAATTTATACTTTTTAAGGTGGAGAGTGGCTTTACACTTAGACATAAATATTGAATTGCGTATACCCATGGAACGGTTGGAGTAGCTCCAATGACATACAAGATCAGAGTGTGGCACCTTAGATGATTTGGTCACATTAATGTTGACTAATTGATGACTAGATTAGGAGAGTGAATGTTTCAGATTTGACTTATTTTAAGAAAGGTAAAGGTAATTCTAAAATGACTTATGCATGTTGCATTACAATGATCTTAATGTAGTAGAATAATGAATATATGACAATTAATAGGTCACAATGGAGAAAAAGGATTTACTAAGCCAATCCCACTTAAAGTTTCATACACCTAAACATAAATTTTCATATTTATATTCCCTAGTTCTTTCATTTTTCTTTTTCATAGTAGTTGCACTGATCTATAAAACTATATGTAAGTTGCGAATAGGTATCCTTAATTTGAGACCATGGATGCATAACATATTATATCTAGGATGATAATGACTCATAGATGAGTTCTTGAATGACATAGAGGATTTCATGCAGGTGGCATCACAGCTATCCATCTATCATTCTGAGGGTAAGTCCAGCATGCTTATGCGAAGGGCAAAAACTAAGCACTTTTCTCACCCAAAAAGGTTAAGTTGAATTTTTGCCGCAAGGGATTCAAACCTATGTTTTGTTACTGGATTGTGCATAGTGAGTAAGAACCTGAAGTTCAACTCGATCAAGGAGGTGACTGTCGTCGACATATTTACAGGTTGAGTGTTGTATTTTAAAACAGGGTCGCCTACAGAAATTGTCGGAAAATTTTAAATTTTAAATTTAATTTAAATATATATATATATAAATTTTAAAGTAACATCTGATTTTGAAAATAATTTTAAGTTTGAAAATTTTAAGATATGAAATCAAACCGATCTCACATCCCAAATAGTTTATATAAACGAGCACCGCATCACAAACCGTGTATCTATCCTGAGGAATAAACACACTGCTTGATGATGAGACTAGATTAAATAAAATAGAAGATTTGTGACATCTGTTTGGTCTGCAAACCAATTGTATAAGCCGACAAGTTCCCTTGCTTAATATAAAGGAATTAAGCAGGGTTTATATTACCTGGGTTCTTAAAGTTCCCTATAAGGGCAAGCCCCTATAGTTAATTACATCTTAAATGACGGAAATCATTTAAGAAAACCCTCGATAATAATCAGTGGTTTTGCTCTCAAGAATTTCAAAGTTTAAGGTTTCAAAGGATTGAATTTTAGAAATTTCAATAGGGAGTAGCTCAAATTTGGAATAGTTTATTTTTGGGAATCAAAGGAAGAGAAGTAGGGGATGTCACGGACCCGAAGTAAATTTCAATGACTTCCCAACTATCCTATTGTTTGGCTTCAATTTAAGAGTATTTATTTGATGTTTCATCCTGCCAATTTTAATTAATTACGACTTATATTTCTATGACACAATCATGCAAATAGCCTCGATGATGTGAGGGTTTATGTCGTACCAAACGACTACCTCGGAGTCCTAAGGCTGGTTAGGGCTTAATTTGCATAACATGATTATGCAAATGCCTAAAGAGAAGTTGAGGATTTTTGCTGCACTAGGCAAACTACCTCAAAATCCTATGGATAGTTGTTTAATTTCTAAGGAATGGTTAAGTTGATGAAGACTTATTTTGCTGTTAAAGATGGTCGTGCTACCCACCGCGCTTGCTCCGTGCTCCTTGTTGTTGCAGAAGGTTTGGTTTTAGAAGGTGAAAATCAGGAGATGAGAGAAGTGTTTTGGTTTAGCAGTCTTAAGGTTCAGGTGTCTTAATGTTTTAATTAAAACAAATCTTAAGTTGATTAAACAGAACTGATTAAGATCACACGGTTCCATCATCCCGACACCGTTAATTTCATCGGATTCACTTAGTCCAAATGAATTTTCTAAACTCAACTGAATGAGTTCAACAGTTTCATTTAGACTGTGGGAAATCTCTTTAGCAACACGTGGGTTACATCATCCGAGGGATTCCCGATCATCCAACGAGTCGTTTTAATTTAGTTGTATTTGTAGTTTTGTTGTTCTGTTTGTGATTAAATTTTGAGTTATTTTATAACTTGAATGTTGTGGTAATGAATTTTATCTTGTTGCGACTTTTAATTTAGTTTTGGGTTTCAGTTTTGTGGATATCCTAAAAGGTTTCAGTTTTCATGCAGGATGACATTCTTGTTTAACATGCAAGTTTTCGCAAGAAAGAAATTACAGCGCAAGTAAATAAATTGCAATAAAATAAAAGTGTACCTAGCAGGCTTCTCGTCATTCCAGGCTGCACTTAAAACACATGTCAGAGCATTCAAATACTTACAAAAAGCACCGAAGTAAAGCTAAGGGAAGGTTCTAGTTGTCTACCAAGATCGACGTCTAGGTTCTTGTGTTTCGTCTAAGGATGATTTTTCTCACCAAAGAACAATTAAGTTCAATTGTTCTTCTAAAACACCCCATCGTATTGAGAAAGTGTTTAGGACGAGCCCTGAACATCTTTTCAATACTTCTGAGATTATTTCGAGTCCAAATGAGTTTTATTGTACAGGTGAGTTAATCATCCAAGAATTAAGTTGAATTTTGTTTCTTGCTCAGTGAACTTGGACATTAGATTATCCGATGAGTAAAGTGACATTTCACTTGATACTTATTTAAGGGTTATAAATGTTGGAGCCTTCAGGGGCAAATTAGTTTATTAAAGGATTTAACCATTAAAGTTGGGTTGATGATTTAAAACAATTCGATTTGATAGTAAGGTTTAAGATTGATTCTTAAATGTTTTAAAATCATTTAGGTTGGAAGAGGTGTTTAAATCATTTAAGATTGATTCTTAAAGTTGGGTTGGTTTTAATTAGTTTAATTTTCACATGTTTGATTATGAATTATTTTAAGATTATTTAATGTTTCAAATTTGTTTTAAGTTTGTTCTTAAGTGATTTCAAATTAGTTTTAAATGTTTTAAATTTATTTTTGATTTGATTATTTAATCATTTAATGTTTTAAGCTTTAATTTAATTAAGGATTATTTCCTTTTTAATTATTAATTTCAATCATCATCATTTTTTTAGAATTAACTAAGAGTTGAATATTATTGAATTTATTCATTTAGGAATTTTATAGATTAAAGTATTGATACCTTCTTAAGCCATGTTCCTAATCTTAATAACCCAAAATTTTAATTATTCTTCCAAAAGTTAAATGATTTAAGTAGTTAAGTTTCCATTTTGATATTTTCAAAGTGATTAATGGGTTTCTACCTCTTAATTTCTCTAAGTTTCAATCATCAAAGAGAAAATTAAGATCAAATATTTTACCCTCCCTTTGATTAGGCCTAAGGTATTAATTAGGGTTAAAAATCCTTAATTACTTTTATACCTTCTTAAGCATATTCACTTCATAACTCACAAAATTAAGCTCAAATGAACTTGAAAATTCTATGTCACCTTACTCACATGTCAATTAAGACATTAGAGGAGAAAATGTGATTTTTCCATTTTTATTTTAATTTATATAATTATTTTATTGAAAAATAAGGATTTTCAATGAAAATTCAACAACATGACCAAGATAAAGTTTCAATTCTTAAGAAAATTATGGGATGTTCCTACTAACCAGAGGATCACTTGGACTAATTTTGGTTATTTTTGTGGAATTCTATTTTATTTATTATAATTATTTCAAATTTTAAGGTATTAATTAATTATAAAATAAAATTAAAGTTGGAAATTGAGTTTTATACTTTTCATAAATCTCTCTGACCTCAAGGAGCTCAAAGAAATAAATTTTATATTTTTATGATTTTTCTTTGATTTATTAGAATTATTTTAGTGGAATGTTAAGAAAATCCATCTTTTTAAAATATCAAAAATTACCCTAAGCCTTTAAAAATTAATATCTTAACTTAGAGACCTAGGAAAATTAAGAGAATGGTTCCTAAATGATTAGGAGACCGAATGTAACATTTTTATGATTTTTAATATTTTTATGATTTTTATAATTTTTAAATTATTAAAATATTCGAAAATGTGTTAAAAATGAAAAATTTTGAAAAATTCAAATTTTAAGTTTCTTAAGCTTCTCTGATACTAGAGAGACCTCAAAATTGATTTGGTGGATTTTTTAGGTGTATTTTTGACTTCTACTCTACCCTTCGGAGCCTCGGTCTTCTTTTATTTCACGATCTTCTCCTCCTTCTGGGGCAGTTCTTCAATCGTAAGCGATGGTGCCGGCTTAACAGGTTTCAAATCCTGAGTTGAAGCACGCACCGAAACAGCCTGGATGTGATCCGAAATTTTCTTCGAAGACTTCGTCCAGACCCTTTGAAATAACATTGACGGAACCTCCTTTTTGGGGTTCCTTCATGTATTCCTTCGGGATCGTTATGTTCCCTTTCCGGAGGTTATCCTCGAGCCAATTCTTGAAGGTGAAGCAGTCTTCTATCTTATATCTGAGCATCCTATGGTAGGGACAGTAATTCCGATGATTCTTCTTGTCGACTTCTTTCGACCTCCTAGGCTCTGGTAGTTGAAAGTCAGGCGTCTTCATTAAACAGTGAAACATCTTGGCCACTGCTTCAGTCTTAAAGCGGTATTACTAATTCAAAAGTTACTTCTATGGTGGATGAGGCGACGGCTGCCATGCTGCCATGATTGATAGTCGTCGCCTCATCCACCATAGTTGTAGTTATAGTTTAGTTGTTCTATTTGTGATTAAATTTTGAGTTATTTTATATTTTGAATGTTGTGGCGCTGAATTTTATCTTGTTGTGACTTTTAATTTAGTTTTGGGTTTCAGTTTTGTGGCTATCCTAAAAGGTTTCAATTTTCATGCAGGAGGACATTCTTGTTTAACATGCAAGTTTTGCAAGAAAGAAAGTACAACACAGGTAAATAAATTACAATAAAATAAAAGTGTACCTGGCGGGTCTTCTCGTCATTCCAGGCTGCACTTAAAACACATGTCAGAGCATTCAAATACTTACAAGAAATACCTAGGTAAAGCTAAGGGAAGGTTCTGGTTGTCTACCAAGATCCTAATCCTATTGCTAGTCAATTCCTATGACGTCTAGGTTCTTGTGTTTTGTTTAAGGATGATTTTTCTCAGCAAAGAACAATTAAGTACAATTGTTCTTCTAAAACACCCCATCGTATTGAGAAAGTATTTAGGACGAGCCCTGAACTTCTTTTCAATACTTCTGAGATTATTTCGAGTCTAAATGAGTTTTATTGTACAGGTGAGTTAATCATCCATGAATTAAGTTCAATTTTGTTTCTTGCTCAGTGAACATGAACATTTGATTATCCGATGAGTAAAGTGACATTTCACTTAATACTTTGTTTAAGGGTTATAAATGTGGGAGCCTTCAGGGGCAAATTAGTTTATTTAAGGATTTAACCATTAAAGTTGGGTTGATGATTTAAAACAATCTGATTTGATAGTAAGGTTTAAGATTGATTCTTAAATGTTTTAAAATCATTTAGGTTGGAAGAGGTGTTTAAATCATTTAATTTCATTAAATTTTGATGATTTGATTTGGATTAATTATAATACTTTAGGTTGGTTTTAATTTGTTTAATTTTCACATGATTAATTATGAATTGCTTTAAGATTATTTAATGTTTCAAATTTGTTTTATGTTTGTTCTTAAGTGATTTCAAATTAGTTTTAAACGTTTTAAATTTACTTTTGATTTGATTATTAAATCATTTAATGTTTTAAGCTTTAATTTAATTAAGGATTATTTCCTTTTTAATTATTAATTTCAATCATCATCATTTTCTTTAGAATTAACTAAGAGTTGAATATTATTGAATTTATTCATTTAGGAATTTCTTAGATTAAAGAATTGATACCTTCTTAAGCCATGTTCCTAATCTTAATAACCCAAAATTTTTATTCTTCCAAAATTTAAATGATTTAATTAATTAAGGTTCCATTTTGATATTATCAAAGTGATTAATGGTTTTCTACCTCTTAATTTCCCTAAGTTTCAATCATCCAAGAGAAAATTAAGATCAATTATTTTACCCTCCCTTTGATTAGGCCTAAGGTATTAATTAGGGTTAAAAATCCTTAATTACTTTTATGCCCTCTTAAGCATATTCACTTCATAACTCACTAAATTGAGCTTAAATGAACTTGAAATTATGGGATGTTCTTACTGACTAGGGGACCACTTGGACCAATTTTGGTGATTTTTTTAATTTTATTTTATTTATTCTAATTATTTCAAATTTTAAGGTATTAATTAATTATAAAATAAAATTAAAGTTGGAAATTGAGTTTTATACTTTTCTTAAATCTCTCTGACCTCAAGGAGCTCATAGAAACAAATTTTATATTTTTATGATTTTTGTTTGATTTATTAAAATTATTTTAGTGGAAAGTTAAGAAAATCCATTTTTTTAAAAATATCAAAAATTACCCTAAGCCTTTAAAAATTAATATCTTAACTTAGAGACTTAGGAAAATTAGGAGAATGGTTCCTAAATGATTAAGAGACCAAATGTGACATTTTTATGATTTTTAATATTTTTGTGATTTTTATAATTTTTTAATTATTAAAATATTCAAAAATGAGTTAAAAATGAAAAATTTTCAAAAAATTCTAATTTTAATTTTCTTAAGCTTCTCTGATACCAGAGAGACCTTAAAATTGATTTGGTGGATTTTTGAGTTGTATTTTCGACTTCATGAATTTTTAAATTTTTGGAATAACTATGTCACTTAATTAATTCATTTAATGGGTTAAATTAATTCCAATTAACTTAAAATTTTTATGTGAGGTTCTCTGTTTCCTAAGTGACAGTGGAGAATTAATTTCATGTGTTTTTGATGTGTGGTTACTCCTAATTAATTAAAGTTCATTTTTAAGTGTTTAGGCTAATTAGGGTTATTTTTAAAGAGTTAAATCAAACTGTAATTTTCCTAGGGTCCTCTGGTCATAAGGTACTTCCCCTAATTTTTCTAAATTTTTATAATCAACATGCTAATTTTCAAAATTAATCCATAAAATACATGTTTTTGAACTTAGAAAATAGATAACTTCACATAGACATCGCCTCTGGTCTTGAAAAATTTAGGGAATGTTCCCAAGTTCAGAGGCTACAAAAGCTCTATGGTCTCATGCCATGGTAAATTATGTGTGCAAATGGAGAATTAAAACATCATAGAGAGTATTTAAATCATTAGAAATTATAGACTCAATAAATCAACTTAATTCTTTTTTCACATTTTTCTCCTCTGTTCACTGAGCAAGAGGGTATTTTTCTTTTTCTTTTTCTATGCAAAGTTATGCATTTTTAAAGTTTGTTGAATTAATTAAATAGAGAAATCCCCTATTTTTCTACTTATCCAGCGTGACGCCGAGTCTTCCTAGGCAGCTCCAAAGTCACACGCGTCGCTCTACCATTTGACGCCGCCATCTGACTGGGATGCCTCGCAGCCCGCTATTCCGCTCCGTCTCCTCGTCCGACATGATCCTGGACGTTCACCTGATACACAAGCAATTTCAATGGTCCCTGGTAATCGTCTACGACTGGTGCGTCCCGAGAGTTGTCCACCTTCTAACCCTAAGATCTCGCTCATTTCTCAACTAAATTACATGATCTTGGGCTCTATGAACTCGTCTCGACAAGACAAACACATCTATATGGCTATGATGCTTTGCAATTAACTCAAACAAAATAGAGAATCGAAACAAGCTTTGAGAAGTGAAGCTTCAATCAGAGGGGCTTGGCACGTTCGTTGGAGTCCAGGGAAGCTAGGGATGAAGCCTGGAGCTGTGGTGAAATGCCTAGGTATGATTTCCACCAAACTCGATTTCAATCTTTGGCCGATAGGAGGAATGGCTGGCCTGGTGAGGGGGCTTTCACTGGGGAACTTCTCCTCTTGGTCTGGTGATGGTGTAGGGTCTAAAACATTATAAATAATCATAATGGTTCACTTAACCTAAAATCAACCTTGAATTAAATAGGGTAAATTAAAAATAAAAATGACTTGAAATCTTTCCTCCACTGATCTTTAAGTTCAGAGGAAGCCCCATAAAAATTTTGAAATCAATTGGAAATATTTTAACCCACTAAATGAATTTTCTAAGCAACATGACCTTTTTAAACTTTAAAAATTCATAAAACCCAAAATGTTTTTCAAAAATTCAAAAATTCATTTTGAGGCCTCTCTGGCATTAGAGAAGTCTAAAAAATTAAAATTGGAATTTTTATAAAATTTTCATTTTTAACCTATTTTTGAATATTTTAATAAGTTAAAAATAATAAAAATCATAAAAATAATACAATTCGTAAAAATGTTACATTTTGCTCTCTAATCACTTAAAAACTAACCAAATATTTTTCCTAAGTCCCAAAACAAAGATGTTGAATTTTAAAGGCTTAATGCATTTTTAATATTAAAAATGAATTTTTTAACCTTTCCCAGTAAAATAATTCAAAAAATACAAAGAAAAATCAGAAAAATATAAAATTTGTTTCTCTGAGTTTCTTGACATTAGAAAGATTTAAGAAAAATATAAAACTCAATTTTCAACTTTAATTTTATTTTATAATTAATTAATACTCCAAATTTTAAAATAATTATAATAAATAAAATATAATTAAAAAAACACCAAAATTGATCCAAGTGGTCCTCTAGTCAGTTGGAACCTCCCATAATTTTTCTAAGGACAGAAACTTTGTCTTGGTCATGTTATTGAAATTTAATTGAAAATCCTTATTTTCCACTAAAATAATTATATAAATTAAATAAAAAATTGAAAAAATCACACTTTCTCCTCTAATGTCTTAATTGAAATGTGAGTGAGGTGACACCAAAGTTTCAAGTTCATTTGAGCTTCATTTAATGAATTATGGGATTAATCAGCTTAAGAGGGCATTAAGGTAATTAAAAGGCTTTAACCTTAATTAATCTTTAGGCTTAAACAAAGGGAGGGTAAAATATTTGATTTTAATTCCTTTTTGGATGATTGAAACGAACAGAGCTAAAGGGTAGAAACCCATTAATCACCTTGAACATAAAAAAAAATCTTAATTAATTAAATCATTAAACTTTGGAAGTTAATTAAAAAAGTGAATTATTAAGGTTAAGGGATTTTGACCCAGGAAGATTCTAACACTTTGAAGTTGAATCCCTAAATCAATGAATTGATCAAACATCACTTAATCACTACTAATGAAGTCATAATAAATAATGTTCTGAGACTAAAAAGAATGATCTTGAAAATTTTATAATTAAATTAAAAAGCTTAAAACCACTTAAGTTAATGAAAGATGATTTCAAATTAAGGTAACTTAAGATATTAAAATTAATTTGAAATCACCCAAAACTAAGATCAAAACAAAACTGAAATATTAAGACTAACTCAAAGCAATTCACAATCAAGACATTAAAGTTTTAAACCAATTAATATATATATATATATATATATATATATATATATATATATATATATATCATGATTAAGTTACAACAAACTTAAATCATTAAAACTCAACTAAATTAAAGGAACCTAAAAAACACCTTATCAATTTACATGATCTAAAACATTTTAAAAAAATCAATTTGGAAAATTTATAATTGAATCACCTTTAAAGCATCAACTCAACTTCAATTAAGAGCGGTTAAATCCTCTAATGAACTGATTTACCCCTAAAGGCTATCAGTCTTATAATTCTTGAATAAAACATCAAATGAAATATCACCTTACTCACAAGGATAATCAAACATCCTAATTCACTGAGCAAGAGTAACCTGGATGAGTGATTCATCACTACAATAAAACTAACTGAACTTAAAATAATCCCTGCAATGTTTAAGAAGATGTTCAGAATTTAGTTCCGAGCACTTCTCTAACTTGATGGGATGTTTTAAAAGAACAGTGAGACTTCATTATTCTTTGGTGAAGAAAATCATCTTCAACAAAACACAAGAACCTAGACGTCATAGGAATTGACTAGCAATAGGATTAGGATTTTGGTAGATAACCAGAACCTTCCCTTAGCTTTACCTAGGTTTTTTCTTGTGATTAGATAAATGCCTTGACATGTGTTTTAAGTGGAGGTGAAAATGACGGGTGACCTTGATCCGCTTACAACGCAGTAATTAATGCTTTCAAAAATTTGTTATAGTCAATAATTTGACCCAAATAATAATAGCGGCTAGTGTATATAAATATAATTTTATGAAAAATATTTTGCACACTAGAGGTATTACGCAAGTATACGTATAGTTTCATGTAATATAGGGCTTTAAATAAAGACCCCAGTATCGATCCCACGAGGAGGTTTATAGATTTTTAAATATTTTAATTTTATTTTTATGTATTTCTTTTAAAGTTTTAATATTTAATATTTAATTTACTAAATGCAAAATTAAAGCAATAATAAAATAATGAGTGATGTAAATAAAAAAAGCAAACAACTTTCTTCCTTTCAATTAATCCAAGACTTTTTAGATAATGTAATATTCATGGATAATATAAATTTATGGTATTATGCCAAATAGAAGCAGTCCTATTCTTTACCTTCGCTTGTTAGTATAAAGAACATTGGCTAATCTATATTATTGTTAGTAGAATGGGTTAATCTATGCTCACACTACTAAATGTCCAAGGGTGGTTATGGTCGGCCCTACTAGTGACCCGTTCCCTCTCTATAAACCAAATTATAAGAATTTAGTCTGTCACTCTAAAAACTTATTAATTCTACACCCATTGAATAATATTTTCCTATTTGTTTGCACTTCACCTTGAATAACCTACACAAGGCCTTCGACTGCCCAAGGATTCATGTGATATCTACTAGTTAAGAATTCATCTCCTTCTAGGTCTCAAAATTCTTCAACAGATTTTAACAATTTAAATGGCTAATTTAAATAGTAAATTAAGATCCAGTATTAATATCATCACAATATTAAAACAATATTTTAGTTTCTAATTCTCCAACTAATTTTAGATTATCTTATTTATCTTTTCATAATTGAAAGGAGAAAGTAAAGTAACTACTCAGAACACATTGAATTTAAATAACAAAACATATAAATAAAACTTTGAATCAAATTACAAATACTTATCTCAAGTGTTTCTCTAACTGAATCTCTGATTCCTTCTGACTCCAAAGTGAAATAGAGTTCACAAGCACCAACTCTTTCACACTCTCAATACAAACTCTAAATAAGATAAACTCATTAATTTATGAAGGAAAGTAAACTAAAAGTATGGCCCTTAAAATTTCTCTCTGATTCTCTCTCTGATTTTTGGCTTCTTATTAGGCATTTTTCTATGTAGAAATAGCCTCCTATTTATAGGCTTCAAGGGTTGCCTAAGGCACCTCTTCAAAATGTGTCCAAGTTCAATGAATCTTCTAGAAAGTGTGTCTGGCGCCTAGGCGCCGGACTCCGCGTCCAGTTCTTCACACCTCTTCACTTTAGATCGCACCTCTTCGTGATCCAAACCATTTCCAAGCGTCTATATACAATGTATCACATGTCCTATAATCCAGGAATAACTGCCAATCTTCTAGATGGTTCAATAACCGCTCTAACCATCAAAATAACCTCCCAAAGTAGTTACAAAAACAGTCACAGATTTGGTATCGAGCTGGCGCTTAAGCGCCGGATTCTGGCGCCTAGGCGTCAGGCCCATTATTTTGGCAATTTTGCATTTTGGCTCTATTTTTGTTCCTTTTTGCTCCTTTTTCATCATTTTTCATCTTTTTTTTCTTTTTGAACATTTTTTCGTCACCTACATCTAAAAACATAAAATACATTTCATTAAAGCATAATATCCTTAAAAATTTGATAAAAATTAAGACATAAAAATAGGTATTTTTTTCATGGATCAAAATCCCTCAAACTTAAACGTTATTTGTCCTCATGTAACCCTTTTTACTATATAAAATATATAACATTTGGAATAAAAGGTAAATATTTAAGATTCCTTGTAGTTTTTGATTTTATAAAGGCTATAGTAAATCATTAACCAAAATTCACTAAGTTTAATTTTAAGAATTTAAAGAATATTTAACTACCAAATTGTAAGACTTCAAAAATTTTTCATTCATTTCGAAAATAATTGTAGTTTATTATATTAAGATCACATGAATTATTTACAAGGAAAAGATCTTCATGAAAATCTTTTCTAATAAAGATGCTTGTATAAAAATTAAGTAAAATATGTAATTAGTTTTCTTTTTATAAGATAATTCAAGTGAAGCCAATTTTTGATTAGGCA
The DNA here is from genome assembly GCA_022702705.1 of Papilionanthe hookeriana x Papilionanthe teres. Classification (NCBI taxonomy): domain Eukaryota; kingdom Viridiplantae; phylum Streptophyta; class Magnoliopsida; order Asparagales; family Orchidaceae; genus Papilionanthe; species Papilionanthe hookeriana x Papilionanthe teres. The sequence continues at coordinate 186,034,409 of CM040421.1, forward strand.
TCTCCTCAAGTTTCTCCTCACTTCTTCTCTCTCTTTTTTTTTAAGTGAGGATTACTATATCTGGATATCCTGTTAATGATTTTGGACTTCACTATCCTTAACTTATATTTTTAAACTTATACATTTTCACTTAATTACTATAACATGAAAAGTTTTCAAAAAGACTTTCAATCTTTTTCTTTTTCAAGTTATAATTCTTGATTTCTTAATACTTTTATAATTCAATTATCTCTATCATGAATAGAAGAAATTCTTAATCTTACTCTTCTTTAAGTTGAATAACTTTATTCTTAAAATAAATCAAAGTTATTAAAATTTTGGTTTAGTCTACTAAATTATTTATAATTTCAAAAATTTAAGTAATCTTAAATAGATTTTTCATTCCTTATGTTATGTTAATATTATTTTTTTTTTATTAAAGAAAATATTATCACTTAAAGACAAATAAAATTTAAGTTTGCATGTATTTTCCCTTCCCCCAAACTTAAGTTTTGATATATCATGAAAAATTTTAAAGTATGAGAGAAAGAAAGACATAATTTTAAAAAGGAATTTTTCTAAGTATATAAAAACGGTCTACAAAGAAAAATTTACTTCTACACATGCTTTTTATGAATATTACTGAAATAATGAAGTATATATAAAATTAAGCAGGCTCAATTTTTATATCATTAGTTAAATTAAACGACTATACTAATCACAATAATAGAAACAAAACAACATCACTAACTATTCAAGAATACTAAATAGTAGGCTGAAAACAGAAATAAACATTTATCATAGAAAATAAAAAAAATTCATCTATATTTCAGTCTTAAACACTTATCACACTAGATACTCTAAAAACTGTCTCAACATCAAAAAAAATCCACACAAAGTTACTTAAACAAATTGACACTAACTAACAACAAACTAATCAGTACTAATAAACAAGAAATAAACTAAAAACAGAATCAACTCATCTCAATAAGTAAATCAAGCTACTAATCACTATCAGTAGCCTCGTCATCGTCATCACCAAGAGAAAACTCCACATCCTTCGGATCAATATACGGTGAAAATCTAGGACAGGTAGGGAACTGAACATCATGCTCACCCTTCAAGAATCTAACTAAAGACTCCGAATACTCAGCATCATAATCACTCTTCTTTTGGGTATATTCAGATAGATGATCAATCTTCTTGTCTATAGTATCTACTATGCAATGAGTTAAAAATAACTCATTCTGCTGCTCCATGAATTGATCATGCATTGATTCTCAGAAACTAGATGGTGGCTCAGCAGTAGAAGTAGAAGGTTTAGAAGTAGAAGCTCTACCTGGAGTAGGTACAAAAGTAGAAGGAGCAGTAGATCTCTTCCCGCGAAGACGATCATAAATTCTAACACTCTCCTCCCCAATAGGCTTTGTAGTCTTCAGCTTCTCCTCTGAAATATTAGCAATAACTCCATTGCTGATGCATAAAGAAAATATCAAGGATGGGAATCCTAATCTCACAGAAGTGCTAGATCTTGCAATAGACTCCACAAAATCATAAATAATGCTGCCAACATCTATCGGCTTCCTCTCCTGAATGCAGTAGTTTATAATAGCTCTATCTCTGGTAACTTCACTCAGGTGATTGGAAGGAAGTACTTTAGCAGAAATAAAATATTGCTAGGCCTTTAAAATACCATTCAGCTTAGAAGATTTAAAGTTTACCCGTTTGTCGTTCCGGATCTTCCAAGCTCCAGTGTCGTCAGTCAGATATGCAATAATCATCTCCAAATCTCCTTTAGATGGAGATAGACCATAATAGTAGAACTCGACGGTAGGTGGTAGGCCGTAGAAAATATTGATCCGTTCCAGAGTGAATCCCACTCTGACACCTCTAACGAAGACTTCATAGTCTTCCGCATCCATAAAGTTGGCATAAAACTCTCGTACAACAGGAATAATAGCAACGACAGTGAAATAACAGAATCGCTGCCAGTTGTGTGCAACGATCGTGTTCATGATCATTTCTTCAGGATTGTAAAAACTGTGTTCCGAGATAAATTTCCTTGATGACGCAAATTCGTGATAACGAAAATGCGCTGTCGCGGTAGCGAACTTGCTGTTGTCGAAATTTTCTCGTGCTTTTCCGCGCTTAGATTTTGGTGCCATCTAAACGTGAAAGAAAACACAAATAAATTAATGAATCAAATATCTAAACCCTTTTAAGCTTGAGAAACTTAAAATGAGTTAAGAAAATCCATGGAGAATTTCTATAAAACAAAATTTTTCTCCAAAATTTCAGTTTTTAATAGAAATAGGAAAATCCATGGGAGAAATAAAAAATAAATGGATTAGAAGGTTGATCTGACCTTAAGATGAAGAAATGGAGTGATTTCGGGCTAAAAAACGTGACGTTTTGACCTCAAGATGGATCTAGGGAGTGTATTTTCACGAAAATGAGGAAGGGGATGAAGCTTAGGCTTTGGCCATGGCTTTTGGGGGTTTAAATCCTGATTTTCGGGTAGCAGGCCGAACCGGTGCTTTGGCGTCGAATTCTGGCGCCTAGGCGCCAGACTCACCTTTCACAAAAAATCATTTTAAAAATTTAACTTTCCACCAAAACTCACAAATTCAACTTCTAATTACTCATATGAGAGTATTGCTTCAGTTTCAAACTTCCAAAATATTTTCCAAAAATTTTAAAAATTAAAAATTAAATCCATCAATTAAACATAAGTTTAAGTCAAACTCTTCTAATTCCATTCATAATCTTCAATTTTGGCTCAATACATTTCAAATAAGTATAATAATAAAATTCAAGTCCTAACAAACAATAAAACAAAACAATTTCAAAGTAAATACAATACACATTGAACAATAAAACAAACACACAAACAACACAATTGATTTACCGAATCGATGCAATGACACACTAGATAAAGTCTTGATCTAACCACATTTACTATCTAATCTTCAATTTAGAAATTTCCATTCTCGTCGCAATGAAGATTACTCAACCCACTTGGGAAGAACACTAAAGCCCTTGGAAAATTCGCAGCCATTTTCTCATCGATCCATTTGTTCTTCACATACATCTCCACTTGAGCATCTTGATAGGCCGCTAGATGATCGAATTGAAGCTTTGCCTGCCATTCCAGATGCTCTATTTGATGATAAATCTCATGGAGGCGATCCCCAATGCTTTTAAATTTAGCTTCAAACTTATTTAGGCGACTTGAAAACTTCTCCAAACTAACAGCAATGAAACCATTGAAGTATGATTGAGGATCCTTAGCATACTTATCTCTAGCCTCTTTTCCATGATTTCTTCTCTCCATTTCTTCAAAATCTTCTCTTATCTCCTCAATAATGAAGTGTAAAGGTCGTAACTATGGTTGCTTAGGGATTGGGGATGAAGATGGAGTAGTTTATAGGAGAAAATCGTGTGAAAAACTGAAAATTTTTTATTTTTACACGACCCAGTAACTGTGGCGCTTAGGCATCAAACTAGGCTCCTAGGCGCCAGACCAATCGATACATAGTTTACTCAGGCACTTAGGCGCCGGATTTTAGCGCCTAGGCACCGGATTTTGGCACTTAAGCGCCGGAACCATGTTCGACTCCATTTCACCAATCGTCAAATTTCAAAGTTTCGATCTCAAAAATAGGTAAATTAGAATGGTAAAATCAATATAAACTCAATAATTAAAATAATCATAATGAAGGTAAACTTGATCTCCTTTTTACTCACATACAAAATGGAGTGATCCAACATCCAAACTTTATATACTTCTAGATAATCTTTAGCTTAAGTCAATAAAGACTTGTTAGCATCCAATTTTCTAAAGTTATATAAAATTAGTCAAGATCGAGGCATAACCTTACATTAAAAATGTAAAAACACACAAAAATAACTATGGGTTGCCTCCTACAAAGCGCTGGGTTTAACGTCGTCAGCCCGACCTAATTAAGTCTTTAATCAGGTAGACTCAACTCGTAAGCCTCTTTATAAATCATTTTTATTTCTCCTAAATAAGGCTTCAGTCTTAATCAATTAACTTTAAATATTTTCCTCGTTTTGGGGTCTTTAATATCCACAGCTCCATAATGGTATACTTTCTCAATTATATATGGTCCCATCCATTTAGATCTTAATTTTCCAGGAAGAAGTCTTAAACGATTATTAAATAATAATACTTCTTGTCCAGGCTCGAATATTTTTCCTGAAATCTTTTTATCATGTAATATCTTCATTTTCTCTTTATAAATCTTTGCATTTTCATATGACTCATTTCTTATTTCATCCATATCATTTAATTGTAATAATCATTTTTCTCCTGTAGTATTCAAATCAAAATTAAACTCGTTTATCGCCCAATAAGCTTTATGTTCAAGTTCAACAGGTAAGTGACAATGTTTACCATAAACTAACCGGTAAGGTGACATTCTGATTGGTGTCATATAAGCTGTTCTATAAGCCCATAATGCAGAATGAAGTCTATCAACCCAATCAGTTCTTTTAGGATTAACAGTCTTCTCTAAAATTCTTTTAATTTTTCTGTTTGATACTTCAGCCATTCCACTTGTTTGTGGGTGATAAGTGTTGACCTCATTTTTGATGAGGTCTTCTCTTCTTCTTTTTAGTACTTAGGATCTAGCCTTAGGCTTTTCCTTTGACTATCCTAGAAGATTAGAATTGGGACCCACCACTTAGAAATTCAAACCACTTCTTAACTCCCTGCAAACTCCATAAACTTGACTGTAGACCCCTAATCACCTAGAGTGTTGAAACCAAATGTGGAAGTTTAAAGGATGAGTTCCTATAGGACTCTTTGGCCTTAGGACCGCCTCAGGTGGCCCGGTCCAGTGAGAGCTGACTTACACACACACTACACTTATACACTACACTTTCACACACCTCCTAAAAAAACACACCCATACCTAACTTGACCTCCTGACTCATAAAGGTGATGCACATGGATGGTCCTTAACCCCTAAGCCCTTGGCTAAGAGGGTTAGGAACAACATAGTGGATGCCTCAAATGAGTCCCTTCATGGCTCATGTGGGCTTGATATGGCTTCATGGCTCAACCAAAATAATTTCATTCCACTTACAGTCACCTAATCTTCAATTTTCCAAATTTTCAATTTTGACCCCCGGGACCCTACACCCGCCTAGCCTACCCAAAACCCTTGAAACAACCCAAAATTGGCAAAATCACCTAAATTACCCAAAATTCCCCAAAATCATTCCTAAACATTTCCCTCCACTCAAATTGATCATTCATAGCCAAAAATACCAAAAATTCCAAAATTACCCCCCAATACCCTCCAAATGCCCAAAATTCCCCTCTTGACCCAAAAATCCAAAAATTCAGAAAATTCCCAGAAAATTCCAGAAAATCCCAAATATTTCCAATTTCATTTTGTTCAACTACACTATGGGTCAATTTTTTCAATTTACCCTACTTTTATCAAAACCCCCAATTTGACCCATTTTAACCCAAAATGAACCCAATGTCAAACCAAACCTATCCAATTGACCCAAATTCTGGTCCAATTCAATTATAAATTTCAATTCAACATTCCAAACACCAATCTAGACCAAATAAAATTCCAATTTGATTGACATTTGAACCCAATTTCATTTTGGAACTTAAAACCCAATTTGGACCCAAGGCCCAAACCTAACCCAAACTAACCTAATTCAACTCCAATTAACCCCAAATCTTTTCTAAACCTTCCTTAGCATCCCCACAAACAAAACACTAACATGATTTGCCCAAAATTTAGACCCAAACCCCACTTAAATTCAACCCAAAGCTAAAAGGCCCAATTTTGACCTAAACCCAAACCTAACCCAAATAAGCCCAAACCCCAAAATCAAAACCCAACCAAAGCCAAAACCTCTTTGAAACACTCCCATAAACATTTCCCAACATTTATTTTACATCAATTTCAACCCTAGCCCAACATTGGCCCAAGTTAGCCCAATTTGACCTACATTGGCCCATTCACCAAAGAGGTCCAAATCCAACCCAAACCTAGCCCAAACACTTCAAATTTATTCCAAATCATTCATGAAACATTCCTAAACTAAATTCAACACTTATTGGATCCAATCCTTTGCAAAATTCTCATCCTAAAATAAAAAAAAACCCACTTCCATAAATCACTTTAAAAGCCCACCTTCACTAAATTTCAAAGGCCCAAAGCCCACATGACAACCCTATATCATCATCCATTGGATGAAACCATCTCCTAAGTTCTAAACCCATCATAAAATAAATCCAAATCAATCCATATGACAAATCCCATCAAATCACTCCTAAATTACCAAAATTTCTAAAATCCATTTTCATGAAATTGACCAAGCTTTTCCCCAAGCCAAAGACAAGCCATGAAGCCATGCATGAGCCCCATAGGAGCCATGAGAGCCATGGAATCCACTTTCCACCTCACCAAACCATTAATGGCAAGAGAGGGGATCTCTTTCTTAAACCTTTTTTAAGCCCTTTTTACCTTAAACATGATACACTCTAAACCATACTTTGCCACCTAATCCTTGATGTGGACTTCACTACCTTTGGTAGGTTGACTCACATGATCCTCCCGGCCCAAAACCAGAACTTGGAAGGGTGCACCAAACCCAAAATGGTGGGTTGACCCATTTGGACCCAAAATGAGCCTCTCCCCATACCATTTTAATCCAAACCCTTTACACATGTCCATGGCCGATTGATTGCACAAACCTCCAGACCCGACCCACCTGGACTCGAGGGTGACCCATGCTTGACGGCCAGCCGCCTGGGTCGCCGGAAAACACCATGGCCGAGACCTTGGGAGGAGCTAAACTTTGGAATTCCACCTTTCTGAGTTGCCCCATGCCCAATGGCCACCATGGTTGTTCTTCCCTTCACCAGAGAAGCTGATCACAAGCCCTAACTTCCCCTGGGATGCCCTACAGCCTCTCCTATTTAAACACCCCCTCTCTCGGCCATGAGGGGTGTTGAACCAGACCTTACTAAAACCCTGCCAAAATTGCTCCAGACCACTCTCCATACTTAGAGCAGTTGATCACCAGTGACAATTTGCCCTAATCCCCACCAACAGAGCCCAATTTCTCAGCCAAAATTCCACCCAAAACCGGGACACTTCTTCACGGTGGACCAATCCTCAAATTGATTGGTCCTACACCTTTACTGGACCGAGGGAAGAAGTCCACGACAAAAGCCCCCTCTCCAGGACACCCATCTGTTTCAGACTCCAAGCTTTGTGATCGGGCTTGGTCGAAATCACACCTAGACAATTCACCAGGCCAAGGGACTTCATCTGGAGCTTGCTTGGACCCAATCAAAGGTGACACAACACTCTGATTGAAGCCACACATCTCTGAGCAAAGGTATGAGCTAACTCTTTATCGCGAGCTTCTGGAGATTCTCCATTTCAAATGCTTTAATTTCAATGCATGATCACCATATAGATGTATTCGTCTCTTCAAGACGAATCCATAGAGCACAAGAACACGAAAATCCGTTAAGTATTGAGTGAGATATTAGGGATTTAGTATGGACGGTTCTCGGGCTTGGAGGCTTGGGGACGATGAACGGATGCCGTTCATTTAATACACGCGCGGACGGACGGCCAGGATCACACCGGATGAGGAGACGGAACGATATATCGGGACCCTGGAGCGCTGAGTCGGATGGCGGCGTCGAATCAGAAAGCGCCACGTGGCCTTTCGGAGACGCCGAGGTTGAGTCAGCGCCGCGTGGATAAGTAGAAAAATAGATTATTTTTTTATTTATTTAATTCCCTAAACTTCAAAAATGCATAACTTTGTGTAGGAAAATCAGAAAAATAAAATAAAAATACCCTCCTGCTCAGTGAACAGAGGAGAATAATGTGGAAAAGAAATAATTTAATTTCATCAAGTATTTTATTTTTAATAATTTATTTACTCTCTGCACATTTTCAATTCTCCATGCATGTATACAATTCACCATGGCATGAGACCATAGGGCTTTTGAAGCCTCTAAATTTGGGAACATTCCTTGAATTTTCCAAAGTCAGTGGTCATCCCTATGAAGAGTTATTGATTTTTCAACTCTAGGTTGCTAGTTTGAGTATTTTAATTCCAATAATTAGCATATTGTGAAATAAATTCTAGGAAAATTTGGTAATGTTTATTATGACAAGAGGAACCTAGGAAAAATAGGTTTTGAATTAATCCACTTGGAATAACCCTAATTGGCTTAAACACCCAAAATAGGTCCTTAATTAATTAGAGCTAATCATACATCAAATTGACTTGAAATTAATTCTCCACTGATCTTTAGGATCAGAGGAACCCACCATAAAAATTTGAAGTCAATTGGACTTGGTTAGCCCTACTAAATGGGTTGATTAAGCCATTTAGCCAATTTAAACTTTAAAAATTCATAACTTTCAAAATACTTTTCAAAAATTCACTAAATTGGTTTTGGAGCCTCTCTGATACCAGGGGAATTTAAGAAAAATAAAATTGGAATTTTCTAAAAAAGTTGATTTTTTGCATTATTTTAATATTTTAATAATTAAAAAATAATAAAAATCACAAAAATAATAAAATTCACCAAAATGTCACATTTTGAATTTTAATCACTTGGGAACAAATCCCATATTTTTCTTAAGTCTCTATAATGATATATTAAATTTTAAAGTCCTAAAGTAATTTTAAAATTAAGAAAATGTATATTTTGAACATTTCCACTAAAATAATTCTAATAAATAAAAAAAATCAGAAAATTATAAAAATTGGTTCTCTGGTTTCCTTGATATCATAGAAATTTTTGAAAAATATAAAATTCATTTTTCAACCTTTATTTTATTTTTAAATTAATTAATACTCCAAAATTTAAATTAATTATAATAAAAAGAATATAATTCAAAAAATCACCAAAATTGGTCCAAGTGATCCTCTAGTCATTAGGAATGTCCCATAATTTTCTTAAGGACAGAAACTTTCCCTTAGTCATATTATTGAATTTTCCTTGGAAATCCCTATTTTCCACCAAAAATAATTACATAAATAAATTAAATACAGAAAAATCACATTTTCTCCTCTCATCTCTTTATACACATATGAGTGAAGTCACATAAAAATTTCAAGTTCATTTAAGCTCAATTTAGTGAGTTATGAAATTATTAAGCTTGAAGGGCAAAATGGTAATTAAAATTTTAACCTTTAATTAAAACTTTAGGCTTAATAAAATTAAAGAGTAAAATATTTGATCTTAATCTGATTTGGATGATTGAAATTTGAATAATAAGGGTAGAAACCTATTAAACAATTTAAAAATAATTGAAATAAACCTTAATTAAATAACTGATTAAATTTGGAAGAATAATAAAATTGGAATTATTAAAATAGGGATATTATTAGGAAGAGATTTGTTCTTTAATTTAAGAATCCCTAAATTAATCATCTCAATGATATTTAATTCCTAATTAAAATGATAATTCAAATTTAAGATTTAAAATGCTAAAAGACTTAATCATTAAATTAAATTAAAGTTAAATTATTTAAATTAAACCCTTTTAAAATTTCAATTAAATTAATACTTTAACAATTACAATTAAATCATCTTTAAAACATAAAAAATAAAATAATAAATTAAAGTTAAAAATAAAATAAAATTAAATTAAATTAAATTAAAACATATTAAATAAAATTAAATTAAAATTTAAATTAAATTAAATTAAATTAAATTAAATTAAATTAAATTAAAATAAATTAAAATAAATTAAATTAAATTAAATTAAATCAAATTAAATTAAATTAAATCAAATTAAATTAAATTAAATTAAATCATATCAAATCAAATTAAATTAAATTAAATTAAATCAAATAATAGAATCAAGTTAAAATTAAATCAAATTAAATTAAATTAAAATTAAAACTAAACCAAGTTAAATTAAATTAAAGTTAAATTAAATTGAATTAAAAATAACATCACCTAAGACATAAAGAAACTCAAAAATAAATATAAAGCAACTTGAACACTATTTAAAATTTAAACCCGTTAACTGAAATTAAATTAAATCACAAGCCATTTGAACATCAATTTGCCCTCAAAAGCTTTTGTTGTCATAACTCCTAATAGAACGTTAAGTGAAATGTTATTTCCCTCATAGGATATTCAAATGTCCTAGTTCACTGAGTAAGGTAACAACAAAACTTAAATTTCCGGATGATTAATTCATTTGTATGATTAAATTCATTTGGACTTAAAACAATTCTAGCAATATTGAAAAGATGTTTAAGATTCTTCTTAAACACTTTCTCAATATGATAGGATGTTTATAAGAACAACTAAACTTAATTATTCTTTGATGAAGAAAATCGTCCTCAAACCAAAACACAAGAACCTAGACGTCATAGGAGATGACTAGCTATAGGATTAGGAACTTAATAGAAAACCATAACCCTTCCCTTAGTTTTACCTAGGAACTTGTTCTAAATGCTTAAATATTCTAAATTTTGTTTAAGTGCAGCTTGGGATGACGGTAAGACCCTCCAGGTACGCTTTTATTTTGTTGCAATTTACTTAATCGCATCGCACTTACTTTTCTTGCATGATAAACAACTGTTGCATGAAAACCCACACTTCTAGGATAGTCCCTAAAACTGAAACCAAAACTAAATTAAAAGTCATTGCAAGATAAAATTCACCGCCACAACATTTCAAAATATAAAACAACTCAAAATTTAATCACAAACAGAACACAAAACTGCAATTACAACTAAATTAAAATGTCTTGTTGGATGATCGGGAATACCTCAGATGATGTAACCTACATGTTGCTAATGGGATTTCCCACGGTCTAAATGAAAGTGTGGAACTCATTTAGTTGAGTTTAGAAAATTCATCTGGACTAAGTGAATCCGATTAAAATAACGATGCCGGAAGGATGGAACCGTGGGATCTTAACCGGTGTTTTTTATAATCAACTTTAAGATTTGTTTTAATTAAAACATAAAAAACACTTGGAAATTAAGAATTTCTCTAAACCAAAACACTTTTCTCATCTCCTGATTTATGACTTCTAAAACTAAACCTCTGCAACAACAAGGAGCTCGGAGCATGGTGGGCAGTACGACCATCGTCATCAGCAAAACCTGAGTCTACTTCAGCAAAACTTTCTTAGATTTAAATAACCAAGCCATAGGACTTCGAGGTAGTTTGCCTAAGTGCAACATAAATCCTCAACCTGTTGTTAGGCATTTGCCTTGCAAATTAAGCCCTAACCGGTCTTAAGATTTCCGAGGTAGTTGTCTGATACGACATAAACCCTCACATCTTCGAGGCTATTTGTATGATTTTATCATATGAATATAAGTCCTAATTAATTAAAATTGGCAGGATCAAAACATTAAACAAACATTAGGACTTTCTTAAATTCAAGCCAAACAATAGGATAGTCGGGAAGTTGCCAAGATTCCTCTTGGATCCTCAGCTTCTCCTACTTCTCTTCCTTTGGACTCCTAAAATAAACTGTTCCAAATTTGATCCATTCCCTATTGAAATTCCAAAATTCAATCCCTTGAAAACTTAAACTTTGAAATTCTTGAGAGCAGAACTACTGATTATTATCGAGAGTTTTCTTAGGTGATTCCCGTCACTTAAGATGTAATTAACTATAGGGGCTTGCCCTTATAGGGAATTTTAAGAACCCGAGTAATATAAACCCCGCTTAATTCATTTATATTAAGCAGGGGAACTTGTCGTCTTATAAAATTGGTTCGCAGACCAAACGGATGTCACAAATCTTCTAGTTCATTTAATCGAGCCCCATCACCAAACAGTGTGTCTATTCTTCGGGATAGATATACGGTTTGTGATGCGGCGCTCGTTTATATAAACTATCCGGGATGTGAGGTCGGTTTGATTTCATATCTTAAAATTATTTTCAAAATCAAATACTACTTTTCAAATTATTTATTTAAATTAAATTAAAAATTCGCCGACAATTTCTGTTAGGCGACCCCTTTTTTTAAAATACAACACACAACCTAAAAAAAATGCCAACAATAAGCAGTTGCAATTCTATGTGTGATCCCAAATTATGCCAGTAATGATTGAATTCTTATATTTCTGAAATGACTTCCACCATCTGTGATAATTACCTTAGGCATTCCAAATCTTGAAAAAATCATTTTCTTTAAAAATTTTGAAACACATTTGGATTCACAGTTAGGTAAAGCTACAGCTTCAATCCACTTTGAAACATAATCAACTACTAATAAAATATAAATCTTTCCAGATGATGGTACAAATGGTCCCATAAAGTTTAAACCCCATATATCAAAAACTTCAACTTCCAATATATATTTTAAAGGCATTTCATCTTTCCTAGATATATTTCCCAACCTTTGACATCTATCACATGTTTTCACATAATGTCTCACATCTTTGAACAAGGTAGGCCAATAAAATCCTAAATTTAAAATTTTAAATGAAGTTTTATTTACTTCAAAGTGTCCTCCAAATTCAGAATCATGACATTTTTGAATAATAGCAAAAGTTTCTTCATAAGGTACACATCTTCGAATTACAGAATCTCTTCCCATTTTAAATAAATGAGGATCTTACTAAATATAAGATTTAGCATTATTTTTAAATTTCTTAATATATTTGTTATTTAATCCATAGGGTAGAATATTGCTAACTAAATAGTTAACTATATCCGCATACCAAGGTGTTTGGCATCCTTGAATAACATATAACTATTCATCAGGAAATTTCTTATTTATATTTTCTTCAATAATAATATCATTCTTAATTCTAGATAAATGATCAACAATTTGGTTATCAGTTCTTTTCTATCCACTTTTTGAAAATCAAATTCTTGTAGAAGTAAAACCCATCTTATCAGTCTAGGTTTAGCAACTTTTTTTGACATCAAATATTTAATAGCGAAATAATCAGTATGAACTATACATTTGGTACCAAGAAGATAAGGTTTAAATTTATCAAAGGCATACACTATAGCTAAAAGCTCTTTTTCAGTAGTAGTGTAATTTCTTTGAGTTTCAGTAAGAGTTTTACTAGCATAATATATAACTTTGAAAATTTTCTTATATTTTTGTCCCAATACAGCTCTAATTGCAAAATCACTTGCATCGCACATTAATTCAAAAGGTTTATTCCAATTAGGTGCAATAATTATAGGTGCAGTTATTAATATTTCTTTTAAAATATTGAAAGCATTAACACAATCTTCATTAAATTCAAAGTTAGCTTCTTTTTCCAAAAAATGACTAAGAGGTTTAGCAATTTTAGAAAAATCCTTTATATATCTTCTATAAAATCCAGCATGACCCAAAAACTTATCACATCAGTAACAGTAGTAGGTGGTTGTAGTTCAGCAATAATTTTCACTTTTGCTTGATCAACTTCCATCCCTTTTTTGTGAAATTTTATGACCAAGTACAATGTCTTCTGTGACCATAAATTGACATTTTTTCCAATTAAGAACTAAGTTTGTTTCTTCACATCTTTTCAGAACTTTGGAAATATTTTTCAAACAAGATTCAAAAGAAGTTCCAAAAACTGAAAAATCGTCCATAAATATTTTAATTCCTTTGTTAATCAAATCACAAAATATTGACATTGTACATCTTTGAAAAGTTGCAGGTGCATTGCATAAACCGAAAGGCATTCTTCTAAACGTAAATGTTCAATAAAGACTTGTACATGTTATTTTCTCTTGGTCCTCAGGAGCGAGATGTAATTGATGATAACTAGAATATCCATCCATAAAATAGAAATATGAGTGTTCAGCTAATTTATCAAGCATTTGATCCAATAAAGGTAAAGGAAAATGATCATTTCTAGTGGCGTTATTTAATTTCCGATAATAAATACAAATTCGCCATCCAGTAACTTATTTTGTAGGAATTAGTTCATTTTTATCATTGACAATGACAGTTACTCCTCCTTTCTTGGAACACAATGAATATGACTCACCCATTGATTATCCGAAATAGGATAAATAATTCTAGCATCTAACCATTTTAAAATTTCTTCTTTTTTAACAACCTCTTTCATAATAGGATTTAATCTTCTTTGAGGTTCAATAGTAGGTTTAAAATCTTCTTCCATTAGAATCCTATGTATACAGATGGAAGGGCATATTCCTCTTATATCAGTAATAGTCCAACCAAAAGCTTTCTTATAATTCTTTAACACTCCTATTAATTTTTCTTCTTGATCTAAGCTTAGTTTAGAAGAAATAATAACAGTAAAGTTAATGAATTTCCAAGAAAAACATACTTTAAATGTGCAGGTAACATTTTTAATTCCAATTCAGGGGCTTTTTTAATCGAGGGTAAAAGTATATCATTTTGAGTTATGTCTAAAATATCTCAGTTATCTTTAATATAATGAGTTTCTTTAAATAATTCTTCTTCTTTTAGTTCTTCATTTTCGTCAGTTAATAATTCAATTTTTTCTTCAGAAATGACTTTACATTTTTCTTGATAATGTTTTTCAATTATATAATCAATAATATTCATTCGATAGCATTTTCTTTATCAAGGTACTTCATTGATTTATGAACATTGAATTTAATCTCTTGATCATTAACTCTCATAGTTAATTCTCCTTTTTGCACATCAATCATAGCTCGTCCGGTAGCTAGAAAAGGTCTCCCTAAAATAATAGGTATTTCTTTATCTTCTTCCATATCAAGCACAATGAAATCCACAGGAAAAATAAATTTATCCACTTTAACAAGAACATCCTCTATAACTTGATCCATGAAAAAAATACCATTTTTATGCCTTGATTTTTATCAAATTTTTAAGGATATTATGCTTTAATGAAAGGTATTTTTGTGTTTTTGGATATGGTGATGGAAAAATGTTCAAGAAGGAAAAAAAAAGTGAAAAAGGAGCAAAAAGGAGCAAAAAGGAGCAAAAAGGAGCAAAAATGCAAAATTGTCAAAATTATTGGTCTGGTGCTTAGGCGCCAGAATCCGACGCCTAAGCACTAGGTTGATACGGGATCTGTTAAGATTTTTGACGACATTTGGACGGTTATTTTGACGGTGTTAGCGGTTATTGGACCTTCTAGAAGACTGGCAGTTGTTCCTGGTTTATAGAACATGTGATAAAATGTATTTGGACGCTTGGAAACGGTTTTAATCGCGAAGAGGTGTGATCCAAAGTGAAGAGGTGCGATCCAAAGTGAAGAGGTACGAAGAATTGGACGCAGAGTCCGGCGCCTAAGCGCCATATTCCAGCGCCTAGGCGCCAGACACACTTTCTAGAAGATTCATTGAATGTGGACACATTTTGAAGAGGTGCCTCAAGGCAACCCTTGAAGCCTATAAATAGGAGGGTACTCCTTCAGAGAAAAACGCCCCATTAGAGAGAGAGTCTACACTTCCTTTAGAGAGAGAAATTAGATTAATATTTCAGAGCCACTTTTATTAATTAGTGAGTTTATTTAGAGTTTATATTGAGAGTATTTAAAGAGTCGGTGCTTTTGAAGTTTATTTGCTTTGGAGTCAGTAGAATTCAGAGGTTTAGTAGGAGAAACACTTGAGATAAGTATTTGTAATTTTATTCAAAGTTTCAATATCATGTTTTGTTGTTTAATTCAATGTGTTCTGAGTAGTTAGTTTACTTTCACCTTTCAATTATGAAAAGATAAATAAGATAATATAAAATTCATTGGAGAATTAAAAACTATTTATATTTTAAAACATTGTGATGATATTAATACTAGATCTTAATTTACTATTTAAATTGGCCATTTAAATTGTTAAAATCTGTTGGAGAGTTTTGATACCTAGAAGGAGATGAATTCTTAACTAGAGATATCACATGAATCCTTGGGTAGTCGAAGGCCTTGTGCGGGTTATTCAAGGTGAAGTGCAAATAAATAGGAAGATATTATATAATGGGCATAGAATTAATAAGTTTTTAGAGTGACAGATAAAATTCTTGTGATTTGGTTTATAGAGAAGGAAAGGGTCACTAGTAGGGCAGACCATAGCCACCCTTGGACATCTAGTAGAGTGAGCTTAGATTAACCCATTCTACTAACAATACATCCGGACCTGATCTATAGGCTAGCCAATGTTCTTTACACCTCGATCAAAGAGTAAAGAATATGAATACTTCTATTTGTCACAATACCATAAATTTATATTCTCCACGAATATTATCATTATCTTAGAAAATCTTGGATTAATTGAAAGGAAGAAAGTTGCTTTCTAATTGCTATTTACATTAATCATTCCATTATTGCTTTATTATTGCATCTAGTAAATTAAAAATATCAAATTTAAAAACTATAAAAGAAATACATAAAAATAAAACTAAAATATTTAAAATATCCATAACTAACTCCCCGTGGGATCGATACTGGGGTCTTTGTTTTAAAGCCCTATATTACTTAATACGATACGTATACTTGCGTAGTACCCCTAGTGTGTAAAATATTTTCGATAAAATTATATTTGTATACACTAGTCGCTATTATTATCAATTACATATATTTGAATTATTAAAATTGTCATCAATGGATTGCGGGTTAAGTTTTTGACGCCGTTGCCGGGGATTGAATTTTAGTACGCATATATATAGCATTTGGGTCAAGTTTTTGGCGCCGTTGCCAAGGAGGAGCGAAGGAAAATTTTTAGATTTTAAATATTTTATTTTTATTCATTTTCTTTTATTATCAAAAATATAAAATACAAAATATATATATATATATATAACAAAACAAAATTTTTTTTATAAGTAGAGATTTTATTTCTTGTTAATTTACTTTTTTATGCGTAGTGCTAGATCTGAAGGATTATTACCTTTAGATTCTGAATTAGAAAGAACTATTAAAAGAATTAAAAAAGGAAAACAAACTAAAAAAATTCAAGAGATGGCTAATTTACATAAAAATTTACAAAATTCAACTGAAATTAATGAACAAAATATTTACAAACCATTAAGGGATTATGCTAACCCTACAGTTGATGAACTTCATAGTAGTATTCAAATACCTACTGTAGATGCTAATTCTTTTGAGCTTAAACCATCTATCATTCAAATGGTTCAAAATAATCAATTTGGAGGAACACCAAATGAGGATCCAAATTTACACCTTGCTTGTTTTTAAGAACTTTGTGCTACCTATAAATATATCAATGTTTCTGATGATGCTATCAGACTTAGACTCTTTCCTTTTTCTTTAAGAGATAAAGCAAAGATGTGGTTGAACTCATTAGCAACATGTTCGATTAAAACATGGGTTGAAATGGCACAAAAATTCCTTGCTAAATATTTTTCTCCTTCTAAAACTGCTAAATTAAGAAATGATATTACTTCATTTAGTCAATTTGACGGGGAGACAATTTATGAAACTTGGGAAAGATTTAAGGAACTATTAAGAAAATATCCTCATCCTGCTTTACCTGATTGGTTAATTATTCAAACATTTTATAATGGTTTAATTGGATCACTAAAATCAATTATTGATGCTATTGCTGGAAGTTCTTTAATGTCTAAATTATTTGTAGAAGCTTATACTTTAATTGAAGAAATGGCTAATAATAATTTTCAATGGCCTTCTGAAAGGATTAATCCTAAAAGAATGTCAAGTATTCAAGATAACGAAGTCTTTTCTATCTTAGCTTCTTAAGTAGCTGTAATATCTAGGAAATTAGATAATTTTGCCATCAACATATCACATAACAACTCATCTAATATTGAAGATTCTCAAACTATTGAAACTTTACAATCTATTGCTAGTAAAAATAATCCATAATCAAATTATTATAATCCTGGATGGAAAAATCACCCTAATTTTAATTCGAATAATCAACAACAACAATAGGGTAATAATCAATCCCATCCAACTGGAAATTGGAATAATCAAGTAAATTCAAATTATAAACCACTTGGATTTAATAATCAACAGAAAAAGTTATCAATAGAAGAATTAAATTTACATTAAATTAGGAAGAGATTCTGTAATTCGTAGATGCGTACCTTATGAAGAAACTTATGCTATTATTCAGAAATGTTATGATTCTGAATTTGAAGGAGACTTTGGAGTAGATAAAACTGCATTTAAAATTTTAAATTCAAGATTTTATTGGCCTACCTTATTTAAATATGTGAGACATTATGTGAAAACATGTGATTGATGTCAAAGGATGGGAAATATATCCAAGAAAGATGAAATGCCTTTAAACTATATATTGGAAGTTGAAATTTTTGATATTTGAGGTTTAGACTTTATGGGATCATTTGTACCATCATCTGGAAAGATTTATATTTTATTAGCAGTTGATTACGTTTCAAAGTGGATTGAAGCTGTAGCTTTACCAAGTTGTGATTCTAAAAGTGTTTCAAAATTTTTAAAGAAGATTTTTTCAAGATTTGGAATGCCTAAGGTAATTATCATAGATGGTGGAAGTCATTTTAGAAATATAAGAATTTAATCATTATTGGAAAATTTTGGAATCAAACACAGAATTGCAACTGCATATAACCCACAAACAAGTGTAATGACTGAAGTATAAAACAGAGAAATTAAAAGAATTTTAGAGAAGACTGTTAATCCTAAAAGAACTGATTAGGTTAATAGACTTGATTCTGCATTATGGGCTTATAGAAAAGCTTATAAGACATCAATCGGAATGTCACCTTACCGGTTAGTTTTTGGTAAACATTGTCACTTACCTGTCGAGCTTGAACATAAAGCTTATTGGGCGATAAAGGAGTTTAATTTTGATTTGAATATTGCAGGAGAAAAATGATTATTGCAATTAAATGAGATGGATGAAATAAGAAATGAATCATATGAAAATGCAAGGATTTATAAAGAGAAAATGAAATTATTACATGATAAAAGGATTTCAAGAAAAATATTTGAGCCTGGACAAGAAGTATTATTTAATACTCGGTTAAGACTTTTTCCTGAAAAATTAAGATCAAAATGGATAGGACCGTATATAATTGAAATAGTATACCATTATGGATCTGTGGATATTAAAGCTGCCAAAACGGGAAAATTTTTTAAAGTTAATGGATTAAGAATAAAGCCATATTTTGGAGATTTTAAAAAAATTTATAAAGAGGCTTATGAGTTGAGTCTGCCTGATTAGAGACTTAATTAGGTCGGGCTGACGACATTAAACCAAGCGCTTTGTGGGAGGCAACCCATAGTTATTCATTGTTTTGTGTGTTTTTACATTTTTAATGTAAGGTTATGCCTCGGTCTTGTTTAATTTTTTATTATTTTAGAAAATTTGATGCTAACAAGTCTTTATTGACTTAAGCTGAAAATTATCTCGAAATATATAAAGCTTAGACATTGGATCACTCTATTTCATATATGAGTAAAAAGGAGATCAAGTTAACCTTCATTATGATTGCTTATAAATTATGTTACTAAGTCTATATTGATCTTACCATTCTAAATTACCTATTTTGGAAAACGAAACTTTGAAATTTGACGTTAGGCGAAATGGAGTCGAACATGGTTCCGACGCCAAGGCGCCAGATTCGACGCCTAAGCGCCAGATTCGGCACCTAAGCGCCAGAATAAACTGTGTATCGATGGGTCTGGCACCTAGGCGCCATATTTGGCGCCTAAGCGCCACAGTTACTGGATCGTGTCAAAACCAAAAATCTTCAGTTTTTCACACGCTTATAAGTTACCCTATCTTCGTCCCTAATCCTTATGTAATCATTATTTCGACCCATACACTCCATTCTTGAGAGATTAGAGAGGATTTTTGAAGAAATGGAGAGGAGAAATCTTGGAGAAGAGGCTAGAGACAAGGTTTCAAAGGATCCTCAACCCAACTTTAATGGTTTCATCGATGTAAGTTTGGCGAAAATTTCTTGTCGTCTAGATAAGTTTGAAGCAGAATTTAAAAGCATTCGAGATTGCCTCCATGAGATGTATCATCAAATTGAACATCTGGAATGGCAGACGAAACTTCAATTTGATCATCTAGCAGCTTATCAAGATGCTCAAGTGGAGATGTATGCGAAGAACAATTGGATCGACGAGAAAACGGCTACTGATTTTATGAGGGCGTTAGTATTCTTTCCAAGTGGGCTGAATAGTTTTCCTTGCCAAGATTATGGGAATTAGATAGTGATGTGGTGACATTTTGATTTATCTAGTGTGTCGTTGAATAGATTTAGTGAATCGATTATGTTTGTTTGTGTGTTTGCTTTCATGTTCAATGTGTGTTGTATTTGCTTTCAAATGTGTGTTGTTTGATCATTGTTAGAACTTGAATCATGTTATGATACTTATCTAAATTGTATTGAGCCCAAAATTGAAAATCATGAATGGAATTAGAAGAGTTTGATTTAAACTAGTGTTTAATTGGTGGATTTAATTTTAAATTTTTAAAATTTTTGGAAAATATTTTGGAAGATAGAAACTGAAGCAATACTCTTATATGAGTAATTAGAAGTTTAATTTATGAATTTTGGTGTAAAATAAAATTTTTAATGTGATTTTTTTGTAAAGGCGAGTCTGGCGCCTAGGCACCAGAATTCGGCGCCTAGGCGCTGGTTCGGCCTGCTTACCAAAAAAAAACCATTTAAACCGCCATTAGCCATTTTTGACGCCTAAGCTTCATCTTCTTCCTCTTTTTCGCGAAAACCCACCTTCTAAATCCATTTGAGGTCAAAACAACATGACTTTGAGCTCTAAATCACTTGATTTCTTCATCTCAATGTCAGATCTACACTCTAATCCATTTAATTTTGATTTTCACCATAGTTTTTCCTATTTTAGGCTAAAAACTGAAATTTTGAGAAAAATTTAGATTTTTAATGTTTCTCCATGAATTTATAAACTCATTTTAAGTTTCTTAAGCTTAAAAAGAGTTTAAATCTTTGATTCCTTAATTTAATTGTGTTTTCTTTCACGTTTAGATGGCACCGAAATCTAAGTGAGGCAAGGCACGAGAAAATTTTGACAGTAGCAAGTTCGCGACTGCGGCAACACATTTTCGATATCACGAATTTGCGACGTCTAGAAAATTTATCTCAGAGCGAAGCTTTTACAATCCCGGTGAAATGATCAAGAACACGATCGTTGAGCACAACTGGCAACGATTCTGTTATTTCACCGCTGTTGTTGTTATTCCAATCGTGCGCGAATTTTTTGCTAACTTTTTGGATGCAGAAGACTACGAAGTCTTCGTCAGAGGGGTTGGAGTAGGATTTACTCCAGAAAGGATCAATATTTTTTATGGACTACCACCTACCATAGAGTGCCACTATTCTGGATTATCTCCATCTGAGGGAGATCTTGAGATGATTGTTGCTTATTTGACTGATGGCACTGGAGCTTGGAAGATCCGTAACAATAAAAGGGTAAATTTCAAATATTCTAAGTTAAATGGTATTTTAAAGGCATGCCATTACTTTATTTATGCAAGACTTATACCTTTCAACCACTTGAGCGAAGTGACTAGAGATCGAGCTATCTTAAACTACTACATTTAGGAGAGTAAGCCAATAGATGTTGGCAGTATTATTTATGATTCTGTGGAGTCTACTGCTAGATCCAGTAGTTCTGTATAACTAGGATTCCCATCTCTGATTTATTCTTTATGTGTGAACAATGGAGTCACTTTTGATATTTCTGAGGAGAAGCTGAAGTCTACCAAGCCAATTTGGCAGGAGAGTGTTAGTATCTATGATCATCTTCGTGGGAAGAGATCTACAGACCCTTCTACTTCTGCACCTACTCCAGGTAGAGCTTCCACTTCCAAACATTCTACTTCTACTGCTGATCCACCATCTAGTTTTTGGGAATTGATGCATGATCAATTTCTGGAGCAGCAGAATGAGTTATTTCTAACTCACTGCAGAGTTGATACTATGGATAAGAAGATTGATCACCTATCTGATGACACCTAGAGGAAGAGTGAATATGATGCTGAGTATTCAGAGTTTTTAGTTAGATTCTTGAAGGGTGAGCATGATATTCAGTTTCCCACATATCCTAGATTTTCACCATATGTTGATCCTAAGGATGTGGAGTTTTCTTTTGGTGATGACGATGAAGAGGCTACAGACAGTGATTAGTGGCCTGATTTACCTCTGAGATGTGTTGAGTCTGTTGTTAGTTTAGTTTTTGTTTGCTAGTACTGATTGTTGTTTACTTTTTGTTAGTTTAGATTTGTTTATGAGACTTTGTATGAATTGTTTGATGTTGAGACTGTTTTAGATATTTAGTTGCAGATTGAAATTTTAATGAATTTGTGTTTATTTTTTATTTCAACCTACTGCTTAGTATTCTAGAATAGTTTGTAATGTTATTCTATTTCTGTTAATAATATAGTTATTTAATTCAACTACTACTATATAAAATTTTTGAGCCTGTTTACTTTTATATGCTACATTATTTTTGTTATATTCATAAAAAGCATGTGTAGAAGTAAATTATATTTCTTTCTAGAATTTTTTTTTACATGCTTATAAAATTCCTTTTTAAATTATAATTTTCTTTCTCTCATACTTTATTATTTTCGTGATATACCAAAACTTAAGTTTGGGGGAAGGGAAAATACATGCAAATATAAATTTTATTTGTCCTTAATAAACTAATACTTTCTGAAAAAAAATTTGAACACAACATAAGAAATGAAGAATCTATTTAAGATCACTTAAATTTTTGAAATTATAAATAATTTAGTGAACTTAACCAATATTTTAATAACTTTGATTGATTTTAGAATAGAATTATTTAACTTAAAGAGGAATAAGATTAAGAAATTTTTCTATTCATAATAGAAATAATTGAATTTTAGAAGTATTAAGAAATAAAAAATTATAACTTGAAAAAGAAAAGATTGAAAATCTTTTTAAAATTCTATTCATGTTATAATAGTTAAGTGAAAATGTAAAAGTTTGAAATTATAAGTTAAGGATAGCGAAGTTCAAAATCATTAACAGGCTATCCAGATATAGTAATCCTCACTGTGAAAAAAAAAGAGGAGAAGCTTGAGGATATGCCTAATAAAAAATTGGCTTCACTTGAATTATCTTATATAAAGAAAACTAGATACATACTTTACTTAATTTTTATGCATGAATCTTTATTTAAGAAAGACTTTTCATGAAAATATTTTTCTTGTAAATAATCTATGTGATCTTAATATAATAAACTTCTATTATTTTCGAAATGAATGAAAAATTTTTAACATCTTATGATTTGGTAGTTGAATATTCTTTAAATTCTTAAAAATTAAACTTAGTTAGTGAAATTTGGTTAATGACTTACTAAAGCCTCTGTAAGATCAAAAATTACAAGGAGTCTTAAATATTTATCTTTCATTCAAAATGTTATACATTTTTATATAGTAAAAAGGGTTACTTGAGGACAAGTAACGTTTAAGTTTGGGGGATTTTGATCCATGACAAAAATACCCATTCTTATGCCTTGATTTTTATCAAATTTTTAAGGATATTATGCTTTAATGAAAGGTATTTTTGTGTTTTTGGATATAGGTGATGGAAAAATGTTCAAGAAGGAAAAAAATGAAAATGGAGCAAAAAGGAGCAAAAAAGGAGCCAAAATGCAAAATTGTCAAAAATATTGGTCTGGCGCCTAGGCGCCAAAATCCGGCGTCTAAGCTTCAGGTTGATACTGGATTTGTCAAGATTTTGACGACTTTTGGACGGTTATTTTGACGGTGTTAGCGGTTATTGGACCTTCTAGAAGACTGGCAGTTGTTTCTGGTTTATAAGACGTGATAAAATGTATTTGGACGCTTGGAAACAGTTTTAATCGCAAAGAGGTGTGATTCAAAGTGAAGAGGTGCGAAGAACAAAACGCAGAGTCCGGCGCCTAGACGTCAGACACACTTTCTAGAAGATTCATTGAATGTGGATACATTTTGAAGAGGTGCCTCAAGGCAATCCTTGAAGCCTATAAATAGGAGGCTACTCCTTCAGAGAAAAATGCCCCATTGGAGAGAGAGAGTCTAGAGTTCCTTTAGAAAGAGAAATTAGATAAATATTTCAGGGCCACTTTTATTAATTAGTGAGTTTATTTAGAGTTTATATTGAGAGTATTTGAAGAGTCGGTGCTTTTAAAGTTTATTTGCTTTGGAGTCAGAAGAATTCAGAGGTTCAGTAGGAGAAACACTTGAGATAAGTATTTGTAATTTTATTCAAAGTTTCATTATCATGTTTTGTTGTTTAAATTCAATGTGTTCTGAGTAGTTAGTTTACTTTCTCCTTTCAATTATGAAAAGATAAATAAGATAAAAATAAATTTGTTGGAGAATTAAAAACTATTTATATTTTAAAACATTGTGATGATATTAATACCGGATCTTAATTTACTATTTAAATTGGTCATTTAAATTGTTAAAATCTGTTCAAGAGTTTTGATACCTAGAAAGAGATGAATTCTTAACTAGTAGATATCACATGAATCCTTGGGTAGTCGAAGGCCTTGTGCGGGTTATTCAAGGTGAAGTGCAAATAAATAGGAAGATATTATATAATGGGCATAGAATTAATAAGTTTTTAGAGTGACAGACCAAATTCTTGTGATTTGATTTATAGAGAAGGAAAGGGTCACTAGTAGGGCCGACCATAGCCACCCTTGGACATCTAGTAGTGTGAGCCTAGATTAACCCATTCTACTAACAATACATCTCGGACTCGATCTATAAGGCTAGCCAATGTTCTTTACACCTGGATCAAAGGGAAAAGAATATGAATGCTTCTATTTGGCACAATACCATAAATTTATATTCTCCACGCATATTATCATTATCTTAGAAAATCTTGGATTAATTGAAAGGAAGAAAGTTGTTTTCTTATTGCTATTTACATTAATCATTTCATTACTGCTTTATTATTGCATCTAGTAAATTAAAAATATCAAATTTATAAACTATAAAAGAAATACATAAAAATAAAATTAAAATATTTAAAATATCCATAACTCACTCCCCGTGGGATCGATACTGGAGTCTTTGTTTCAATGCCCTATATTACTTGATACGATACGTATACTTGCGTAGTACCCCTAGTGTGTAAAATATTTTTGATAAAATTATATTTGTATACACTAGTCGCTATTATTATCTATTACATATATTTGAAAGCATTAATTATTATATTTGACATCAACGAATTGCGGGTTAAGTTTTTGACACCGTTGTCAGGGATTGAATTTTAGTACGCACAAATATAGCATTTGGGTCATAACTCCTTTAGGGTAAGTGATAGATCTATCAGCTAACTAAAGGGTTACAGTAGTGGGAGTAATCTCTCCTAAATTCAACCTTCAAAAAATAGAAAATGACATGAGATTAATACTTGCTCCTAAATTACATAAAGCTTTTTCACGAAATTTTTCTCCAATAGCACAAGGTATAGTGAAACTTCCAGGATCTTTAAGTTTCTGAGGTAATTTCCTTTAAATTATTGCACTACATTCTTCACTTAATGCAACAGTTTCAAAAGCTTCAAATTTTCGTTTCTTACTTAAAATATCCTTCATAAATTTTGCATATGTTGGCATCTGTTCCAAAGCTTTATCAAAAGGTATGTTAATGGTAAGTTTCTTAAAAATTTCAAAGAACTTAGAAAGTTGATGATCAAGCTTCTGGTGTTTTAATCTTTGAGGAAAGGTGGTGGTGGTTTTTCAACTTTCACATTAATAGGAATAACAGTCTGATCATTACTAGGAGAAGAAGTTTCTTTAGGTTCTTCAATCTCTTCAACCTCAATCTCATTTTCAATTTCATTCCGAATTTTTTCTTTTAATTCCTTTCCACTTCTAAGTTGTACAGCCTTAACATGTTCATGTTCTTTTCCAGTTTCTTTTAGATTGATTTCAACGTTACTAGGAAGTGTTCCTGGAGGTCTGTAATTAATTAAATTAGCGATTTGTCCCATTAGATTCTTAATATTACGAATAGCAGTGTTTTGATTTTGTAATTGATTACTCAGTTGGAAAATTAATTCTTCTATAGATAGCATCTTTTGTTGATTATTAAATCTAAGAGGTTTATAGTTTGAATTTACTTGATTGTTCCAATTTCCAGTTGGATGAGATTGATTATTACCCCATTGTTGTTGTGAATTATTCCAGTTAAAATTAGGTTGATTTTTCCACCCAGGATTATAATACTTTGAATAAGGGTTATTTTTACTAGCAATAGCTTGTAAAGTTTCAATAGTTTGAGAATCTTCAATATTAGCAGAGTTGTTATGTGATACATTGATAACAAAATTATCTAATTTCTTAGATATTGCAGCTACTTGTGAAGCTAAGATAGAAAATGATTCGTTATCATGAATACTTGCCATTTTTTTAGGATTAATCCTTTCAGAAGACCATTAAAAATTATTGTTAGCCATTTCTTGAATTAAAGTATAAGCTTCTTCAAATGATTTATCCATTAAAGAACCTCGAGCAGCAGCATCAATAATTAATTTCAGTGATCCAATAAGTCCGTTATAAAATGTTTGAATAATTAACCAATCAGGTAAAACATGATGAGGACACTTTCTTAATAGTTCTTTAAATCTTTCCTAAGTTTCATAAATTGTCTCCCCGTCAAATTGACTAAATGATGTAATGTCATTTCTTAATTTAGCAGTTTTAGAAGGAGGAAAATATTTAGCAAGGATTTTTTGTGCCATTTCAGCCCATATTTTAATAGAACTTGTTGCTAATGAGTTCAACCACATCTTTGCTTTATCTCTTAAAGAGAAAAGAAAGAGTCTAAGTCTAATAGCATCATCAGAAACATTGTTATATTTAAAGGTAGCACAAAGTTCTAAAAAACTAGCAAGGTGTAAATTTTGATCCTCATTTGGTGTTCCCCCAAATTGATTATTTTTAAGCATTTGAATAATAGACAGTTTAAGCTCGAAAGAATTAGCATCTACAGCAGGTATTTGAATATTATTATGAAGTTCATCAACTGTAGGGTTAGCATAATCCCTTAAAGGTTTGTAAACATTTTGATCATTAACTGCAATTGGATTTTGTAAATTGTTATGTAAATTAGCCATCTCTTGATATTTTAGAATTTGTTTTCCTTTATTAATTCTTCTAATAGTTCTTTCTAATTCAGAATCTAAAGATAATAATCCTTCAGAACCAGAACTACGCATAAAAAGGTAAATAAAAAAATAAAATAGCAAGAAATAAAATCTCTACTTACTTTTTTTTAATTTTTCTGTTTTTATAAATATTTTTGTATTTTATACTTTTTTATTTTGACAATAAAAGAAATAAATAAAAGAAAAATATAATAAATATTTAAAATCTAAAAATTTGCCCTCCCCAGCAACGGCGTGTTGACCTCATTTTTGATGAGGTCTTCCCTTCTTCTTTTTAGTGCTTAGGATCTAGCCTTAGGCTTTTCCTTTGACTATCTTAGAGGACTAGAATTGGGACCCACATTTTAGAAATTTAAACCACTTCTAAACTCCCTGCAAACTCCAGAAACTTGACTATAGACCCCTAATCACCTGGAGGGTTGAAATCAAATGTGGAAGTTTAAAGGATGAGTTCTTATAGGACTCTTTGGCCTTAGGATCGCCTCGGGTGGTCCGGTCCAGTGAAGGGGCTGACTTACACTACACTTACACACTACATTTCCACACACTTCCTAAAACCACACCCATACCCAACTTGACCTCCCGACTCATGTAGGTGATTCACATGGATGGTCCTTAACCCCTAAGCCCTTGGCTAAGAGGGTTAGGAACAACATAGTGAATGCCTCAAATGAGTCCTTTCATGGCTCATATGGGCTTGATATGGCTTCATGGCTCAACCAAAATAATTTCTTTCCACTTACATCCACCCAATCTTCAATTTTCCAAATTTTCAATTTTTGACCCCCGGGACCCTACACCCGCTTAGCCTACCCAAAACCCTTAAAATTACCCAAATTTCTCAAAAATTTCCAAATAACCCAAAATTCCCCAAAATCAATCCCAGAAATTTCCACATCACTCAAATTGATCATCCATACCCAAAAATACCAAAAATTCCAAAAATACCTCCCAATACCCTCCAAATACCCAAAATACCCCTCTTGACCCAAAAATCCAAAAATTCAAAAAATTCCCAGAAAATTCCAGAAAATCCCAAATATTCCCAATTTGATTTTGTCTAAATACACCATGGGCCAATTTTGTCAATTTACCCTACTTTTGTCAAAACCCCCAATTTGACCCATTTTAACCCAAAGTGAACCCAATGTCAAACCAAACCTACCCAACTGACCCCAATTTTGGTCCAATTCAATTCTAAACTGCAATTCAACATCCCCAATACCAATCTAGACCAAATCCAAGTCCAATTTGATTGACATTTGGATCCAATTTCACTTTTGGCCTTAAAGCCTAATTTGGACCCATGACCCAAACCTAACCCAAACTCACCCAATTCAACTCCAATTAACCCCAAATCTTTTCTAAATCTTCCTTAGCATCCCCACAAACAAAGCCCTAACATGATTTGCCCAAAATTTGAACCCAAACCCCACTCAAACTCAACCCAAAGCTAAAAGGCCCATATTTGACCTAAACCCAAATCCAACCCAATTCAAATCCAAATCACCCCCAATTTGTTTCAAGTCACTCATGACACATCCATGAGCTAAACCCAACAATTATTTGGCCCAACCTCTTTACAAAATTTCCATCCATGAATTCATTTTTTTTAAATTTAAAAGCCCATTCCTTAAACCATTTTAAAAGCCCACTTCCACCAAATCCAAAACCCCAAAATTCTTCCAAAGCCCATATGACATTTCCCCTCATCATACTTTCAATTAAAATCATCCCTAAGTCCTAAACCAATCATCAAATAATTCCAAATCAAGCCTCATGCCAAATCACCCCTAAATACCAAAATTTTCCTTAAATCCATTTCCATGAAATTGACTTCACTTTTCCCAAGCCAAAGATGAGCCATGAAGCCATGCATGAGCCACATGGGAGCCATGAGAGCCTCTTTACATGTCACCATGCCATTTTGGGCAAAAGGAGGAGGCTCTTTCCTTAATTCCTAAAGGTGATTAACCACTTCCATGACTCCACTAAACCATGCTTAAGCCTAATTGTACTTGGATTGTGACTTGACCCCACTAATCAAGCTGATCCAAATCACTTTCTCCTCAGCCTAAACCAGGCCTTGGGTGGTGCACCTAGCCCAAATGGGTGGGTTGACCCATTTAGGTCCAAATCTAGCCATGCCCCATTCCACTTTGGATCAAAGCCTTTACACATGTCCATGGCCAATTGATTGCACAAACCTCCAGCCCCGACCCACCCGACCTCGAGGGTGACCCATGCTCGGCCGGCCGGCCACCGGGCCGCCGGAAAACACCATGTCCGAGAGCTCACATGTGAGCCAACATTGAAATTCCCACTTGCCGAGCTGCCCCATCCCCAGTGGCTACCATGGCCGATCTTCTCCTCACCGAGCAGCTCGATCCCAAGCCCTAATTCCCCCGGGAGGCCCCCGACCAGCTCTATTTAAACTCCACCCCTCTCGGCCATGAGAGAGCGGAAGCACAAACCTTGCCAAAACTCGCCAAAATTGTTCCGGACCCTCCTCCACCCTTAGAGCACTTGATCCCCGGTGAAATCCCCCTGCCATTTCTCCTCCGTAAGCTCGATTTCGTAGTCGAAATTCCACCCAAAACCAGGACACTTCTCCACAAGTGAGCCAATCCCCAAATTGATTGGCTCTACACCTTCACCGGACCAAGGGAAGGTGTCCACCATCAAAAGCCCCATCTCCAGGGCCACCCGGTTGCTCCAGACCTCCAAGCTTTGTGATCGGGCTTGGTCGAAATCATATCCGGACGATTCACCGGACCGGGGACTTCATCCGGAGCTTGCCGGGATCCAATCGAAGGTGCAACAACTCTCGGATTGAAGCCACACTTCTCCGAGCCAAGGTATGAGCTAATTCTTCATCCCGAGCTTCGGAGATTCTTCATTTCAAATGCCTTAGATTCGAGTGCATGTTAACCGTATAGATGTGTTCGTCTCTTCAAGACGAATCCATAGAGTATAAGAACGTAAAAATCCATTGAGAATCGAGTGAGATCTTAGGGATTTAGTGTGGACGGCTCTCGGGTGAGAACACTTGGGGACGATGAACGGATGCCGTCCATCCAATACACGCGCGGACGGACGGCTCAGATGGCGTCGGACCGGGGGACGGTACAAGAACCGCGGGGCCCGGGCTGCTGACTCAGGTGGCGGTGTCGAATGGGAGCGCGCCGCGTGGTCTTTCGGAGCTGCCGAGGATGCGCTGGCGCTGACTCGGATAAGTAGAAAATTAGGGATTTTTTTATTTATTTAATTCCCTAAACTTCAAAAATTCATATCTCTGTCTAGAAAAATCAGAAAAATAAAATAAAAATACCCTCTTGCTCAGTGAAGAGAGGAGAATAATGTGGAAAAGAAATCACTTAATTTCATCAAATATTTTATTTTTTATAATTTATTTACTCTCTGCATTGTTTTAATTCTCCATGCATGCATACAATTCACCATGGCATGAGACCATAGGGCTTTTGAAGCCTCTGAATTTGGGAACATTCCCTGAATTTTCCAAAGTCAGAGGCCATCCCTATGAAGAGTTATTGATTTTTCAAGTTCATGTTACTGTTTTGAGTATTTTAATTCCAGTAAATAGCATGTTGTGAAATAAATTCTAGGAAAATTTGGTGATGTTCCTTATGACCAGGGAACCCTAGGAAAAATAGGTTTTGACTTAGTTCATTTAAAACAACCCTAATCGGCTTAAACACCCAAAATAGGTCTTTAATTAATTAGAATTAACCAGGCATCAAATTGACTTGAAATCAATTCTCCACTGACCTTTAGGATCAGAGGAACCCACCATAAAAATTTGAGGTCAATTGGACTTGGTTAGCCCTACTAATTGGGTTGAATAAGCCATTTAGCCATTTTAAACTTTAAAAATTCATAACTTCTAAAATATCTTTCAAAAATTCACCAAATTAGTTTTGGAGCCTCTCTGATATCAGGGGAACCTAAGAAAATTAAAATTTCAATTTTCTAAAAAAGTTGGTTTTTAATAATATTTTAATATTTTTAATAATTAAAAAATAATAAAAATCACAAAAATAATAAAATTCACCAAAATGTCACATTTTGAATTTTAATCACACAGGAACAAATCCCACATTTTTCCTAGGTCTATTTAGTGAAATATTAAATTTTAAAGCTTTAGGATATTTTAAAATTAAAAAAAATGTATTTTCTAGCATTTTCACCAAAAAAATTATAATAAATTATAGAAAAATCAGAAAATTACAAAATTTGCTTCTCTGGTTTCCTTGATATCAGAGAGATTTTTGAAAAATATAAAATCCATTTTTCAACATTTATTTTATTTTTAAATTAATTAACACTCCAAAACTTAAAATAATTATAATAAAAATAATATAATTCAAAAAATCACCAAAATTGGTCCAAGTGCTTCTCTGGTCATTAGGAATGTCCCCTAATTTTCTTAAGGACAGAAACTTTCCTTTGGTCATGTTATCAAATTTTCCTTGAAAATCTCTATTTTCCACCAAAAATAATTATATAAATAAATTAAATACAGAAAAATCACATTTTCTCCTCTCATGTCTTTATTGACATATGAGTGAAGTCACATAAAAATTTCAAGTTTATTTGAGTTCAATTTAGTGAGTTATGAAATTATTAAGCTTAAGGGGTAAAATGGTAATTAAACTTTTAACCCTTAATTAAAACTTTAGGTTTAATAAAAAATCAACAAGTAAAATATTTGATCCTAATCTGATTTGGATGATTGAAATTTAAATAATTAAAGGGTAGAAACCCATTAAACAGTTTTAAAATGATTAAACTTTAATTAAATAGTTGATTAAATTTGGAAAAATGATAAAATTGGAATTATTAAAATAAGGGATATTTATTAGGAAGAGATTTATTCTTTAATTTAAAAATCCCTAAACTAATTATCTCATTAATACTCAATTCTTAATTAAAATGATAACTCAAATTTAAAATATTAAAAGACTTAATCATTAAACTAAAATTAAATCATTAAACTCTTTTAAAAAAAAATTCAATTAAAATTAAAATAAAATTAAATTAAATTAAATAAATTAAATTAAATTAAAACAAATTAAATTAAATTAAACTAAATTATAATTAAATTAAATTAAATTAAATTAAAAATTAAATTAAATTAAATTAAAAATTAAATCAAATTAAATTAAATTAAATTAAATTAAATAAATTAAATTAAATTAAATAATTAAATTAAATTAAATTAAATTAAATCAAATTAAATTAAAATTAAATCAAATCAAATTAATTAAACATCAAATCAAATTAAATTGAACTATAACTCAATTAAATTAAGTTGAATTAAATATAACATCACTTAAGACATAAAGAATTCAAAATAAATGTAAAGCAACTTGAACACTATTCCAAATTTAAACCCTTTAACTTAAATCAAATCATTTGAATACTAATTTACCCTTGAAAGCTTTGATTATTATAACTCCTAAATGGAACATTAAATGAAGTGTTACTTCACTCATAGGATATTCAAATGTCTCTAGTTCAGCCGAGCAAGTTAACAAAACTTGAAAACCTCGGACGATCGATTCATTTATATAATTAAATTCATTTGGACTTAAAACAATCCTAGAAATATTGAAAAGATGTTTAAGATTCTTCTTAAGCACTTCCTCAATATGATAGGATATTTATAAGAACAATTGGACTTAATTGTCCTTTGATGAAGAAAATCGTCCTCAAACAAAAACACAAAGAACCTAGACGTCATAGGAGATGACTAGCTATAGGATTAGGAATTTGGTAGAAAACCATAACCTTTCCCTTAGCTTTACCTAGGAACTTGCTTAAATATTCTAATTGTATTTTAAGTGCAGCTTGGGATGACGGGAAGACCCTCCAGGTACGCTTTTATTTTATTGCAATTTACTTTCTTGCAATTTACTTTCTTGCAATTTACTTTCTTGCAATTTACTTTATTGCAAATGCACTTTACTTTTCTTGCATGATAAAACAACTGTTGCATGAAAACCCACATCTTTAGGATAGTCCCTAAAACTGAAACCAAAACTAAGTTAAAAGTCATTGCAAGATAAAATTCACCGCCACAACATTTCAAAATATAGAACAACTCAAAATTTAATCACAAACAGAACACAAAACTACAATTGCAACTAAATTAAAACGTCCTCGTTGGATGATCGGGAATACCTCGGATGATGTAACCTACGTGTTGCTAACGGGATTTCCCACGGTCTAAATGAAAGTGTGGAACTCGTTCGAGTTGAGTTTAGCAAATTCATCCGGACTAAGTGAATCCGATAAAAATAATGATGCGGAAGGATGGAACCGTGGGATCTTAACCGGTGTCGTTATAATCAACTTTAAGATTTGTTTTAATTAAAATACAAAAACACTTGGAAATTAAGACTTCTCTTAACCAAAACACTTTTCTCATCCCCTGATTTATGATTTCTAAAACTAAACCTCTGCAACAACAAGGAGCTCGGAGCATGGTGGGCAGCACGGCCATCGTCGTCGACGAAAACTTGAACCTACTTCGACAAAACCTTCTTAGAATTAAACAACAAAGCCATAGGACTTCGAGGTAGCTTGCCTAGCGCAACATAAATCCTCAACTCCTCGTTAGGCATTTGCATTGCAAATTAAGCCCTAACTGGACTTAGGATTCCGAGGTAGTCGTCCGATACGACATAAAACCTCATATCTTCTAGGCTATTTGTTTGATTTTATCATACAAATATAAGCCCTAATTAATTAAAATTGGCAAGATTGAAATACTAAATAAACATTAGGACTTTCCTAAACTCGAGCCAAACAATAGGATAGTCGGGAAATTACCGAAGTTCGCTTCGAATCTGTGATTTCTCCTACTTTTCTTCCTTTGAATTCCCAAAATAAAATGTTCCAAACTTGATCCATTCCCTATTGAAATTCCAAAATTCAATCTTTGAAAACCTTAAACTTTGAAATTCTTGAGAGCGGAATTATTGATTATTATCGAGAGTTTTCTTAGGTGATTCTCGTCACTTAAGATGTAATTAACTATAGGGGCTTGCCCTTATAGGGAATTTTAAAGAACCTGAGTAATATAAACCCCGTTTAATACTTTCATATTAAGCGGGGAATTTGTCGGCTTATAAAATTGGTTCACGGACCAAACGGATGTCGGAAAACTTCTAGTTTATTTGATCGAGCCCCACCATCGAGCGGTGTGTCTATCCTTAGGGACAGATACACGGTTTGTGGTGCGGTGCTCGTTTATATAAACTATTTGGGATGTGAGATCGGTTTAATCTCATATTTAAAATTATTTTCAAAATCAAATACTACTTTTTCAAATTATTTATTTAAATTAAAATTTAAATTCGCCGACAATTTCTGTTAGGCAACCACTTTTTAAAAATTTCACACAACCTAAAAATAGTGCCGACAACTTCTGGCGACTCCGCTGGGGAAAATTCCTCTCTCCATTATAATCAAATAATTCTGCTTTCAAAAATCGGTAGTGTATCCATGTCCTTAATGGGTCAAACTACCCTTCTTTCCGTTGGGATGTTATGTTCATTTCTACCTTGAACAAGTATAGCCAACATTCTCTCGGATTTAGGAGCCACTGTTTAGACACTCCTAAACAGAGAGGTTCCGAGATCCTTTACCTCATTTCGAGGTGGGGTGGACCCCCGATAGGTGTTAGTTTAGGAGTGATCCTTCGAGTCGGGAGGTCTTGCTTAAGACTTTCTTTTCCTTTCTGAATCGGATTCCTTACCTTCTCTACACCTTTGAACATTCCGTTCTAAATAAACAAACCCTTTAATAAGTGACTCTTTTAACAAATGATTCCTTCTTATAAATACATGAACAAAAAATGAGTTCGGACTCTTTTTAATTCCTTTCTTTTCGTCCTAAAGAAAAGAAGCATAACTCGGGATCGACAACCGGAATCCATCCTGCGAACTGGAAGCCCCGAAGCCGATTTTCTCCTTCACCAACGGATCGGACTTCGCCGTCTCATAAGGATGAGTCGCCCGACAATGGGGTCATCCGATTTGGACGAGGATTTGAAAACACGAACGTCGAGGTCACCGAGCGTCTCCCTCTTTGCCTGTCGAACAAGGTATCCGAAGCCGAGGAACCACTGCTCGAGTTCGACCTTAGGTCGACCCGGGAGTTTCCTCCCCTACAAAGGGTCCCGACTAGGGAGAATCTGCTCGTCCGCAGGAGGATCGTTCTCACTACCCCACCGGTCTAGTTGTTTCGCACCTACCCCGACTCACGCAAATCGAAAGGGAAAGAAATCCGGAACTATGGTAAACCCGTTACCGTGGAGGGTACGGATCTTCTGTATGACCTTCGTCTTCGAAATCGGGTCCGAGTTCGAAGATTCCGTCGGCGACAAAGACCCAAAGAAGAAATAGAAATAGAAGGATAGCCAAAGAAGCCAGAGCTGCTGAGATTGCTTTCCTGGAGGAAATTCCAGAACTGCCAGAATATACACCACTGCCTGACTACATACCACTTTTAGGAGGAAGCAGGTTCCATCCCCTCTCCGCCGCAGAGGATGAGGAGAATGTTTGCAAGATTGCTGCCACATTACCACAGCCCGCATACTACAACGATAGCCACAAGAAAAGGACTAGAACTACGCCGTTTGCTCGATTGCAAACTTTGGTAGAAAAGCTACCAAGGAAGGAAAACTGCCCCGTATCGGAGATTCTACGAAGAATAGGGCGGGTGCCGGTCAAATCCCGTCTTGGGCCCCGAGTAGAACCCGCCATCATGATAGAAAAGCCAAGCAAGAGAAAGAAGGCCAGCCCGCCTGTCGTAGTATCAGGATTACAGATTAGGGAGGATACCACCTTCCGAGCATTTGGCCGATGAGACCATCCGGTCATAGACCTTCGCTCGCTAGAAGGATGGTGTGGCGTCCCACTACGGGGCGATTGAGATTGAAACGACGGCCCGAGAAAGAAAGTCTCGCCGGGAGGCTGGAATGCGAAGAAAGTGCTACTTGCGATAAAGGGGACTCGTGAAAGGGGGACCCGGCAACCATCGCATGACAACCGCAAAGACACACAGAAAGCTCCGCTAGAAGATGCCATGGAAAAGTAGAGAACCGATATCCGACGGTTGGCAAAAGAAAGAGAAGAAAAGTTCGGAGATGAGATCGACTCATCGGAATTCATGGACAACGAATATGCAGAAATCAACATGGTTGAGACACGAGCTTCATCGGCTTCTCGAGGTGCTCCTGCAGCTGCAGAAAAGAGGAGCCGAGGCGATGAAGAGACGGCTTCGGGAAAAGAACGACACGATCGCTCGAATGGCGAAGAGGATGGAAGAGATGGTCGTAGCTGCGGCCACTCTCCGGAGTCGAGTACAGCCACATAGAGAAACACACCCGGAGGTCATTCACATCGTAGACGGAGGAAAGGAGATTACATCCGTCGATGGGGATGACCAGCTGAAAAGGATACAACACAAAGTATGATCCACGAAAAGGATATCAAGAACTTGGTAGAGCGAGCGAGTGCGAGAAGCCTTAGCACAATCGAAGAACGGGACATCTATTCGGACGGGTAGACCTTACCCGGAAGAATTCGACGCCGTCCAATACCCGAAAGGCTTCGTACCACCTACGTTTAAGACCTTCGACGGAGCCGGGAACCCCCGACGGCATGTTGCACACTTTCGTGCCGGTTGTTGCAATGCCGGCGGGAGCGATGCGCTACTCTTTCGACGGTTCGTCGGCGGTTTGTCGGGAATCGCCTTCGGCCGGTATGCGGGAGTACCCGACGGTTCGGTGAAGACATTCTCGGAGCTAGAGAGCCTCTTCATCGAGCGATTTGCGGAGCTCGGCACCACATCACTATAGGTGATTTGGTGGTAGAGAAACAAAGGCCGAATGAAACTTTAGTGGATTACATACTTCGATGGAGAATTTAAGTATGAAGTGTGAACCACAACTGCAAGAACAACATGCAGTCGGCATCTTGCTTAAAAGCATTCACGGTCCGATAGCACTTCTCCTCGAGGATTCACTATTAAGACTTTTGAGAAGTTGTTAAGCAAGGCCGGAAGCTTACAAGAAGAGGCGAAGCAATTAAATTTTGCCGACAAGACGGACAAGCGAAGCCGGTGAAGACCTTCGAAAAGAAATCCGGGATCGTTGCGGCGGTTGATAAAGGCAAGCAACCGATGCAAATACCACGGAACGGCCGCGACAACCACAACAGAATTACCGGCAACCCCGGTCCATCTATCGGTCGTCTCCGCGAGTATGAACAACCGTCCCGTCCGCAACGTACATTAAGGGAGCTTCGAGCGAGAGAATATCCGTTCAAAAATGAAGCGATACCAAAGATGTTCCGTAGCTCTAATGAAAACTCCGGATTTCCAGTGCCGGAGCCCAAAAGACAAGAGGAAGTCAACAAGAAAGGTGATCCCGACTTTTGCCCCTACCATCGGATGCTTGGGCACAAGATAGAAGATTGCATTACCTTTAAAAGTTGGCTCAACGACAACCTTCGGAAAGGAAATATAACAATCCCGAAGGAGTACATGAATGAACCCCGAAAGGAGGTTCCGTCGATGTTATCTCAGTCGATCCCATCATTCGATAGATCCCTATACATCGACGATGGATGGACTACCGCTTGGACGAGGTCTTCGAAAAAGATTTTAGACAACATCCGAACCTCCTCGGTGCGAGCTTCAATTCGGAGTTCGAGACCCAGTTAGCCGGTACTTATCACTTGCGATAGAAGAACCACCTTAACGAGGAGATGATCGAAGAAAAGAAGAAAATTGACGAAGAAGAGGGGACCGAGATTCCTAAGGCTAGACTAGGGGCTGCTTATCCTAGGATAGTTGTTTCTGATTCGGGGGAGAAATCCCTCGAACCTCTGATTTTGTATGATTATCTGCTCACTTCGGAGGGATCATATAATGATAAGGGTGATGGCGTTGGCTACGTTTTGACTGTTTCTAACGATTACGTAACTAGCGATAATCCGGACATCGACTTCGATACCAACAACAATTCTCAAATCATACACGATCTCGACAATCAAAATAATGAAGAAGACATCCATCAAGGAGGCTACGAGAGTTCGACGAAGCAACGGATCTATGCGTGAGTTTCGAGGAGCTCCGGTTAGGATAGAGTTAGAGCCTTCGGATTTTGAAGATAATCCGGAAGAGCCCGATCATTCCGATTCGGGAGGAGACACCGGCAAGTTCGACACTAGATTCGGAAGAAAATACGAAGTCGACTTGAGAAGTGGAAAAGTTCTACCTCCAAGAATGGGTCCAAAAGACAAAGGAAAGCGGGTGGTTGTTCAAGAAGAACCAACCCCGGCGGAAGAAATACCCATTCGAGAAGAAGCCGAGACGCATGAGAACAAAGTGGACTACAACGTGCTAGCCCATCTTAGGAAACTACCGGCCAAGCGAGCATTTACGATGCTCTCATCTTATCGAAAGGAGATGAGAGAAGCTCGATCGAGGCCTTACTTGATCCGAGAGATTTGCTTAGCTCAAATGGCCGGAGATTCCTTAGATGAGGTTTGCTCGTTAAAGGAACGGCGAGGTGTTACCTTCACGGACAATGACTTACTACTTGGGACGGCGAGATCACGACCGACCGTTGTACATTTCGATTCTGATCGGAAAATTTACACTCTCCGGAGTATTGGTGGATCCGGAGCATCAATCAATATAATGAGTCTTCGAACACTAGCATACTTGGAAATTGATGCTCGCGAGCTCGAGGCCGACAAAATGTTATTAAGAGGATTCAACCAGAAAGGAGAAAGAGCCCTCGGATCAATAACGCTAATGATGAAGACCGGTGACTTAGCAAAGACAACCGCAAAATTTCACATAATCGATTCGAAACGTCGTTCAACGCTCTCTGGGCCGACCATGGATACATGAAAATAGGATGGTACAATCATCTACGCACCGGTGCATCAAATACTACGATGGAGGGGAACGAGTGCATCAAAGGAGACTTGCGACCATTCTCCGTACATGAAATTGGAATCCATGAAGATGCGGCTTATTATGCACCGCCAAAGAAAACGATCTTCTCCGGAGATACGCGTAACAAATGAAGCAAAGAAAGTTCGAGACAACGAAGAACACTGAAGTTCTAGTCCAACGAGTCACTCACCACTCCCTTCGGCGAGATGGTGAAGGTTTCTCCACGACTCGCATCCGAGGTCGAGGCCGGGGACGAGGCCGTGGTAGAGACACTAGGACGATTGGACGAGAGAAACCAGCCATCAA
Organism: Papilionanthe hookeriana x Papilionanthe teres; assembly: GCA_022702705.1. Classification (NCBI taxonomy): domain Eukaryota; kingdom Viridiplantae; phylum Streptophyta; class Magnoliopsida; order Asparagales; family Orchidaceae; genus Papilionanthe; species Papilionanthe hookeriana x Papilionanthe teres. Next base: position 186,073,817 of record CM040421.1, read on the forward strand.
TGTTGATTGGGAAGATGGTTCGAAGAAGAAAAAGAAATCAAGCAAGAAGCGACAACAATAAATCGAAAGAAGCCGCAATACAAGATCTCCTCGAAGATGAAAAGAACGAAGAATACAAATCGATGTACGAGAAGATTAACCACTACGTACATACTATGACCCTAACTCCGATCCATTCTAACAAGATCGAGGGTATGGTGGTCGAAGAGGTACGTAACAACGGTGCGAAGCCGATCAAATTCTACCGTGGTGCTCCTTCCTCCAAAGCGAAAATAATGTACAATTCGAAGATGTCACTTCATCGAATTAATGGAATTACCTTTTGAGTGGTACTCTCCCTGTGTTCGAAATTTAATTCAACGTGGTTTCTTACCTCGACAATGGACAAAAGGCCAATCTCAACATTTTGAAAAGTTATGGAATAACTCCGATCGTCCTCCCGATTCGAAGTATGGACTCGGATTCGGCACGGTAGGATCGGTTGACGATGCGAATTTTGCTTGGTTGTCACTTGCGAAGTCCAATGAAAGCTGCATGGAAACTACGGACGAACTCGAAGATTTACAAATTGGAGACGCTCCACCGAATTCGAAGAAGAAATCAAATCTACGATAGATGAGTTAATGGAAGTTAACTTAGGTACTAGCGAAGAGCACTAGACCTACCTTTGTTAGCTCCTTACTCGATAAAGAAGACTCAGAAGAAATAATCAAATTATTAATGGAATTTAAAGATTGCTTTGCTTGGAATTATGACGAGATGCCGGGATTAGCTCCGAAGGTCGCGATCCATAAGCTAGGAGTGGATCCTACTACGTTCCCGGTCGGACAAGGTCCCGGAAGAATGCGTCCAGAAATCGAACAACAAGTCATAGCCGAAGTTAAAAAGCTAATAGACGCTAAATTTGTCCGTGAAGAACAATACCCGACTTGGCTATCCAATGTAGTGCCGGTCGAGAAGAAGAATGGTCGGATCGGAATTTGTGTGGACTTCGGAGATTTAAACAAGGCATCTCGAAAGGATGAATTCCCTCTACCGATCCCGGAATTAATGATCGACATTGCTTCGACACATGAAATATTCTCGTTCATGGATGGATCTTCGGGATACAACCGAATAAAAATGGCTCCGAGAAGATGAAAAGCTTACGGCATTCGAACGCCGATCGGAGTATTTTGCTTTACACGGTGATGCCATTCGGATCGAAGAACGCGGGAGCGACCTACCAAAGAGCAATGACAAGAATTTTTGATGATCTCATCCACAATCGAAGTCGAATGCTACGTGGACGATGTGGTCATCGAAAGCAAAGTAAAGGAAAACCACTGTATGATTTGAGAATTGTTTTCGAATGATTAAGACAATTTAACCTTAAGATGAATCCCTTAAAATGCGCCTTCGGCGTCACCTCGGGAAATTCTTAGGATTCGTTGTCCGACATCGTGGAATTGAAATCGACCGGAGAAGATTAAAGCCATCTTAGAAATGCCGCCTCCCAAAACCTTAAAACAACTACGATCTTTTCAAGGGAAGGCGGCATATCTTCGACGCTTTATCTCGAGCACTGTCGGGTAGGTGTCGGCCTTTCTCGGCACTAGTTAAAAAGGACGCCAAATTTATTTGGGAAGAGAAATGTCGGAAGGCCTTCGAAGACATTAAACAATATTTAATGACACCTCCTGTCTTAGCGACCCAGTCTCGGGTAGGCCGTCGATACTTTACACCGCGGCTTTAGATGACTCTCTCGGAGCCTGTTGGCAGAGTCGATGATGAGGGTAAAGAAAATGCTCTTTACTACTTAAGCCGTCGTTTACTTCCGACGGAAGTAAGGTATCCCGCAATTGAAAAGCATTGTTTGGCCACGATCTTCGCCGCTCGAAAGCTCGGGCACTACATGCTTTCTCACGAGGTCGACACGATTTCGAAGTTTAATCCATTGCGATACTTGATGACTCGTCCAACACTTTCGGCGGACTTGCCGGATGGTCGATGATATTATTGCAATTCGATATAACTTTCGTGCCTCAGCGTGCGATAAAGGGACAAGTCTTAGCAGACTTCCTCGCGGCACACCCTTTGCGGCGAATCTCCTCTCGATGATGATTTGCCGGATGAACAAATAATGAACCTAGAAGACCTTGATGATCGACGTTGGGAATTATATTTCGACGGAGCATCTTCGGCACACAAAGACGAAGAATCGCAAGTGATAGTGCCGTAAGGCGAGAATCGGGCTAATCTTTATAACACCGGAGCGGGGGATGTTAAGATACTCCTACCACTTGACGGAGCCGTGTACGAACAACGAAGCGAGAATACGAAGCCCTCATAACGGGATTGGAATTAACTATTCGAATGGGGATAACGAGACATCAACATCTACGGGGATTCACGGTTAATCATTCGACGAGATCGTCGGACAATACGGAATTTTTAAACCAAGACTCGAACAATACTTCCGGTATGCCATACGGTTGTTGGAACAGATTCCGAATGTGACAATTTACAAGATTCCCGAGAAAGAAAATGCTTTAGCGGATGCTTTAGCCCGTCTCGCAAAAGAGTTTGCACTGTTTGCAAGATGAATCGGTGGAAGTGTCGGTTCACGGACGTCGGGTCCTATCACGGCTCGACATAGACACAATACACAAATCGGCAAAGAAAAAGAATCGGTTGCGGCGGTGACGGAAAACACGAGAAGATTGGCGACGGCCATTAATGAATCTACACGCAAACGGGAAAGCTACCGGAAGATAGGTCGCTAGCCCATCGGATCGAAAAGAACTGCATCCTACGCATTAATAAACAACACATTATACGGAAGGTCTTTTGATCGAAATGTGGCTAAGATGCCTAAGCGGGTCGAGGCCGTGAAATTGTTAAAGAGGTGCATTCGGGACTCTGTGGCGCTCACCGGTCGGGTCCAGAAGATGAAAATGAAAATTAAAAGACTAGGGTACTACGGCCCTCGATGATGACGCATTGCATGAAAATCGCCGAAGGCGTCATCGATGCGAGTACACGGAGTGGTTCTACACCAACCTCCAGAATGTCTGCACCAGACAATTGCGTCGTGGCCATTTGAATGTTGGGGCACGGATATAGTGGGTCCGATAGAACCACCATCTTGAAAGGACATCGCTTCATTCTTGCGGCTACGGATTACTTTTCCGAGTGGGCGAGAAGCGGTTCCACTTAGAGAGTGAAAGCACACCACGTCTTACGGTTTTCGAGAACCGAGTTGTCTACCGTTTCGGAGTGCCGCGCGAGATCATCTCGGATAATGGGTCGGCGATTCGAAGCACACAAATCAACGATTTTGTCGGGAGACACGGAATCGGCTGGCGATACTCGACAATTTACTACCCGAAGCGAAACGGTCTCGGCGAGGCTTTTAATAAAACTCTCGTTCAAATCTTAAAGAAAACCTTGGACGATAATAAGAGAAATTGGCACGAGAAATTGTTAGAAACCTTATGGGCCTACCGGACAACTTTCGAACTCCTACTCGAAGCTACACCTTACGCTCGCGGTGTATGGGTCCGAGGCGAGTGTTACCTTTAGAGGTTCGGCTTCCTTCACTCGGAATTGCGAGTTGCAAACAAGATCACGACAGAAGAAAATGCCGGATTACGACTCGAAGAATTAGAAAGCTTGGAAGGGAAAAGACTTGCGGTGCAACGGAATTTAGAACTATACCGAGCTAAGATGGTTCGAGCCACGACAAGTCGAGTCCGCCCGAGAACCTTGAAAGTTGGTGACTTAGTTCTCGTTCTCGAGAGCCTATTCTTGCACACCGCGAGATAGGAGGAAAATTTGAACCCACTTGGGAAGGACCGTTTGTGGTTGAAGCGGTATACTCGGGAGGTTCCTACCGGCTAGTGAATTGCCGGGGAGAACGACATATGCTTCGATCGACGGACGATACTTGAAAAAGTATTCACGTTACCTGATGTTTCGAAGGAATGAATTCTTCATCCCTAAGAAACACGGGCAAAGTAATTACTTATGATTGGGTCAGAACCCAAAAATAATAAAATGTGCTAAAACAAATAAAATCGTGATAATTAAGTTTTCCTTGTTTTCTTTTTCAAATCAAAATCCTTTTCCTGATCTTATCCACTTCATTCTGTTAAATTTTAAAAAAAATATATAAATAAAAAAATGTATCTTTAATAAACATTTTCTTAATGTTCTTGTTCTTAGTACGGCCCACGATCCTTTTCCTTGTCTTTTCGCGGGGAAATGTCGAACGGGCGGTTGGTCCGAACTTTAAGAATGGCGTAAGCCTTGCACTCGATGAAAAGAGGGTGAAAGATGGAGCGATAATCGAGATTGACTCGGATTTCGCACCGGCGGGCCTACGATACGAGGAAAGTGAGCCGGGTCCCGATTAGCGAGAAGAACTACCGGGCGGACGGTGATGAAAGTGGGTGGCCCAAGCCACCGATCCGACAAAATGAAAAGAAAGGCAAACACCGAAGAAGATAAGAAAATGAAGTCCGTAGTCGCTACGGCGGAGGGCGAGCTTGTCGGCGCCGCGCCCGCGGAGATTCATGAAGTGCGGAGAGCTACTCTCACGGCCACGCAACGAAGAAATAAGAATCGCCGTATCAGTAAGATGTTAACAAAACTAGCTACGGACCGGCGCGACGAGACAGATTGCTTAATGCCGGCACATACACTTCGAGGACACCGGTTCACCGGGATCTCGAAGAAAGGAGACCGGCTCCTAGGATAACGAAAGAACCGGGGAAATCTCCGGAAGATCGGAAGAAAGAAGGCTACCACGCCACCGGATAGAACCACCGGTAGTGCATGACCTTGTTGCGAAGCAACCCGGGGGATGTCCCGACGGGCATCATCCACGAGGAGCGAGGTATGCGAGGGGAACGTGAAGGGATTGAACCATATATCCCACAATATGTCACGAGGCCTCGCCATGCACGGATCATTCCGGAATACGAGTTGGAGTGAATGCGAAAATGTTGAAAAGAAAACTTTCGAATACTTCGAGAGAATTAAAGGAAGAAGAATCGACATACTAGAGGGCCTCGAGCTACATACGAACGTATTCTCGGAGTATGAACAACGGCAAATCGTGGATTGTATCAGAGATTTGAAGAGAATGGGCCGAGCGAGGCCGCTGAGGAAAACACATACTCGGAACCCCGGAGATGGATGCCGGGGAAAGGAAGAATCACGATACAATGCGGATCTTGCTACAACTTTCTTTGAAGACGAAGGGAAACCCAGCGGGGATACTCCGTCATGGGCGAGTAGATCCGATGCCATTAGTCATCGAGAGAATGGTAAAGAGATTGATAACATGGAGAGTGCGCGGCGGTTGCATGCCCGATAGGCTGCATTATCAACATCTACAAACGGGGTAGTGCATACCCCCACATATAGATCACCACGACTTCGTCGGACCTTCTACGCACGGTCTCTTTCTTGAATGAGTGTAACATCATGTTCGGATGCGACCTCCGGATAGCGAGGCCGGGTGAGTTCGAGGGCCGGTGAAGATACCTCTGCCGGTGGGTTCCGTCATGATGCTTGCGGGGTAACGGAGCGGATATCGCAAAGCATTGCATACCGGGAGTGCCGGTGGAGCGAATCTCGGTTACTTTCGGGAGGATGGACGACGACGAGATACCTTACCATTTCCAACCGGACCCGAGCTAGAGAACCTCGGCCTTACGAGCTGTGAGTTACATGGGAAATATCACACCTCCGACGTACATCCAGTAGGCATCCTTGCCGAGGATGGCTTGGAAGGTGATGTTATTGACCATGTACCCCACTATTCGGACATGGATTTTTGACGGATGCTTCTTTTGATGGACCAACAAAGATCATACACGATCCGTTTTGAGTCTACATGGATTGTATGAAATGTATTCCGGATCGAGTTGTACGACGTATTTTCAACATGATTGGAATGAAAGTGACCATGTCGCATTTTTGGCCTTCACCTCTTTTGTGCGAATTGATTGGGAAACGCCATTAAAGTTAAATGAACTTCGAACAAAGAACGGAAAAGAAAAAAAAAGAGTAAAAGAAAACTTTCTAAAAAAAAATCTAAAAAATGACAAACACCGAATAAACGATAAGATAAAATTTGAACCATTAAAAGATAAACGAAATCAACACGAATCTCGAATTCCATCCTTCCGAATTTCAAATTCAATCTTTCCAGAATCCACTCTCGATCAAATTTCAAATTTCGATCTTTTCGAATCTCGAAATCGAATTCTCGATCAAATTCCAAATCCGATCTCGATCGAGTTTCAAACTTGATCTTCCAAATTCAAATCAAATTTTAAATCAAATTTCGATCGAGTTCGAACTCATCCTTCCAAATTTCCAAATTCGATCTTTCCAGATTCGAATCCGAGTCTCGATCAAATTCGAATTCAATCTTTCCGGATTCTAAATCTCTATCAAATCTCAAATCCGATCTTCAGATCTCGAATCGAATCTCGATCGAAAATTCAAGTTCAAATTTTTGGGTCGAGGATTTTACATCCAAGACTGCCTTGCTTTAGGATTCTTTCCTATTGCCTTCGAAATACATCAAATTCGAACTTTTGGGTCGAGGATTTTACATCCAAGTACCTTTGCTAGGATTCTTTTCCTGTTGCCTTGAAATACATCAAATTCGAACCTTTTGGGTCGAGGATTTTACATCCAAGCTGCCTTTGCTTTAGGATTCTTTCCTGTTGCCTTTGAAATACATCAAATTCAAACCTTTTGGGTCGAGGATTTTACATCCAGATTGCCTTGCTTTAGGATTCTTTCCTATTGCCTTTGAAATACATCAAATTCGAACCTTTTGGGTCGAGGATTTTACATCCAAGACTACCTTGCTTTAAGATTCTTTTCCTGTGCCTTTGAAATACATCAAATTCAACCTTTTGGGTCGAGGATTTTACATCGAAATGCCTTTGCTTTAGGATTCTATTCCTATTGCCTTTGAAATACATCAAATTCGACCTTTTGGGTCGAGGATTTTACATCGAAGCTGCCTTTGCTTTAGGATTCTTTCCTGTTGCCTTTGAAATACATCAAATTAAACCTTTTGGGTCGAGGATTTTACATCCAAGTGCCATTGCTTTAGGATTCTTTTCTGTGCCTTTGAAATACATCGAAGTTCAAATTTTTGGGTCGAGGATTTTACATCGAGATGCCTTGATTAGGATTCTTTCCTGTTGCCATTGAAATACATCGAATTCAAACCTTTTGGGTCGAGGATTTTACATCCAAGCTGCCTTTGCTAGGATTCTTTCCCTATTGCCTATGAAATACATCGAATTCGAACCTTTTAGGTCGAGGATTTTACATCCAAGACGCCTTTTAGGATTCGCCTTGCTTTAGGATTCTTTCCCTATTGCACTGAAATACATCAAATTCAAACCTTTGGGTCGAGGATTTTACATCCGAGACTGCATTGCTTTAGGATTTTTCCCTATCGCAATGAAATACATCAAATCAATTCAAACTCTTGAGGTTAAGGATTTTACATCCAACACCGCATTACTACGAGATCTCTTCTCATTGTAACGATTCAATCTAATCAATTCGATCTTCTTTTGAGGTTAAAGATGTTACATCTAAAACCTCGAAATTCCGATTTTCATTTCAAATCAAATCCTTAAATTAATTTTGATAAACTTGCAATCTAAATTAAAACTCCAATTGAAATCTAAACTCGCACATCAAAACTTAAATTGAAACAAAATAAAATCTAAATCGAAATTCCCCGAGATCATGTGATTTGGGATTCACCTCCTTTTACGTTCCCCGGCGAGAGTTCGAGAATCTCCGGTTCCGGAGATATACTTGACACTCCCTGGCGGAAACTCTTTACTTCGTCTCAAGTTTGTCACTTGGACATCCGTGTTGGTTGTGTTGATCTCTTCGGTCAACGCCGATACGTGCGGTGTGCTCCGTCGGCTCACCACACCTATTGGAGGTCCATTTGTTGACCTCATTTTTGATGAGGTCTTCCCTTCTTCTTTTTAGTGCTTAGGATCTAGCCTTAGGCTTTTCCTTTGACTATCTTAGAGGACTAGAATTGGGACCCACATTTTAGAAATTTAAACCACTTCTAAACTCCTGCTGAACTCCACAAACTTGATTATAGACCCACTAATCACCTAGAGGGTTGAAATCAAATGTGGAAGTTTAAAGGATGAGTTCTATAGGACTCTTTGGCCTTAGGAGCGCCTACAGGTGGTACGAGTGCAGTGAAGGGGCTGACTTACACTACACTTACACACTACATTTCCACACACTTCCTAAAACCACACCCATACCCAACTTGACCTCCGACTCATGTAGGTGATTCACATGGATGGTCCTTAACCCACTAAGCCCTTGGTAGAGGGTTAGGAACAACATAGTGAATGCCTCGAATGAGTCCTTTCATGGCTCATATGGGCTTGATATGGCTTCATGGCTCAACCAAAATAATTTCTTTCCACTTACATCCACCCGATCTTCAATTTTCCAAATTTTCGATTTTTGACCCAGGGACACTACACCCAGCACTACCCAAAACACTTAAAATTACCCAAATTTCTCAAAAATTTCCAAATAACCCAAAATTCCCCAAAATCGATCCGAACATTTTCACATCACTCAAATTGATCATCCATACCCAAAAATACCAAAAATTCCAAAAATACCTCCCAATACCCTCCAAATACCCAAAATACCCCTCTTGACCCAAAAATCCAAAAATTCAAAAAATTCCCAGAAAATTCCAGAAAATCCCAAATATTCCCAATTTCATTTTGTCCAACTACACCATGGGCCAATTTTGTCAATTTACCCTAATTTTGTCAAAACCCCAATTTGACCCATTTTAACCCAAAAGTGAACCCGATGTCGAACCAAACCTACCCAGTGACCCCGATTTTGGTCCAATTCAATTCTAAACTGCAATTCGACATCCCCAATACCAATCTAGACCAAATCCAAGTCAATTTGATTGACATTTGGATCGATTTAACTTTTGGCCTTAAAGCCTAATTTGGACCCATGACCCGAACCTAACCCAAACTCACCCAATTCAACTCCAATTAACCCCAAATCTTTTCTAAATCTTCCTTAGCATCTCCACAGAAACAAAGCCACTAACATGATTTGCCCAAAATTTGAACCCAAAGCCCCACTCGAAACTCGACCCCAAAGCTAAAAGGCCCATTTTTGACCTAAACCAGCCAAATCCAGACCCAGATTCAGAATCCAAATCCACCCCCAATTTGCTTCAAGTCACTCATGGCACATCCATGAGCTAAAACCAACAATTATTTGGCCCAACCTCTTTACAAAATTTCCATCCATGAATTCATTTTTTTTTAAATTTAAAAGCCCATTCCTTAAACCATTTTAAAAGCCCACTTCCACCAAATCCAAAACCCCAAAAATTCTTCCAAAGCCCATATGACATTTCCCCTCATCATACTTTCAATTAAAATCATCCCTAAGTCCTAAACCAATCATCAAATAATTCCAAATAAAGCCTCATGCCAAATCACCCCTAAATACCAAAATTTTCCTTAAATCCATTTCCATGAAATTGACTTCACTTTTCCCGAACCAAAGGTGAGCCATGAAGCCATGCATGAGCCACATGGGAGCCATGAGAGCCTCTTTACATGTCACCATGCCATTTTGAGCAAAGGAGGAGGCTCTTTCCTTAATTCCTAAATGTGATTAACCACTTCCATGACTCCATCTAAACCATGCTTAAGCACTAATTGTACTTGGATTGTGACTTGACCCCACTAATCAAGTCGATCCAAATCACTTTCTCCTCGGCCTAAACCGAGGCCTTGGGTGGTGCACCTAGCCCAAATGGGTGGGTTGACCCATTTAGGTCCAAATACAGCCATGCCCCATTCCACTTTGGATCAAAGCCTTTACACATGTCCATGGACGATTGATTGCACAAACCTCCGGCCACGACCCACGACCTTGAGGGTGACCCATGCTAGCCGGCCGGCCACCAGGCCGCCGGAAAACACCATGGCCGAGAGCTCGCATGTGAGCCGACATTGAAATTCTCACTTCTTAGTTGCCCCATCCCGAGTGGCTACCATGGGCGATCTTCTCCTCACAGAAGCAGGTGATCCGAGCCCTAATTCCCACAGGGAGGCCCCGACCCGGCTACATTTAAACTCCGCCCCTCTCGGCCATGAGAGGAGCAGAAGCACAAACCTTGCCAAAACTGCGCAAAATTGTTCCGGACCCTCCTCCACCCTTAGAGCACTTGATCCCAGGTGAAATCCCCTGCCATTTCTCCTGCGTAAGCTCGATTTCGAGTTGAAATTCCACCAAAACCGGGACACTTCTCCACGGTGAGCCAATCCCCAAATTGATTGGCTCTACACCTTCACCGGACCGAGGGAAGGTGTCCGCCATCAAAAGCCCCATCTCCGGGCCACCCGGTTGCTCCGGCCTCGAAGCTTTGTGATCGGGCTTGGTCGAAATCATATCCGGACGATTCACCGGACCGGGAGAGTTCATCCGGAGCTTGTCGGGATCCGATCGAAGGTGCAACAACTCTCGGATTGAAGCCACACTTCTACGAGCCAAGGTATGAGCTAATTCTTCATCCAGAGCTTACGGAGATTCTCCATTTCAAAAGCCTTAGATTCGATACATGTTAGCAGTATAGATGTGTTCGTCTCTTGAGACGAATCCATAGAGTATAAGAACGTAAAAATCCATTGAGAATCGAGTGAGATCTTAGGGATTTAGTGTGGACGGCTCTCGGGTGAGAACACTTGGGGACGATGAACGGATGCGCGTCCATTCGATACACGCGCGGACGGACGGCTCGGATGGCGTCGGACCGGGGGAAGGTACGAGAACCGCGGGGCCCGGGCTGCGACTCGGGTCGCGGCGTCGAATGGGAGCGCGCCGCGTGGTCTTTCGGAGGCTGTAGAGGATGCGGCGGCGCGACTCGGATAAGTAGAAAATTAGGGATTTTTTATTTATTTAATTCCCTAAACTTCGAAAATTCATATCTCTGTCTAGAAAAATCGGAAAAATAAAATAAAAATACCCTCTTGCTCGGTGAAGAGAGGAGAATAATGTGGAAAAGAAATCACTTAATTTCATCGAATATTTTATTTTTTATAATTTATTTACTCTCTGCATTGTTTTAATTCTCCATGCATGCATACAATTCACCATGGCATGAGACCATAGGGCTTTTGAAGCCTGCTGAATTTGGGAACATTCTACTGAATTTTCCAAAGTCGAAGGTCATCCTATGAAGAGTTATTGATTTTTCAAGTTCATGTCACTGTTTTGAGTATTTTAATTCCAGTAAATAGCATGTTGTGAAATAAATTCTAGGAAAATTTGGTGATGTTTCTTATGACCAGGGAACCCTAGGAAAAATAGGTTTTGACTTAGTTCATTTAAAACAACCATAATTGGCTTAAACACCCAAAATAGGTCTTTAATTAATTAGAATTAACCAGGCATCAAATTGACTTGAAATCAATTCTCCACTGACCTTTAGGATCGGAGGAACCCACCATAAAAATTTGAGGTCGATTGGACTTGGTTAGCCCTACTAATTGGGTTGAATAAGCCGATTTAGCCATTTTAAACTTTAAAAATTCATAACTTCTAAAATATCTTTCAAAAATTCACCAAATTGGTTTTGGAGCCTCTACGATATCAGGGGAACCTAAGAAAATTAAAATTTCAATTTTCTAAAAAAGTTGGTTTTTAATAATATTTTAATATTTTTAATAATTAAAAAATAATAAAAATCACAAAAATAATAAAATTCACCAAAATGTCACATTTTGAATTTTAATCACACAGGAACAAATCCCACATTTTTCCTAGGTCTATTTAGTGAAATATTAAATTTTAAAGCTTTAGGATATTTTAAAATTAAAAAAAATGTATTTTCTAGCATTTTCACCAAAATAATTATAATAAATTATAGAAAAATCGAGAAAATTGCAAAATTTGCTTCTCTGGTTTCCTTGATATCGAGAGATATTTTTGAAAAATATAAAATCCATTTTTCAACATTTATTTTATTTTTAAATTAATTAACACTCCAAAACTTAAAATAATTATAATAAAAATAATATAATTCAAAAAATCACCAAAATTAGTCCAAGTGCTTCTCTGGTCATTAGGAATGTCCCCTAATTTTCTTAAGGACAGAAACTTTCCTTTGGTCATGTTATCAAATTTTCCTTGAAAATCTCTATTTTCCACTAAAAATAATTATATAAATAAATTAAATACGGAAAAATCACATTTTCTCCTCTCATGTCTTTATTGACATATGAGTGACGTCACATAAAAATTTCAAGTTCATTTGAGTTCAATTTAGTGAGTTATGAAATTATTAAGCTTAAGGGGTAAAATGGTAATTAAACTTTTAACCCTTAATTAAAACTTTAGGTTTAATAAAAAATCAACAAGTAAAATATTTGATCCTAATCTGATTTGGATGATTGAAATTTAAATAATTAAAGGGTAGAAACCCATTAAACAGTTTTAAAATGATTAAACTTTAATTAAATAGTTGATTAAATTTGGAAAAATGATAAAATTGGAATTATTAAAATAAGGGATATTTATTAGGAAGAGATTTATTCTTTAATTTAAAAATCCCTAAACTAATTATCTCATTAATACTCAATTCTTAATTAAAATGATAACTCAAATTTAAAATATTAAAAGACTTAATCATTAAACTAAAATTAAATCATTAAACTCTTTTTAAAAAAAAAAATTCAATTAAAATTAAAATAAAATTAAATTAAATTAAATAAATTAAATTAAATTAAAACAAATTAAATTAACTTAAACTAAATTATAATTAAATTAAATTAAATTAAATTAAAAATTAAATTAAATTAAATTAAAAATTAAATCAAATTAAATTAAATTAAATTAAATTAAATTAAATAATTAAATTAAATTAAATTAAATTAAATCAAATTAAATTAAAATTAAATCAAATCAAATTAATTAAACATCAAATCAAATTAAATTGAACTATAACTCAATTAAATTAAGTTAAATTAAATATAACATCACTTAAGACATAAAGAATTCAAAATAATTGTAAAACGACTCGAACACTATTCCAAATTTAAACCCTTTAACTTAAATCAAATCATTTGAATACTTAATTTACCCTTGAAAGCTTTGATTATTATAACTCCTAAATGGAACATTAAATGAAGTGTTACTTCACTCATAGGATATTCAAATGTCCTAGTTCAGCGAGCAAGTTAACAAAACTTGAAAACCTCGGACGATCGATTCATTTATATAATTAAATTCATTTGGACTTAAAACAATCCTAGAAATATTGAAAAGATGTTTAAGATTCTTCTTAAGCACTTCCACGATATGATAGGATATTTATAAGAACAATTGGACTTAATTGTCCTTTGATGAAGAAAATCGTCCTCAAACAAAAACACAAAGAACTCTAGACGTCATAGGAGATGACTAGTTATAGGATTAGGAATTTGGTAGAAAACCATAACCTTTCCCTTAGCTTTACTAGGAACTTGCTTAAATATTTTAATTGTGTTTTAAGTGCGGCTTGGGATGACGGGAAGACCCTCAGGGTATGCTTTTATTTTATTGCAATTTACTTTCTTGCAATTTACTTTCTTGCAATTTACTTTCTTGCAATTTACTTTATTGCAAATGCACTTTACTTTTCTTGCATGATAAAACAATCGTTGCATGAAAACCCACACCTTTAGGATAGTCCCTAAAAGCTGAAACCAAAACTAAGTTAAAAGTCATTGCAAGATAAAATTCAACGCCACAACATTTCAAAATATAAAACAACTCAAAATTTAATCACAAACGAGAACACAAAACTACAATTGCAACTAAATTAAAACGTCCTGTTGGATGATCGGGAATACCTCGGATGATGTAACCTACGTGTTGCTAACGGGATTTCCCACGGTCTAAATGAAAGTGTGGAACTCGTTCGGTTGAGTTTAGCAAATTCATACGGACTAAGTGAATCCGATAAAAATAATGATGCCGGAAGGATGGAACCGTGGGATCTTAACCGGTGTCGTTATAATCAACTTTAAGATTTGTTTTAATTAAAATACAAAAACACTTGGAAATTAAGACTTCTCTAAACCAAAACACTTTTCTCATCCCACGATTTATGATTTCTAAAACTAAACCTCTGCAACAACAAGGAGCTCGGAGCATGGTGGACGAGCACGGCCATCGTCGTCGGCAAAACTTGAACCTACTTCAAGCAAAACCTTCTTAGAATTAAACAACAAAGCCATAGGACTTCGAGGTAGCTTGCACTAGCGCAACATAAATCCTCAACTCCTCGTTAGGCATTTGCATTGCAAATTAAGCCCTAATCGGACTTAGGATTCCGAGGTAGTCGTCCGATACGACATAAAACCTCATATCTTCTAAAGTTATTTGTTTGATTTTATCATACAAATATAAGCCCTAATTAATTAAAATTAGCGAGATTGAAATACTAAATAAACATTAGGACTTTCCTAAACTCGAGCCAAACAATAGGATAGTCGGGAAATTACCGAAGTTCGCTTCGAATACGTGATTTCTCCTACTTTTCTTCCTTTGAATTCCCAAAATAAAATGTTCCAAACTTGATCCATTCCACTATTGAAATTCCAAAATTCAATCTTTGAAAACCTTAAACTTTGAAATTCTTGAGAGCGAGAATTATTGATTATTATCGAGAGTTTTCTTAGGTGATTCCCGTCACTTAAGATGTAATTAACTATAGGGGCTTGCCGCTTATAGGGAATTTTAAAGAACCCGAGTAATATAAACCTCGTTTAATACTTTCATATTAAGCGGGGAATTTGTCGGCTTATAAAATTGGTTCGCGGACCAAACGAATGTCACAAAACTTCTAGTTTATTTGATCGAGCCCCACCATCAAGCGATGTGTCTATCCTTAGGGACAGATACACGGTTTGTGGTGCGGTGCTCGTTTATATAAACTATTTGGGATGTGAGATCGGTTTAATCTCATATTTAAAATTATTTTCAAAATCAAATACTACTTTTTCAAATTATTTATTTAAATTAAAATTTAAATTCGCCGACAATTTCTTTTAGGCAACCCCTCTTTAAAAATTTCACACAACCTAAAAATAGTGCCGACACGGCGCCAAAAACTTGACCTCGATCCTCTGACAACACAGTAATTTATGCTTTCAAAAATATGTTATAGTCAACACTTTGACCCAAATAATAATAGCGGCTAGTGTATATAAATATAATTTTATGGAAAATATTTTACACACTAGAGGTACAACACAAGTATACATATCATTTCAAGTAATATAAGGCTTTAAATAAAGACCCGAGTATCGATCCCATAAGGAGGTTTATAGATTTTTAAATATTTTAATTTTATTTTAATGTATTTCTTTAAAGTTTTAATATTTAATATTTAGTTTACTAAATGCAGAATTAAAGCAATAATAAAATAATGAGTGATGTAAATAATAAGAAGCAAACAACTTTCTTCCTTTCAATTAATCCAAGACTTTTTAGATAATGTAATATTCGTGGAGAATATAAATTTATGGTATTGTGCCAAATAGAAGCAGTCATATTCTTTACTTTCGCTTGATAGTATAAAGAACATTGGTTAATCTATAGATCAGGTCTGGATGTATTGTTAGTAGAACGGGTTAATCTAGGCTCACACTACTAGATATCCAAGGGTGGCTATGGTCGGCCCTACTAGTGACCCGTTCCCTCTCTATAAACCAAATTATAAGAATTTAGTCTGTCACTCTAAAAACTTATTAATTCTACGCCCATTGAATAATATTTTCCTATTTATTTGCACTTCATCTTGAATAACCTGCACAAGGCCTTCGACTACCCAAGGATTCATGTGATATCTACTAGTTAAGAATTCATCTCCTTCTAGGTCTCAAAACTCTTCAATAGATTTTAACAAATTAAATGGTCAATTTAAATAGTAAATTAAGATCTGATATTAATATCATCACAATATTAAAATAATATTTTAGTTTATAATTCTCCAACAAATTTTAGATTATCTTATTTATCTTTTCATAATTGAAAGCATAAAGTAAAGTAACTACTCATAACACATTGAATTTAAATAACAAAACATATAAATAAAACATTGAATCAAATTACAAATATTTATCTCAAGTGTTTCTCTAACTGAACCTCTGATTCCTTCTGACTCCAAAGCGAAGACTTCACAAGCACCAACTCTTTCACACTCTCAATACAAACTCTAAATAAAATAAACTCACTAATTTATGAAGGAAAATAAACTAAAAGTATGGCCCTTAAAATTTCTCTCTAATTCTCCTCTGAATTTTGGCTTCTTATTGGGCATTCTTCTCTGTAGAAACAGCTTCCTATTTATAGGCTTCAAGGGTTACCCAAGGCACCTCTTCAAAATGTGTCCAAGTTCAATGAATCTTTTAGAAAGTGTGTCTGGCGCCTAGGCACCGGACTCCGTCTCCAGTTCTTCGCTCCTCTTCACTTTGGATAGCACCTCTTCGCGATCCAAACAGTTTCAAGCGTCTAGATACAATGTATCAGATGTCTTATAATCCAAGAACAACTGCCAATCTTCTAGATGGTCCAATAACAACACTAACTGTCAAAATAACCGCCTAAAGTAGTACAAAAATCGTCATAGATTTGGTATTGACCTGGCACTTAGGCACCGGATTCTGGCGCATAGGCTCCAGGCCCATTATTTTGGCAATTTTGCATTTTGGCTCCATTTTTGCTCCATTTTGCTCCTTTTTCATCCTTTTTCATCTTTTTTTTGAACATTTTTGCATCAACTACGTCCAAAAACATAAAATATCTTTCATTAAAGCATAATATCCTAAAAATTTTGATAAAAATCAAGGCATAAAAATAGGTATTTTTTTATGGATCGACGGGAAAGCCCACCAGGTACGCATTTAAGTTTATTGCAATTAAATTCAGCAATTTATTAAATGTATTACTTCCCTGTACTTATAAATGCATAAAAATGATTGAACCCAGCATGTTTAAACAACTCAAAATTTAATCGCCAACAAAATAAAATTGCAATTACAACTAAAATTAAAATGTCTTGTTCGATGATCGGGAATCCCTCGGATGATGTAACCCACGTGTTGCTAACAAGATTTCCCACGGTCTAAATGAAAGTGTGGAACTCATTTAGTTGAGTTTAGAAAATTCATTTGGACTAAGTGAATCTGATGAAAATAGCGGTGCTGGGATGACGGAACCATGGGATGTTAATCGGTTCTGCTTAATAAACTTTAAAATTTGTTTTAATTAAAACATTAAACCATCTCAATTTTCAACCTTTTCTAAACCAAAACACTTCTCTCATCCCTTGATTGTCACCTTCTAAAACCAAACCTCTGCAACAATAAGAAGCTTGGAGCATAGTGGGCAGCACGGCCATCTTCGTCAGCAAAACTCGGGTCTACTTCAGCAAAACCTTTCTTAGAATTAAATAACCAAGCATAGGATTTCGAGGTAGTTTACTTAGTGCAACATAAATCTTCAACTTTTTGTTAGGCATTTGCATAATCATGTTACGCAAACTAAGCCCTAACCGGTCTTAGGAATTCGAGGTAGTCGTTTGGTATGACATAAACCCTCACATCTTCGAGGCCATTTGAATGATTGTCATACAAATATAAGTCCTAATTAATTAAAATTGGTAGGATTGAAACATTAAATAAACTCTCAAATTGAAGCCAAACCATAGGATAGTTGGGAAGTCACCGAAGGTCACTTTGGGTTCGTGACATCCCCTGCTTCTCTTCCTTTAGATTCCTAAAATAAACTGTTCCAAATTTGATCCATTCCGTATTGAATTTTCTGAAATCCAATCCTTTGAAACCTTAAACTTTGAAATTCTTGAGAGCAAAAACACTGATCATTATCGAGAGTTTTCTTAAATGATTCATGTCATTTAAGATGTAATTAACTATGGGGCTTGCCTATAGGGAACTTTAAGAACCTGAGTAATATAAACCACCGCTTAATTCATTTATATTAAGCAGGGGAACTTGTCGGCTTATAAAATTGGTTCGCAGACCAAACGGATGTCACAAATCTTCTAGTTTATTTAATCGAGCCCCATCATCAAGCAGTGTGCCTAGTCTTCGGGATAGATACACAGTTTGTGGTGTGGTGCTCGTTTATATAAACTATTTGAGATGTGAGATCGGTTTGCTTATATATCTTAAAATTTGCAAACTTAAAACTATTTTCAAAAATTAAATGCTACTTTCCAAATTATATATATATTTAAATTAACTTTAAAATTTAAAATTCTCCGAAAATTGTTGTTTGGTAACCCCTTTTCAAAATACAACACATAACCTAAAAATATGCTGACAATGCGTTTCACCTCCTCTGGGATAGTCTCTGCCAAGATATCCTCCAGGGTTGCTTTCTCAAAAAATTTCTTTGGAGCTGGTATGCCTGCCTAACACCGTGGTGCTGATTATGTTTCTGATCTTATTGCAATGTCCTTCATCTTCTCTGTTGTCCTCGAAGTTGATCTCCTCTTTACTGATTCCTGCCTAACTGGTTTCTTCGACGTACTTGCACTGGTGGTAGAAACTGTTTCTTTATGTTGGTCCGCCGCTAGCTTTCTCAGCATCCTGTGAATGTGGCGGTTCTTGTTTCTTCGCTAGGTAGGAGTGAGAGTAGCCCTCCTTACTTCCCGAACCTCTGTTGGCACGGAGCTCAGAAGCCTGCCCTCTGCTATAGTAACCATGGACTTGACTTTCTTGTCTGCTCCAGTTACATGAGCGGCGTTCACTTTTCTCTTCTTTTTGGTAGCCTGCTGACTCGGGCCACCTAATTTCACCACTGTCTGGCTGCGGAACTCGTCCCGGCCAATTGGGGTCCAATCGGCCTTTCGTACTGTAAGCCGGCCTGTGTGAAATCAGTGTCGATCTCAATCATGGCCCCATCCTTCATTCTTTCTTCATCAAGTGCTAGACTCACGCCATTCTTGAATTTTAGAATCAACCACCCGTTCGACATCTTCCTGCGAAAATAAGGAAGGGATCAGGGGCTGTATCAAGAACGAGAACAATAAGAAAATTTATTCATTAATGAAAAAAAACTTATTTATTTAGTTTGAGTTTTAGCAAGATAGGAAAAGTTAAGGGAAAAAAATCAGGAATGAATTTTTATTTGAAAGGAAATTTCAAAATTTTATTATTCAGAGGATTTCTTTCACATATTTCTCTTTTTAACACATTTTCTTTTTTTTCTTTTGTTCACCATATATTTTTTATCATCCATTTTTTTTTATCAATTTTGGGTTCGGACCCGGTTACAAGTAATTATTGTGTCCGTGCTTCTAGGAATGAGACTCCATTTTTAAAGTTCATCCTTCGAAACATCAGGTTGCGTAATACTTCTTTAAATATCGTCCATTGATCGGAAGCATGGGTCATTCTCCACAGCAATTCACAAGTTGGTAGGATCCTCTTGAGTAGACCGTCTCGACCACGAACGGCCCCTCCCAAGTCGGTTCAAATTTACCTCCTATCTTGCGGTGTGTAAGAATAGGTCTCTTGAGAACTAAAACCAAGTCATCGACTTTGAACGTCCTCGGGCGGACCAGTTTATCGTGGGCCTGAATCATCTTGGCTTGGTACAATTCTAGATTCTGCTGCACTAAAAGTCGTTTCCCTTCCAAGCTTTCCAATTCTTCTAGTCGTAGTCTGGCATTCTCTTCTGTAGTAATCTTATTCGCGACTGCAATTCTGAGAGACGGAAGCTGAACCTCCAAGGGAAAGACGGCCTCAGACCCGTACACTAGAGCGTAAGGTGTAGACTGGGCATGAGTTCTTAATGTCATTCTGTAGGCCCATAAGGCTTCTAATAACTTCTCGTACCAATTTCTCTTGTTGTCGTCCAAATTTTTCTTTAGGATTTGGACGAGAGTTTTATTAAAAGCCTCAGCTAAGCCGTTTGCTCTTAGGTAGTAGATCGTTGAATAGCGCCAATCAATCCAGTGCCTTTTGAAAATATTATTGATCTTCGTGCTCTTGAACGCTAACCCGTTATTTGAGATAATTCTGCGCGGTATCCCGAAACGGTAGACGACTTGATTCTTAAAGAATTGCAACACATGGTGTGCCTTCACTTCTTTGAGTGGTATAGCTTCTGCCCATTTGGAAAAGTAATATGTTGTGTCAAGGATGAAACGATGTTCTCTCGAAGAAGGCGGTTGTTGACCTCATTTTTGATGAGTTCTTCTCTTCTTCTTTTAGTACTTAGGATCTAGCCTTAGGCTTTTCCTTTGACTATCTTAGAGGACTAGAATTGGGATCCACCACCTTTTAGAAATTCAAACCACTTCTTAACTCCTCGCAAACTCCACAAACTCGATCGTAGACCCCTAATCACCTAGAGGGTTGAAATCAAATGTGGAAGTTTAAAGGATGGGTTCCTATAGGACTCTTTGGCCTTAGAGCGCCCTTACAGTGGCCTCGGTCCGGTGAAGGGGCCGACTTACACACACACTACACTCATACACTACACTTGCACACACCTCCTAAAACCACACCCATACCTAACTCGACCTCCCGACTCATGTAGGTGATTCACATGGATGGTCCTTAACCCCTAAGCCCTTGGCTAAGAGGGTTGGGAACAACATAGTGAATGCCTCAAATGAGTCCCTTCATGGCTCATGTGGGCTTGATATGGCTTCATGGCTTCATGGCTTCATGGCTAAACCAAAATGATTTTATTCCACTTATATTCACCCAATCTTCAATTTTCCAAATTTTCAATTTTTGACCCCCGGGACCCTACACCCGCTTAGCCTACCCAAAACCCTTGAAACTACCCAAATTTCTCAAAAATTTTCAAATCACCCAAAATTCTCCAAAATCATTCCTAAACATTTCTCTCCACTCAAATTGACCATCCATACCCAAAAATATCAAAAATTCCAAAAATACCTCCCAATACCCTCCAAATACCCAAAATACCCCTCTTGACCCAAAAATCCAAAAATTCAGAAAATTCCCAGAAAATTCCAGAAAATCCCAAATATTCTCAATTTTATTTTGTTCAACTACACCATATGCCAATTTTGTCAATTTACCCCACGTTTATCAAAACCCCCAATTTGACCCATTTTAACCCAAAGTGAACCCAAAGTCAAACCAAGCCTACCCAATTGACCCAAATTCTGGTCCAATTCAATTCTAAACTTCAGTTCAACATTCCCAACACCAATCTAGACCAAATCCAAGTTCAATTTGATTGACATTTGAATCCAATTTTACTTTTGGCCTTAAAGCCCAATTTGGACCCATGACCCAAACCTAACCCAAACTCACCCAATTCAACTCCAATTAACCCCAAATCTTTTCTAAACCTTCCTTAACATCCCTACAAACAAAACACTAACATGATTTACCCAACATTTAAGCCCAAACCCCACTTAAATTCAACCCAAAAGCAAAAAGCCCAATTTTGACCTAAACCCAAACCTAACCCAAATAAGCCCAAACCCCAAAATCAAAGCCCAACCAAAGTCAAAACCTCTTTGAAACACTCCCATAAACATTTCCCAACATTAATTTTACATAAATTTCAACCCTAGCCCAACATTGGCCCAAGTTAGCCCAATTTGACCTATATTGGCTCATTCACCAAAGAAGCCCAAATTCAACCCAATTCAAACCCAAATCACTCCCAATTTGCTCCAAGTCACTCATGACACATCCATGAGCTAAACCCAACAATTATTTGGCCCAAGCCTTTACTAAAATTCCATCCTAAAATCCATTTTAAAATCCAAAAGCCCACTTCCCTAAACCTTCCTTAAAAGCCCATTTCCACCAAATACAAAAGCCCAAAATTGGCCCTAAAGCCCACATGACATTTCCATTTGCCATCCATTTAATCAAAGCCATTCCCTAAGTTATAATCCCATCATCAAATAATTCCAAATCAAGCCTCATGCCAAATCACCCCTAAATACCAAAATTTTTCTTAAATCCATTTCCATGAAATTGACTTGACTTTTCCCAAGCCAAAGGTGAGCCATGAAGCCATGCATGAGCCACATGGAAGCCATGAGAGCCTCTTTACATGTCACCATGCCATTTTAGGCAAAAGGTGGAGACTCTTTCCTTAATTCCTAAAGGTGATTAACCACTCCCATGATTCCACTAAATCTTGCTTAAGCTTAATTGTACTTGGATGGTGACCATTCCCCACCGATTAAGCCGACCTAAATCACTTTCTATTCAGCTCTAAACCAGGCCTTGGGTGGTGCACCTAGCCCAAATGGAGGGGTTGACCAATTTGAGCCAAAATGAGCCCTCTCCCATTCCATTCTAATCCAAGCCTTTTACACGTGGCATTTGCCAATTGCCTACACTAAACACCAGCCACGACCCACCCGAACAAGATGGTGACCAATGCCCGGCCGGCCGGCCACCGTGTCGCCGGAAAACACCATGGCCGAGAGCTCACATGTGAGCCAACTTTGGAATTCTCCCTTGCCGAGCCGCCCCATGCCCAATGGCCACCATGGCCGTTCTTCCCATGCCCGAGCAGTCGATCCCAAGTCCTAACTCTCCCACGGGAGGCCCTCCACCCTCTCCTATTTAAACACCACCCCCTCACGGCCATGAGAAGAGAGTTGCACAAACCTTGCCGAAACTCTGCCAAAATTGTTCCAAACCCTTCTCCACCCTTAGAGCAGTTGGTCCCCAGTGTCAATTTGCCCTAATCCCCATCGACAAAATCTAATTTCACAACCGAAATTCCACCCAAAACCGGGACACTTCTCCACGAGTGGACCAATCCTCAAATTGATTGGTCCTACACCTTCACCGGACCAATAGAAGGTGTCCACCAGCAAAGCCCCATCTCCAGAGCCACCCGGTTGCTCCGAGCCTCCAAGCTTTCGATCGGCGCGTGGTCGAAACCCTACCTAGTGCAATTCACCGGACCGGGAGACTTCATCCGGAGCTTCACTGGGACGCAATCGAAGGTGACACAACCCTCAGATTGAAGCCACACTTCTCTGAGCAAAGGTATGAGCTAATTCTTCATCCCGAGCTTCTGGAGATTCTCCATTTCAAATGCTTTAATTTCAATGCATGATCACCGTATAAATGTATTTGTCTCTTCAAGACGAATCCATAGAGCATAAGAACACGAAAATCCATTGAGTATCGAGTGAGATATTAGGGATTTAGTGTGGACGGCTCTCGGGTGAGGACGCTTGGGGATGATGAATGGATGCCGTCCATTTAATACACGCGCGGACGGACGGCTCAGATTAGGTCGGATCGGCAGATGATACGCGGAAGGCGGGACCCGGGCTGCCGACTCGAGCGGCGGCGTCGAATGGGAGCGCGCCACGCGGCACTTCGGAGATGCTAAGGTCGACGCGGCGCCGACTCGGATAAATAGAAAATTAGGGATTTTCTCGATTTATTTAATTCTCTAAACTTCAAAAATCCATAACTTTGTGTAGGAAAATCGGAAAAATAAAATAAAAATACCCTCTTGCTCGAGTGAACGCAGGAGAATAATGTGGAAAAGAAATCATTTAATTTCATCAAGTATTTTATTTTTAATAATTTATTTACTGTCAGCATTATTTTAATTCTCCATGCATATAGGAAATTCACCATGGAATGTGACCATAGGGCTTTTGAAGCCTCCGAATTTGGGAACATTTCCTGAATTTTCCAAAGTCGGAGGCCATCCCATGAGAAGTTATTGATTTTTCAAATTCATGTTACTGTTTTGAGTATTTTAACTCCAATAATTAGCATGTTGTGAAATAAATTCTAGGAAAATTTGATGATGTCTCTTATGACCAGAGGACCCTAGGAAAAATAGGTTTTGAGTTAACTCATTTAAAATAACCCTAATTGGCTTAAACACCCAAAATAGATCCCTAATTAATTAGAGCTAACCATACATCAAATTGACTTGAAATCAATTCTCCACTGACCTTTAGGATCGGAGGAACCCACCATAAAAATTTGAAGTCGATTGGACTTCGTTACTCTACTAAATGGGTTGATTAAGCGCATTTAGGCAATTTGAACTTTAAAAATTCATAACTTTCAAAATACTTTTTAAAAATTCACCAAATTGGTTTTGGAGCCTCTCTGATATCAGGGAAATTTATGAAAATTAAAATTTCAATTTTCTAAAAAAGTTGCTTTTTTGTATTATTTTAATATTTTAATAATTAAAAAAATAATAAAAATCATAAAAATAATAAAATTCACCAAAATGTCACATTTTGAATTTTAATCACTTAGGAACAAACCCCATATTTTTCTTAGGTCTATTTAATGAGATATTAAATTTTAAAGCCCTAAGGTAATTTAAAAATTAAGAAATACATTTTTTTTTGGCATTTTCACTAAAATAATTATAATAAATCATAGAAAAATCAGAAAATTGCAAAATTTAATTCTCTGATTTCCTTGATATCAGAGAGATTTTTGAAAAATATAAATTTCATTTTTCAACCTTTATTTTATTTTTTTAATTTAAATAATACTCCAAAACTTAAAATAATTATAATAAAAATAATATAATTCAAAAAATCACCAAAATTGGTCCAAGTGGTCTTCTGGTTATTAGGAATGTCTCATAATTTTCTTAAGGACAGAAACTTTTCCTTGGTCATATTATTAAATTTTTCTTGGAAATTCCTATTTTCCACTAAAAATAATTATATAAAAAAATTAAATACAGAAAAATCATATTTTCTCCTCTCATGTCTTTATTGGCATATGAGTGAAGTCACATAAAAATTTCAAGTTCATTTGAGCTAAATTTAGTGAGTTATGAAATTATTAAGCTTGAAGGGTAAAATGGTAATTAAAAACTTTAACCCCTAATTAAAACTTTAGGTTTAATAAAAATTAACAAGTAAAATATTTGATCCTAATATGATTTGGATGATTGAAATTTAAATAATTAAAGGGTAGAAACCCATTAAAAAATTTAAAATAATTGAAATAAACCTTAATTAAATAATTGATTAAATTTGGAAGAATAATAAAATTGGAATTATTAAATAGGGATATTACTATTAGGAAGAGATTTATTCTTTAATTTAAAAAATCCCTAAATTAATCATTTCAATAATATTAAATTCCTAATTAAAAATGATAACTCAAATTTAAATTTTAAAATGTTAAAGGACTAATCATTAAATTAAATTAAAAAGTTAAATTATTAAACTCTTTTTAAATTTTCAATTAAATTAAAATTAAAAATAAAATTAAATTAAAGATTAAATTAAATTAAATCAAATAAATTAAATTAAATTAAATTAAATTAAATAAATTAAATTAAATTAAATTAAATTAATAAATTAAATTAAATTAAATTAAACTAAATTAAATTAAAAAATATTAAATTAAAGATTAAATTAAATTAAATCAAACAAATTAAATCAAATTAAATTAAATTAAACTAAATTAAATTAAATTAAATTAAATTAAATCAAATTAAATAAATAAATTAAGTTAAATTAAATTAAACTAAATTAAATTAAAACAAATTAAATTAAATTAAATTAAATTAAAACAAATTAAATTAAATTAAATTAGATTAAATTAAATTAAATTAAAATTAAATCAAATTAAATTAAATTAAAGGAAATTAAATCAAATTAAACTAAATTAATTTAACATCAAATCAAACTAAATTGAATTAAATTAAATTAAATTAAAATTAAAATTAGATTAAATTAAATTAAAGTTAAATGAAATTGAATTAAATAACATTACCTAAGACATAAAGAAATTAAATATAAAACGAACTTGAACACTATTCCAAATTTAAACCCATTAACTTAAATTAAATCATTTGAACACCAATTTGCCCTCGAAAGCTTTGGTTATTATAACTCCTAAACAGAACATTAAATGAAATGTTACTTCACCTATAGGATATTCAAATGTCCTAAGTTCATCGAGCAAGATAACAACAAAACTTGAATTCCGGACGATTAATTCATTTGTATAATTAAATTCATTTGGACTTAAAACAATCCTAGAAATATTGAAAAGATGTTTAAGATTTGTCTTAAGCACTTCCTCGATATGATAGGATGTTCATAAGATCAATTGAACTTAATTATTCTTTGATGAAGAAAATCGTCCTCAAACCAAAACACAAGACCTAGACGTCATAGGAAATGACTAGCTATAGGATTAGGAATTTGGTAGAAAACCATAACTCTTCCCTTAGCTTTACCTAGGAACTTGTTTAAATATTCTAATTGTGTTTTAAGTGCGGCTTGGGATGACGGGAAGACCCTCCAGAGTACGCTTTTATTTTATTGCAATTTACATTATTGCAATTTCTTTAATCGCATCGCACTTACCTTTTCTTGCATGATAAACAACTGTTGCATGAGAACCCACACCTTTAGGATAGTCCCTAAAACTGAAACCAAAACTAACTTAAAAGTCATTACAAGATAAAATTCACCGCCACAACATTTCAAAATATAAAACAACCCAAAATTTAATCACAAACAGAACACAAAACTACAATTACAACTAAATTAAAATGTCTCGTTGGATGATCGGGAATACCTTGGATGATGTAACATACGTGTTGCTAACGGGATTTCCCACGGTCTAAATGAAAGTGTGGAACTCATTCAGTTGAGTTTAGCAAATTCATCCGGACTAAGTGAATCCGATAAAAATAACGATGCCGGAAGGATGGAACCGTGGGATCTTAACCGGTGTCGTTATAATCAACTTTAAGATTTGTTTTAATTAAAACACAAAAACACTTGGAAATTAAGACTTCTCTAAACCAAAACACTTCTCTCATCTCCCGATTTATGACTTCTAAAACTAAACCTCTCGCAACAACAAGGAGCTTGGAGCATGGTGGGCAGCACGGCCATCGTCGTCAGCAAAACTTGAATCTACATCAGCAAAACTTTCCTAGAATTAAACAACAAAGCCATAGGACTTCGAGGTAGTTTGCTTAGTGCAACATAAATCCTCAACCTTTTGTTAGGCATTTGCATTGCAAATTAAGCCCTAACCGGTCTTAGGATTCCGAGGTAGTCGTCCGATACGACATAAACCCTCACATCTTCCAGGTCATTTGTATGATCATGTCATACGGATATAAGTCCTAATTAACTAAAACTGGCAAGATCAAAACATTAAATAAACATTAGGACTTTCCTAAATCCAAGCCAAACAATATGATAGTCGGGAAATTACCGAAGTTCGCTTCGAATCTGTAATTTCTCCTACTTTTTTTCCTTTGAATTCCCAAAACAAAATGTTCCAAACTTGATCCATTCCCTGTTGAAATTCCAAAATTCAATCCTTTGAAAACTTAAACTTTGAAATTCTTGAGAGCGAACTACGATTATTATCGAGAGTTTTCTTAGGTGATTCCCGTCACTTAAGATGTAATTAACTATAGGGGCTTGCCCTTATAGGGAATTTTAAAGAACCCGAGTAATATAAACCTCGTTTAATGTTTTTCATATTAAGCGAGGGAATTTGTCGGCACATAAAATTGGTTCGTAGACCAAACGGATGTCACAAATCTTTTAGTTTATTTAATCGAGCCCCACCATCGAAGCGGTGTCATCATCCTTAGGGATAGATACACGGTTTAGTAGTGCGGTGCTCGTTTATATAAACTATTTGGGATGTGAGATCGGCTTGATTTCATATCTTAAAATTTTCAAATTTAAAATTATTTTCAAAATCAAATACTACTTTTCAAATTATATATATTTAAACTAAATTTAAAATCTTAAAATTCGCCAACAATTTTTGTTAGACGACCCCTTTTCTAAATACAACACACCCTAAAAAATAATGCCGACAGCGGTTCTATCGGACCCACGATATCTGTGCCCCAACACTCAAATGGCCATGATGCGTTTGTCAGATGTAGCACATTTAGAGGTTGATGTAGAACCGCTCCATGCACTCGGTACTGGTGATAGCTCTGTGAAACTTTCATGTAGTCGCTCATCATCGAGGGCCAGTAGTACCCTAGTCTTTTAATTTTCATTTTCATCTTCGGACCCGACTGATGAGCACCACAAAGTCCTGAGTGAACCTCTTTAACAATTTAACGAGCCTCGGACCCACTCAGGCACCTTAGCCACATCGGATCGAAAGACCTTCTGTATAACTTATTATTTATTAATGCATAAGATAGAGTTCTTTTCTTAATCTGATGTGCAACTGACTTGTCATCCAATAGGTTTCATGTTTGCAGGTATTCTATTAATGGTTGTCGCCAGTCTTCTGTAGTTTTTGTTACTGTTGTAACTGTTTCTTCTTCTCTTTCTGATTTGTGCATTGTGTCAATGTCGAGCTGTGATAGGACCTCTCACCCTTGAACTGACATTTAAGTGATTCTTCCTATAAGCAGGCAAATTCTTTTGTGAGGCAAGCTAACGCGTCTGCTAGAGTATTTTCTCTTCTAGCAATCTTGTGTATCGTCACATTCGAAATCTTCTTGAACAATTTCATTGTATACTGAAAATACTGCTCGAGTCTAGGTTTCAGAATTTTGTATTGCCCCACAACCTGTTGTGTGATCGACTACGAATCACCATAGATGTTGATGTCAGTTATACCCATCTGAATGGATAACTTCAGTCCTATTACAAGAGCTTCATAATTCTGCTTCGTTATTCGTACATGGTTCTGTTAAATGGTAGGAGTACCTTAACATTCCTCGCTCCAGTGTTATAAATATTAGTCCAATTTCTACCTTACCAGGCGCTATCTTTTGCAATTCTTTATTCTTTTGTGCTGAGGATGCTCCGTCAAAGTACAATTCCCAATGTTAGTCATCGAGGTCTTCTAAGCTCATTATCTGTTCATCTGGTAAGTCGTCGTTGAGAGGCGATTCTGCCGATAAAGGGTGTGCTGTGAGGATGACTGCTAGGACTTCTCTCTTTACAGCACGAAGATGAATGAAAGTTATATTGAATTGCAATAATATCATTAACCGCCTGGCTAGTCTGCTAGAAAGCATCGGGCGGGTCATCAAATATTGCAATGGATTAAACTTCAAAATAAGGTTGACCTTATGTGAAGATCAGGGCCAAATAATACTTCTCAATAGAATGATACTTTACCTCTATCGGAATTAGAAGACGACTTAAGTAATAGAGAGCATTTTCTTTGCCCTCGTCATTGACCTGGGCTAGCAAAGCTCCGAGAGAGTTGTCTAAGGCCATGGTATAAAGTATCAACGGTCGACCTGAGACTGGGGCTGCTAATACAGGAGGTGTCATTAAATAATATTTAATGCCTTTGAAGGCCCTCTGGCATTTCTCTTCCCAAACAAATTTGGTGTCCATTTTAACTAATGCTGAGAATTTCCCAGAGGCGACGGTGAAGGCGCATTTCAAAGGATTCATCTTAAGGTTAAATTGTCTTAATCGCTCGAAAATAATTCTCAAATCATATAGGTGATCTTTCAGTTTGCTCTTGATGACCACATCATCCACGTAGCACTCAACTTGGTTATGAATGAGATCATCAAAGATCCTCGTCATTGCTCTTTGGTAAGTTTCTTCTGCGTTCTTCAATCAGAAAGGCATTACTGTGTAGCAGTATACTCCGATTTGCATTCTGAAGGTTGTGAGCTTCTCGTCTTCCGGTGCCATCTTTATCTGATTGTATCCTAACGATCCATCCATGAATGAGAAGACTTTGTGTTTCGAAGCGATGTCGATCATCAACTCTGGAATTGGTAGTGGGAACTCATATTTTGGGCACGC
The DNA here is from genome assembly GCA_022702705.1 of Papilionanthe hookeriana x Papilionanthe teres. Classification (NCBI taxonomy): domain Eukaryota; kingdom Viridiplantae; phylum Streptophyta; class Magnoliopsida; order Asparagales; family Orchidaceae; genus Papilionanthe; species Papilionanthe hookeriana x Papilionanthe teres. Next base: position 186,103,686 of record CM040421.1, read on the forward strand.
TTCGTTTAAATCTTTGAAATCCATGCAGATTCTGATCTGACCATTCTTCTTTCTGACCAACACCACGTTGGCTAACTAAGTCGGGTATTGTTCTTCACAGACAAATTTAGCGTCGATTAGCTTCTTAACTTCAGCTATTACTTGTTGTTTGATTTCTAGACGCATTCTTCTCAGAGCTTGTCTGACTGGAATGGCAGTGTGATCCACTCCTAGCTTGTGAACTGTGACTTCTAGAGCTAATCCTGGCATTTCATCATAACTCCAAGCAAAACAGTTCTTGAATTCCATTAATAACTTGATCATATTTTCGGAGACTTCTTTATTGAGTAAGGAGCTAACAAAGGTCGGTCTATGCTCTTCGTTAGTACCTAAGTTAACTTTCATTAACTCGTCTATTATAGATTTAATTTCTTCTTCAAATTCTGGTGGAGCGTCTCCGATTGCCAAGTCCTTGAGATCATCTGAAGCTTCCAGGCAGTCTTCATTAGGCTCGTAAGTGAAAACCAAACAGAATCCTGTATCATCAGCTGGCTCTACCGTGCCGAATCCAAGACCATGCTTTAAATTGAGAGGCCGACTGGCATTATTCCATAATTCTTCAAAGCATTGTGATTGATCTTTTGATCACTGCTTAGGTAAGACACCACGTTGAATTAAATTTTTAACACAGGTAGAATACCACCCAAAAGGAATTCATTAATTCGGATTAAGCAACATCTTTAAATTTTATATCATTTTCAGTTTTGGAAGAAGAAGTACCATGGTAGAACTTGATTGTCTTAGCACCTCCACCATGTACTTCTTTGACCACCATACCCTCAACCTTACTAGGATAGATCGGGGTTAGGGTTATAGTATGTACATAGAGGTTTATCTTCTCGTATATTGATTTGTATTCTTTGTCCTTTTCGTCTTCGAGAGAGATCTTGAACTGGGGTATCTTTTGATTTATATTTATTACTTCCTTCTTTATTTCCTCATCTTCTTCGGAGTTGCTCTCCCAATAAAAATTAATTACTGAATTTTTTTGTTCAACTGTTCCACTGTTTCTTCCTCGACCTTATCCCTGGCCTCGACCTCAGGTGAGAGTTCTGGAGAAACCTTCACCATCTCGCCGTAAGGGAGTGGTGAGTAACTATTGAACTAGAATTTAAGGTTCTTCATTGCCTTAAGTATCTTTTACTTCATTCGGTGTGGCATTTCTAGAGAAGATAGTTTTCTTCGGAGGTGCGTAGTAAGCAGCATCTTCGTGGATTCCAATTTCATGCACGAAGAAAGGTTGCAAGTCGCCTTTGATACATTGTTCCTCTCCTCCTTCATAATATTTTATGCACTGGTGTAGAGATGATGGTACCATCTGATTTTCATGGATCCACGGTAGACCCAGTAGAGCGTTGAACGATGTCTCAGAATCACTTATATGGAACTTTGCGGTTGTCCTTACCAAATCACCAATCTTCATTGATAGTGTTATTGATCCAAGGGCTGTTTCTCCTTTCTGATTGAAACCACTTAGTAACATTTTCTATGCTTAGAGCTCGCGGGCATCAATTTCCAAGTATGCTAACGTCTGAAGGTTCATTATATTGATCGATGCGCCTGGATCTACTAACACCCTGGAGAGCGTAAACTTTTCGATAGCGACTAAGATGTATAAAGCTCGGTTGTGATCAGCTATCCCAAGCAGTAGGTCATTGTCCGTGAAAGTAACACCATAGTGTCCTTTCAACGAGCAAACCTCATCTAAAGAACTACCGGCCATTTGAGCTAAGTAAATTTCTGGATCAAGTAAGGCCTTGATCATAGTTTCTCTCATCTCCTTTAACAGGATCAGAGCATCGTAGATGCTTAGTTTTGCTGGTAGCTTTCGAAGTTGGGCTAGCACATTATAATCCACTTTATTACTAGGTTCTTCAACCTCTTCTTGAATGGGCAATTCTTCCGCTGGGTTTGGCTCTTCCTGAGCAACCACCTACTTTCCTTTATCCTTTGGTCTCATTCTCGGGGGTAGGACTTTTCCACTCCTTAAATTTACTTCTGTTATTTCTTCTGAATCTGGTGCTGGATTTGTTGGTATCTCTTCTTGAATCGGAATGACTGGCTCATCTGCAGTTATTTCAGAATCTGATAACTCCAATTCTATCTCAATCGGAGCTCCTTGGAATTCTCAAATGAACTCGTCACTTCCTAGGCCTTCGTAGCCGCACTTGTGGACATCCTTTCTTTCATCGTCGTCGAGGTTTTGTATGATTTATGAATTGTAATTCGTATCGAAATTGAGATTTGGGTTAGGTTGGTTGTCGTTAGTTACGTAATCATTAGAAACAGTCAAAACGTAGCCAACACCAAAACTCTTATCATTATAAGATCCCAGCGGGGCAAGCAAATAATCATACAGAGTCAAAGGTCAGAGGGATTTCTCCCCCGAATCAGAAACAACCATCCTAGGAAAAGCATCCCCTAGTCTACCCTTCAGAGCCTCAGTCTTCTCTTCTTCCACGATCTTCTCCTCCTTCTGGGGTGGTTCTTCAATCGCAATTGATAGTGTAGGCTTATCGGGTTTTGAACTTTGAACTGAAGTGTGTACCAAAGTGGTTTGGATGTGACCCAAAATTCTCTTCGAAGACTTCGTCCAAACAGTACTTCATCCATCGTCGGTCGAGTACGGGTCTACCAGAACAATAGGATCTGTTGAAATAACATTAACGGAACCTCCTTTTCAGGGCTCCTTCATGTATTCCTTTAGGATCATTATGTTCCCTCGACTAAGATTATACTCGAGCCAGCTCTTGAAGGTGAAGCAGTCTATTATTTTGTGTCCGAGCATCCTATGGTAGGGGCAGTAATTTGGATGATCTTTCTTGTAGAATTCCTCTGGCTTCCTGGGCTCTCGCAACTGAAAGTCGGGCGTCTTAATCAAACTGTGAAACATCTTGGCCACTGACCCACTTTTAATATTTATGCAATTTATGTTTATAGCAACGACACCAAAAACTTGATCCCGCTTAAAATATAGATATATGATTTAATGTATAATGTGGATTCTACACAAGTATACGTATCGTATCAAGTAATACGAGGCTCTAGTGGAGTCCTGGTTATCGATCCCACAGGGAAGTTATTTAACAGATTTGTTATCGACTAAAATTAAAGGAATTACTTACTAATAAAGTGAACGAATTCGAGTAATTATAATAAACTAAGTAAACTAATGCTTGAAATAAGTTGATTTAATTAATTCAGAAAAAGTATCCTTCTCTTTGTTTTTAGAAAATTAAGTGAAATGATGAATTTAAATAGAATTTTTAAATTGTATTGTGACAAATAGGAGCATTCCTATTCTTTACCCTTTGGTCCAAGTGCAAAGAACATTGACTAATCCTATGTTTGATTACCGAATCGCGACTCAGGCCGGGAGGATACCGACTGCCACTTCGTAGCTCCCATGTTCCCCTCACTCGAGGGCTAACATCTACACTTCGACTCTCAAATAGTAAGATCGAATTGAGTATTTTAGTCCGTCACACTAAAATATCCAATTCTACGCCCGATAATTAATATTTCCCTATTTATTTGCACCCGCCTTCCAAGGCTTTTGACTTCCTCGAATATTGGATGTAATTTTTACTATAGTTGATAATTCAACATATTTTAACTACTCAATCGTCGCATTGAAAGTAAATTAAGTTTTAAGTAAAAATTATCACAATTTATTTATATTATATTAGTGTGCTTTTATTTAATTTCATCAATCCGCATAATTTTCATAAGCAAGGAGAAAGACTAAGAAAACTACTCGTAATGCATGTGAATAAAACAAAGCATGGATTTCATTTAAAGTTAACAACAATAAACAAAGATACTTATCTAAATTTCCTTCCTAAGTGTACTCCTCAAGTTCCTTTAACTTTTCATTCTAGTACAACGAACTAAATAGCACTCAATTAAACTAATGAACTCACTAAACACACTCAACTAAATTAAACTCACACAAATTACACTTAAGACTCTAGAAATGGACACATAGAAGACTCAAAAGACACACAAAACTCTAGAATTCGGCCTCTATTTATAAAGGTAGGTAAAGGTCCAAAGGGTGCTTAAACACCTCTTCAAAAAGTGTCCAGGTTCAATGTATATGCATTTTAAACTAGCTCACCGTCGGCGGGAAATGACCTCGTCGTCAGCGGGGCTTCTAGAAGGTCTTCAAACCGCGCGATCTCGCTGTCGGCGGGCTCGGGCTCGCTATCGGCGAGGTAGTTATAATTCCTTCAGAAATTTCTCCTCACGATCTCGTCGTCGGCGAAGTAGTTATATTTGCATGAATTTCCTCCTTTTTGATCCAAATTTGCTCCATTTCATACTTTTTGCTTCTATTACTAATAAATCTTCATTCCTGTAATAAAATAAAGAAAATACCTTTCTTTAAAGTGTAATTTCATCAAAAATATATATGAATTTCTTGATGTATTTTTCTGTGATCAAAATCCCCCAGACTTAATTATTACTTGTCCTCAAGTAATTTTAATACTAAATAAAAATAATGATTTCTATAATAGAATTTTTCAATTCAAATAATATATGAATTAATTTTAAATAAATTTATAATAAAGTTAAATAGAAATATTTCTAAGTAATTTAGATTAATTTTATAGAGATAAGATTACTTAGTTATCAGGTCTAAGATTTCTAGCTTTCTATTTATTTCGTGAACGACTCGTATTTAAAATAGTAAATTACTTAAGATATTTAGATGATAGAAATTCAAGAAAACACTATTTAGTAAAATATTAATCCATAAATATAAGTTTAGAAATATAATTAAGTTTTACCCTTTAGGTTGAATCCATTGAAGCCAATTTTTGATAAGGCATCTCCTCAAGCTTCTCCTCACTTATATTTTTCTTTTCTTTTCTTTTTCTTTTCTTTTCTTTTTCAAGTGAGGATTACTATATCTGGATAGCTTGTTAATAATTTTGAACTTCAACTTCTCTTCCTAAATTTGAAACTTAAAATATTTCTTTGTTTATATATAATTCATAACTTTTACTTCATTGAGTTTCTATCCTTTCTTTTTCATCTATATACTTAAGAATTTCCAATTTTAGAATATAGTTTCCCTTACTTTAAATAGTATACTATATTCTTATTCCTTTTAACCAAATATCTTATTCTATTAATTAATTGAATTATTAGAAATATTTTCTTTAACTTTATATAACAATTAAATAAAGCAACTCATATTTATTGAATTTAAAAATTACTATAGAAAATCATTTAATAATAATTTTTGAAAATAGATATTGAGAACAATTTTAATAATTAAATTTGTATTTCTACCTTCCCCCAAACTTAAATTTTTCTACATAGTGTAAAAGGGAAAGTATATAAATAAAACTCATCATACCTTTGAGCTTTAGGTATTTCTTTTCTTTGAAATTTTTGCAGGCTTTTTCATTACTTACAGAACCTGTACTGTTAGTATTCTTCCACATATAATATTAAAAAAAAAGTGCAGGGATGAAATTTTTTTTAAAAAAAAATAAGTATCAAACATAACAAAGAAAACTTTATTTGTTACTAAACATACACTTACAATTTAAACAATACATTAAAGAAAGACTAACATCCTATTTATATAAAAAATTGCAACTAATTTAACACACATAAGAAATTTAATATCACTGCTCAAGCAACAACAACATATCAAATCCAAAGTCCACAAAAAGTATTAAAATATTACAAACAGAAATAATAAAGTTTGCAAAACAACAAATCTAAACAAACTAACTAACTAAACAAAAGCTCTAATCTTCTACATTAAAATCCCAAACTATGTCATCACCCTGATCTCCAGGCTGAGAAGGCTGGTACTGTGAATATCGGGGGCACTCAGGAAAGACAACATCAAAATCACCACTCCTATAATGACACTCAACTTCATAGTATGCAATCTCGTACTTTGAATGTCGCTGGAGATATTCACTATCATAATCGTGTATTCTCTCCAAGCCTCCGATCCTTTGATCTATATTCTCAAATCTTCTTTCCATATTTTCTCCAAATAACTCAAAACTCTTTCTACTCAGGGTTAACTCATTCATCAGATCTTGAAGGGTAGGAGTGGTGTACTGAGGGGGTGGTTCATAACTAGTAGAGGGTATATCTTTACTTGAAGAAGGTACATAATCCCTTGTCCCATATCTCCATCCTTCGTGGGATTCATATTTCTTTATATTAGCCTGAGTAAGGGGTTTCATAGGCTCTATCCATTCCTCATCTTCTCTTGCCTCTACCCCAGATAATTGGCAAAGTGCATAGATAAGACCAGGATGTCCTAGTCCTCCTCCACTTTCATTTCTAGCAATGGCTAATATGTTCTTATATATAACATTTCCCACATTAATACTCTTCCGGTTCGAATACGTAAATTCGGAATCGCTTTATCTCTTGTTACCTCACTATGGTGGTAGGTAGGTAACAAAGTAGAACAAATAAAATAATGTCGGGCTTTAGATGTTGCATTTAGCATAGAAGAGGGAAGTTTACCCGTGTCGGCATTTTTTAATTTAATTTAAATAAATAATTTGAAAAGTAGTATTTGATTTTGAAAATAATTTTAAGTTTGAAAATTTTAAGATATGAAATCAAACTGATCTCACATCCCGAATAGTTTATATAAACGAGCACCGCACCACAAACCGTATATCTATCCCGGAGAATAGACACACCGTCGATGACGGGGCTCGGCTAAATAAACTAGAAGATTTGTGACATCCGTTTAGTCTGCGAACCAATTTAATAAGCCGACAAGTTCCCAGCTTAATATGAAAACATTAAACGGGGTTTATATTACTCGGGTTCTTAAAATTCCCTATAAAGGCAAGCCCCTATAGTTAATTACATCTTAAGTGATGGGAATCACCTAAGAAAACTCTCGATAATAATCGGTAGTTCGCTCTCAAGAATTTCAAAGTTTAAGTTTTCAAAGGATTGAATTTTGGAATTTCGATAGGGAATGGATCAAATTTGGAACATTTTATTTTGGGAATCCAAAGGAAGAAAGGTAGGAGAAATCACGCATTCAAAGTGAACTCCGGTAATTTCCCGACTATCCTATTATTTGGCTTGGATTTAGGAAAGCCCTAATGTTTATTTAGTATTTTGATCTTGCCAATTTTAATTAGTTAGGACTTATATTCGTATGACATGATCATACAAATAGCCTTGAAGATGTGAGGGTTTATGTCGTATCAGACAACTACCTCGGAAATCTTAAGACCGGTTAGGGCATAATTTGCAATGCAAATGCCTAACAACAGGTTGAGGATTTATGTTGCACTAGGCAAAGTACCTCGAAGTCCTATGGCTTGGTTATTTAATTCTAAGAAAGTTTTGCTAAACTAGACTCAGGTTTTGCTGATGACGATGGCCGTGCTGCCCACCATGCTCCGAGCTCCTTGTTGCAGAGGTTTAGTTTTAGAAGTCATAAATCAGGAGATGAGAGAAGTGTTCTGGTTTAGAGAAAATCTTAAAATCTAGGTGTTTTTTTTTTAATATTTTAATTAAACAAATCTTAAAGTTGATTATAACAACACCGGTTAAGATCCCACGGTTCCATCCTTCCGGCATCGTTATTTTTATCGGATTCACTTAGTCCAGATGAATTTGCTAAACTCAACTGAATGAGTTCCACACTTTCATTTAAACCGTGGGAAATCCCATTAGTAACACGTAGGTTACATCATTCGAGGTATTCTCGATCATCTAACAAGACGTTTTAATTTAATTGTAGTTGTAGTTTTGTTGTTCTGTTTGTGATTAAATTTTGAGTTGTTTTATATTTTGAAATGTTGTGGCGGTGAATTTTATTTTATAATGACTTTTAATTTAGTTTTGGTTTCAGCTTTAGGACTATCCTAAAAGTGTGGGTTTTCATGCAACGATTGTTTATCATGCAAGAAAAGTAAGTGTGATGCGATTAAATAAATTGCAATAAGGTAAATTGCAATAAAATAAAAGTGTACCTGGAGGGTCTTCCCGTCATCCCAAGCTGCACTTAAAACACAATTAGAATATTTAAGCATTTAAAGCAAGTTCCTAAGTAAAGCTAAGGGAAGGGTTATGGTTTTCTACCAAATTCCTAATCCTATAGCTAGTCATTTCCTATGACGTCTAGGTTCTTGTGTTTTTGTTTGAGGACGATTTTCTTCATCAAAGAACAATTAAGTTCAATTGTTCTTATAAACATCCTATCATATTGAGGAAGTGCTTAAGACGAATCTTAAACATTTTTTCAATATTGCTAGAATTGTTTTAAGTCTAAATGAATTTAATTGATCAGGTGAAGTAATCATCCGAGGTTTAATTAAGTTTTATCATCTTGCTCAGTGAACTAGGACATTTGAATATCCTATGAGTGGAGTAATACTTCACTTAATGCTCCATTTAAGAGTTATGACAATAAGGGTTCTTGAGGGCAAACCGATGTTCAAGTGATTTGTGATTTTAATTTGATTTCAATTAATGGTTTTAAGTTTGGAATAGTGTTCAAATTGTTTTAGATTTACTTTTGAATTCTTTATGTCTTAAATGATGTTATATTTAACACAATTTAATTCAATTTAATTTTAATTTAATTTAATTTGGTTTAGTTTTAATTTTAATTTAATTTATTTAATTTAATCTAATTTTAATTTTAACTTGATTTTACATTTTATTTTAATTTAATTTAATTTAATTTAATTTAATTTAATTTAATATGATTTAATTTAATTTAATTTGAATTAGTTTGTTTTAATTTAATTTAATTTAATTTAATTTAATTTGATTTGATTTAATTTAATATGTTTTAATTTAATTTTATTTTATTTTATTTAATTTAATTTAATTTAAATTTTAGTTTAATTTTATTTTAAATTTTAATTTAATATTTTATTTTTTATGTTTTAAAGATGATTTAATTTTAATTGTTAAAGTATTAATTTAATTGAAATTTTAAAATGATTTAATTTAAATAATTTAACTTTAATTTAATTTAATGATTAAGTCTTTTAGCATTTTAAATCTTAAATTTGGATTATCATTTTAATTAGGAATTAAATATTATTGAGATGATTAATTTAGGGATTCTTAAATTAAAGAACAAATCTCTTCCTAATAATATCTCTATTTTAATAATTCCAATTTCATTATTCTTCCAAATTTAATTAATTATTTGATTAAGGTTTATTTTAATTATTTTTTAAATTGTTTAGTAGGTTTATACCCTTTAATTATTTAAATTTTAATCATCCAAATCAGATTAAGATCAAATATATTACTTTTTCATTTTATTAAGCCTAAAATTTTAATTAAGGGTTAAAATTTTAATTACCAATTTGCCCTTCAAGCTTAATAATTCTATAACTCACTAAATTGAGCTCAAATGAATTTGAAATTTTTATGTGACTTCACTCATATGTCAATAAAGGCATTAGAGGAGAAAATATGATTTTTTTGTATTTAATTTATTTATGTAATTATTTTTGGTGGAAAATAAGGATTTCCAAGGAAAATTTAATAATATGACCAAGGAAAGTTTCGTCGTTAAGAAAATTATGGGACATTCCTAATGACTGAGAGGACCACTTGGACCAATTTTGGTGATTTTTTGAATTATATTCTTTTTATTATAATTATTTTGAGTTTCGAGTATTAATTAATTAAAAAATAAAATAAAGATTGAAAAATGAATTTTGTATTTTTCAAAAATCTCTCTGATATCAAGGAAATCAGAGAACCAATTTTTACAATTTTATGATTTTTCTTTGATCTATTAGAATTATTTTAGTGGAAATGCTAAAAAATAGATTTTTTTAATTTTAAAATTACCTTAGGGCTTTAAAATTTAATATCTCATCATATAGACTTAAGAAAAATATGGGGTTTGTTCCTAAGTGATTAAACTTCAAAATGTGACATTTTGGTGAATTTTATTATTTTTGTGATTTTTATTATTTTTTAATTATTAAAAATATTAAAATAATACAAAAAATTAACTTTTTTAGAAAATTGAAATTTTAATTTTCTTAAATTCCCCGATATCGAGAGGCTCCAAAACCAATTTGGTGAATTTTTGAAAAGCATTTTGAAAGTTATGAATTTTTTAAGTTTAATTTTGGCTAAATGGTTTAATCAACTCATTTGGTAGGGCTAACCAAGTACAATTGACTTCAAATTTTTATGGTGGGTTCCTCTGATCCTAAAGGTTAGTGGAGAATTGATTTCAAGTCAATTTGATGTATGATTAGCTCTAATTAATTAAGGACCTATTTTGGGTGTTTAAGCCAATTAGGGTTATTCCAAGTGGATTAATTCAAAACCTATTTTCCCTAGAGTCCTCTGGTCATAAGAAACATCCTCAAATTTTCCTAGAATTTATTTCACAATATGCTAATTATTGGAATTAAAATACTCAAACTAGCAACCTAGAGTTGAAAAATCAATAACTCTTCATAGGGATGGCCTCTAACTTTGGAAAATTCAGGGAATGTTCCCAAATTCGGAGGCTTCAAAAGCTCTATGGTCTCATGCCATGGTGAATTGTATACATGCATGGAGAATTGAAAATGTGCAGAGAGTAAATAAATTATTAAAAATAAAATACTTGATGAAATTAAATGATTTTTTTCCACCTTATTCTCCTCTGTTCACTGAGCAAGAGGGTATTTTTATTTGATTTTTCTGATTTTCCTACACAAAGTTATGCATTTTTGAAGTTTAGAGAATTAAATAAATAGAAAAATAACCTAATTTCCTACTTATCCACGCGGCACCAACTCAACCTAGGCATCTTCGAAGCGCCGCGTGTCGCGCTCCCATTCGATGCCGCCACCTGACTAGGATGCCACGAGGCCCGCGGTTCATGTCCTGTTGCTCCGTCCGGCGCGATCCTGGTCATCCGCTTGATACACGCGCGATCTGACGGCTCCTGGTCATCGTCTACGACTGGTGTGCACCCGTGACCGTCAACCTTTTAACCCTAATTTCTCACTCGATTCTCAACGGATTTTCGTGTTCTTATGCTCTATGGATTCGTCTTGAGGAGACGAACACATCCATATGGTAAACCTGTATTTAAATTGACTCAAACTAAATGGAGAATCTCTGTAAGCTCGAGAAGAAGAGTGAGTCCATACCTTTGCTCAGAGAAGTGAAGCTTCGATGCGAGAGTTGTGTCACCTTCGATTGGGTCCAAGCAAGCTCCGGATGAAGTCCTCGGCTCTAGTGAATTATCTAGGTATGATTTCGACCACGGTCGATTACAAAGCCTGGAGTCTGGAACAGATGGGCGGCCTGGAGAGGGGGCTTTTGCTGGTAAACTTCTTCCCTTGGTCTAGTGAAGGTTTAGGATCAATCAATTTGGGGATTGGTCCACTGTGAAGAAGTGTCCTGGTTTTTGTGTTGAAGTTTGAACTCAAAATCGAGCTCAGCTCGGAGGAATTGGGTCGGAATCCAGTGGGAATCAAGTGCTTTATGTGTGGAGAGTAGTCCGGAATGATTTTGGCAGAGTTTCCTTAAGGTTGGTTCAGCACCTCTTCCATGGCCGAGAGGGTGGGGTTTAAATAGGCATGGCTGGAGGCTCTCCCAGGGGGAGTTAGGGCTTGGGATCAGGTGCTCTGGTGAGGAGAAGAACAGCCATGGTGGCCACTGGGCTTGGGGCAACTCAGCAAGGTGGAATTCCAAAGTTTGGCTTCTCCCCATGTCTCGGCCATGGCATTTTCCAGCGACTGGTGGCTGGCCGGCCGAGCACTCGGTCACCATCTTGTTCGGTGGGTCGTGGCCGAGGTTTAGTGTAGGCGATCGCCAATGCCATGTGTAAAGG